>OW240914.1:201892166-201982253 GCA_933207985.1 Pelobates cultripes
ATTATGGGACAGGGGAGAAAAAAAAATATTCTGAACAAACTGTCCCATAGTAAGAAACACTATGGAACAGTTTGTTCAGAATATTTTTTTTTCTGGGTTTCCTCCTCTAAAAACTAGGTGCGTCTTATGGTGAGGTGCGTGTTATGGAGCGAAAAATACGGTAAATCACTTTTGTTTCTGTTGATGCAGCACTAGCCACACCTCCCCTGGCCAGGACTGACACAGCATGCATGAAATAAAAATTATTTCATTTTTAATTAGATGTTACCTATTTTAAAAGTTTTAACGCCTGCTCTGTAAACATGAACTTTTACTATACACAGACTCTTCTCATGGTCTAGCAAGCTATTAACAGAGCATGAGATAAGGAACTCTAAATTAAAAAGAATTTGCACTACAGGTAGTATAAACATTAGATGACTCTATACAGGAAGTGTTAAGGAAGGCTGTGTAAGTCACGTGCAAGGAGGTGTGCCTATGGCTGCATAAACAAAGTGATTTAACTCCTAAGTTGCAGAGAATTGAGCAGTGAGACTGCAGGGGCATGATCTATGAAACAAAATTGCTTAAGTTGTTTTGGTGACTATAGTTGTCCTTTAATATAAATTTTATTATAGATTCTTAAAACTTAATTAGAGAAATCGGTCTTACCAGTTTGGCCAAATACCACATCTTATCCTTGCTGTATTTGATCTGCTTTCGACAATGGTAGATCTCCTAGGGATATGATAGAAAAAGAGAAAGAAAGATTTTCATTATTAAAAAGGAGAAGATGAAGACACAGATTGTGATATACATTTCACCATTTAAAAGAATAGTGAAAAAGGTCTATGCTAAACCTTAGTCCAGGGCTCGACAAATCTCAGGTGTAAGGTTGCCATGGTGACCAGGAAATTTGTCCTGGCACCTGGGATTTATGAGCCTGTTCAGTCCCCAAGGTGAGCAGCTGCCTGAGAGCAGATGCAGGCAGTCAGCTCATGGAGGGCTGAGGCAGACAGGTGGACAACTGACTGAAGGAGGGAGGTGGGGGGCTGACTGAGAGCGCTGTAAATACCCTGCTCTGCTCCTTCACGCACCCTCCAGTGATGCTGGGAACCGGGTTATGACATCACTCCTGCCCTGCATTACTTAGCAGTGCACAAGAGGGAGCTGAGCTCTGTCTGAGTGTGTGTCTGTGTGTGTGTGTGTGTCTGTCTGTGATAGTGTGTGTGTGTCTGTGTGTGTCTATCAGTGATTGTGTGTGTCGATCAGTGATTGTGTGTGTGTCTGTGTGTGTCGATCAGTGATTGTGTGTGTGTATCTGTGTGTCGATCAGTGATTGTGTGTGTGTCTGTGTGTGTCGATCAGTGATTGTGTGTGTGTCTGTGTGTGTCGATCAGTGATTGTGTGTGTGTCTGTGTGTGTCGATCAGTGATTGTGTGTGTGTCTATCAGTGATTGTGTGTGTGTCTAAGTGTGTCTCTGACAGTGAGGGTGGGTATCATCGTGCATTCAATCACATAGGAAAGGTGTTTTTACTCACCAGAGCTGAGCTCTGTCTGAGTGTGTGTCTGTGTGTGTGTGTGTGTGTCTGTCTGTGATAGTGTGGGTGTGTCTATCAGTGATTGTGTGTGTGTGTCTGTGTGTGTCTATCAGTGATTGTGTGTGTCGATCAGTGATTGTGTGTGTGTATCTGTGTGTCGATCAGTGATTGTGTGTGTGTCGATCAGTGATTGTGATAGTGTGTGTGTGTCTATCAGTGATTGTGTGTGTGTGTCTGTGTGTGTCTATCAGTGATTGTGTGTGTGTGTCTGTGTGTGTCTATCAGTGATTGTGTGTGTCGATCAGTGATTGTGTGTGTGTGTATCTGTGTGTCGATCAGTGATTGTGTGTGTGTCTGTGTGTGTCGATCAGTGATTGTGTGTGTGTCTGTGTGTGTCGATCAGTGATTGTGTGTGTGTCTGTGTGTGTCGATCAGTGATTGTGTGTGTGTCTAAGTGTGTCTCTGACAGTGAGGGTGGGTATCATCGTGCATTCAATCACATAGGAAAGGTGTTTTTACTCACCTTTTTTCCCACTCTGCAGTTGTGACGCCACGGCAGCCCCACCTCCATGGCTGAGATCATCAATCTTGGCAGTAATATAAACACTGTATTTTGCCTGAAAACTTAGTGTTTACATTGAAAAGCATTCAGGGACAGGATATAGACTTCAGAACAACTACATTAAGCTGTAGTGGTTTTGGTGACTATAGTGTCCCTTTAAGAATTGTATATTTGGAGTTGAAAAACCTGGCTCCTAACTTTTTCAGCTGGCTCCTAGGTTTCAAGCAAATTTGTCAAGCCCTGCCTTATTCTTGGTTTACTAAATAGAACATGAATTATACATTCTGTACATTTGTTATTATGCTGCAACACGCTGTACTAGTTATGGTGATTGGAGTTTTCCTTGACAGCTTACTCTAAAATTCAACACAACATATCTAAAAGTGCTGGAGTTCATGACTCTCTTGGACAAGTGGGTGCCAGACTAAATAGCAATAATAATGAAACAAAAAAAAATAAAACATGCTTGTCTTTTTTTTAAGTACTCTGTCTCTTTGCTTGATTACACAAGGACACTTCTTACCGCTGGCCTCTGTGGCTCTTCAGGAAGTTGAGGTGGGTAAACTACTTTATTCTTCATTTCCCAATTTCGGCTTCGTTCCATCATGGCGCTTGTGTGGATACAGCTCTGGGTAAGGCCACTTCCAGAGATCGTTAACCTGCAGACCACCATGTTCATTTCAATATCAATGTTAATATAGCGCCACATTATTTTAACATTTGTCACATCACTGTCTTACAGTAATGAGGAAAGGTTGCACTTGAGCATAATGAATGATCATATTTATATTTTAACAGCAGATAAAATATAACAAAAAGAAAAAGCATAATCTATAATAAACTAGCAGATTAGCATGCATAATATATAGATGCAATGTTTTAAATTAAAAGACTATAATGCATCCCTTGGATGACACTGTACTTTAATATTTTCAATAGAGTTAGATACTAGACACAGTCTTTTTATTACATCAGATGAGTATGTGCTCCAAAGAGAGGTGTACTCTGGTTACAAACTGTGTAAGAGACAGTAGACAGAATTTATTTCAGGGCAGTCGTGCTGCAGCGATTGGATTGCACTGTCTGAGCCAAGGTAATCACAACACTGGGTCAAAGTAATGGGAATTCTTGTAGCTAGAACCAAGTCTAAACTGAATAACACAAAACGTTAAGGAGCTCAGTCTTCAGATGACTCCTATTAAAAACACACACACACACACACACATATATATATATATATATATATATATATATATATATATATATATATATATATGCCCTAATAACTATTTACACAATACTTAAAGTAGTATGGTGTCTATAAAGCTGCCACAATCCCTGAAGCCTATAACAAGTAAGGGGAGATGCATGAGATAGAGTTCTGGCATGGAGTGGGGTCAGCACAATGGACATAAAATGCATGAATAGAACTGGAATGACAAAAGTACATGGTTTACTTGAATAAATAAAATTTTGATGCAATAGGTTTTGGTTTCATTCATATAGTGTTTTTCATGCTCAAATCCCTATAGATTTTTTGCAAATTTCTGCACCATAAACCTGCCTCTTTACTGCAGAAAAAGACCATATCAAATATGTGTGTGTGTGTGTGTGTATATACATATCTCAAACTACTGATAGCACTGTGTAATCTGAAAATCTGAACTACAAAGTACCCTGCATTAGAGAGGATGCCCTGAAGGACCACTAAAGTCACCCTGACCACTTCATCTCAGCAAGTGTTGTGGTCCTGTATTTAACCCTTCCAGGTAAAATAACCGGATTGTATTGCCCGTTACTGACAGCCACTGTCTGAGTAAATCTTGGTCAGGTGATGTTGCAACTCATAGGAATGCTTTGGATGCAATGCTTTCCTATAAGAAAGCAGCGATTGGCCATCAGTGGAGGAAGCCATGCCTCCTCTTTAGACAAGACAAGCCCTGCACCACAAATTACTCAAATTAATACATTACAATGTAATACATGCAGGGGCTATAATACACAATAGTTTTATTTTAAAGAACACTGTATTCATATGGAATAGTGAAGGTGGTAGTAAATAAAGAAGTGCAATACTAAATCATACCAGAGGGTTTAATGTTCATTAATCTTAAAGTGACACTCAAAGCACCAAAAAAATTTAGCTTTATGAATTGTTTTTGTTGTATACTTCATGTCCACACAGTGTTATTCCTCAATTCTGTGTCATTTAGGAGTTAAATCACTTTGTTTATGCAGCCGTTACAACATCTCTGCCTGTGACTTATGCAGCCTTCCTTTAAAGAAAGATCACATTTTTAAACTTCCTTTATTCCACAGTGTGTTTAAACGGAAATTACTGTCAGGAAAACAAATTTGTTTTCCTGGCACTATAGCTCCCTATAAGGTCCAGCAATCCCCCCGGTGGTGCAGATGGGATTAAAAACACACTTACCTGGGTCCAACGCCGTTGTCTCTTTGTGCTGGCTCAGGTCCACCTCTACTCCTCCTTCGCCACTCACATTAGTATTTCTCACATACGGATTCCGGTGACGCTGGGTGTCCTCATGCATAGTGTGAGGATATCTAGTGTCAGTGTGTCAGTTAGGCGACCAAAAGTCACCTAACTGCCTGGAAGTCCCGCGAATGGAGTCCCTCTGGTGGAGCTACTCCACAAAGCTAATTATTGCAGTTTATAAAAACCTGCAGTAATAAACTTTGCATGGTTAAGGGTGCTTGGACAGTGCACCCAGACCACTTCAATGAGCTGAAGTGGTCTGAGTGCCTTTAATTTAGAATGTCACATCTCATGCTCTATTAATAGCTAGTTAATGTCAGCAGGACCCTACTGTTTGTGATTAAAGTTCAATTAACAGTGCAGGAGATACAAACTTCTAAAGTAAACACACTGTGCAGTAAGATCTGATTAAAAATGAAACTATATTTTTCATGGAGGTAGTATGAGTCAAGCCCCAGAGAGGTGTGGTTTATGACTGCATATACAGAAACAACAGTGATTTAACTTCTAAATGGCACTGAATTGAGCAAGGAGAATGCAGGAGCATGATCTATACCTAAAACTGCTTCATTAAATATAAAGTTGTTTTGATGCTTAGAGCATCCCTTTTAATTTAGATAAGCTCTACTTACCCACTTTGGATCCGGAGTAATGTGCTCCACATAGCTGTAACAAAAAACATTTTATTGTCACATTCCGGTCATTTAATGAGTAGCATTTAACAGTTTGTATCATTTAACAAAGAGCAGTTTGAGTTTTTGCAGAACATAGGAATGTTGTGCTGAGTAAAGCATTTAACCACTTTAAGGTACACGATAGTCATCCAGCCCAATTCATCTCATTGAAGTGGTCTGGCTGCAGTGTCCCAGTCCCACTTAGTAATGCAATGTACATCATTGCTGTTTTTGAGAAACTGCAATAATTACACTACAGGACGAAGACTACCTGTAGTGGCTGTCAATCAGAAATCCTCTAGAGGCACTTCCCGGTTGCTAACAGATGGTTGGTCGCTAACTGATGCTGGACATCCTCACGCTCTGCATGAGAACATCCAGCATCAGTAAAATCTCCAAAGGAAAGCATTGAAGCAATGCCTTCCTCATGGGAGGGCCTAAGGTGCTTGTGGCTCATTAGCCCCCCTCGTCGGATGAGCATATCGCTTGTAAGGGGAAGACTGCGTCCCCTTCAAACTCTCCCCCATTATCCTCAGTATTTTATTTATTTTTTTAAAACCCTTCCATTGCCGGCAAAAAGAACAATCACAGGCTTCTCTATGAGAAGCCTGTAACTGAACCGCGAAAGGTCCCAGTGATGTTGGAGGGGGCGCAGAGCTGGGAGGTTCATCAGGTGCTGGAATCCAGGTAAGTAAAATGCTTTTATTTGCAGGCTGTACTGTACAGAGGGGGCATTCTTCTTCATTGTGCCCAAAAGAGAATTTTACACAGGAAAGTTCCCCCCTTTTTAAAGTGACTCCAATCCATAAAGTCTATATTTTTTTAAATTTAAATCGTCACTTTTATAAATTAACCTTGTTACATCTTCCTGGCTGTCAGACAACAAGTCCTGTTAGTTTGGCTCAGTGGAGCTAAACTCAAAAGGCAGGCAAGTGCCCAGAGCACCTACCTTGCAAAGACATTTCATAGAGAAGTCTGTGATTGGTCACTCACAGCAAGTCTAGGTGAGGTTAGAAGGGGAGGTATTGCAAAAGCAGCAAGCAGTGATTTTTTTTCCCCTTTAATCTAGGCAGATATAACCATTCAAATTAGCACTTTTTTTTTTAACTCATTTTATTTTCTATTCATGGAAAATGGATGATATGGAAGTATAAGAAGCACTTATTGAAAATTGCAAAGAGTTTCTGTAAGTAGCAAAGCAATGCATCCAGTCTGACTTTTTGTTTTTAAGATATGGCCAAAATGTAACTGTACATCGCTTTAGAGTTAGGGGGGACTCTGCAAGACCTATAATCGATTGCCAGCTGTTGTACTACAACGCCCATGAATCTCAGAAAGCTTAAATATTAAAGGAAATTAAGTTTAAAAATAGGTATAGAGTTATATTTTGGCTATATCTGGAAAACAAAAAGGCAGACTGGATGCACTGTTATCTACAGAAAATATTTACAATTTTCAATAACTGCTTCTTATGATTCCTTATCATCCATTTTCCATTAATAGAAAATAAAATTAATAACAAATGTACTAATTTGAATGGTTATATCTGCTCATCCGTCAAATAATATAGCTAAGAAAACTAACTGATCGTCTCAAATGCGAACATCATGTTGATCTTTGCAACAATAACATTAGAGCTAGGATATTAATCATATTAGACAAGAGAGGCAGAAGTAAAATTACAGATACTCTTATTTATTATTTTACAACACAAACATTCAGTTAAAGGACCACTCTAGGCACCCAGACCACTTCAGCTTAATGAAGTGGTCTGGGTGCCAGGTCCCTCTAGGATTAACCCTTTTTTTTTTTTTTTTTTAAATAAACATAGCAGTTTCAGAGAAACTGCTATGTTTATAATAGGGTTAATCCAGCCTCCAAATCCTCTAGTGGCTGTCTCATTGTAAATGCTTTCCTATGAGACGAAAGGGAGGATCGGAGGCGGAGAGGAGGAGGAGAGCTCCCCGCCCGGCGCTGGAAAAAAGGTAAGTTTTAACCCTTTCCTCTCGCCAGAGCCGGGCAGGAGGGGGACCCTGAGGGTGGGGGCACCTTCAGGGCACTATAATGCCAGGAAACGAGTATGTTTTCCTGGCACTATAGTGGTCCTTTAAAGGGAAACTCCAGTTCCAGGAAAACAATTAGTTTCCTGGCACTGCAGGTTCCCTCTCCCTCCCACCCCCCAATCCCCGGTTGCTGAAGGGGTGAAATCCCCTTCAGTCACTTACCAGAGGCAGCGACATGTCCCACGTCGCTGCTTCTTCTGATCTCGCCCACTGGCCGGGATTTTAGCGACGCTGGAGGTCCGTCCATCGACGCTCTAGCACAGGTTTTCTGTGCTATGGTCCAGGAAGTGCCCTCTAGTGGCTGTCTCCCTGCAAGGTAATTATTGCAGTTTATAAAAAAAACTGCAATAATTACACTTGGAGGGTTAAGAGTAGTGGGAGTTGGCACCCAGACCACTCCAATGGGTAGAAGTGGTCTGGGTGCCTGGAGTGTCCCTTTAAGCGAGACGCTGTAAGAAGTGAGGAGATATGATGATGAATGAGAACCTATAAGATTATTATCATTATTATTACCACGTTCAGTTAATAAGACATTGCCATAGACATTGACACTGTCTCCGGTCTGTGACTCAAACCCCTATCACCGTCAGCCGGCCAGGAGAGTGTTTGACTCTTACTAATTATATTTCTATGTTCCCAATGAAGGTTATGCCAGATCCCTGCTGACATGACACTATCGCCCTCCTCCATACTCACTTGCGGCCATGGACGCCGCCATCTTTGCTGTGTGCCGCTTTACGGCTCTGGTGCTGTCGTCACTCACGTGGGAGCCGGCTGATTTACGACAGTCAGAGAGCAGCGTGTGGGACATTAGGCTGGTGTTGTACAGGTAACACAGGGGAGTTCGGTTCCTCTAATACAATAACTGGCTTCCGCAGGCACCACTGCCCCATAACACAGAGTGGAGAAGAGCCCACTGCCATGCAATAAGTTTATGGGCTATTCTTTATTGTAAAATAGTCATATTACGGAGTACTTACCGCATATAGGTGGTGGTGGTGGTGTAAGTTATCGGTGTCCCTTTAATGATTAGGTTTTCCGAATTCCACTCCTCGTACTGGCCATTTAATGACATGTTAATACAGACATGTCCTTGTCTATTCCCTTAATAACCCCCGCCTCCCCCCATGCACTTGCATGTATATTCCTATTTTAATTTCCCTGATTCTGACATTCCAACACCCAGTTATTTATAATTCTGTCCTACCCGTGGATAGCATCATCTTAATCTTGTCATACCCAGGCCTTGTTCCCCAAAGCTTGGTTTACCAATTTCTACTTCCCACTTAATCCTGACATTCTCATTTATAGTTAATTATAATACTGACATGCTCATGTCTATCTTCACCTTAATCATGACAAACTGATATCTAGCTCCCTATTATTAATAATGACATATCCATGTCTAGCTCTCCTTTAATCATGCTATACCCATGTATAATTTGCCCATAATCCTGACCTAATCATGTCTAGCTCCTTCCTGTTTGTAACATACCCCATGTCTACTTCCACCTTAATTGTGACATACCCTTGTCACCATTTTAATCCCTAAATATGCATGTCTAACTCCCACTTAATATACTCATATCTACTTGCCCATTAATCCATGTCCAGTGCCTTCTAACATACCTTTGTCAAAAAACTTGCAATGGAAACATATCTTGAAGTCCACAAGTCAATTGCTTTGCAAAATAAGAGCTTCCCCTTAAATGCTAAGGATCACTGTTAATACAAGGTTTTATTTTATACTTCTAAGGCAACAGAAAAATGGGTGATCCGGATCGGGCACTGAGTGCGTCACCCAACTGGTATTGCAGTCGCTGTAGTGATGCCGCTGGAGGACTTTTTGGATTTGGTGCACGCAATTCTATTTTTCTGATGCGCATCAGCCCAGAGGAGCCTGGGCTGTATGGTAAGTGTCATCACAACCCAAAATTATTAGCTAAGATAAGATAAAAGCCTAGAGTTTTACATGACTTTGTTAGAAAAATGTCAACTTTTATGTATTTTATAAAAAAAAGAAAAAGAAGTTATCATTGAATGGACATTCTAAACTCCATATGTTCTACATCTTTTTATGGAATGTTTGGGTGATCCTCCCAGACAGGATTGTCCCGAAGCCTGCTGCCAAATTATAGAAATAAGAATTAATGTGGAGGCATTTCTCAGTGTGGTTTAGTTATAGGAACAGCAGGTTCAGCTGAGTGCTTCTTTGTTTTGTTTTTGGTATCAAAACACAGGAACTGCAAGTGTGTGTGTGTGTGTATGTGTGTGTATATATATATATGTATGTGTGTGTATATATATATATATATATATATATATATATATACACACACACACACACACAGTGGTTAGGAAGCCTGGAGTATCTGGGTGCTAGGTCCAAGTTACTGCTAATAAACTGTTAGCAAATATTTTAGCAGATCATAACCTCATTAGATTATGTACCATGATCAAGTGGAATTAGTCCCAAAGGACAAACTATTAGAGCAGCTAATATTATCCGTAATGCTGCACTAGAAAACATAACATCCCTGATGCTGTCCACCGACACTGAGAAATCATTTTTACTAATAGTTTATCAACTTATAATGTATCCACCCACCAAAAGACTTTGAGATGAAGTAAAGAGTTTTCACTGCACTCATTTGGTATCCAATAAAGTGTCTTGAGGAAATCCCATGATATTTATTGGTTTATTAAAGAACATACATACATGGCCACTTAAATGCAAACAAAACTATTTGTTCTTCGATTCTTTGGAGTATGTTCTTTTAAGAATCTTGACTTAGCACAGCCAAGTAATATGGGGTAAGTTCCATCTGTGTATACCTGCCACCATTATTTGTGCTTGGGGGGAGTAACTTTATAAAGTGATGATAAATCTCTAAGCTAGGTGTATATTTATGTATTTCAATGTATATTTATTTACACATTAATGTATATTTAAAGTGATGATAAATCTGAAGCAAGATATATTAATTATTTCAATGTATATTTTTGCAAGATGAAAGAGAAGAGAGAGCTTACCTTAGGTAAAGTACCCTGGGACAGGGAATTTTCCGTATATACTCGAGTATAAGACGAGTTTTTCGGCACATTTTTTGTGCTAAAAAAAACCCACTCGTCTTATGCTCGAGTGAGTGTCTGTATTATGGCAACTTACATTGCCATAATATAGACCAGGACCGCCCGGCTCTCTACAAGCCTGGCGGTCCTGTTGGGGGCTGGGAGCAAACTGTTACTTACCTTTACATCAGCTCCTGTCAGCTCCCTTCACCTCTGTGCTGTTCAGCTCCAGCGTAAGTCTCATGAGAGCTGCGGCCGTCAGAGCGTTGCCACAGGTTACCGTGGCAACGCTCCGCGCGGCACGCAGACCGCAAGATTTACACTGGAGCTGAACGGCACGAAGGAGAAGGGAGCTGACAGGAGCTGCTGTAAAGATAAGTAACAGCTTGCTCCCAGCCCCCCCCCACTGTACAGCCCATCCACTGGACCACCAGGGAATAATATAGCGCCCCTCCCTGGCCATGTATCAAGCAGGGAGGAGGGACAAAAAAAATAAAATAAAAATGTAATAATATTAAAATAAAAATAAAATGTAATATTAAAATAATATAAAAATGCACACCCTGCATCACATACACACACACACTCTGCATCACACACACTGCATCACACACACACACACTCTGCATTCATTATATACACACACTGTAAATAAATATTCAATTAATATAATTTTTGGGGGATCTAATTTTATTTAGAAATTTACCAGTAGCTGCTGCATTTCCCACCCTAGTCTTATACTCAATAAGGTTTTTCCCAGTTTTTTTGGGGTAAAATTAGGGACCTCGACTTGTATTTGGGTCGACTTATACTTGAGTATATACGGTATTTCTAATTTTGACATTGGTGAGAGATCTTGAAATTGCAAACCCCTTCATGATATATGGGAGGGATTGCTAGGGTCAGATTCTGAGAGGTTGGTAGAATATGTAAACACATTGCAAAACACCATAAACAGTTATTAGATTGGGGATGTGATAAGTGTTGGATACTTGTTTAATAGTACAAGGTAAAAGTACAGCATGTGCAACATGAGATAGCTCAACATTAGGCTGGATTAGAGTAGGCAAAATTAAAAGATACATGACCTGTCTCATATTTTGTAATTATTATTATTTTTTTTTATTTTTTTAAAGCAATGGTTTTATCAAATAAGAAACAATATATATCCTTTTTAGAATGTCTGCTGTGCTATTTTTGATGCATGTTTTCTCTTTTCCTATCCCAGGGGAGCTGGTAGGACATACGGACAGGGTATCTGGCTTTGGCTTTTGTCACTATTCTGGTCTGACCCACCTCTGTGGCAGCAGCTCTGATGATGGCACCGTGAAAGTTTGGGACACCCAGACCAAGAGTATAGTAACAGAGCACAAGCTTCACAGGGTATGTAATAGGTGTCTGTTGGGGGAGAAAAAGTGATGGATATAATGAGATGTAGGGGGACACTTGTGATAACTTTTAAATGGTATGAGTAAGAAAGCATGAGCTGTTCTAACAGCAGAATGCCCCATTGAAACTAGATTCAAATTAAAGCATAAGAAAGTACCAGTTAACCTCATGTCTTTCTTCCCCTTGGTTTATTTTTTTCTTATTCACTGTGGTGTATTTTCTGACCGTCTTCCTCCTTCTCACAGTTTGATTTAATCTAATTTGTGGTCTCCCCGTCTCTTAATTCTCTTGTGAAGGTTTTTTCTAACATTCCCCTTTAGGGTCCATTACCCAAGTATACCTTTTCCTCCATTTAGCCCCGCACTCTGCTATGTAACACATGTATTAAACCCCTCTTTGGTTTTTTGTTTATCAAACCTTTCATATCAGTATATACATCTTCAGTGGTCTTAAAACTTTCCTTTCAGTGGTCTTAGACATAAGTGTCAAAGCCCCCAATGTTGCGAGCCTCTCTTCATCTTTCTCATTTTCCCAATGTTTCAATTATCTCTTTTTCTAACCCTCATGATTCAGTGTATGAACTTCACGTGTAAATAAAACATGTATATAAATATCTAAATACACTAGAGTGTGCCAGAAGATTCCAATATACAAATTTAATTTATTGGTCTTTATTACGAGGTCTGTTTTCTGGGAGTTGGCCTCAGAGTGGAGGCATTTACCAGCTATACACACACTGGATAGCCTTTGTTTTTTCCAGCTTCTTCATGTTCTAGTAGAAGAGAGAACCTTTCATTTATCATAAGCATACTTCATTTTGTTCAGTCGTAATATATAAAAATTCTATACGAATCTCTGAAAATTATCTAAATAAAGGAGAAAAATATCAGCAAAAATCAGCACGGTTTTATGAAGCACAGGTCATGTCAAACTAACTTGATTGCGTTCTACGAAGAAGTAAGTAGAAGTATAGATCAGGGTGTTGCCGTGGATGTGATCTATTTGGATTTTGCCAAGGTATTTGATACAGTTCCACACAATAGATTAGTGTTCAAACTCAAGGAAATCGGTCTAGATGAAAATGCTTGTTCTTGGGTAGAACATTGGCTTAAAACAGAGTACAAAGAGTTGTCATTAATGGTAAATTTTCAAGCTGGACAGAGGTGGCAAGTGGTGTCCCTCAGGGTTCTGTTCTGGGACCCCTTCTATTTAACATTTTTATAAATGATCTTGAAGACAGCATTGAAAGTCATGTTTCAGTGTTTGCAGATGACACAAAACTCTGTAAAATAATACAATGTGAGCAAGATATTACTGTGCTGCACAGGGATTTAGATAGACCGGGGGACTGGGCACTCAAATGGCAGATGAAATTTAATGCTGAAAAATGCAAAGTTATGCACTTCGGCGTAAAGAATACACAAGCAACGTATACCCTTAATGGAAGCGAATTAGGGATAACAACACATGAAAAGGACTTGGGAATTGTTATAGACAACAAACTATGCAACAATGTGCAATGTCAATCAGCAGTGGCCAAGGCCAGTAAGGTATTGTCATGCATGAAAAAGGGCATTCATTCTCGGGGTGAGAATATCATTTTGCCTCTTTATAAATCACTGGTAAGACCCCATATTGCATATGCTGTGCAATTTTGGGAGCCTGTTCTAAAGAAGGATATTATGGCACTAGAAAAAGTGCAGAGGCGGGCTACAAAATTAATAAAAGGAATGGAACATATCAGCTATGAAGAAAGGCTAACAAATTTTAAACTTGTTTAGTTTAGAAAAACGTCGCCTGAGAGGGGATATGATAACATTATACAAATATATTCGGGGCCAATAAAAAACCATTGTGTTGAAATCTATTCACAAACCGGACTTTACATAGGACACGAAGTCATGTGTTTAGACTGGAAGAAAGAAGATTTCGTCTAAGGCAAAGGAAAGGTTTTTTTACTGTAAGAACAATAAGGATGTGGAATTCTCTGCCTGAAGAAGTGTTTTTTTTCAGAGTCCATACAGATGTTCAAACAGCTGCTTGATGCATACTTGCAAAAACAGAATATTCAAGGATATAATCTTTCAATGTAGGGTAATAACTGCTTGATCCAAGGATAAATCTGACTGCCATTCTGGGGTCAAGAAGGAATTTTTTTCCTACCTTGTTGCAAAATTGGAAGTGCTTCAAACTGGGGGGGGGTTTTGCCTTCTTTTGGATCAACAGCAAAAAACAAATGTGAGGAAGGCTGAACTTGATTGACGCAAGTCTCTTTTCTGCTATGTAACTATGAGAACGATTATTTGTACTCTTTCTTATGAAAAAAGGAATTAATTAAACCAGAATTTCATGACATGTTATAATACCTCTTTGTCCCTTTTTGTGACATTAGCATCTAAGGTTGTCTTCCATTCCTTTTATAATGGGTAGATTTTTTTTCTAAATCTGTTAACGTCAAATAGTTGGATTCATTTATTTTATTTAACATATACCAGTTTTTCTTCATATTCCTGTGTTAATGAAGGCATGTCTTCCTCAAAATGTGTGGATGAAGAATTTGTGTTCAAACAAAATATATATTACATTGTTCTAGCAAATTCTAGCTATTGTTATATTTCCATTGCAAGTGCACTTTAACTTTCATTTCTTTATATATTCTTTTTACATTAGAACACAATTACTGCCCTGCACTGGTCACCTCTAGTTAAAGGCTTGCTAGTGACTGGGGATGAGAAGGGCATAGTTGTTTGCTTTTGGAGTAATCGGAATGAGGGCCAACAATTCTTTCCAGAACCAAGAACCATTTTCTGTCTCTCCTGCTCGCCACATCAGGAGGACATAGTTGCAGTTGGGTAAGCATTATTAAACGCTTTCATGTATCATAAAATTAGTATACAACCTAGCTCATTTTGCACTGAAATTACAAATGTATGTTAACTACTTAGCATGCTTGTACTTCTCTGCTAAACCTGTGGGATCCATAGTCATTCACATTGCCACTCCCATTGGTTTGACTTGGAGCTCAGTGATGGGCTGGAATGCCTGTGGTGCTTTCTGATGTGACGGATGTTCTAAAAAGGCAATTATGCACGAGGACTTGCTGCAGGAGATCATCCATAAATGTTTGTGTCCATAAATTTACATGGGCTTGACAAATACATTTTGCCAAGTTTCCTTGGTGACTCACACATTTGATCTCCCATAGCCAGTCCCCAGTGTTAAAATAAGTGATCAGCAGGGTGTGGAGTGGGAGGAAAAATTAATTCTACATATTAATGTCTACATATCAAGGAAATGTGAATAGCGCAAGGAAAGCGAAAAAAAAAATCACCCAAGGAAGAATATTGTGTCAGTTAGACCGGGTCTTCCAATAGATGTATGAGTGACAGATTATGCATGAGAGAGAGAGTGAGTGTGATTAGTTTGGTTTGTATTTGTTAGAATTATTATTATTATTAGCAGAATGTAGATATGTAGCACCAACCTATTTCACAGCACTTTTCAATTATACCTCTCTCTAGGGTAATTGTCACTGAATATCTGTTTAACGAATGTCAATTTATCCTAGGTACAAGGATGGTATGATTGTGTTAATAGATGTCAGTCGTAGAGGGGATGTAGTTCACCGGCTGCGAGGACATGATGAAGAGATACACTGCCTGGCATGGTGCCCTCAACCACGGGAGGAGGAACTACAGCTGAAACTAGAAGAAACATCTGGTATGAAAATTGCATACCCCAAGTTCACTTAAATATTTGTACAAGTATTTTTATTATATTTATTTGATGAGTACTGTATTCTGTAATCATATTTATTCATCGTGTAAGCAAAGTGTTTGAATTTATCATATGATATAAAATCCAGAAGTGCGAATATAAGCACTATTTTCTCTTCCTGTATAAACTAAAGGGCTATTTATTATAGGAGTGCTATGATGCACCAATCAATATCTCCTCATAGAAATGGTTTAGCTCTGGAGAATGTCCAGCATCTTTATGCAGAGCATGAAGAATCTGAATTTTGCTCCTGCAAACAATGAATATTGAACCACAACAACAAGCTCCTCCAATGATGACCATTAGAGATGTCCTTAGTGACAAAAGTAAACCCAGCCTTTTTTTAACGTTTTTAAAATAGTCAGACTGCAGGGATACACTTTTTGCACCAGAACCACTAAATTAAAGAGTACTTTAAACACTGCATTTTTGAAAGATCAGATACACGCCTAAAATGCAGTATGACAATATACAAATTATGATACTTCAATTTTGATTTCTGCTCAATTTTTTTTAAACCAAGGCATGCACAGTTTAATCTGCTAACAATGTGTAGATAGTGCATAACAGTATTTTACTGTCCAAAAAATATAAAAAAATTTAAGAGAGAAAAAAAACCTCATTTTTTATTTCCTTCATTCTCGCTCATCTGTGTTTCTCCTCCACCTCTCTGATCTGAGGTCCCAATGGACACACATACACTGATCAGCCACGACATTAAAACCACCTGCCTAATATTGTGTAGGTCCCCTTCTTGCTGCCAAAACAGCTCTGATGCGTTGAGCCATGGACTCCACAAGACCTCTGAATGCGGAATATCTGTGGTATCTGGTACAAAGGCCTGCAAGTTGCGAGGTGGGGCCATCATGGATTGGATTTGTTGTTCCTATGGAATTTGGAGGTCTAGGCTACACCTTTAACTCTTTGTCATTCCTCAAACCAGTCCTGAACAATTTTCCTCCTGTAAGAGGCCATTGCCAATTGGAAACACCATTGTCATGAACATGTACATGGTCTGCAACCATCTCTAGGTAGGTGGTAAGTGTCAAAGTAACATCCATATGAATGCAAGGACCCAAAGTTTTCCAGCAGAACATTGAACAGAGCATAACACTGGCTCTTCCTACCTTCTTCCCTTGTTGCATCCTGCTGCCATCTCTTTCCAAGGTAAACAATGCACAAACACCTGACCATCAATTATGCTCTAAAATAAAAGGTGATTCTTCAGACCAGGCAGCTTTTTTCCATTTCTCCATGGTCCAGTTCTGATGCTCATGATGACGCCCATTGAAGGTGCTTTCAGCGGTGAACAAGGGGTCATCATGGGCACCCTGTCTAACATGGCAAGCATTACGTTTTTAAGCTGTTTGAGCTACAGCAGCTACAGTAGCTTTTATGAGTAATTGACAAACTAGCCTTCGCTATCCATTTGCATCAATGATTCTTGGGTGCCCATGACCCAGATACTGGTTAGCCAGTTCTTCACTGAACCACTTTTGGTAGGTACTAACCACTACATAACAGAACATTCCAACAGACAGGCCGTTTTGTAGATGCTCTGACTGAGTTTTCTAGACATCACTATTTGGCCCCAGTTCTTTGCTTGCCCATTTTTCTGCTTCCAACTCATGAAATTCAAGAACTGACTGTTCACTTGCTGAGATATATATATATATATATATATATATATATATATATATATATATATATATATATATATATATATATATATATATATATATATATATATATATACAATGTTATTCACGTCATCTGTCAGTGGTTTTATTGTTGTGGCTGATCAGTGTATGTTTGTACGTGCTATTGTAACCGCTGGTGGTTCCCTTATTTACCACTATAATGTCTTAAAGCATAGAACTTAGTAGGGCTAACCATACAGATATCATAGCCATAATTTTATATAGTGTAAGAGATCCTCTATTTAACATATATAAATAATTGAGAATACAATATAAAATAAGGATTGTCTTGGAAGCAATCGTTTTGTCTTTTGGATATTTATTATATAAAAATATAAAATCCATTATAGCAGAGTTTATAAGATTAAATTACATGCTTGCAAATATCATTAATAGGTTAACATACCCTTCTGAACATGTCATCATGTCAGCCTCTCTGTCATTTTAAGATGGAGCAGCGTCTGTCTCCAAGTCTCTCCTCTGTGTCTTAACATTTAAAAGTACACCTATTTATACCTTAGGTGTCTCCACTTTAGGTTACTGTAGTTCAAATATGAAAAAGTAACACTTCTTTTACTTTTTTCAATTTAGGACCTCCCTTAATTTGGCAGACATACAAGGCCATAACTAAAGGGTGTATACGTCATGGAAATTTTCCTGACTTAGTTCAAGATGGCATCTTAAAGTCTGAATAGGTTATCTGTTGTTTATACTAAGTCGTAAGTGTACAGTCGCGGGAGATTCCCGGATTTGGGGAAGTTCCATTAACTTGGGGTTACCACAGTATATTGTGTACTGCAAGTGTCGTAGCATAGCCTTGAAGCTTGTTTATGCATTATTGTTATTGTAATTCGTCTGGGACAAAATGGCGCAAACATATTATGCACTGAGGTTATTGCTTAAAGAAACAGTTAAGAAAAACAATATGTTCCATTTCTAACACCTTGTCAGTTTGCAATATCTCTTAAAGACAAAGTACACAGTTTAAGAAATACAAAATTTCATTCTAAAACTTGTAATATTTGCATTTGCCCGTAACACTATAAATGTTAGAAAGAAGCAAGCTGAATTGTAGTCATTTGACTTGTCTTCTTTAGTATTCTTGTGTGTTGCTCAGTGTCGATTGCCTTGTCTAGTTGGAAAAAAGACAAATGTCCATCAAGTTTGGTTTTTCACTGATCTCTGTCATAGACTAACACCACTAAAGCTTCCTACAGACTTTAGAAGCCTGTCTTGTTATACAAGAATTTAAAAGTACTATTTGTTTTTTACTCCGCCCAATGCTGTGGTCCTGCTGAACATACGTTTCTATAGTCACAATGGTTGTTATTTTTTCTTCATCTGTAGAAGAGTTGAGCACAGCCAATGGAGAGCTCCTTCCAGAAAATGTGAACACGGTGTGTTATTTGGCCTCTGGCAGCAAAGATCAAACTGTCCGTATCTGGAATGCTTCCTCGGGCAAAGGTGAGATCCTGGTTTGCATTTGTTATCCTTTCTGTGTAATATGTTAGAATGTTATAAATAAGTAAAAGTGTAGCCTTTTACTGTATGCACACAATGAAATCTTCAGTTCATTATTAAAACTGTTTTTAACTGTCATACATATTGTCCTTCAAAAAAGATAGGTTCAATAGAAAGGAACAGTGCTTAAAAATCCACTTTGAGTCTAAATTTTGCACATCTTAAATGCAATAAGTACTATAAATGAGGTTAAGTGGATTCTATGGGCATCAACACAACTCTAGTTTAATGAAGCAGTTTGGATGTATAGATCATGCATGAAAAAATTGTTTAATTTTTATGTATAGCTCTGTAAAATGTACTTTAATCACAAACAGGATACTATTACTAGAGCAGGACATATGGTATTCTAAGTTACACAGAATGTGCAATAAAGGAAGTTTCAACATTAGATCTCTCTTCACAGGAAGTCTTTAGGAAGGCTGTGTATGTAACATGCAAGGGTGTGTGACTAGAGCTGCATAAACATTGTGATTTAACATCTAAATGGCAGAAAATTGGGCAGTGAGACTACAGTAGCATGATCTATACACCAAAGCAGCTTAATTAAGCTAAGGTTGTTTTGGTGCCTGCAGTGTCCCTTTAAGTGTCTGATAGGGACTCTGATTCTATTACATCTTGAAATGTTCAGGTACACTGTATTTGTTAAACTATTAAAAAAAAGTATAGATGAAGTACTGAACAGTACATGGTAGTCTGTGTAAAGGTTGCTGTTTTATATGAAATAATTAAACAAGGCACAAGTGTATGCTACTCTACCGAACATTTCCTGTCATTAGTGAATTGTATAAGTGGAGAAGAGGCAGATGCC
This sequence comes from Pelobates cultripes, assembly GCA_933207985.1. Classification (NCBI taxonomy): domain Eukaryota; kingdom Metazoa; phylum Chordata; class Amphibia; order Anura; family Pelobatidae; genus Pelobates; species Pelobates cultripes. The sequence goes on from OW240914.1 coordinate 201,911,754, forward strand.
ATTACCCTGAATGGGCATTATAACATGCTAGTAGGAATAAGTATAGAATTCTATAATTCTGATCCTATCTCAATGTCATGTTTATGATGAGGGATGGGTTATTTACTGAAGAGCAGTAAGTCTAAACCATGAACAGACTGCTAAGTAATGGGAAGTCATTATTTTTAGACAGTATACAGAGTGTTATCTGTCAAATACTATTACTTCCTGGTTTATTCATAGCGACATCTTGACTGGATTAGCCAATCACCTATCTATAAGGACAGTAAAAAAACGAATGAATAGGCCCAATTCTTTTAACTTTCCTCGAGGCCATGGGCTATTTAATGCTGCTTTCAGAAATTGCAATCATTCTATTTTTTTTTCTTTCCTTGGCAGTTTATTATTTAGCCATCACATACCCCATATGAAGCCCTGGTAAAGCACATTAGCAATGTGGCATTTCTTAGTGGCTAGGACCCTGGAAATAAAAAGCCTTAAAGGATAGCAGTATTTGGTGGCACCTTGGATATATGCCTCAGCATGCATATACATTCAATTTCAGAATTGCCTCTGTTATTTGCAACATGGAATCCAATGGTTCTTGGTGGTATCCCCTCAGAATATTATACACGATTAAATTATTTGACCCCTGAGCAATCAGGCTTTTGTCCAAATCACTCAACTTCCACTGCCCTCTTAAAAGTTTGCAATGACATCCAAATTGGCATGGAACAAGGAGACTTGACTGGAGCTATTTTCCTTGATTTTGCCAAGGCCTTTGACACAGTAGACCATGGCATACTTTTGCAAAAACTTAAAAACTCAGGCATTGGTGATCGTCCGCTAACCTGGTTTCGATTGTATGTTTCAGACAGATTTGCAATATGTGGCCATTTCTGATGGCGCTTCCCTCCCTCTTCCAGTCACGTGTGGTGTTCCGCAAGGCTCCATACTCTGCCCCTGCTATTCACATTTATTTATAAATTATCTGCCTAACGTCTGCAGTCAAATCCTCAACTGTACACATGTATGTAGACGACACTGTAACCTACGCTAGTAAACCCAAGCTACCACAGTTTGTCCAAAACCAATTCACAGAGGTAGAAAAGTGGATAGCGAATAACAAACTCTTCCTAAACACTGACAAAACTGTTATAATGATCTTTGGAACTGTACCTAAATTACGTAAACTACAAAATCAACAACTGTGTATCAGAACAAATTTAAATAGCACACTGACAGCAGTCTGCTCTTTTAAATAGCTAGGTATGTTGCTAGACCCCAATTTATCCTTTGGCCTTCACATTAAAAAAAAAATCTCTTCAACGCTTTGCCCAAAGCTAGGTGCCCTGTACAGAAACCAATTCTGCCTAAGCCCTACAGTAGTGCAACAAATGCTAATGCTTGTCATTGATTATGGGGATGTAGTGCATGCACTAGCACCGCAAACCCACCTTAATACGTTATATAATTTATTTTGCCGCTTTGTATTATAATGTAATTACTTTACCCACCACTGGGACATGTTAAAAGAGCTAAACTGACTATCGCTGGAATCCTGACGCATTCTTCATCTTTCCAGCCTTGTGCATAAGAGCGTTTCTGGGAAGCTCCCACCCTACCTGAGTAGAATGCTCTCCCCGGCTGTTCCCACCTTCTATAACCTCCGATCCAGCACTAGCACAATATTTAGCATACCGCAATAAAAAAATTAAAGTGACTCCATCCTCATTTTCCTACAGAGCACCACAATTATGGAATAACCTCAGGGACACAGTCAAATCTTCATTCAATCTAAAATCTTTTAAGAGATCTATGGCAGTATACCTCAATACAGAATGCATCTGGTTGAATATATTTATTACCTGTTCTATATTAAATTTATGTGTGTGTGTGTGTATGTATGTGTGTATATATATGTGTATGTATGTATATATATATATATATATATTATATATGTATGTGTGTGTATATTTATATATATATATATATGTTTATTGTATTTTTGGAATATTGTATCCTATTGTAACAATGTTTTGTGGACCCAGGACATACTTGCAAATGAGAGAAATCTCAATGTATCCATCCTGGTAAAATATTTTATAAATAAATGTCTGAGTCACTGGATTTAGAGACCATCCAATTCTCTAGTCTGGCAATTTACTCTGACATCTGTAGCTTCTCCCCCCCTCTTCCCCCATGGTCTTGTTGTTAGCATTCTAATCCCTATTGTGGCGTTGCCATGGATTATTTAAGAATAAGGATAATTTTGTCGTACTTGTAGTAATGAAGCTGCTATTCTTAAACCCAAAAAACAAAACTTACAGTAAATTTTCATTATTTACCTTTATACGAGTGGGTATTTAATGTGTCTAAGTGTGATCTCTAATCATTCTTTATTTTTAGTTTTGAGTTTTAGGACTAGAAATACTCAGATCTGTTATTGTGAGGAGGCATTACTTTCTTTTTTTTCTGGTTTTAGTTGTGATGACCTTGAAGATGCCCTACCTAAAGCGCCGTGGAGGTAGCATTGATCCAGGTGTCAAGGACCGTTTATGGCTAACTCTACTTTGGCCTCATGGACGTCCCACAGAAATACTATCGAGCTGTTTTGGGTCAGTGTTAAGCAATTAAATGTGTAAATATCATGTGCTTCTCTTAGTATTTATTCACGATACCTTTAAGACAAATACAATAGTATTTCAAAAACCATAGAATGAATAGCTATTTCTACTATTTTGTACTTTGTATTCCACTACAAAACATGAAGTGTTTGCTGAGTTATTTTAATAACTGTGTTCTTCTTTTAACATATCAAAATACTTTGTGTTCATTCTAGTAATGTTAACAAAAGGTACCACAAGAGGCTTTATATCTCAGTTTGGGATTATAGTAGAGTTTTTAAACAATTCCTTGATTTAGTATTGTTGGATAAACTTTTCAAATTGGTTAATATTTTTCAAAACACTTTTTTAAAATTATTTTTTCAAAATATTAAAATATCAAAAAAGTAAATAATTTTAAAAATATATCCAACAATAATAACTGAAGGCCAATATTTGACCCAAAAGTAAACACTGGGGTTGATTATCCTGAGGATTACTGCTGTTTGTTTCCACCTCACCGTGCCAACTTTTTATTACACACTTACAACAATATCTCCGTTGGATTCCTGTCTGCCAAAAATCTGTTTTCACACTCGCTACAAATAAATCTACTCACTCACTCTCTATTCATTAGTTTTCCTGCTACGCCATGTTCCAACTTCGCCTATGCATCTCCTACACCATTTTCTTAGTTCTTCACCATCAACATATTGTAAATCACATAAACTCAACCCTTCATGTCTTTTTGTAAATTCCAGGAAACCCAGCTTCTGGCAAATATTTTTGTCAGAGTTAAATCCTTCTACCAAGCCAATTTGGCCTAGTCTTCAGTAGGTGTATTCATTGCAATTCATTTCACCTGATCATTTTCTACTTTAATTCGTACTCTCCAACAGTGTACCCAACTCTCTGATGTCTTCCTGTCTTTGCCCAGTTGCGTATTATTTTATCTGATTCCACCTGATGCTTTTGTTTTTATTGTACTTGTAGGTGATTGAAAATGTACTATTCTTGTATTATTACTATCCATGTAAAGTGCCCTGTATACAAGTGATGTGTAATGTTAAAAAAAAGTTGTATTTTTTTTTTGTTTTTATAGGGAGGGGAGGGTTCTTTACATTTTTTTTTTCTGGGTTTAATTTAAATATTTTTGTTTTTGTAGAGGAGAACTCCTTCTCTGGGATCTAACCAAATCTGGGAAACAGAAATGGACAATATTGGGCTCTTCTGATGGACAGAACCACTCTCGAATTGTGTTTAATTTGTGTTCCCTGGTAACTGAAGAGGGACGAGAACTACTGCTCTCTACTTCTATGGACAGAGAAGTGAGTAAGGAAAATACAAACAATCTTACTTTTCAAGGGACTAATTTCTAAGACACAGCATGTAAAAAAAACAAATGCATTAAGAAGCAAATGTATGTTGTATACATTTTGATTCAATCTCATTATTAAATAAATCTAATATTTTACATTAAACAGATACATGTCAGAGTTTACAAATCATTGTCCCCCATCTTCTTCCCAAACTTAATTACAGTAGGGAAATAATGTTTGCCACGTGTTTTGTAATATATAAAAATAAGATATGGTGCCAAGTTCTAGTACAAGCTGTGATCTGACCTAGGTAGCATTATATATACACCCATTTGGACAAAGTGCTGCCGTTAATATTATTTTGGGGAGGCATTGTCAATGACCATTTTCATTTTTTGTGCATTTTTGTAATTATCTTTATATTTTACATTCCCTATTTCCTATAGTTTGTGCATGAAATAAATAAATACGGTAATAAGCTACATCGTTCTGTGTCTTACCTTTGCCTCCTCTGCCCCACCTCCTGAAGAAAAAAAAAAAATCAAGCACAAAGCATTTTCTTCTTGCTGGTTTTTGTACCTGTATATGTCATATCACAACTTCCTTCTTGTACTTCTCTCCTAAACTACAATGTTTACAAACATCAGCAAATACAGTAAAGATTTCTAGAAATTGTAGTTTAGCTTGCACCTTTTATAATTTTAGTAGCTAATTAAATAAGTCCTAAAAGTGAACAGAACTGAAGAGAGATAAATTGTGTTGTAGGACTCACAGAAAAAACAGCATACTGCAATATCTCTTTTTATTGAACAGCATCCCTTTTAGTGTGTCCCAATAGTGAACAGGCAACATTTCAACCCTTTTCTAGATCTTTCTCAAGCTTTGAAAAAGTCAAGGTTGAAACATTGCCTGTTCGCATTTAAGGAAAAATATAATTGGTGCTGCTCATAGAAGGAACTGTTGCTTGTGTTGTGTTTTGTTATTGCTTTTGTTTCTTTAAAAAGACATGAGACTCTGGAGAGAGAGCGAGCTCTGATTTTGATAATCCTCTACAATTAAACTTGTGTGGTGCTTGGTTAAACATGGCCAGGTCTTCAGATATCTGAATGATAGGCTCCTGATTGGCCAAGCTACTTCCTGGGGAGGGCAGCACTTAAGGCTAACAATGTAATATGAGTCTTTCTTATTTTTTTATTATTTTGGATTTGATGAACGTCTGCTGGCTAGTCCTATCTTTTTTGTAAAACTTTTCTTCTTCATTTAAAGGAACACTATAGTGACCCAGACCACTTCATCTCAATGAATTAGTCTGGGTGCTGTGGTCATTTGAGAAACTGCAATGTTTACGTTGCAGGGTTAAGTCTGTCAGTATGGCAGCCACTAAAGACTGTTCCACTGCACTGATCAAGTGAAACTCACATTATATGGAAGTCCCATAGTAAAGTATTAATTCAATGTTTTCCTATGGAGAAGTTTGTACACATGTGCTGCCACCAGAGGTGCTTCCACTGCACTAATCGAGTAAAATTCTGTCACGTGATGCGGAAGCCCACAGGAAAGTGTTGATTCAATGCTTTTCTATGGGTAAAGCAGCACACACGGCACGCTCTGTGAGGAGCATTGGATTGGACCTCAACAGAGGATGCCATGTCTTCTCCGTGACGTCGCTGGAGGTGAGGAGTGCCAAGTGAGCTTCGACACTGTAAAAAGCTAAAGAAAATACAATTTTTTATAGTTTTTATTGAATACAGTGGAGCAGACACCGGAATTCAGCTAGGGACGTTAAGAATACAGATTTCTATTCCAAACGCTATAGTGTTCCTTTAATAATAAAAATGTGTACGTCATAACTGTGCATACATCATCATAGTGCAGAGAAACTGTGAGTTTTCTAAACATTCCTGTGGGAATACAAAATCCTAAAATATTGCTTTATTAAAAAGATTAAAATACATGTTGTCTAAAATGAAACAATTGTTGCAAGGCATAATTATTTGACTACTGTGCATTCTAATTTAAAAAATAAAACTGCTTTATACTACTTCCCTGTTAAAACAAATATTAACTCTTGAAGTGCCAAACAAGCCTTTTGATGTGGAATTTATACTTTGTGAGCCAACAGTCAAATTTTTCCATTTTTCTGTGTTTAGGTGAAATGTTGGGATTTGGGTTCCCTTTCTTGCTGTTGGTCGCTGACATCATTAGGTGGATTTGCTTACACACTTGCTTTCTCCCCGGTGGCAGCTGGGTCTCTGGCTGTTGGGGTAGGAGATAGCATGATCCGTGTGTGGAACACGCTCTCTGTTGTCAATGCCTATGATGTGAAGACCCTGTGGCAGGGCATTCGATGCAAGGTCACTGCGGTAAGGAGCATTTTTGCATATTATATAAATTGGGTGGCATTGCTGATGCAGAGCTTTGTAGCAACTAACCTATGTAAGGACTGTACATGATATCGTTCTTATTTACTTCTTATTGACCTGCCCAACAGAAATGTATGGATTACTGGTAATGTGTTCTTCTGTTAAGGTATATCAATGAAATCTAAATGAACAGCACTCAATCCATTAGCAATAAATGGGTGCAACCAGGCCAGGGGCTAGCACATATCCCCGCAAGGCTAGATCCAGAATAGAAGAAAAGGTCCAGACTCTCCACTGCACAGCAAGGCACATTTGTTGGGTCGATGTTTCACAGCAATGTTTTAAAGCCTCAAAGGGTCTTTATCAACGTTTCAACCTTTTGAAGGATTGATACATTTCTGTGAAACTTTGTTCCAATAAGTTTGCCTTGCTAAGCAGTAAAGTGCCTGGATCTGTTCTTCTATTCTGGATCTTCTGTTAAGTTATAACATTTAATCTATGCAATAAGCTATTCAAAGTGTCAGTTAATGTAGAATGTGAGGTCACTGCATCATGCATGTGTTTTCCTTTTACTCTCCATGGGAAATTTTGCTCCCCTCCCATTGATTTTGAATGCAGTGCAGTGTGTCTTATAGAGACACTGCTCTTTTACTCGACCAACATTTTTTCTCGTATCACCATGTCACTGAATGGACTAAGTGGTCAAGGAAGCCAGAGAAGCATGTCTGCTTGCATGGATCAGACATGCTTACTATACATCAAAGCACAATTTCCCTTGCCAGTTTGAGAAATCAGTTAAGCTGAAATGCAGTAAAGCTGTTTTTTCATAAAGCATTCTGGAAGATGATATATGTGTGATTTTAATTTTTTTTTTATAATATTCCAATTGAGTCTTTCCTTTTTCTACAAAGAACCTAGTAAATGAACAAGTGCTTTAAAATTTCACAGGATGATGACATGACCCCTTAGCTTCTTGGGACCAGTACTTAAAGGAACAAATGTGTATTCCCAGACCACTTTATTGTTCTGGGTGCCTATAAGGTCCTTGACTGAAGGGTCGGGTAAAGTCGTTACGTGTTGGCATTGGAGCCACGTCATTGAGATTGGCTGGGGTAGTCCCTAACTTGTATTTCTGTTTTAAAATATTGTTCAGTAACCTAAATTTCAATGCTTTTGTGTATTCATTGAAAGCGCTCTGTTCTATATACTGAATCTAGATCCTAGCTGTGGATTTCATATGTAACCATGCTCTCCCACAACTGTTGGTTGCCGCATTCACCAATGTGGGGACATGCACATTTTTTGTACCTGCTACTCCTGCCATATTTAAAGTGTACATTTTTCTAGTGCATACTTCAATGTCGCCAGCATTATGTATAATCTAAAACCTTAAATCATAGGTGCCCTCTAAATTATACTTGCTTATTTGTGGAATGTTTGTCTATGTAATTAGTGTGTGTAAACTGAGATGTATACTTTATTTTTTATATTAATGTTCTGAAAATGACCAAGATTTTAGGCTAACAAGTAAAATAAACCATATAGACTATACTAATGTTCACAGTTTTCAGATCTCTCCAAACTTGGTATGCTCTGCAGAATTTTCTTCTTGTTTTGTTATATTCCTCTCCTCTGTTGTGTGCTCTGTGCAGTTGTCTTGGCATCCAACCAAAGAGGGGAGTCTAGCATTTGGTACTGATGATGGGAAGGTTGGAATTTATGAAGTCTACTCAAACAAGTAAGAATATAACCCCTCTCTGTTCCTTATTATGCCTTCACTAGAGCTATGCATTTCTTGTTTGTGCAGCTTGTTACTTCAGTTTTCTGTAAAAATATTAGCAAGACCTTCCTTTGTACGCATATATTGGCAGTTAGAAACCTTGAAACATAGCACATGATTTTTTATGTTTATATGTGTTGCATTTCATTAATATTTCTGTACATTAGTCAAACCAGATAATAAGTACAGTTTGCTTGAGAAAGGACATGGATCAGTACTAAAAAGTTCCTCTTCGCCAAGTGGTGCATTTTCCATGTAGATTTGATCAATACAGCACCACGCTGCTCACTCTCACATGGACATTGGGCACAATTTGTGCAAGCTGTACTAATTGATGCTACTGGAACTGCACTGATTGGTGCTACATAACGCTCACAGCAGGGTTGCATATACACCCCAATACAGGGATGAGGTTTCCAGCAGCAAATGGGGAAATCCTTATTATCAAAACAGAGAAGGGAAGAGCAACAGGGTCGGATTGATAGGACTACCTCAAAGTATGAGGAATACATGGGGAGAAAGTGAGCTGGACTTGAGACAAGTAGAACAGAAAAGTGTAAATATACACCCCTTTCTTCACACTGCATTCACATACATATATACATTCCACGGAGTAACACTCACCCAGCATTCACACATTCACTGGCTTTTAAAAAAAAAAAAAAAATCTTTATTTTATTTGTGCATGAAGTAACAACAAGCGTGCAGAGCCACGACAGCCGCTGCAAGCAGATTCATAGTATTTCAAAGTGTGGCAGGCTAAGCAGCACATTTTTTTTTTTTTTTTCTCATGAAAATAACAGGCTATAAGACATTCGTGGTTTGCAATAAACATGCTATGCTAAATGTGTATATAACAGAATTGTTCTCGCTTAAAGGACCACTATAGTGCCAGGAAAACACACTCGTTTTCCTGACACTATAGTGCCCTGAGGGTGCCCCCACCCTCAGGGACCCCCTCCCGCCCGGCTCTGGAAGGGGGAAAGGGGTAAAAACGTACCTTTTTCCAGCGCTGGGCGGAGAGCTCTCCTCTCCGCCTCCGTTACGCCCCGCCGGCTGAATGCGCACGCACGGCAAGAGCTGCGCGCGCATTCAGCCGGTCTCATAGGAAAGCATTTACAATGCTTTCCTATGGACGCTGGCGTGCTCTCACTGTGATTTTCACAGTGAGAAGCACGCAAGCGCCTCTAGTGGCTGTCAATGAGACAGCCACTAGAGGATTAGGGGGAAAGCTTAACCCATTCATAATTATAGCAGTTTCTCTGAAACTGCTATAATTATGAAAAAATGGGTTAACCCTAGAAGGACCTGGCACCCAGACCACTTCATTAAGCTGAAGTGGTCTGGGTGCCTAGAGTGGTCCTTTAATGTTATGGTAAGGTGTGTAGCCCTGCAATTCGTGTGTGGACAGGCGTTTATAACTAAGTCAACATTGCAGCAATTCAGGTTCTCGCTTGGTTATTTATATTTGACATTATAAATCATGCTGCAGTGCGGTTGCGTTGTGCTAGTTTGTGCGTTGCTTGTAGGGTTGCTGTGTAAGTGCGTGCTTATGAGTGCCATGTAAACTTTGTGTGCATAAGGTCACTACCTAGGCTATTCAGTCAAGTCTAGCTACTAGAGATCAGAACGTGAGCTAGTATAAGAAATATAACTGAAATGCATACATTTAGTTTTGTGACTCAGATAACTAGCTAGATATGGAGGTATGAGTAATTATCACATTAGGTTGACATGCTAATAAACTGTGACAGGCTAATATTCCACTGGGTACTACACTGTATAGATTTTAGATTCCATCAACACACTGTATAGATAAAATAAAGAGAGAGCTTGAATAGAACAGGATTGAACTGGAACATAATTGTATCTTATTTATGTGTCTGTGTAAATTTGTTTTTTGTTTCTTTAGACCGCCCCAGATTTCAAGCACATATCACAAAAAAACTGTTTATTCCCTATCCTGGGGCTCTCCACTGCCTCCAGTCTCACTTGGTGAGTTTCATATTTATGATTTGTCAAATTACTGCTTAACTTGCACAAGCAGTTTAATGAGTCCCCAAAGATTGCACGGTTTAGTGTTTGTTTTTTCCCTTTTCTTTCTTTCTTTTTTTTCTTTTTTCTTTTTTTTTATTATTTTCGATTAAGGAAACAAATAAAACCCACCACAAACATTCTATACACTTGGTTGCACCCCGTCTTACTGATGTTGTAATAATTCTATGCTCTATAATTGAGGGGTTTTATTCATTGCACAAGTAGTTTTCATGCATTTTTCCCCAAATGAATGAGAGGTTATGAGTGAGTCTTTACCACATGCGTACTTTTGCTTCACTCAAATTAGAAAACAAATGAGAGAATTTATGTCTAAATGTTCCTCAAAAAGAACATTTAGATGTAGATTCCTGCTGGATGGTGAGCCTCTACCTCTTGAAAGATGGTGAGGCGAATGATTGCTTGCTTTTGAATTTAAGAAATTTGCATGTGAAATTATTCAAACAAAATCTGTATGGTGTTTTGTCACAGACATTCTTCCTCATTTAGTTTTAATCAGTTATGAAAGCATATTAATATATTTTTATAAGCTAATGTCAAATGAAGCAAGCCTTTCTTAAAATTAAGTCCATTTTCATTTGACAAAGTTGATCCCTTAATAAAAGTTCCAGATTCATTTCATGTTTTGGAATTTACGAACATTTATTTTTTATTTATTTATTTAGTTTTCACACAGAAGGAAAGTTATTGGGGGACTTGCTGAAGTTTTGTTCAGTGCCTGTTCGGTTCAGTTTCCTTACTAAATTGAGTTATTTTTATTTTTGTCTATTCATTTTTTCATAAGTCTGTTTTCTTCATCCTGGGAGCTTTCTTTCATAAGCATCAGCATTCTCAAATCAGCACTTCTGTGCACTTATTTCACTGTAACCTTAAATGTCTTCCATGGTGTGATTCTTACAGCAGCAGAAGGAGAGAAACCCGCTTTTACTTTATACAGCTGCGGTGGGGAGGGGATTATCTACCAGCACAACCCTTGGAAACTGAATGCCGAGGCTCACGATATTAACAAACTTATCCGCGACACAAATGACATCCAAGTAAGTCTTTCTAAAACCAATGCGTCAGTATAAGCAATAAAACGCTGCACCTTCTTTACATTTGTTTGTAAAGTGAAGTTTAAGTTTGTAGCTTTTTGTTAGTTTATCTTGACGACTGTCCTTGCAGATATGTCAGTACAAATCATTGAATACTCTTTAGTCGAATTCTTTAGTAAATAAAAATATACCTTTTAGAATGAGGCCTACTGTTTAAAGATTGTCGGTTATCTCATCTGCAAAATGTACTTGCATTAATTTATAAATTATTTATCTATCCTGTCCAAACAGAGATGTAAACATCAGAAAGGCTAAAGAAAACACAAACCGTGCCAAGTGTCATCAGCGGTTCATTTCTCAATCTTACAATACACTACTCTGTCATATAACTGAGTACTGTAATCTACACCCAAAAAAAACATATTTCTTTCTAGTATTCTATGAACTACATTATTTATATACATATTTTCCTCTTGAATTGGCTACATTTTAATAAAGTGTAATAGTAAATGACTCCCTCTAAGACCATATCTATCTCTTACATTATTCACTGCAATTTGCAGTCCAAAACTTGCTTTGCTTTCCATTCGGCATGTTCATAATGAAATGGAATGTTCTCGCTGAGTGTTCCACTCTTAGATGTTTTGCCCATGGCTATTTATTATAGTGACCCATTGCGTTTAAGGTCAAAGTTCTACCTTTAGAGTCAGCTGCAAACTACAAATAACTAATTATTGTCTAACCTATGACCAATTGTTGTTGCATTTAGTTTATGAGGATTTAATCTGCGCAATCTTCAGTGTAAACTTTTTGCACATTATTTAGGAAATATATTTGTATGTTCTTTGTGGTGACATTTTCCACCTCCTCTCCCACCCAACACACACATCTTTCTCTCTTCTTCTGTTAAATACATTTTCTTCCATGTCAATCTTACCTAGCACAAGTTACCAATCCACACAGAATTGAACTGGAGATCAGATGGGCAGCATTTAGCCATCGGCAATGAGGATGGGTAAGTGGATCTCGAGTTCTAGGTAGACATTATATGAGTAATCCTCATTGTTACCTTTATCTGAATTTCTATACTGTCATTGTACTATTACTTTCTGCTCTTTTTGCTTACTGTATTTTATTTCTTTTGCACATTGGTGGCTGCATCTCCTTGTGACAACGATGCAGGAACATTGAGATTTTCCGTACCCCAAACTTAAAGCTCATCTGTACTATCCAGCAGCATCACAAGTTGGTGAACGCTCTGAGGTGGCACCATGATCATAGCGAAGATGCCAATCTCCACTTTCTTCTGGCCTCTGGATCTAATAATGCTGTTGTCTACATACATAACTTGAAGGGAGTTCTAGGTATGAACCTGTGAATAACATGTTTTGTGGGGGGTATGGTATGAGCAGCATGACCAATATGTTGTCTGCCTAATGTTTTAGAACAGGTACCATTAATGGGGCATAGATGTTCCACAACTGTTCCCATTGTCTATTTTCAGTTGCCGAACCAGCAATGAAACTGATAACGAATGTATCATTATATAAAACGGGCACTTTAGCTTGCCTTAAGTACCATTTCCCATTCAAAGTATAAGATGCGATTGTTATAAATCGTAATACAGTGACTATTTCTGTGCTAGACTACATTATAAAGTGCTTTGAAAGTACAGAAATATTGTCCCCTCTGTTACAGATTTGGTCTAGCCCAAGTGTAGCGGACACTGTACCATGATTGACCGATATTCTCTCAATGATTAAGCCATGTGACATAATGTAAAGGCTAACTTATCTGCTATTCTGTAAATGTTTCAGTTTCACCCTTCTTGATTTACTAACATTTGCCCTATCTCCTAAGTCTTTAATGCCCTCTTCTATTTTTTTATACAGAGTTAGCTCTCTTTCAGTCACACTGGAAACCCTATCTCACTCTAATTACTCTTCACTGCCATAACCAAAACTGTTGATTGGACTTTTCTAAATTTTTCATCTTTTAAATGCAGAGAGCTCCTGTGATTCTCCTGTGACCATCACCGAACCATTCCGTACCCTGTCTGGGCACACTGCAAGAATCACAAGCCTCTCTTGGAGCCCTCATCATGATGCCAGGCTGGCATCGGCCAGTTATGATGGCACAGCCCAGGTAAACTAATTTATTAATCCATTTTAATAGAGTTGCTTTACTTGCAAGAACATACTTTCCCTGCTCTTATAGACTTATTTTTTCCCATTTGACTTCCTTCCATTATTTAACTTTCATTTTAAAAGAACACTTTGTATGTGTGCTTGTGTATATTGGTGGAATAATGTGTTTTTGTAGCATGGTGATTTGAGTCTGAATGTGCATCTTTTTTTTTAGATGTGATACTTGTATTGCCTACATTGATGTTTGTGGGATAGAGGTTGCATTCAGGAATACCATTGTACAGCTTTGGTTGTGTATTCATTGTATACTGGTAGTCTTTATCATAAGAAGAATGTGGATTATGTGTCAGTCACACATAATGAAACTTTTTTCCATGTCAGGTTTGGGATGTTCTGCAGGAGGAACCACTCAGTAATTATAGGGCACATAAAGGAAGGCTCCTCTGTGTTCAGTGGTCTCCTTTGGAGCCAGACCAGGTGTGGAGTGGAGCAGATGACTTCTCTGTCCATAACTGGTCCATAGCAAAGCAGGAGCACAGCCGGCCTCCCAAAGGTAAGTGCAAAACCTTGTCTTGTTCCCTAGTACAGTGGTTCTTAACATTTGTTTTGGGACCCAACAATTTGTCACTGTATTAATTTAATGGGTCTTCACTTTTTTTGGTGCAGACAGGTTATTCACCAAGTGCTAGACAGCCATCCACAGTACATTGTGTACTTTAGTGGCATTGTATTCTCTTTTGACACTGGGAATAGTCAAATTAAAATGTTTTGCAAACATATTTTAATAGTAATCCTGTTAATTTTCCAGTTGCAAAAGCAGATGCCATGTACAAAAAGTACCACTTCCTTAGTGCAATGCAAGACAATTTGGTAATTGAGCTCCTAAAATTCCTGAGTGGAAATCATTGTGCTTTAACCTGTAACTATTACTTATTCAGAGTCATATTTAAAAATATAAATAAAAATGATGTGCTAACAAATAGTAAAAAAAAATACTTGTATTTAAAAGGGATTTTAATATAATTTTCTGGACAAATTAGAAATAAACAATAAAACATCTAGTGCAGAGCATCTGTACAATTAACATGTAGGAACAAAACAAAAAATCTTTTGGTATTCACCTCACTGGGTCTGAGTGGATTGTGTGCCCCTCACACTTTAACAGTCGCAGAGGGATCAGATTAGTGATTGGTGGATCCACCAGGAAAAAACCCGAACTGGTAGTGCCTTATAAAACTTTTATTTTCTTCAATAGAGATAAAGACGTTAAAATAAAGAAGCAGGTAGAGCCTGAGGAGCCTAAATGCTAGAAAGTCACTTTTATCATTATTGTACTCGTGGCGCTTCCTTGCTGCACACTGTCTTATGTCTATCTCCTCACATGACGTGTTTCGCTCCGCCCCTTAGGACTTTTTCAGATGCAGTGAACATAGTCTGGTACAGCAGTAGTATGTACTGTTACAAAATGTAACACTATACTGGTGATCGAATCGAAATTTTAAAAATTCTACATCGAGGTTGTTGAACAAATTAAAGGGGCGGGGGGGCGGGGCCTGACCGCTGAGAGCAGAGGATGCAAACTCGTATAGCTCCTGCTCTGCGGCAATAAATAAACGGATTCAGACAGCCATAACGGGATCTGATCGGTCCAAAAAGACCTCCAGATGACAGGCAAAACCCAGGGGCACACAACAATGCCACACAAGTTACGATCCCGGCTTACTGCACCTGTGAGGACTACACACATGGCCGGCGTGAGGGAGACGGCCGCTCCCCCGCTGGCACTGGCTGCTGACAAGCGGAGACCAGACCCTCGTTCTCCCCCCCCCCCCATGGACCGGTGGGGGTCATCCCGGTCCATCCTCGGGAGACCCTGATACAGCCCCGCAAGAAAGCCGTGGCGACTCAGGGGCCTGCCACAAGCGACGACGCAGCACCCAAAATGGTGGAGGTGGTGTGCTTCCCCAGCACTCACAGTGAGCTGACAGAGGCCGAGCATCGGCTGGACAGGGCCTTCCAAATCTTCAGGGAAAAGCTGGAGGCCCTTCTGTTCCCGTCGGACCCAGAGGCTGAGCCGGTAACCGGGCCACACGCTCACCCACACAAGATCAGGCGGGAGGAAGCACAGGCTCCCCCCGGTATCGGACCGCACAGAGTGCCGGAGGCAACGAGACAGCCACAGGCAGCGGGAGATCAGAGATCAGATCCGCAAGAACCCAGTCAAGCCCAAAGACTTACCTCAAGGCCCAAAGCTTCACCAGCAATGGCGAAGGAGCGGCGCTTACAAATCATGACAGACAGACAAACGCTTCCATCACCTACCGGAGGCTACTACGGGGGGCCGTCCACAATACCTCCCCAGGCCGAAGACCACACGGAGTCAAACTCCGAAACACTGACCACATCGCCGGAGGCTTGCCCACCACTGGCGGCGGCATAACACCCAAGCCCCACTCAGCACCCAACGAAGGGACGACCCGGCCTCTCTGAGTAACCAAGTCGGTGGATGACGGGTGCAGACCTTCATAATGACCTGGGACTGGAGGATGGCCGTTGCCAACCCGCACTATGCCGCACCCCAATGGAATTCCCGGAATGACAGTGCCACCCTTCCCACTCTACCGGCCCGCGCTGCGGTCATACCAAGCAGAGGTATAGGCTGAACTAGCCCTTCGAACTGGCATCCAACCAACAACACTCTCAACCAAGGGCAACTGGGGACCTAGCCTGAGCAGCCCTCATGGACTCTTCTTGCTGGATTATCACCTACAGTTAAACTCACCACGCTGCTCACTGGCATAAATTTTCCGCTACATGAAACTAAAACGTGTTCTCAATTTTACCTTTTTTTCTACAAACATGAGTATACAGACTACCCATGGGCCTCAACCACCCACTGATCAGCTGACTCTCTCACACAGGCAGGCAGGCCTCAGCAACGCCTCTCTGAGGGACAATATTTTACCAGCGGCCGGCTCAGGCTAAGTACCTCTCAAAAATTACGCTGACTGTATTGAACTTGCCGTACCATAATGATTAGACAGCCTAGTACTGTCAACTCTGCCAGGATCTCACTGTTTATAAGTTAGCCTAATGGATACCCTCAGACTGCCCCTGTTTTGCACCCTCTTCTATGACACACTCTCTGTTGCTGACAAGAAATAATCAGCCCCAGCACTTTAAACTTAGTCTCACACACTATAATGCATCAACGCAACTATACCAAATATTAAGTCATTATAGTCTACAACCTGTTTAGCTATACCTGTCAATGTGGAAATGTCATACCAAGCCACATGTTATTGATGGCACAATTTATGCTTATGATTTCAAACACTAGTCACTACCTTACACCTAGGTATAACGGTGAAGCTAAAAAGTTTAACACAGAACAAGGAATGTTAGCATGTACCCTACTGATACCACATGTTTTTTCTGCTATGACCTCACATACTACTTATTTACTGCGTGCCTAAGTTATTACATAGCCTAATGTTACTTTTAATAGTCTATCTGGATAGGCATGGCTACTAGCTACAACATGCTTTTGTTACAAGACAAGTTAACACAATTAAAAAATGAGGCATCACTACTCAGGAAATGTAATCTTTCATCACCTCTGCTGAATCCACTTAGAGAAGGAAGTGAAGCAACGAATCTAGTGTCGCATCACTTCCGCGAAGGTGAAAATAATCTACCTAGATATGGGGGTAACCCAGTACTGCACATATACCACAACTAAAGTCAAATATATGCTAAAGGGGTATACAAGACACAAGTAATTTCCCATAAGTATAAACAAATCAACAAATAACTTAATTGCAAAGGGGGTGGAGAACAAATTCTAAATACCTCTACAGTATAGGTGTTAATTGACTAGACTGTAAAAAATTACCATTTAGAACCAATATCTAAAACATTTCTTGAAAGGAGCAGTTCATCAGAGCCTTTAATAGATTTCCCAGAGGGCTAAAAGAACTACAAACGTCTCTTAATAAAAATGTAATCTTAATGTAAACATTTGAGACAGTTTTTCTGGTAATATCCAGACATAAATTACATTTAGTAGCACAAGTTTCTGTGTTTTTAGTACAATTTATGAACTACTATCAACGTCACTCTCCGTAGTAAAAATATAGTAAAGGGAAGCTGGGAATCACATAAACCGGGAAACAAAGGTTACCAAACCTGATCTCCTATTGCTGACTGGGAAAATGCAGTAACCAATGTCACAATATATTGGCTTTCCAAGTATACTACAAGCCCCATCTGCCACCACCACCCCTCCCCACTATCTGCAAACAAATAAAACCATTACTTGCTCCAAAAAAAAAAGGGCAAATAAGTGTTAAGCAACACAGTGCCTGATGCGTGTTTTGGCGCTATAGCTGCACCTTCACCCGGGACACAGAACCAAGCATTGAAAGTGCCAACGTGTATATAATATCTTTAACTTTGAGCAATGAAGCTGATCCACCAATCACAGAGCAGAGGGAGGGGAAGAGACGAAGGAAAATACCCTATGTAACACGAGCACCAATCTGCTATTTTGGAATGAGTCCGATTTCAAAACCTTCTTCCAGAACCACACCTCCAATCAAACATAAAGGGAGTGATCCACAATAGTGTAGAGCACATCCACTCCTTATACCACTAACAGTAAATATCGAGGGAGTGGTAGCATACTGCTAGCACTAACCCCATCATTAAATTACCAGTTAGAGAGTATGGCAGGTGGTACCCTTAGTACCCACAGCCAATCTGAAAATACTTTGGCCGAAAAAACAACTGCAAGACGCCTCCTTCCAACGCGGCTCCTCCTGGAATCTCAAAAGATTAACACCCACACTTCAGTGATTACATGATGATTCTTGGCAATAAAATTATTTATATCTTTATACTCATTGGCACTTATTTGTGTCTTGTATGCCTTTAGGGTATATTTGACATGAGTTGTGGCAAAAATAAAAAAATAAAAAATGTTTTGCTCCTATATGCCAACTGTACAGATGTTCTGGACTAGATGTTTTATTGTTTATTTTTAAAGGTGCTGTCCAGAAAACTACATTGAAAAAGCTTTTAAATATAAGTATTTTCTGATTTATTTATTACTTGTTACACCATTTTTATTTAAACTTTTAAATATCACTCTGGATGAGTAATAATTACAGGTTAAATCACAATGATGTCTCTCTGGCATTTTCGGAGCTCAATTACCCAATGGTCTTGCATTGTACTAAGGTTAATAATAAGGGATATTCGCTTTATTCTGTTTGGTTGCTGCATTCATTTTCTGCATGTGATATTTGTTTGCACGTTATATTACCTCCTTGTTGGCGTTTTTAACTTCACTACTTTAAACACTGGCACATATTAAAATGTGCCTTTTTATCCACGTATTGTTAAAAGTTTATTGGAAGAACAGCATGGAAAAACCTGCTTTTTGCAGCTATTTTCTAATTATTACATGATTGCAGGCAAAAAAGCAGCTGAGCTAGAAAAGAAACGTTTTGTTCTGACCAAACCTAAACCTAAGAAAAAGAAGAAACCAGACAGCCCTAAACAAGAGGTGACCGCAGATGTAATGGGAGGTGAAACAGATAATCTTTCTTGTGCACAGAATGGGACATCTGATCAAGAGGAGGATCATATGACTTCTGAGCAGATGACTTTGGAGAAAGTTCCCCAGGAAGGTACTGTACCTGTAGTGCAAAGATGGTGACCTAGTTTCTGCAGTTATTTAGGGCCAGTAACATATTTAGGTTCTTGGCTGCCCCAGGCCTGTTTAATCTATACACTCCCTCACAAATATACATAGACGGACAATTATTCACAGTCCCATAGATAGCAAAGGCAAACATACACACACACACACACCATTACTAGCATACACAGTCACCCAACTGCTTAGAGGTGACTCTGGACTTGAACATGATTCCCCCACTGACATCCATGTCCCAGATAGAGTGCTAGTCCCTCGCCTATTATAATAATAAAGATGCCTAAGGACTCTTTCATTTTAACACTTTAGTATTTTAACTGCTCTGTATACAGCTATGTGCTTCATATGGTTTATTAGGCTAAACGCCCGAACATACTGCCTGCCCGCTGCCCGGAACGGCATGTCCTGGGAGTTGAACGATACAAATTTCACATCCCTACTCCTCCTGTATGAAAACTGTATTCTTAAATGTTTTATTTTTTTTATTTTCTTAAACTTGCAGCTGCTTCAGAAACTCAGGCTCAACCCATTTTGTCATCATCACCTGCTTTAGAGGACCATAGCTTAAGCCCATCCCCTAAGACCATAACTCTAAGAAAAGATCATCTTAAAGACAGGACAGGTAAAGGTATATCTCATCCTGTATGGATTTTTTTTCTGTCTTATCAGGAAATCTCAAAATTAAAACATTGAAAAAGATGTATTTTTGCCATTTCAGTGTAACACCTTAATATGCAGTGATCATATGCTAAAACTGATCTAAAAATGGCTTTGTTTTTATGTCTGACCTATGTTGATCTCTTACGAAAATGGGAGCAGTATTAGCAATAATTGTAATGAAATGGCACTGATCCTGAAGAATGGGAGGTAACTCCTAGTATTTGAAGTAGAAGGAGAATTGGTTAAGAGGGCTAGGGATGTAGATTGAAAAGAGTAAGACTCAAATGTAAGACTGCCTATTGTAGTGGTTCTGGTGCAAACAGACTGTCCCTGCAGTCTCTCAATTGTAAACACTGCCGTTTGTAAGTAAAAACATTGTTTAGATTGAGATGTTAGAACACCTCAATGAGACAGGAGCCATTAGAGCTGCTTTCTGTCGTGGTCTTGGGACATTTGCAAGACCGACGTTCTACGTCTTCATGCTCAGCATGATGACACAAAATTCTTCCCATAGAAATGCATTGAGTTAATGCGTTTCTATGAGGTGATGCTGATTGGCGCAGTGGGCCATTATATAAGCAAGCATTTGACAACCTACTAGTGATCTTAGCCGAAAGAGGAGCGGCAGCTTGCTCAATGGCTGGTTAGAAGGTAAGTATTCTTACTTATTTTAGTGTTACTAAACTTGCAGGAGGCCACACTGTCGTTAGAAATACAGGTTTGTATTTCTAAAATTAGAGTACTCCTTGAACTTTAAGTAGTTAAAATAAGAAATCTTTATCAAATATTCTAAAAGCAATGCAAATGCAGACTGTCATTGTGCCGAGGTTGCCGGTGACAATGCCTGTCTATATATGTGGTCATAGGGATGACTAAGGCTTGTAGAGACTGATAATGACCACTAGATGGTGTCAATATCTTTCGAAATCACCAGTCATACCCACTTGGCATGTGAGATTAAATGTAAAGGTATACTTCTGCTACCACAACAACACTATAATCAAATTATTAGCAGCCAGATTACTAAGAATTAAGGTAGGAGGAACTAAGCTGAATTATTAATTTAAACTCACCCTACAGATGATAGCGATGCACTCCTAAACGTTGCATGAATTAGAACTCAGTCATAGCAATTGGGGATGAATGGTTATGACTAAGTGTTCTAATTAATGATTAGTCCTTAATATACCTGAAACAGCAAAAGAATTGGAAATATAACAAAAATAAAAAATATGTAGTAACAAAAAACTACCAGTAGGTGTCACCAGAGGTTAAGAAAAAAATATTGAAATTTAGTCTTTCTATGTCTAGTAATAAAATTTAACTTTTAATCTGTTAATACATAAAATAAAACAAGTATGACAAGCAATATTAAAATAGGGTCAGTAGTCATAAATCTGTCTGTAGGATACCAGTACAGATCCTATTTACAAAGTTGATCGTTTAGTATATTTAACCAATATCAATCAAAATTACTACACAAGATAATCAGTCCTGAGGTGTCACCCTTAGTTATATAAAGCAGTTCCAATTAAAGGACCACTATAGTGCCAGGAAAACATACTCGTTTTCCTGGCACTATAGTGCCCTGAGGGTGCCCCCACCCAGCTCTGGAAGGGGGAAAGGGGTTAAAACTTACCTTTTTCCAGCGCTGGGCGGAGAGCTCTCCTCCTCTGATCCTCCTCTTCTCCTCCCCGTCGGCTGAATGCGCACGCGCGGCAAGAGCTGCGCGCACATTCAGACGGTCACATAGGAAAGCATTCATAATGCTTTCCTATGGACGCTGGCGTGCTTTCACAGTGAGAAGCATGCAAGCGCCTCTAGCGGCTGTCAATGAGACAGCCGCTAGAGGAAATAGGGGAAGGCTTAACCCATTCATAAACATAGCAGTTTCTCTGAAACTGCTATGTTTATAGAAAAAAGGGTTAACCCTAGCTGGACCAGGCACCCAGACCACTTCATTAAGCTGAAGTGGTCTGGGTGCCTAGAGTGGTCCTTTAATACTGAGTTTAACTAAGGATGTAATCCTCAAATTGTTTTGTTTAGCAGTTACACAAGGCAGATAGACCTATCTCTGTGCTGTTAATATAGATACATTTCTCATACTGTGTATTAAATCATTACAAAGTAGCAGTCTTTGATTTATAAAGTATCTGTCTGGTTGATTCTAAATAGACCTGAATATCTTGCATAGAATAGTGCAGACAGATCAGAAAAAATGTATCAGTGAAAGAAAAAACGGGTTTTATTCTATAGAACAGACCTGCTGTATTTCTGAGCTTCTATTGCAGGGGTAGGCAACCTTTTAGCAGCACTGTGCTGATATAGGATTGTGATGTCCCATAGCATGTCGATCCTTTTTTTGCATTGAGGTGTGTATGTTGCTGTAGTCTGCTTGTGTTATTATACTGTAATTGCTTTGTATCGTTGTATTTGTGCGTATATGAGCTATTATATTGTATATGTTCATTAGTAGTTTATGGTATCGTGTATGATACCTATGAATGTGGGCTGTGTATGGGGGCTGCTTGTGGAATTGTGTGTGTGGATTGGTATGTCACATTGTGTGTTTGGTAGTATGTGGGGGCTGTTTGGGGTATTGCATGTGAGAGGCTGCATGTGGGATTGTGTGCATGTATGTGGATTGTTAGTGGTGTTGTGTTTGTGCGGATTGTGTGTATGTTTGTTTGTGGGCTGTTCATATTATTTGGATGAGGGAAGGCTTATTCTGCATTTCTGTGTATATCTAGCAGTGTGGGTGGCTTCACTGGGTTCCAGTGGGGACCAGGCTGGCCAGGTACAGGTCAAGGACAGAAGCTGCAACAGCAGCTGCAGGCTGCTCTACTTCAGTGTGGATTCCCATTCACAAGTGCTGTGAGGAACTGATCTGAGATCACTTCCTCTATGTGCTGCAATGCATAAATTGAGGATTTTCCTTCACCACCTTTTCGTATTAGCAGATATTTAAAGTTTCACTGAGACTCCTGATAGGCCAGAGCCTGTTTGGCTCTAGCAGCCTTGAGTGCCGTGCAAAGACACCTCGAGTGCCGTGCATGGCACTAGTGCCGTAGGTTGCCTACCCCTGTTCTATTGAATAGTTCATATTGAAATAAGCAACACAAGGTACTTAAATCAGTAAGCTAATGCTTATCTTATAGCTAGTATGTAGTTCTTGGGGAAAAGATTCTTCTCTCATTTACCTTCAAGGGCAACCCTTAATAAAAAAAAAAAACCTGTCTATTCTGTCTTATGCCCACCACTCAAAATTAGTAATAAGTGAAAGTAAATAGTCGATCTTAGGACTGCTAGATCCCTAAAAATGTCCAGGACGTCTATACATCAGGTCAGTATTCTGTCAGTGCAGATCTCTGCAATTACTGATTAGATGTCCTGAGCCCCTCACGCGCGCGTTTCGCCAGAATCGCTCATCTCTAATTAAGGCTCGATAAAAGCTTTTGTTCATAGTCCTTAATATACCTTCAGCTAAAAGTCTAACTAGTGTATATGTAAAAACCGCTTGTAAAAGCTGCAGGTCTCTTTTCTAAAGCTTTTGCAATCTCTCCTCTGTTAACTCCGCCCACACTTTCGATGGCTGTCCAATCCCAGACTTCCCAATGCAGCTCAATGAGAAGTCTTTGTAAGGCAGATGCTCTTGGCAATTGCTGCCTCTTAGATTTAGCTCCACTGAACTTAACAAACCAGGAAATAACACAACCTGTTTTCTAACGAACAGCCGGGGTGTTGGACCAAGGTTATCTTATAAAAGTGGAAATTTCTATTGAAATCTACTCTTTTTTTCAAAAAACCAAAACATGATGACACATTCTCCACACCTAAAGCACTTCAGGAAGTTAAGGTGCTTTAGAGGCCTAGAGTGTTCCTTTAAGTTTCACTTTTTTTAAATCTATTTTCATGATCCCTTCAACCAATTTTCCTTTGACTTTTGTCAATGGCTCACATGTTACTGTTGCAGATCAGAAGTTCTTAACTTGTTCTGTAAAAGTTATAATACTACATGATTACTCTGCTTGGTTTAAATGATTTAATCCATGCTTCCTTTGTTGCTTGTTCTCTCATAGAGTTCCCCAGCAGGAAAAAAAAGCCTCGCTCTCTGCTTCCACTCAGCACCAGCAAGGATCACCGCTCCAAGGAAGATCAGCATCAGGATTGTGTGAAACTGGCAACAGCTTTATGTGTTAAAGGTAGCAGGAATGCATACTTAGTTTTTTTTACAATATTCTGTGTATACCTAAGGAGTGATTCATTAAATGCAAATTGCTATTTTCCTCAGTGCCTGATAGTACGTGTGCAATTTTTTTGAATCAGATTTGTGAATATGAATGTGAGCTAAAACGTTTTATGTTCTTTCCTTGTATAAGCCACAACCACTTTTTCCATATAAATCCTTGTGTTGGGGTGCCTAGCACACAGTGTTATTTTCCCTTGAAGCTGTATACATTGCAGCAGATTAATCTTTTGCAATTCTTATTATAGGCTAGTAAGTGAATTTGTGATAATGTTGTCACTCACATAAATAATAATATTCATACAGTCCAGTGCTAATTATTGCAATGAGGTTACAAACAAACCAAATTACTATTGCATTGAAGAAAAGCTGATGTAAGCCTTGCTGGTTAGAGCTGTACATTTTCACATCGTATCTTGGTTAATATAAGTCAGGAAATGATCAGGTGTGTCAGTGACTGCAAAGAAAGTCAATGTCAATTCTATCTTTTTTTATTTTCTGTTCCCTCCAGAATTACAAGAAGGAAATCCTGCCCTTTCAGAGGACGCTGTGCATCTGGGACTCTACAGTGATCGCGCTACTTTGTATCGTCTGATGGAAGAAGAAGGTTTGTTAAAGGGATAATACAAGCACCAAAATCATTTCATCTTAAGGAAGTTATTTTGGTGTACAGATGCCGCTGTTTTTCTGTTTCCTGAGAAATGGCAGGGTTTACATTTTGCAGTCCCCACGTCTCTTGTGGCTGTCACTCAGACAGACCTCTGTATTTATGTAGACTTATGTGATCTGAATACAGGCGGACATATAGATAGTAGAGCCTGGTTCTGTTTAAAAAAAAAAAATTGTTTTATTTCTTATCATTAATATTCCTTTAACCCCTTAAGGACCGAACTTATGGAATAAAAGGGAATCATGACATGTCACACATGTCATGTGTCCTTAAGGGGTTAAAGGGACACTATAGTCACCAGAACAACTACAGCTTATTGAATTTGTTCTGGTGAGTAGAATCATTATCTTCAGGCTTTTTGCTGTAAACACGGTCTTTTCAGAGAAAATGCAGTGTTTACATTACAGCCTAGTGATAACTTCACTGGCCACTCCTCAGATGGCTGTTTGAGATCCTTCCTGGGTCATGGCTGCCTAAAATGCATCCAAACATTCAGTATCTCCTCCCTCTGCATGCAGACACTGAACTTTCCTCATAGAGATTCATTGATTCAATTCATCTCTATGAGGAGATGCTGATTGGCCAGGGCTGTGTTTGAATCATGCTGGCTCTGCCCCTGATCTGCCTCTTTGTCAGTCTCAGCCAATCCTATGGGGAAGCACTGTGATTGTATCAGGCTATCAGACTTCTAATGATGTCAGCAGACTGCTTGTTTTTTTTTTTTGAGGCAAACAGCATGCAGAGTTACAGCTTCTGGCTTGAATACAGTAAGATGTTGCTATATTTATGAAGGCATGAGGGGCTCAGGGGGGCTAGATGGTGGTTTTAACACTATAGGGTCAGGAATACATGTTTGTGTTCCTGACCCTATAGTGATCCTTTAAATACTTTCACTAATCCTACTTGTTGTCTGTTCTCTTTACTTATCACTTATACAGGAAAAGCACACCTGGAGAGTGGGCACCCAGAGCTGCAGCATCAAATCATGCTATGGAAAGGGGACTTAAAGGGAACCTTGCAGCTTGCTGCTGAAAGAGGAGAACTGACAGACCAACTAGTGGCTTTGGCTCCGATGGGTAAGTCAATTAGCAGCCGATTGCAACAACTATACTTGTGTTAATAAATAGGAACCTAAACCTTTGAGACGGTAAGAGTGCTGAGCGTGCCCATAACATGGTATGATATATGTATGTATCATACCGTAACTTCCATAGAGCATCTGCATTTTTCTTTGCTTGAAAGGGTGGAACCAGACACATAGATTACCGGTGAGTGGGACTGTAAGGAAACATACTCCAATGGGTTTATTCACTAATGGCAAAGTTTTTAGCAGTCTGCAAAGCACAGGCTAAATGAGGTTTAAACATATTTAAAGAAACAAAATAAAAAAATGTTTGCAGCACTCCAAAAAAATACTGTTTGAATAAATTCCACAAGCTAATTTTCTGATGTACAAGTTCAATTAAATAATTCACCAAGCTATTGAGTGTTGGACATAAAAAAAGAAGAAAACGTGCTCATAGTGTAACATTGCAAAGATCAAAACCATCATTAAAAACCAAACTGCAGTCACACATTTAAAAGCATCCTTACAAATGAATTCACTTCAACTGTAAATTCAAAATATAAGAATTTCACCTGCCTGTGGAACATCACACTAAAAGGAAAACCATATGCTTCTTGCGCTATGTGATGTAACTGATGCTGTCAAAAATTCTTCCTTTATTATCCGATGTGGTTTTTGCAGACACACAGACGTTGAGTTTTTGTGTTTGTTTGTGTTATTCTGGCCTAGATTTTTCAATTAGTGCAAGAATAAAATTTTCCAAAAGCCATATATCCTCGACTAACCGCAAAGATTGCCTCTTTCCTATGTCTCCATAGCTGGATACAAGGTCTGGATGTGGACCGTTGAAGCCTTTGTTAAGCAACTTTGCTTCCAGGAACAATACATAAAGGCTGCATCCCATCTTCTTTCCATTAACAAAGTCTATGAAGCTGTGCAACTCCTGAGGGGAAACCATCTTTACAGGTCAGTGAATGTGATAGATGCATCATGGACAGCCTTGCTTTCAAGCAAAATATGTTGGATGCTTCATAGTATAGCTTTATTAAAGCTGCACTGTTGGGTCTCATTCATTGATTCATAGTTTTTTATTACATATACACAAGACAAAGTATAACCATTAGAATATAAATATTTTCTGTTTTTGTTTATATTGTAATTACATCTTTATTTGCCAACTTTGGCTTTTCAGTGTGATTCAGCCTTTAACTGAACCTGTTATGTTTATCTTATCACATAATGTCTACATCAGGTCTCCACAACCTGCGGCCCCCCCAGATGTTTTAAACTACAACTTCCATGATAACATGGCTATGTGTTTCATTCAATGAATCATAGGCATTGGCTATCTGTTTTATTCAAATATTCATGGGAGTTGTAGTGCAAAACATCTCGGGGGGGCCATAGGTTGTGCAGGCCTGGTCTACATGTTATATTCTAAAGGGAAATTGGGAACACACCTGAACATGCATTTCTCAGCAATGGTGCTGCCGTAGGGACCAAAATGTATACAATATCAGACCAAGGAGCTCAGCACACATAAAAATACAGTTTATATTTAATATTGCAAAATGAATGTTCTAAAAAACACAATACAAAAAATACAGTGTGTAAACTAAACAATGAAAGTGATAGTGCTTTGATGTATGTACTCAGAATGCAAATTATATATCTGCACTGTATCAAATGAAAATAATTATTAAAGTGACGTTGCTATCCAAAATGTCCTCAAATTTATCATTTCCTGTGGTCACCACCAAAGGGGCATCTGAAATAGGGGGTGGAATTTTTGACCCAAACGGAATCTGGTCTGGACTCCAAACTTGCATAGTAAAGTAAAAAAAGGGGAATTAGGGGCACACCCAGAACATGCAATTCTCAGCAGTGGTGTTGACTTAGAGACCAAAAATGATACAATACACAGATTAAGGAACAGCGCACATAAACATAGAGTTTTACAGATTTTATGTTGTGTGAGGAGTAGATATTGTGTAAGTGCAGGTATTAATATACTTCATGACTTTTCTTTCTGAAGGCTAATAAAATCAGAATGTTATTGAAATTCTAAAATTGAGCCATCTTCCTCTTCACACACCTCACTACTTCTAACTTCTTTACTGCCTTATCCTGGCTTGACCTCATCTATTCATCAGTCTACAAAAAATTGGAACAAAATGAACATATCTAGTATTGCACTCAGTTGAAAATGAGGCACATTATAGGATAAAATGCAACATATAGACTGAGTTGGGACAAGAGTTTTTATATAGACAAACCGTAGCCTATCCACTTTTAAAAGACCACTATGGACACTAAAACACAACTTTAGGTCCATTTCATGGGTTTTAGCCTCATATCTATTCTCTAGGTTTCTCTCTGCTCTTTTTTGTTTAGTTTTTTTACTTACAAGGAGAAATTTTTTTGATGCTTTCTGCAGCATAACTTCACTTTCTTAGTCGCATGGTCCCATTTCTCAAAAGTCCTTCAGATTGGAATGTAAAGTGTAGCAGTCATCTGGACCCACAGCCAATCACTTTCCTTTTAACTGTATAGTATTTCAGAGCCATGCTAAGGGTAATGGGGAGGAATAATAAGGGGACAGTGATTGGTGGTGTTTCGGATTGATGCCATCAGCTTGACATAGATGCAACTAAAATGGAAGTTTCTTTTTGGTAAGAGAGGACCTGGCTAAGGGCGTGGAGTTACACTGCAAAATCTTTCTTTTTTTTTTTAGTAAAAGAGAATTGAATGTGAAAAAAACAAAGCACTAATATGAAGCCAAAGTCTGTAAAATGTAATTTAAGTTGTATTGGTGCCCACAGTAAGACTGGAGTATCTTTTTAAGATGTTTCACTTAGGATTGCATTCCTTAATCCATTCCAACCACTGAGCCCATACATCCAGATTATTTGTTTATAATTATAGATTTCAGTAAGGCTTTTGACACTGTTGTACATAGGTTTATCAATAAACTGCAATCTTTAAGTTTGGATTCCAATATTGTTGAATGGGTTAAGCAGTGGCTGACTGACAGGCAACATAGGGTTGTAGTGAGTATATTTGAAGCAAGATCTTACCAGTGGGGTACTTTGATGCATTCTCTTCAATATTTTTATTAGTGATGTTGCAGCAGATCTTGATGGTAAGTTATGTCTTTTTGCTGATGATACAAAGATTTTCAACAGGGTTGATGTTCCAGGAGGGATAAGCCAAATGGCAAAAGATTTAGGTAAACTAGAAAAATGGTCCGTGGCAGCTGACATTTAATATGTATAAGTGCAAGATAATGCATTTTGGGCATAAAAACTCATGGGTAGAGTATAGATTATTTGATACAGTCCTAACCTCAACATCTGAGGAAAGGGATTTAGGGGTAATTATTTCTGATGACTTAATGTTAGGCAGACAATGTAATAGAGCAGCAGGAAATGCCAGCAGAATGCTTGGTTGTATAGGGCGAGGTATTAGGAGTAGAAAGAGGGAAGTGATCACTGGTGAGACCTCACTTGGAGTATTGTACATAGTACTGGAGACCGTATCTACAGAAGGATATTGACACTTTGGCAAGAGTTCAGAGAAGGGCAACTAAACTGGTTCATAGATTGGAGGGAAAAATGGACGAGGACAGGTTAAAGGATCTTAACATGTATAGCTTGGAGGAAAGACGAGACAGGGCGGATATGATAGAAACATTTAAATACATAAATGGAATCAACACAGTAAAGGAGGAGACTATATTTAAAAGAAAAAACTTTGTGACCTCGTGTATCTAAACCGGTATAACTTTCATTCTCACTTTATCTCAGTGTTAAGTGTTTTTGAGTACCCATTGCATTTATTAATTTTCTGTTTTTAGGGAAGCCATAGCTGTGGCCAAATCTCGCCTCCTCCCTGATGACCCTGTTCTGCGGGAGCTGTACACTGCATGGGCTGCAGTTTTAGAACAAGATGGACACTACTCCATGGCTGCTAAATGGTAAGTGGACCATAGCTAACTGATGTGTGTTCAAGATACTGTGATGTTTATATTTTATTTTATGTTAATATATTTATTAGTAAAATCATTCAGACATAGAGATATACACAGTATTTCTTCTGGTTATTACTCCTGATGAAAGGAGGTTAAAGGTAACGTTTGAAACCAGCAACCACCAAAGGTTTATATCCAGCAATACTGGACGTAAGATATTTGCAGAGAGAGTTGTATGTCCAAACTATTCCATGGTCACCAAAAATTGCATACAATGAATGAACTAGTCTTAATTGGAGCTACTGCTGGTAAGTGTAGCTGTTGATGTTGGACGTGACGAGAGATATTAGAACAAAGGCACACTCTAAACTATTAATAACTCAAGATACATGGCACCCAAAAATGAATCAAGCAACCACCTAGTGTAGTTTTATAAATCCTTGATTATTGAAGATCAACTTCTTACTGAAATTTTCAAAAAGTGTTTTTTTTCTTTTTTTAATAATAAAAAAATGTCTTATGTCTCAAAATGTGTCTGGAGTCTGTCACATTTGTGACAGTTTATAAAAGTTCTGAATTCAATAAAAAAAATGCACTTTTTAAACTTGGGAGCAGTAACTCCTCGCTAGCTGTTTTATAGAGGTGTTCCTCTCTCTTCTTACAGCTCACTGAGAATCATTGTAAATGTGCACATGTGGCGCTCTCTGACTCAAAGTCTGTGTTGGGCAAAAGAGATCTGCAGCTTTTGCAAGCTGTGTTTTGATATACCCCCCCAATGAAAAAATGCAGAATAAATGTATGCATGTTTTCATTGGTGGGTATATCTACAAAATTCTTATATACAGAAAATTCAGTGGATTATCTTTAATGTTAAAATGCAGCTTTATATAAATTGATATATAAATGGTTAAAATACAAATCCTGTTTACAGAATCTAATAGCAGGCTAACTTTCTTAAACGTTGATAGTATGTTTGTATCTGCTTTCGTGTACCTGCATACATTTTCTCTGTTTTTTTGTCTTTCAGTTATTTAGGGGCATCCTCTCCGTATGATGCAGCCAAAGTACTTGCCAAAAAAGGAGATCTGTTATCCCTAAGCACAGCATCCAAGCTTGCTTTAATAGCGGGGGAAAAGGAGCTGGCTGCTTCATTTGCCCTTCGCTGTGCCCAAGAGTTTGTGACTACAAAGAACTGGGTGGGAGCTCAGCAGGCTTTGCAGCAGCATCACAATTTGTTGGTAAGGTGATTCCACTATACTGATTAAGCCTTTCAGAACCATAATATTGTACAATCAAGTATTGTGCATTGTTGGTTATGACCGATAGTAAACAAAGGAAAGATGAAAGAACAGTTTAGAACTTTAGTAGCAAGATCAAACATGTCAGGGGTAATTCACTGCTTTCAAGGATAGATTGTAATGTTAATAACAAGAAAGAAGCTGTGTTCTTTTACCTTTGTAATCAAATTTGACCTATTACTGTTTGCAATGAAAAAAATCAATCAATACATTGATTATTTCTTTGTGTATCTGCCCCTGGCCAAATCAATGAAACAATGCGTGCACGCTCCCTGAAGTAATTCACACCAGACACAGGTTCCAGGTTGTTGAATAACTTGAGGAATGTTTATTCAGAGGGGACGGCAGGTCCCTTTTAAAGCAAAATTACATCATAAGCATTGTCAGAGATAACATGGAATAATACATCAATAATTGGTTAGGTGTTAAGTGGTTGCTCTAATGCTCTGCCTACTGTAGGTGATGTCACCGGGGCCATGAGGGTCTCCCACGGTTTCCCGGCGCCATCTTGCTGCACGAGGTAGTTAGTTGGTGTTAAGAAGGGAAAAGGGGGGGGGGAGAAGGGGTTAGAAGCTTCTAGCAGCCATTTTGATTAAAACATGTGTGCTTAGCTTTATATATGATATATCGTGGAATGAGTAAATAGACATTTTCACTAACTAGGAAATATGTGTAGACCTTATTTCCACAACAGTCCCCCCTAAAATGGCTATTTACCATAACAACTGCTACTGTCCCTAATATGTCCCTAGCTGCCTGCAGCTCATCTGTCTTAACAAGCATCGAACACTTCACTCCGTGGGTAACCCACAGCGGCTAGTCCACCACATCTCCACACGTGAGACTCACCTGCTAAGACAGACGCTTTCCCTACACTGTCCCTACAGGAAAGCAGTTGTCTGTTTGAACTGATGTGATTGAAGGGGTGTATGTGGAGTGTCATCTTCGAGGTCTGTGATGTCTTGATGTAGGAAAGTAGGGGTCACGTCATCTATAGTCTTATCTACCGCTTTCTGTAAGTACTTCTGTATGCAAGGGAGCACGCAACAGGTTAAAAATAAAAAGATGATAATCATTATAAGAACAGCTGTCTCTACCTGGAAGAGGGTCCTTTGCCAACCATTCATCCACCCAAACCATCTGTCCCAAGTGTCGGTGACTCCTGAATTTTTCTTTAGTTCATCTGAAAGACTATCTAGCTTTTCTATGGCCGTAGTCACCTTACCATTTGGCCCAGTGTTGTCTGGAATGTATGTGCAACATGTCATAGTCTCAGGGAGGATTTTACATACTCCCCCTTTCTCAGCTAAAATCATATCTAGGGCCATTCTGTTCTGAAATGTAATTTGGGTAGTGGCTTGTAACTGTTCTGCTAGGCCCTGTAGGGCATCCCTTGTGTAGTTAACGAAGCGCTGCTGATTATAATAGATGTAGTTGATCCAATTGACATTTTTGTTAGCAGTTATCATTGGAATTAGGGATTCAAATCCTGCAGCCACTTCATCTCTTGCTTTAAATTCGTTAGGCACCCCCCTTGGCACACCTATGGCATCAATATACACATGGGGGTCGAAGCTCCCTCGGATAGGAGCCTCTCGTTTGGTTCTAGAGTGTACATGTGTAAGGTTTAATGTGTTATGACTACCATCCGGAATAATGTGGATAGGCATTATGACTTTGGTTAGGGCACACTCCCCCCACCATTGCCCAGCTAATTGAGACCTCAATTGTTTGTCACCACATAACCAATAGATATCACCGATTGTCTTTGTGTGGTTCATTAGCAGTGATACTGGTGGATTATGGTAAGTTGAGCAGTATCCTGATGGGAATTTGCCCAGATGCAAACCAGCGTTCTTAGGCATTGTATAACATGTGTAATTACCTGGGTAGACGGTGACTCCATCAGGTGGTTTTACATGTCCATGAGTGATTGGATAAATTCTCTTCCATGATTCACATGTTCAGGAGTTTGTGGTGGATTGTGCGTAAAGACTCAGAACACATAATTCTACCTCAGGAGGTAAGCTCAGAGGTACTGTGCCCAGATGGGGCCTGGCTCCTCCGCATACATAACAGTTAGTCTTATTATGTGAGTTGGCGTTATACCTCATCCATTCTAGCCACAAATTAGTGTCTGAAAACCCAGTCTCTACTGCCATGGTATCTTCAAAGGTGGGGTTGGCTATAGCTACCATGTCATGTAGGGTCTTAATATGTGGTTTTAATGGGTTAATGATCATGTGTGTGGTCCCTACCCAGTCTGGGGAGGTGAGCATGTCTTGTAGGTAAAATGTCCCCAGTGCATTATGTGAGCCACCTCCCTTCCAGTACATTCCCATCACATATTCCCCTGCATCCCTTGGGCTGGGGTGTTCTATGTTCAGGGTAAGTTTAATGGGAGTTGACCCTATGGGTTTACTCAGAGTCATTCTAGAAAGTAGGGGTTTCCCGTCTCTGTCAAGTCTGTCCAGTGCAACTTGAGGTTTGTAGCCCCATGGTCTACCTGTATTCCACCCGGCAGCTTTCCATGAACTACAATGGTGTCCCCAAACTCCTCCAGTCACACAAATGTATGGATCCTTTTTGTTAGGTATGTCTTTGTATATGACTGCATATTGTGTTTGTGGAAATGTACAAGTAACTATGTCACAGTAATCAAAGGTGTATGTGGCTACATCAGTATTAGAAGAATTGTACCAGAAAGTGTAAACGTGATTATCTTTGGTTATGGCCACTTGTTGGGCCCAGACAAAGTGTAGCAACATAAAACACAAGACACATAATAAATTCATATTTCAACAGGATCAGCCTCTTCTGGAGCAGGCACTTTTTTGCAATGTGAAGCGTGTATCCAAGAACTCTTCCCAGCTAGTTTAACTGACGTTGCTGTAATCAGGAGCACTTGATAAGGACCATCAAATCTCGGTTCTAGGGTGTGTTTCCTGAGAAACTTCTTGACCATAACCCAATCACCCGGAAGCAGCTTGTGTGTACCTGTATTCGACTCAGGATCTGGAATAGAAGAAAACACTTGGGCATGTATCTTGGTCAAGGCATGTGAGAGGGCAGTCACATAGTCTACCATAGCATCTGACTGAATCTGAAGCTGTTGGGGAAAGTAGCAACCTAACCTGGGTGCTGTACCAAACAAAATCTCATACGGTGACAAGCTATATTTTCCTCTGGGAGTGTACCTTACACTAAACAACGCTAGTGGGAGACTCTCGGGCCAGGGCATGTTAGTTTCTTGTGACATCTTAAGCATTCTGGCTTTCAAAGTGCCATTCATGCGTTCTACCTTACCGCTACTCTGTGGGTGATATGGTGTGTGGAATGCAAGGATCACCCCCAGTGCTGACCAGACTTCCCGTGTTAGCGAGGCAGTGAAGGAGGTCCCTTGGTCACTTTCAATTACTTCTGGAACTCCATAGCGGAAAACAATTTCTGTCAAAAGATACTTGGCTGTAGTCCTCGCGGTGAGATTAGTCACTGGGAAGGCCTCTGGCCATCCTGAAAACATGTCCACTATGACCAATGCATATTCATAACGTCCACTCTTTGGCATCTGAATGTGATCAATCTGGATCCTCTGGAAGGGGTATTGTGGTTTAGCTAGGTGATTAGGTGCGGTCTTTATAATCTTTCCAGGATTGCATTTAGCACATATAGTACAAGATTTACAGTAATTCTGTGTTAAGGTAGTGATGCCTGGTGCTTCAAAATACTTGTCAATCAACGAGTTCATCAGATGTTTTGATAGGTGGGCTGGCCCATGGGCCCACTGGACCACCGCTGGATACATATTTCTGGGTAGGCAAAACTTGAGATTGATAGTGTAAACATCATCACGGAGTACAGCTCCTTTGTTCTTCCAACTTTGTTTCTCCTGGGGAGTAGCAGCAGCTTGTTGTTCCTTCAGAAGCCTAAGATCTGTAGGCAGTGTCTGCATAGTGTAGATGGGTAATGTATCTGCGGCCACTCTTCTGTCCACTTCCCATCCTTGCCGTGCTGCTTCCTTAGCTGCCTGATCAGCTAAGTGGTTGCCACGTGCTTCTTCTGTGTCTAGTCTTCCGTGGGCTTTCACTTTCAGTACTGCCACCTCTGCTGGAAGTTCCAATGCATCCATTAGTTCTGCAATGGCTACCCCATGTTTTACTGGGGTACCGGCAGCCGTAAGAAATCCTCTGGTCTTCCAAATTAAGCCAAAGTCATGTGCTACTCCCAGGGCATATCTTGAATCCGTGTAAATATTGACACGTAGACCTTCAGACAATTTGCAGGCCACAGTCAGAGCTGTTAGCTCGGCTTCTTGAGCAGACTTAGTTGGTTGTAGGGCAGCTGCTTGTAATACTTGACATCCTGTGGTGACTGCATACCCAGTGTGATATTGTCCCTGTTCATCAGCAAATCTTGACCCATCCACAAATAGTGTTTGGTCCGGGTTGAGTAATGCAGCTTCATAGACAGTTGGTAGGTGTGTAGTTTCCATTTTCATTTGTTCAAAACAATCATGAGGAATATCTAGGTCACAGTCTGTGGTGAGTGGGTCTTCACGGGCTTCTGTGTGGTACCTTGGGTACCCTGCTGTACAGTAATTAAGTCTTTTTGTTGATCCCCGTAGAAGTCAGTTGTTCTTGGTTCATTTGGCTCCAGGTTTTGGCCATCGGGCCTAGGTCTTTCCATGAGGTGTCGGGGGATCTGGTGAGAGATATGTGTGGGATAGCTGTTTCCCAATGATGATAGAGATGTGTTACATTCTCTGGAAGATGGACTAAGATGATCATGGTACCTGTGGGGTCCCAGAATAAGTCAGTCAGGGTAATTTGAATTTCTTTGAGCTGGAATAGTTCTTCCTCATAGTTCATATCAGGGCCTGGTACGTCCTTAAACCACAAGGTACAGTGAAGTAGGGCCTCTGATTGTTCATCATGTGGGGGTGCAAGTGCAGGCAGCTGCAAATCTGCTCGGACCTCTGGGTTGATATCCAGGCTATACCAGTGATGCATAACTCCCCCCTTGGGAAGTGGCAGAAGAGTGGCTGGGTTCAGGGAAAGACATCTCTGGAGTTTCACATTGTCAGGTAGAAGTAAGGAGGTTTGTAGACGGAGGTGACGTTGGGAGGAAAGGTGTTTAGGTTGAACTTGTTGCAGGATTGCAGTAATGTCATGAGGGGCCAACACTGTGAGGTGATGGCCAAGAACAAAATCATTGGTCTTGTCCAGGAGGGCACTGGCGGCAAACACCGCTCTGAGGCAAGAGGGGCTACCCCTCGCAACAGGGTCAAGCATGCAGGAAAAATAGCCAATAGGTCGTTGCCTTGACCCATGTTTCTGGGTAAGGACTCCGGAAGCATGTCCTGACTTTTCAGAGACAAACAAATTGAAAGGAAGTTGGTAGTTGGGTAGGCCCAAGGCAGGTGCAGAAGCAATAGCTCTTTTCAGATTGTGGAAACAGGTGATAGTTTCTTCAGTGAGGTGAAAGGGCTCACTCCTGAGGGCATCATAAAGTGGCTGCATGAGCTTTGATGCTTCGGGTATCCAGGACCTGCAGTATGTGATAAGACCCAAAAAGGCATGAAGAGTCTGATGTGTCGCAGGTAAAGGGAGTTGCAGAATAGCTTGCACACGTTGAGAAGTTAGATGTTTGGTGCCATGGGAAAGGCAATGTCCCAAGAAGACCACAGAGGGCCGGCACCATTGTAGCTTTGATTTTGAAGCTTTGCAACCGGCTGCAGCGAGGAAACATAAGAGATCTTCTGAGTCACGCTCAGCAATGGGCAAATCAGGAGCACAGAGAAGGAGATCATCAACATATTGAAGCAGGACAACATCCAAATGAGATTTCTGCCAGGGATCCAGAACCAGAGACATGGCATGAGCAAACTGTGTGGGGGAATTCTGAGCCCCCTGAGGCATAACTGTCCAGGTATATTGTTGTCCTTCATGGGTGAAGGCGAAGAGAAAGCGGCAGGAAGGGTCAAGGGGCACACTGAAAAAGGCATTAGCTAGATCCACTACAGTGAATATTGTGGAAGTTGGTGGGACTTGGGACAAGAGGGTGTGTGGGTTTGGAACAATAGCAGTGTCTTTAATGGTT
Organism: Pelobates cultripes; assembly: GCA_933207985.1. Lineage (NCBI taxonomy): Eukaryota > Metazoa > Chordata > Amphibia > Anura > Pelobatidae > Pelobates > Pelobates cultripes. Next base: position 201,948,768 of record OW240914.1, read on the forward strand.
ACTTCATTAACAGCACGGAGGTCCTGCACCATTCGGTACTGGTCGGGTTGACCCTTAACAGTTCGCTTTTTAACAGGGAAAAGTGGTGTGTTACATGGAGATGTGCACTTGATGAGGGCACCTTTGGCAAGTAGGCTTTCAACTTGTTTGGTGATGGCTTCAGCTTGTGCTGGCTTCAGAGGATACTGTGGTCTACGAGGAGGTAGTGCTCCAGGCAGGAGCTGGACCAAGACTGGGGGTACATGCAAGCGCCCAATATCATCCGGGCCGGTGGACCAAAGTTCTTGGGGGATATGATCCAGAGCACTGGGGGTGTGTGAGACCCGTGCATTCCCTGTATTGTCAGTTAGGTTCAACAAGATGGGGAGTGAGCAGAGGACAGAGGTGTCTTTTTGTGATAAGGGGGTTGTCAACTCAACTTGACCATCTGCAGTAAAGGTAATAGATGCCTGGAGCCGAGAGAGAACATCAGCACCTAGGAGGTTAATGGGGCAAGTAGAAGAAACAACAAACCGGGAGAGGATGTGTGATCCTACGTGTAGGAGCTTAGTAAGGGGGTTACTGCGTGGTGTACCATCCACCCCAACACAGGAGACATCGGTCTCCGATAAGAAGGAAGGATCTGGCAGGTCTTGTTCCCTGAGGACACTACGGGCTGCACCTGTGTCAACTAGAAAGGTGGTTGGATGACCCTCCACGGGGAGAACTACAGTAGCTAAAGGCCCTCCCCCATCCCTTGCAGACACTGCCATGGCAGGGGTTGCTGACACAGGCTTGCCAGTTACCTATTGTAATAAATCTAGATGGGCCTGGTCTGGTCCCTGGTACCGGCGGGAAGTGGAAGGAGGGTTACTAGAATGCATGGGAGGACGGGATGGACGGATAGCGTGGCGGGGCTGTGGCTGACTGTCTTGGAAATCATCGTTGTCATACCCTTCAGCGGAGGGCGAAGTGTATGCACGAGCTTCTGATGCAGGGAGCCGGGCTTGGGTGTATTCAGCAGGAGGGGGAGGAGGAGGTTGAGGAAGTTGAGGCAACTGTGGATGGGGCAGGGCAGGGAGGTAACCAGTGGAGGGGAAGTTATAGCCGGTGACATGGGGACTTGGATACCGGGGAGTCTGTTGGCGGATCACTCTAGGGTGTGGGCAATCTCTTCTAAAGTGACCTGGCTGATTACAATTAAAACAGGTCCGGATTGTCGTGATAGTCCGGTCCCGGGAGAAGGGAATTGGTGCAGGCAGTGTCTGGGGTGAGTGAGTGTACTGCTGGGGGAGTAACTGAGGAACTTGGTTAGAACCTGCAATTGGTGTGGAGGTAGTGTACATCAGAGGACTAGTTCTTCGCTGTGTGGGTTGCAAAACAGATTCTAAGCCTTTGGCTACCAACAAAAGAGTGTCCAGTGGAATAATTCTGTACTCTGGGCGAGCTAAAATTAACCCCTTACGAATGTGCTCCCTAAGGCCTGCCACAAAAGCTGCAGATAGCATCTGGGTGTGTGCTTTGTTATAGGTGCTGAACCCTAAGTCTGAGAAAGTCTGAGTCAACCTAGAGTGATACTTTTCAACTGTCTCAAGTTTATCCTGAATTATGTCATTTATGCAAGTAGCCTGATCAGCTAGTTTATCCTGTGCCCAGGCTCGGAGCTGTTCACAGAAAATTTCACCAGAGCGAAAATCAGTATCAGAAGTAAGTGGAGCGTCGTTAAAGCTCCGTTCCATGATTGGCCAGTATGCATCTCCAGCCTTTATTTCACACAAACTAATAAGATCCCGCCAAGCAGCGGAGTATGTTTTACGGATCTGGGCCATCCTGCGGAAAAAGGGCATGGGGTGTTTCTCAGGATCAGGGAGTGAGGTTACAAGGGTAGCAGCTTGGGAAGGGTTGAAGGTAACATACATGGGTGGTGCACCATCCGCTCCATGGTTAATCTGGGTATAACCCTGGGGGATAGAGTGCCGTTGGGGGAGCCTGTTCCCCCCTAGGCGAGGTGAGCCCTGGTCCACCACAACGACCTCCTCAGGTGCCACCGGGCCGCTGTGAAGAGTAGTCTCAGGGGTAGCTGTGGCGGGGGCGGCAGGGAGGCCGGTGATGGGAGAGGTAGTTGGGTGGAAACCCGAGGCCTGGGGGGAAGCACCCATTGCATAGGGTTGGTCCGATGTCACAGACACCTCGGACCCAACCACCATGATTGGATAACTAGGACTGGCGGAAGGGACATGAGGAATCAATGCCGTGGAAGGGGCTGCTATGGGGGCCGGTTGAGATGGGCGTGAGAGGTGAGTGTTTAGGACATGAGCAAGAGCAGAGATTGGATCGGAAGGCTCGGGGATGTTAGCGGGAGACAAGGAAGGGGTCGGAGGTTCGGGGGGAGGAGGTGGAGGAGGGGGTGGTAAATCAGTGGGAGGCGGCACAGGGATCGCGGAATTAACCAGGGAGGTAACAGCAGAGAAGAGGGCGGATATCGAGCTAGACAGGTCATTGGCCGTGGATGAGTCAGGGGTCACCGGGGGAGGGTTCGGAGGGATGGGAACAGGGGGCTGTGTCGTAACAACGTGGGTGGAGGGTTGGGACGGCAAACCAGTTGGGGGAGGAGGAGGCAACGAGGTAGAGGGGGCCGGGACTTCGGGAGGAGGTAACACTGGAGAAGGGGTTGGAGGGGTGGTAACAGGGGGTTGGGTCAGGGCGGTGAGGGCAGAGATTAGGGACGGCAAATCGGCCAGGGGAGGAGGAGGCAACGAGGTAGAGGGGGCCGGGACTTCGGGAGGAGGTAACACTGGAGAAGGTGGTAACAGGGGGTTGGGTCAGGGCGGTGAGGGTAGAGATTAGGGACGGCAAATCGGCCGGGGGAGGAGGAGGCAACGAGGTAGAGGGGGCCGGGACTTCGGGAGGAGGTAACAATGTGTGGATAGCGGGAGGGTCCTGGAGGATGGGAGGGGTGTCTGGGAGTGTTGAGAGTGAAGCAGAAAGGGCGGCTACTATTGTTGCAAGATTAACGGGGGGGGAGGAGGCAGAGGGAGGGCCAACTGTGGTGGTACATAAGGGAGCAGAGGCAAGGGGACCGGGATCAACGGGCTGGACAATATTCATGAGAGTGGAGAGTAGGGATGAGGGATCCTTGGAGGAGGAAGGCGAAGGGGAATGAGAAGGAGAGAAGGGCAGAGAGGGTGAAGGGGTAGGGGTCACGGGACAGGTCACTTTCGAAAGGTTAGCGAGGAAAGGTCTAGGTCCAGGGGTATGGGAGAAGGAGGGTCCGTGGGGGGAAAGGGGTCCGGAGGAACGGGGTTGGTGGAATGGGCAAGGGTCGGGGGAGTTGAGTGTGTAATAGTCGAGGGGGGTGAGGGAGTGGGTGTTGCTAGGGATGGGGTACTCGAGGTGGAGAGGGAATGAGAGGAGGAAGAGGAGGGAACTTCGGTGGGTGAGGCGGGAGTAGTTAGGACGGGATCTTGACGAGGATTCAGAGTGAGAACAGGCACTGGGAGAGGTAGCGGAGGACATGGAGGTGGGGGTACTTCAACAGACATGACGGGAGAATGGTTGATGGAGGGGGCTGGGTCATAGGAGGGTTGGTGCATGGGAGTGGGTGGGAACGAGTGAAGTGGCACTGGGTAGTAGTAAGCACCATCCGCACCGAGTACGGGGCACAGGGGGGTGGGAGCTGAAGGCACACCCCCGGGGGGTGGGGGTCTGTGCTGTGACGGGGGAAGCAGGGCGGGAATTTACTGTTGCGCTCTGGGCGCCATCATAGGGCGGTGGCCGCGGGACAATGGAAACAACATCATCATTGTTAACACTCCTATGGTAAACATACACGATTTGCCCCTCAAACTCCAACTCTTCCTCGACCCATCCTTCCCGTTTCAGACCTCTAGCTACCCGATACCAAGCCTCTGCAACCTTTGTGAGTCCATTATCCAACAACAACCCTTCCTTGTCTATGAGTAACTTCCTCCAAAACTCAGGCTGCAATCTCCCACTGGGCGACATCTGGAAGCCACACACCTTAACAATCTTTCTAAGTTTCAACATTGCATCTTCCCCTGCCCTTTCTTTCACAATGTCACAAGCCAGCAAGCCCTTAGCAGGTCTAGCATGTTCCTGCCCCATCTTGAGTAATTGAAGCGTGCCACGTGCTAAAGACAGATAAATAGAGGAGGTACAAGGGAGAAGGAAAAAGAATGTCTACAGTGCTCGACTGCCACGGGAACTTGAGCCCCGTGCGTCTTCCCCAAACGTGGACCAGTCACGGAGATCCGCCCACCCGGGGTGGTGGTCACGGACGGGAGCGAATGAGCGTGGGTGACTAACACAGCTCTGGGCAACAGGCACAGGAGAGATAAAGAACAAAGGAGAAAATGAACGTGGCTGCGCTAATGAGGAGACATTTGCAAAAATCACAAACATATAAATGAGCGTAAACTCCGGAATCCAGAACTAACCACACAATACACACACACACACCAAGGGTACCCACACTGTAACAACAATTAAACAAAAACCACACTGGTGCCAAATATTCAAAGTATAGCAATCCCCAGCCGTCACTCACCAGGCTGGTCCTGGTATAACACAGGTACCAATAAAAACACTGCAATAATCAAACAAAATCCCAGCCCCACCGGCTGTAACGCATTCCCTGCCCGCTAGGCAGTCAAGCTAACATAAAATCCCAGCCCCACCGGCTGTAATGAGTTCCCTGCCCGCAAGGCAGTCAAGCTAACATAAAATCCCAGCCCCACCGGCTGTAATGCGTTCCCTGCCCGCTAGGCAGTCAAGCTAACATAAAATCCCAGCCCCTCCGGCTGTAATGCGTTCCCTGCCCGCTAGGCAGTCAAGCTAACATAAAATCCCAACCCCACCGGCTGTAATGCGTTCCCTGCCCGCTAGGCAGTCAAGCTAACATAAAATCCCAGCCCCACCGGCTGTAATGCGTTCCCTGCCCGCTAGGCAGTCAAGCAAACATAAAATCCTAGCCCCACCGGCTGTAATGCATTCCCTGCCCGCCAGGCAGTCAAGCAAACATAAAATCCCAGCCCCACCGGCTGTAATGCGTTCCCTGCCCGCTAGGCAGTCAAGCTAACATCTAAAATGCGTTCCCTGCCTGCTAGGCAGTCAAGCTAACATCTTTTAAAAGAAGGAAAAACACACATACATATAAATGAATACAGGAGGCAGACAATCGACAGGTTCACTTTAAAAAGGCACACCGGATGAGTTAGTTACCTGTCTCTAGTAGCCTTCTGGAAGCCGGAAGTGGACTCGGAGACAGACCGACACAAAACAGGAGAATAACACAGGCAACGGCTGTATTATGGAGGTGATCAGGCTCCGCTTGTCCCACTTTCCGGAGGTCCGCTCCGGTCCGTTGGTTCCGGCCCTCCGAACCGGCCCTCCGGTGGCCCCACGTTGGGCGCCAATTGAAATGGAAAAATCAATCAATACATTGATTATTTCTTTGTGTATCTGCCCCTGGCCAAATCAATGAAACAATGCGTGCACGCTCCCTGAAGTAATTCACACCAGACACAGGTTCCAGGTTGTTGAATAACTTGAGGAATGTTTATTCAGAGGGGACGGCAGGTCCCTTTTAAAGCAAAATTACATCATAAGCATTGTCAGAGATAACATGGAATAATACATCAATAATTGGTTAGGTGTTAAGTGGTTGCTCTAATGCTCTGCCTACTGTAGGTGATGTCACCGGGGCCATGAGGGTCTCCCACGGTTTCCCGGCGCCATCTTGCTGCACGAGGTAGTTAGTTGGTGTTAAGAAGGGAAAAGGGGGGGGGGAGAAGGGGTTAGAAGCTTCTAGCAGCCATTTTGATTAAAACATGTGTGCTTAGCTTTATATATGATATATCGTGGAATGAGTAAATAGACATTTTCACTAACTAGGAAATCTGTGCAGACCTTATTTCCACAACACTGTTGAAGTAGGTTTACAATGATACTCAGTCTACACAATACACTTTTAAGACATGTATAATTTTTTTAAGGTCATGTGGTCTTTTAGTATTTATTTCCTTGTATCACAGCTGGAATTAATCACACCTAGAGAAAATAACAATGAAACAAACATTTACTTCATTTAAGACTTGGTAGTGTTTAAACATCCCATAATAAAAGGGATGATACTTTCAGTGCTAAATTAATTAAAATGCTAGATTTGGCAGTTAAGTGAAACAGCAAAACCTAATGGACTACACAAAGCTACTGAAACCAAAGTGTTTGTTGTTTTATTAATTCTATCAAGATATCAAATGTTCGTCTACTGAGTATATCTATCCAGAAATGTGTACAGTGTAACCTGTAGACCTTAAAGTACGTTTCTTGTTTTTGATTCCTAGGGTCAGAGGCTAGTTTTCTGCACAAGCGAACTGTTGTACAGTGTCTTGGAAGAGAAGACACCAGTGGATTGGAAGACACAACATGCTCCATGTTTCCATGATTGGGTGCAGTGTATCACCCAGGAATCCTTCATTACCAGATTGATAGGACTGTGGCAGAGTGAGCTTGGCGTAAACGCTGCAGATCAGTACACTGAAGCTTACCAGCAACTATGCACCTCTGAAACCCCTCCGACTACCGCTAACACCTACCCAAAGCAGGTAACATTGAGTGCCTCTTACATTTACAATGTACACTCTTTCAGCTATAGTTTCAGAATTAGCTGAAGATCTAAAAATAATAAAGATTCTGAATTTAAAATAAACTAAACCATGTGATGTGTACAAACAGCTGTGGACTGCAGCTATTTGTGATAAGAGGACACTATACACATTATTTTTTGTACTTCATGTGATGTGCACGTCAGTGCTTAAAGTATGTTACTAACTATATTTTAAGTATTTAAATTTGCTTAAAGCTGCAGATTGTATTCGAAGAGATAAATTGCTCACATGCTCCTGTGCAAAGTGCTGTCATAAATTAACAGCATATAATCAGCAGATTCTTTAAATATAAATTTAGTTAAAAAATGTAAGTTTCTACCATGTGAGTTTATATACCTTGTAAGAATACATTAATATAAAAGGACTACGGTACTCATTTTGTTTAATATAAACATTGTGCAAGTGATTTTATCTAATCTAGATCATGGTAATATCTGATGTTAGGGACTAGACTTGTGCACAAATATCTTTTAGGTTGGCCAAACAAATCAACACCTTTATAATCTATTTCTGAACGGATCGATTATTCAATGAATAAGACTGCACATGTAAATCCTGGATCTATCTTTGACTTTGAGCTGATTCCATTTTTCTATTGTTCTACACATGCAGTTGCTACTCCAGCTTTCTCATGAGGTGACTTTTTCTGCATTGAGCTACCTCACAAAAAACTGGGACGAAGCGGCACCAGCTTTACTACGAACACTGACACGCTGTCAACAAGCTGGATATTTCACCTTAATGCAAGAAGTGTCCAGGCTGCTTCTTCCTGAAGGCAAGTTCAAGAAATGATACCTTTGGGGTGTTCATACTAGACCGTGAATTGCAGGCAACTGACAACAGTCTGTTGGAAAATATCTTGAAGTTGGACATTTTTTTTTTGAAACCCAACTCTGCTTTTTGGTCACAATGTAAAAAGTGAGAATTCAAAATTAATTTCAAATTTTAGACTAAAATAGTGGTCTTAGAGAATTGTTCCAGTTTAGCTGCTTTGTTCTTACATGTGGTGTTCACTTTAAATTGTAAGGTGCCAACACTGTTTTCAAACGGTTTGACTTCTTACCTGGAATCTGGGAGTAGGGGCTTTTGTTAGGAATTAGGGCCATCCGTTGGATTTGCTGTTTAGAACATCAATTTTAATAACTGGATCAATATCAATTTCAATAACTGCATTAACAGTATATCATAACATTTTTTAATGTAGTGAACATGTTTTATTGAATGTTTACATAGTAATGCAAGAGAGAAATATAAATAGCAGAGCATAGCTATCTAGTAGAAGTCCAAAGAGTGAGCTCCAACTAAGGAATATCGTAAACATGGGAAAATAAAAAAATCATTAAAGGGACACATTTAGTCACCAGAACAACTACAGAACAACTCCACTGTCTGCTTGGAGATGCTGAACATTCCTCATAGAGATTCATTGACTGTGTTTGGCTTGTGCAGGCTCTGCTTCTGATCTGCTTCCTTGATAAGCTCAGCCAATCCAGTGCTTTCCTATGGGAAAGCATTGTGATTGGCTCAGATCATAACTTCTGATGATGTCAGCCAAGGAGGCAGATCAGGGGCAGAACCAGCAGCAGACTGGAATTAACGTAAGATTTTGCTATATTTAGGGAGCAAGGAGAGGCCAGGGTGCTAGATTATGTTTTTAACACTCTAGTGTCAGAAATACATGTTTGTGTTCCTGGCTCAATAGTCTTCTTTAACCTAGCGTGTTATAATGTTACAGGAAAGAGAAAATCCATAACCCGTCAAGCAGGCTAGCTGCCCAGGATATTAGGAGAAGAAAAAGAGTAGAGAAGGAAGGCAATGAGCAGCAATTCCCAGCTGGGCCAGAGCGCAGAGAGGAGCGTATGCCTTCATCCAGGGGCTCCAAATTTTTAGGAAGTGATCAGTGGTTTTGTAAATGGGGGCCATCAGTTTTTCCATTATATACCAAATTTTAGCCTCGACTTGTATTTGTAAAAGGAGTGCCGCCTTTCACGTCTTGGTCAAGCAAAGCCACAAAGCTGTGCACACCCTAAAGATAAGCTTGGGTGTTGCCCGTGTGAGATTGAGTTCTCCATATCCCCTATTAACCCCTTAAGGACACATGACGGTAATATTCCATCATGATTCCCTTTTATTTCTGAAACTGTGTCCTTAGGGGGTTATGGATGGCTACCCACGTATCCAGGGGAAGGATCACATTAACTGTCCTATGTTGGAATATATCCAACAAAATATTTTGCCTCTTGCGGTCCAATGTCGGATTCTTTCTGGAGATATCCCCCGAACCTCTGCGATGCGCACAGACTGGGAGGTTCTGGCAAGGAGGATCGGCGGTACTCTCACGGGAAGGTCCAACATTAGACCGCAACTTTACCACGACCGCAACTGGTAAAATATTTTGTTGGATATATTCCAACATCGGACCGCAAAGGATTACGTTTGGGACAGGACCATCAGGGTGTGGAGGTATATACCCTTTTCCCCGTAGCCCCAAAAACAGTTGGAAGGCATTTCTGGTTGAGCTTTTGCCAGTCGTGAGGGATTGATGGATGTACCATCACGCCAGCAGTTTGTAGCAGTATATAACATACATTTTAAAGAAACAAGATGCATTTAAAGAAAATGTCAGATTGTTGTTCTCTCCTCCACCTCTGCATTCAAGATAGAACACAAATCAGTGATGAGGATTTAACTGGCAAGTTTATATCCAGTATTTTAAGGACCAGTTTGAAGTTAACGGAACACTCCTGCACAATAACAACTTTATTGAAAACTCTGTATCGCAGCACCAGATCTCTCTGCCCCCTGTCCTTCTGTTTGTTGAAAAGATTAAGAATGGAAGATTATGGCTGCCCCTTAATGTAAGCCAGCACCAGGGATCATTTGGCACCATAACAACATTATTTCAATTAGCTTGTTATGGTGCTGGAGTGTCCCTTTCAATAACAAAAAATCAGAGTTGTTGTGAATCCTTCCATTAGATTATTGCGGCTGTATATTGAGATGAACTTGCCCAATAGTGTTCTAGTAAGACTTTGGATTTGAGGTTACTGATAATTGTGATGTGTGATTTTAGCAATATTTTTCATGCCTGGAATTTTCTTTTTCTTTCAAAGGGTGCAGTGAGCTGCGGACTTACATCAATCCAGAAAACAAACAGAGTATGGCGGCATGTGAAAGTCTGCAGGCGTTTATTGCTTATGTATCTTTATATGAGGTGTGGTGGTGTCAAAGTAACAAGCTTCCCACCCGCAAAAACTCAGAAGCAGACATAGTAGTGGATGTCCCACCAGGAGGTGTTGAAGATATGCAACAATCTGGGGAGGATAAGATGCTGGAAGAAGTGCTTGGTTTTGAAGTCTTGCTATCAGAAAGACATGCTGCATTTCAGAGAGCTCAGAGAGACATTGCTGAGGTTCAGAAAGCACTACGTGACATGATACAACAGCACCAGAGAATCAGACAGATTCAAGATAATTCTCTAGAGCTGGAGCAAGAAGCAGGCACAAACACGTTGTCTCCAGACAAATCTTCTGAAAGCCAAATGTACGCAAAAATCCCAATTCATACTTGGTAACACCAAGGGTTTAAATGTAAATTTGAGGACTTTTACCACATTGGGTCTTAGAGTCCACCAGCTTATCTTGCTCCGTCTTCATACATTACTCTGATGTCTGAGCATTTAGTTTTAGTGTCATTAATTGCTCTGATGTCTTTTTGATTAATATGTCACGGATGAAAGACTGTTTGGATAGAAGTGACTCATTTAAAGACTGCTTTACAATATGGAGCCCAAGATCATTTTGTAACTGGTGTTTTAAAGCATTCATGATATGTGGAAGCATTAAGTTAATCTAATTTATCAAACGTTTTAATAGCAGTACTCTCATGGCCGCATCTGTTTTTTATTTAATCCCCCACCCGACTACACTACATCTAATTCCCCTCCTAGTCACTGCCAAATGCCCCTAGGTCCCTGATATTACTTTTTTTAAACTTTATTTTGTGCCCAGACCTAGATAGATCCCATATTGGATCTCTCACCATATTGTGGACTCATATTTTGCCGGAGTATTTTTTCTCCACCCTTGTTTTACCTTTTATTTTATTGGATCAATAAACACTTTACTTAAGTAAGTAAGTGTTTGCAGACATCATTTCTACACCAGATCTACCACCAGAGGATCTTAAGAAGGAGAGGGACATCCTATGTAATGATCCCAGTGCTGTTCCCATGAGAGCCATATGTTTATATTTGGCTCCTGGTTTGTGAGTACCTGATCCTTCTTACATCTCCTTGTATATATATTTTTTGACAATACTACACTATATTGTCTTATATCTTTTGTAGATATCTCTAGGAGTGTGATCCACCTACTGTATGTATTGCATTTATATTGAAATGTTTGCTATTCTGATGTGCTCATCTTTTCTCAAGTTAAGCATTTATTTTCTTGCTACAACAAATTTTTTAATTTCCTTATTTCTGCAGGTCAACTGGTCCAAGTCCACTGTCCCTGGCAGAGCTGATGAAAAAGCTCTCTGCAGCAAACCATAAGCTAGCGGAGTTTCCAGAGTATTTAAAGGTGGGTTTTTTTTTAAAAAAGAAGGAAAATGTGTGGTGAAATGCATGTCAATTGGCTTGGGGAAAATTTACAGTAGATTAAATTGAGCAGTTATTTAAAGGGTTATTCTAAACACCGTGATTATTCAGGTGGATTTGGTTTATAGATATGTCCGTGCTGTCTGGCTTCTCAATTCTCTGCCATTTAAGAGTTAACTATGTTGTTTATGCTGCCCTAGCTACACCTCCCTTGCTGTGACTCACACAATGTAACGGATTCATCCGCACATAGAAATGTTTATGATGGTATTTACCGTCCTGACAGGAATAGTTGTGCCCATCTGCAACCATGTGCCCGGATACCTGATAAACCCAGCATGTCTAGGGACGCCGGCCTCTGAGGATCTATGCCACTTTATTGCCCCATGGCTGCCCACGTTGATGACAACGTCGGTGTGCGTGTGACGTCACGCGTGCACATTTTGGGGTCAGAGGCCGGTTACAACCAATCAGATAAACAGCAGGGTTATTTAAACAATTTTTTTTACATTCTCTCATTTCCCTGTTGTGGTTTCTGCCTGATGGTAATCCAAGAGTGCGTTCCTGATCTTGATATTTTGGTATTTGACTTTGGCTTCGTTCTGACTTCCCTGATTTCTGGTATCCTTGACTTTTGGCTTTTTCTGATTCTGTATCCCTGACCTCGGCAAGTATTCTTGGATACGTTAGGTCCGGCCATCCTAAGGTCCGGTTAGACGTTATCCTTAGTCCTAGGTGTGATACAATTCTGCGTGCTGGATCAATTAGTAATCCTGACGCACATAACCTCCTGAAAAAGATGTCTAATTTTTAAAATTCTGTCTTCATTTGGTTTTATAAGGTATGCATTCACAGTTAAGAATAATAATAAAAGAGAATAAAGTAAACAGGTGATCAGGGGGTAGAAACATTTTTGCAAGGTAACAATTGGCAACAATAACTACGACTTCAGACTAGGAAATGACACCATAAAGGTTTTAAGGCGCAAAATAAATATCCAGAAATGTATAATTCATACAATTGGCTTTGTAAACAAAACAAAAAAATAGGAGGGACATCATGCTTGCGTGCCTAGTTGTTTGTCTTTACCTCTGAAATACACAAAGATTAAATGGCCTATTTCTATGATAATTAGGAAGCTCAGTCTCTGGAACAAGCCAAAATCCAGAGTCAGAGCGAAAAACACTACAAAAACTATTGAGGAAATTGTATCTGCTCAGAGTGGGTATGGTATTATTGAAATATATGCAACTAAAGCAAAAAAACAAATATTACCAACATTTTGTTTGATTCTGCTTGATATAAAAGGAAAAAACAGAAGACCATGAGCCTCGTGTATGGGATTAAAGTTCAATTAAAAGAGCAGGACTGTGCAGTCACATCCAGTGGAAATGTGGCTAGGGCAGGATAAAGTAATTTAACGTCTAAATGGCACAGAATTGAGCAGACAGACTGCATGGCTATGAAACTTCTTCATTAGGCTAAAGTTGTTTTGGTGCTTAGAATATATCTTTAAGAACTGTACTTTTTTAGCTCTTCTTAAAAGGGATGTAAATACATTTTAAAAGTGACAGAGTTTAAATTTTCCTCACTAACCTTCCAATCCTTATGAAGATTAAATCTGGCCATTTGGATGGCTGGTGAAGACAATGCATTCAGAAATGTATTTTGCCAACCAAGGAAATGTTTTCCCTTTTTGCATTTAAGAAAAAAAATGTTCAAAGAAGTAATGCCATTATACACAACGTTTACTTTAATTGATTAATAAATCATAAGTTTGTATCTTGTCATATACAAGATACAGTTGCTCTTCCACTTTCTGGGGTCTTTGAATATTTTGCAGAGATCAATAATGGTGACTTTACTGCTGGCCATGCGGTTGCTGTGGGGTGCAAGGAAAGGCGAGTTATACTTACCTGAACCTGTTCATAGCGGCTGCTGGCTCTCTTCATCCGCGGGATCCTCTCCAGCATCTGGCATTTCGCCTGCCAGGAGTAGACATCAGTGATGTACTCTCTTGCATGCGTGAGAGTACAACATTGATGTCTATGGAAGATCCAACAAGACCGCAGGAGTTTCCATAGAAAAAGCCATTTTCCCCTCTGACGTCAGCAGTGACTGTTGAAGACTTGACAGCTGTAACTCGGTCTTTTTGTCACGCGTAGGAAAATACATGACAATGTAGTGTCAGTTTTGCCTTATATCTATTGACTATTTTTATGTTTCAGAGACACAGTTAACACGAGATTTAATTAAGATGTTATTTTCATGAAATGCTCATATTTTGGGGGAAGAGTTACAGAGCCGCTTTAATACTTAGTATGTGGATGCGAGATTTTCGGCTCGGAGCTGGAGTCACTTGTGCCAATTTTAATACTAGGATACAGCTGGTGTAGTTTGCAGCAAACTTATTACAAAGCCAGCTACCCATAGCAAATGACAAATCTTATATGATTAGACTTGGACACAAAAGAAAACTTCAGCTCATCCAAATTCATATGGACAAAAAGATTTCCGTTCATCCAAACCAATCGCTGTCCACTAGACTATTCAGTTTGGACCAAACTCGTTCATTGTTTTGGATTGCAATTTAATTCAGATATATTAAACATTTTTAATTTTGCTCTTTTTTAAAATTTTGGTTTTTCGGCTGTAACGAATAGTACAAAGGAGGTTTAAATCCCCCTTCTTGCCTCCATCCATGGCTGCTCACTGTCAAAAAAGGCTATCTAGTCAACTAATGCACTAGCAATGGGCAGCTATTGCTGACCACTCATTAATCTAAATCTTCCTTGCCTCCATGGTGTGGCAATTAAAAAGAAAATAACTAAAACTAAAATAAAGTGATGGAGAACATATAGTGTTTCCCACCTGTGGCCATCCAGTGATGGCTATAGAAAAAGCAAAAAAACAGGGAGGACCCTGTGTCGGGCCTCCAGTCCCAATGAAAGACAGATGGGTGCTTTAATGCAATAACCGTGGAGGGGTATATTATCCACCACCCGTTCTCAGCAGGTGGGTGCTCTAAATATAATAATAAGGAAGGGATCTATTGTCCCCCTTAGCCTCCACTCACAATGTTATGCATTTGGTTATTATGCCTATTGCTTGAATTTCAGACAAATACAGTATTTGGACAAAACTGAATGCACAAGTCTGATGATCAATAGGTCTTGATTGGACTCTTTATGACACTTTATAAGAAATACATTTCCATGTAGCTATCTATGTTCAATAAAAAAGACAATGTTAGCAATGACTCTGTACAATCGAAAAAAGTATAAAACAGGATAATGTTAGTGTGTGTGTGTGTGTGTGTGTGTGTGTGTATGTATATATGTATATTATATTGAGGGCTTGCACTCCTGGTGTAATCCTGTGGTGCCCGGTGCTGGTCTGGCAAGGATTATGTAGACATAGCAGAAATGACTGCACTCCAAGGACTTTATAGAGATTTTCAAATAAAATTTTACTTTTATTCAATCTATTTAAAAAGTCAATGTTTCAGCTCCCACATGGAGCTTTCATCAGGACAAAACATGTATCTGTCACAGCTACTTTAACATTGCTTTGATTATACTTATCAATTTTTATTGCTCTTATTCTGATTGCACACAAATACCCCCTGACAAAAAAAGAATACTGAGGCTATCTCTTGTTGAATAGAGTTGAAAGTTTATAATGACGTAACAAACTAAAGTACTACACATTGGGATATGTTCAGTACTAGACTAGCTTTACTTCCTATTAATAACATTCTCTTGTTGTGCTGTTTTGTTAATGTTGGTATCCTGTTCTTTTTACCTACCTTCTCAGGTCTTGCACTTCCCTGATGTTTTGGAGAGTTGTCTGGTACTACTTCATCTACCACCCTATTCCACGTCTCCTAAAATACGGGCACAGGCCTTGGCTATGCTGCAGAGTCATATTACCGGATCCATTGACCATGAGAAAGCAGCCATGAATTTCCTTTCCTCGCTCTAATAACCTGTCAACAGTATCTCGCACTGCTTTCAGATCTGCAGTAACCACTGCCTTAGGTGCAGGTGGCTAATAACACCATTCTTCACTTTCATCAGGCTGCAGAAGATCATAGAGACCAAAACATCTTCATAACTTCTACCTTACCATATCCCGCTTTACTGTGAAAAATACGCTGCACGCGTTTGCTGAACTCCAGAATTAATCGTAGAAGAAGCTGCTAAAAATTGGAGAGTTTGAGGCAGAACAATCTTTAATATTGCTGCCACTTTATGCACAACCATGTGAACATAGGCTGCATAGTGTAATTAAAGGAATAGCTGTGGTCATCTGGTTCACATTTATGGGAGTCAACACAGGAATGGGCACCATAGGCTTTATACAATACAAAATAATTTTAATTTGGAAAAGATTAATCTATAGGATGTTGGCTTGGAACACACAGATATACATTATTTAATTTGTGTAGGCACATATCTGCACATTGTTTTATAAAACTGTATAATACCAAGGATATTTCTTTATGTAACACAGTTTGTCTCCAATTTAATAAGTATTGTAACTGGAAAGTGTAGTTGTAAAGACCTATATTTACAATCTGCAATATTTATTTTATTGATGAGGGCAAACCAATAAAGAAGACCCGAACAATAGCTGCCATGACAATTGCTATGTAAAAGCTGAACATGCTTTGTTTTGTCATTTTGGATTACCATATTATGAATCGATTTGTATTTGTTCCATAGTGGGTGCCATCCTGAACATGCAGTAGGCTGGTTAGTTATATTTACAGCAAGTGTTGGTTTTATTGTTTTTTTGTGCTATGTAACACATAACTAGGGAAGTATGAGGTGGCATCAAGCTAGCGGGTGGCACTCCTTTGCAATACATTAGTTAAAATGAGCTTATTAGTGAAAACAGACTACATTTGTACCTGGCAGTTTTGCCCGTTCATTTACAGTCTGACACAGCAGTAAATGAGTCGTGGGAGTTGGGAATGTCTAGCTCCAAACACTCTTGAAACTCTGGGTTGTCGGTCCTTTCCCCTTGTTTTGCACAGGACCCAAAGAGAAAGTTGGAGATCTTTGGATAAGCAGCTTTGTGAAGTCACGTGGTATACCTGCATATAACTTACTGAAGAACGGTAGTTTAATACTAATTCACCGTTAGGCGTGATACATGGCAATGGAATTTGAGGACTATCTTAAGAATAACATACAAGACCATTGTACATAATTGGAAATATGTAAATGTGATCACTTAAAGGAGACAGCTTTGATGCACTGTTGTATATACTGACCTGTTTGACTGTTCAACATGTATTGCATTTTTATAGTTTTTTTTTTATTTTTGAATGTGTGCGGTATATTTATATATACATACACACATGTAATTCCTGAAGTGAAAACTATTCTAATGCACTTACTCATGTATGTTGTGTACTGCAGCACACTTAGGCTTATATATTCCACTGAGCAGGCTAGAATGGTGATGACAACCTGTTCCAATACAGTTGTTAGGGGCCTAGTTGTTTCTGTTCAGCAAGCCTCACATAGCAGCTGAAATGTTACAGGTTTGCCACCACCAGACATCTAGAGCTTCTTTATCACTATCAAACTGCTCAGGAACCGCAGCTAGTATCAGGGACATAGAGGAAAATGGTACTATTAACACAAAGCTGTGCTGCATGTAATCATCTCTTACATAAGATGCCAAGGAAATCTTGAAAATATTTTTCTCTCTTTTTTTTTTTTTTTTTCTTTCATTTTTCAAAATAAATATTTGAAGTGGCATTTTGACTGTGCTTTCTTTTTTTTGTGTGGTAGAGAAAGTATTAAGTAAGAGATTAATGTGCACAACTGCTATTTACACATGGGGGCTTAAAACATAATTCTGCCCTTTCATTTAACGCCCTCATAGCAATCCCAACCTATACATCAACTAACTTGCACACACAAGATGTATGACATACACATGTACAGACATTGCACACAAAAGAAAACAGGACATAAACATATACACAGACAATGCAAAAGTAACACAGTATATGGACATATCGCAGCTTTGACAAACATCCACATGTAGAAGCACTATAACAGTGACACTGTTCACAAAATAAATTTCACAGAATAAAAAACACAATCCAGATGTTTATTATTTAAAAGCCAAATCTTTTTTGGAGGGGAGGTGGGAAGGTGCTTTTTTTTCCACTTAAAATGCAATAATAATTAGATACCCCAGTACATTTTGCAGTAAACATGGAAAAAATCTTTTACTTACCTGGAATCCAGCACTGATTGAAGCTGCCTTCCATTTGACGTCACCAAAGTGCCTTGCATGGTCTAATCACAGGCTTCTCATAGAGAAGCATGTGGTGGGGCCTTTTTTGTGAGCTCAGCCCATGCGCATAGTTTTGAGCCATAAGGGGAGGTAGGAAGAAAGTGGGAGGGTGGGGGAAACAATTGACTATTGGCCTTATTGGAAGGTGGGAAGGAGCCATCTTTACTTCCCCTTGTTCTCTTCAACGACTGGGCAGTATTATTTAGGTTCCCCCTCTAAAATCTGAAATAAGAATAAAATAACGTTATCAGCTGAAATACAGCTAGGGTAAACCAACCGGCGCAGCTTTCCACACACCTTCATGACATGGCAGTTGCGCAAGGTCCAATAAATAGTCTTTGAGAAGCCTGTTTAACCGAGTGCATGCGCACACTATGAGCTGGCAAGGGGAAAGGGAGCAGGGAGCCATATACGGGAGTAGAGAAATTGAAAACAAAAATAACCAAGCTTAAATGGAGGCGTGTAGGGGACCTTCAGACAGGATACAGGGAGAGATATAAACAACAGTGGATAGACTGGCTGGTGGCAGAAAGAGGCAGACAGATATGAAAGAAAAACCGGAAATATAGGGGAGAGTCTGACATATAGTGGAGTTAGAAATGGTAGAATGACAAATACTATTGGAAAGATGGACGGAGAATAGAAACAGGCATAGAATAGACTGACGAATAGTTAAACAAGCAAGGGAGAGACCGGCAGACACATACAGATAAGAGCCCAGATATTGTGGTATTATATAAAATGGAATATGTTCCCTTGATTTTAACCCATCACAGGACATGCTGCTGTGAGATGGAGCAGACTGGCTGGAAATAAGCTACATTTGTTGCAGGGGCAGAAAAGGAAGTAAGGGGATAGGTTAAGGGTTAAGTTAGCAGAGGAGTCTCAAATTCAATGGAAACTAAAACGGATTACTGTGCATCCTGATCTGACCTGCAAACACCGTATTTTAGCTTGCATGTAATGAAAGTAGATCCAACTCTCTCACAGAGGAGTCCACATCCTACTCTGGCCCATCCCTGCCTTCACCATTTTGTTATTGTAATAGATTGAGGAGCTAGGAGCAGCCATAGGAGGCTCAGCCAAGATTAAAGGGACACTACAGTCAGCAGAACAACTATAGCTTATTGCATTTGGTGAGTATACTCATTCCTTTCAGGCCTTTTGCAGTAAACACTGTATTTTCAGAGAAAAGGCAATGTTTGCTCATCAGATGGCTACTAGAGGTGCTTCCTGGGGCAGTGCTGTATCTCTATGAGGAGATGCTGGTTGGCCAGGGCAGCGTTTGGCTCTTGGCAGGTGAAGATAGCCCTGCATCCAGGCCCTGGAGAAAAAAGTGCAGCTAAGCGGGCAAGGGCACATGTATGAGTGTGGGGATAGATGCGTGTGATTGGTTGAGTATTGTGTGGGTGGGACTATGTGGTGTGCCGCTTGTGATTCGGGCCAGCAAACAACTTCCTGTCCTGCTCTTGTTTGTCCTGGGTTTGTAGTCAATCTGCTTGAGGGATGGATGTGGAGGCTATTCTGGCATTCCCTCAGAGCTGCTGCTGTGCTGGATGGTGGCTGGCAACTCCGCAAGCAATTTGCTCGCCTCACCCCAGGTATGGCTGCCGGTGTCTAATTTGCGGGTTTCCCCTTTAGGCGTAGTGCTTAAGAAGGAATGCGGTAAATATCGCCTAATTCATCATTTGTCGTACCCTCCTGGGGGTTTGGTGAATGATGACATTTCTGACGAGTTTCTTACCCACCCTTTGACGCAGCGGTTCACATGGTGCAGGCTGTGGGCCCGCGGGCCTTGCTGGTGAAGGCGGATGTGGAATTGGCTTTCCAGCTGCTTCAGGTGCACCCAGATTGTCGGCATCTCCTGGGCTGTACCTTTGACGGTCATTTTTTTTTGTGGATATGTGCCTCCCTATGGGTTTCTCTTTATCCTGTTTTTATTTTGAGTGCTTTAGCACTTTCCTTAAGTGGGTGGTGCGGGGGTCAACTCCCTCCTGCCCTACCCGGACGACTTCTTGTGTGTGTGGCCGGCTGTCGCATGTCTGTGATCTGCTGCTGTGGGTTATTGGGGAAGTATTTCAGCGGTTCGGTGTTCCGTTGGCCTATGACAAAACCATGGGTCCAGTTACGTGCCTTAGTTTCCTGGCCAGAGAATGTCGGTTGTCCCTGGCTAAGGTTTAAGACCTCCGACAGGTGGTGTATCTGGCGTTAGGGCGTCGTAAAGTTCAGATACGCTACCTGCAATCTTCTGTGGAAGCTGAATTTTACCTGTCTGATTTTGCCTATGGGGCGTATCTTTAACAGGCGTTTGGCACTAGGGACGTCTGGGGTCACTCGCCCTCAACACTTTATTCTGTTTACGAATTGAGCGGTTTAATCAATTGAGCGCTAGAAATGAATGTCTTACCCTATTGAGATAGCATATATTCCACTTAAAGGGTATACAGAACAATATCATCTAAAATAAGAAAATACACATCATGGTGCAGTATGCTTGTAAAATCTGGATCAAGTGTAAAGAAGATGTATATCCAACTCACATGGTGAAGAGCCTGGGGACTGGCTCAAATCACAACAGCTTGGGTATATATGGTAATACCAGACCTTCTCCAGATATACGGCTCACAAAATATGTGGATAAAAAAAAGACAAAAGCCTGGTGCAGATGCGTATAGATAAAGGAGTAATCACATTTAAAGATGCATGAATGTGCTCACCTGGAATAGAGCCAGTTATACTAGGCTCTATGTATGTACGCCTATGTGCCTTTAAGGGAGGCACTACCCTTCTTTATAAAGATGCAGGAAGCAGTTGAAGATCCACTACTTAATATATGGTAAAAGTAACAATTTATTAAAAAACAAATAAAAACTACAGTATATACAGATACCAAAATAAAAGTCACTGAAGTGGTCTTCCTTGAAGGTTCGAGACGCGTTTCGCCGTGGGGCTTTCTCAGTCAGATGAATCTGTTTCCTGGATAGAGCCGGAGAACCTCGGAGCGGGGCTGTTGCAGCGGGGTTAGGCTGTCGACTGTATCATATGGTGGGTCGGTAGCTAAAGGAGGTAGTGGGGCGTTGGTGCCGTCAGGTATCTGCATACTTGTCGGCCTGCTGGGCTGCTTCTGTTAAGGTCTTGGGCTGCCTGTCTCGCTCCCATTTCTGCACCTCGGTAGGGAGCCCATTGTAAAAGTGCTCCAGCATAAACAGCTGGAGGATTTTTTCCAGAGACTTTGCCTGCTGTGAGTTCATCCAGTTCTGGGTGGCTCGGGTTATGCGACAGGCCCACTCCGCATGGGAGTACTTCTCCCCTTTCTTCATCTCCCTGAACTTCCTACGGTATTCCTCCAGGGTAATGGCATACCTGGCTACTCTTGACAAAGCTGTAATTTCAGAGCTGTTTGTCCTCGGGTAAGGCCCGGTATGCATCCGTCGCCTTCCCCGCTAGCTTCCTGGCCAAGATGGGGACCCAGTCTGTGGTGGTGACTTCGTTTAGGAGACACAGGCATTCAAAGTCACCAGGACTTCTGGTATACAGTCTGAGACAGAGAAAATCTGTATGTAGTGAGTGTAGAAAAAAGGGGACATGCCACAGTGTTAGAGAGACCAAAGTCAGCATTACCTTAACTAATTTCATTGTCAGCCAGTCCACACAAGTTTTTTTCCTATAGGAAGTCGTCAATGCCCTCCTCTGCTTCCTTGAAATCCATGAAGGCGTCGAAGGACAATTTGGTTCTGTTTGGCTGGTAAGTGAGATCACATCCGTCGCCTTCCCCGCTAGCTTCCTGGCCAAGATGGGGACCCAGTCTGTGGTGGTGACTTCGTTTAGGAGACACAGGCATTCAAAGTCACCATGACTTCTGGTATACAGTCTGAGACAGAGAAAATCTGTATGTAGTGAGTGTAGAAAAAAGGGGACATGCCACAGTGTTAGAGAGACCAAAGTCAGCATTACCTTAACTAATTTCATTGTCAGCCAGTCAACACAAGTTTTTTTCCTATAGGAAGTCGTCAATGCCCTCCTCTGCTTCCTTGAAATCCATGAAGGCATCGAAGGACAATTTGGTTCTGTTTGGCTGGTAAGTGAGATCCCGCCCCTTGCCACCAGTTGTAGCGGACCACAGATAACTCGACCGGTTACCTCTGCTAATTTCTTTCCTTCAGCCAGTCTGAAACCATTTAGAGTATAAAGAGACCCATTTCCCCCCCAGTAACTGGACAACACTCAGTCCTGGAGGTACAACAGGATTTTATTGGCAACACACGGCTTTTATGCATTGTCCCCATGCAAGGGGACTTCAACTCAAATAGGGGCACGGGGTGATCCCTGTTATGGATGTGAATGAATTCCCTTTGTGGGAGCACTCCCGAATGGGGAGTGGGCACAATACACGAAAATACAGGGAAACACATGGTACCAGAAAGAGGAGATCCACGAACAGGAAGTGGTTCTGCCACAGATAGTATGTGTTTAATTGATGCTTTTTAAATTTAAACTAGTGAGAGATTGGTGGTTAAGTTATTAATGTGCCCATCAAGCCAGTAGGCATTAAAAGTACCACTTATACCATCTTTATGTAGGAAATAGATAGTGTGTATTTAATTGATGCTGTTCAATTTAAACTAGTAAGAGATTAGTAGTTAGGTTACTGCTGTACCTACCAGGAGGCACTAAGAATACCACTTACACCAACTTTGAGTAGGAGAAAAATATTGTGTTTAATTGATACCGATTAATTTAAATTAGTGAAAAATTGGTGGTTAGATTACCATTATACACACCAAACAAACCAGTAGGCACTAAGAGTACCATATACAGCAACTATGCACAAGAGATAGATAGTGTGTGTTTAATTGATCCTGTTTAATTTAAACTAAAGAGAAATTGTGGTTAGGTTACCGCTGTACCCACCAAACCAGTAAGTACTAACAGAACCACTTACACCAACTATGCGTAGGAGATAGGGATGGATAGAGAGGGATGGACAGGGATGGATGGATATGGATGAATGGATTGAGAGTGATGGCTGGATAGGGAGGGATGAATGTATGGATAGGGATGGATAGAGAGGGATGATGGATAGAGAAGGATGGATGGATGGATGGAGAGAGAGTGTGTATGTTTACAATATTTACTATTTGTGTGTTTGTATACAAACACTATATATATATATATATATAGTGATGTCCCTATATATAGTGTTTCTAAGCAAACACACAGTTTGGGCTGAGGAGGGTTGCCAAAGGAGGGGAGCAGGCATTGACAACGAGCTAAGCTGTCAGTCAGTCAGCGCATGCGCGGTAGAGCGCTGAGTTCATTCATAGGGCGGCATTCAATGCCGCTCTATGAAGAACATGATTTGTGCAGCACAAAGCCGCGCATGCGCACCAGGGAGCAATGACGCGTCTCAAAGAGAAGCGTCTGATTGAGCCGTGCTACTTTGTCATTTTGACGAAAAAGGGGGCACGGCCTGCCAAGGAGCTCAGCGCTGGAACAGAGGTAAGTTTTATCTATAATAAGGACTCTAAATCCATTTTTAATAAGGGGAAGTTAATATAAAAGCAAAAAAGAAGGCTAGGGTACCTTTCTTTCTTGCTTTTATATGTATACTATAGTGCTCCTTTAATAAGAGGGATTGAAAACATTAATTATGAAGAAATGTTAAACAAACTGTTTCTTTTCTCTAGCAATATAGGCACGTCAGAGAGGATATGATAGCACTATACACATTTATGTAGGGTCAGTACAAACCACTATGTGCTAACTTATTCATTAGTAGGATTATACAACAATCAAGAGGTCACACATTGAGACTAGAAAAATGACAATTTCACTTACAGCAGAAATGTTTCTATCCAGTAAGAACAAAACAGGTGTGGGATTCTCTACCTAAAGTGGCTGTCTTATCAGATCATATAGATTTTCCAAAAAAGGGTTGGGTTTTTTTTTTTTTGTTTAATTCGAGTTTTATTGGTATTTCACAACGGATAACGGGGATACAGAAGGCAGAGAAGGGGGGGAGGTTATGATGGTGATGGTACACACACTTTATACAGCAATATTGAAATAGACATCAATTCCCATTGGCCTTTACGTTATAGTACCACTAGTGTTGTCTTATCGTTGTGTATTTCTTTAAACCTTTGGTGTGGGGTTGACAACTAGGGTCACCAGAAATTCTGGGGGTAGGGAATGGGGGTGGGAGGGCAGGGGAGTGAAAGGTACAAGGTGTTTTTTATTATCACTTTTCAGCCTATTGTGGTTGATTTCGTACCAGTGCCCAGTATTTTAGCCAGGGTTCCCATGTGGTTAAGTAGGCATTGTATTTGCCTATTGTGGACCAATGTAGCATTTCCATTTCTCTTATGTGCTTTCTATCCATTGTTTAGCTGTGGGTGATACATTTTGCTTCCAGTAGACCGATATAAGGTTGTTTGCTTCTCCCAGAAGGAGCCATAGTAGGCGCTGACTCCTCATACATTGTAAAGATTGCGGCCATCCTAGCAGAACCTGGGAGGGGGTTAGGGACTGTGGTATCTTTAAGATCTCATTAATCTTGGATATTACTTCTTCCCAGTATGTTTTTATAAGTGGACAGAACCACCACAAATGTCCCATACTGCCCACTTCTCCCCCGCATCTCCAGCATTGATCACGGATTGTTTGCCAATATAAATGGAGTACATCTGGAGTCCTATACCACCTTGTAATGCACTTATAGAAAGACTCTCGTCTTGATAGGCTACTGGAAGTGTGCATGGGTTTTGTGAAGATGTATGCCCAGTCCTGGTGTGTCATGTGTATGTGTAGTTCCTTCATCCATTTACCTTGGTATGCTAGGGTCTCCCGAGCATTGTCGGTAGTTTGGATGAGTTTGTAAATTTGTGATAGGGTGCGTTTCAGCGGCTTTGTGGTCGTGCATAATTGCTCAAAGAGGGTTAATCCTCTTGGGGTCCAATTTGGTAGTACTGTTTGGGTGATAGAGTGTCTCAATTGTGCGCATCTCATTGCTTCCATTAGTGAACGGTGACCTCCCGTAATTTGGAAATGCTTGAGTTTAGGGGGTGTATCTCCTGACAGTAGGTCTCCTATTTGTGGGTTCGGTATTCCCAATAGTTTTATTATAGTATGTGCCCCCCTGCCCCCTAATATATCCGGGTTATGGTTTAATGGGTATAATGGAGAAATGCCTGGTGACAATTTCCATGCATTTTTGTGTGTCTCCACTTCTTTAAGATGTGGGGGATAAGGGGGTGTGTTAGGTTAACTGCTGTAGTTGGCATGTTTGCCATGGGAGGGATGATAGAGGAGCTTGTGCATAGATTTGTTCTATGTCATACCACGCTTTTTTGTGCCTTATATCTGTCCATTCCCTTATTCTAGTGAATATGACTGCTATGTAGTAGTTGTACATATGGGGTAGTCCCATACCTCCTTTCTTTTTATCCCGTGTGAGTATTTCATATGCCAGTCGGGAATTTTTGTTTCCCCAAATAAACGAAAGGAAGGTTTTTTTCAGTGTGTGGAAAAACAAGCGTCCGAGCTCGATGGGGAGCGTTTGAAATGTATATAGAATTTTTGGTAGTATCATCATCTTAATAATGTTGACTCTTCCAAAAAGGGAGGGTTGGATTTTTTGCACAAAAAAAAAAGAATATTCAAGGGTATAATTGACATGTATGATCCAAGAAGCACTCTGATTGCCATTATGGAATTAACCAAGATTATTTTCTCTTTTTGATGCGCTAACTTTATTTGTACTCAGTAGCCCATCCTTGTCAGATGTTTTCTGTATCTGTGTGGTTGGATAAGGGGGAAAAAGTTATTTATTCTGATTTTTCTTTCACTCTCTTCCACGCAAACACTTACACACAGTCAACACAGCTCCAAGTTGTCTCGTTATACGAACATTGGCTTGCTATTCATATCAAGCAGTGATTATGAAATATTTATTTTCACTACCTTATCTGTGGCATTTCAAGAGCTGATCAACCAGTTATAACCCAGTGGCGGTCATAGCCGATCCCAACATGCACTGGGATCCGCTGTCACTCAGGACTTCTGATGGTTGTGACTAGTTGTTAGGTATTTAGTAACAGCTTTGCGCATGCTGGGATCTCACTGATCCCAGCATGTTTATGCTCCGTGAAAGTAACAGGACAGCATTCACTCTCCTACTAGGTAAAATTGTGAAGTCCGGATATTGATCAGAAAGTTAATGTACTGTACACTTAATGGGCCTGATGCAAATTAAGGGCTTAATCCTAATTAAACTATAAAAGAACTATGGCCTAGAAAATCAATTTCCACGTAGTCTATTGTTAAAAAAATCCGATAGGACTGTATACAGGGCCGGATTAACATAGAGGCTGATAGAGCAGTAGCTTCAGGCCCATGCCATAGGCCCACTGATTTAAAAAATCACACTACTCTATTTTACTGGCACATACAGTATTTGAGGCTGCCTAGCCGTTGCCGATATTGCAGTCATACTGGCAATACAAATGCTGGTGTTTTTCTCAGTATAAACAGAGATTACGTTACAATACCAGCACTGGCCAGTGTGTGTGTGGAGAGAGGCAGGGATAGGAAGTTCCAGTATAGCCCTCCCTGTCTATCCCTAATTACTGATCTGCAGAGGAGCAGCTACAGAGAGTCCAGACAGCAACTCCCACCCTGCAGAAACATCCTACAGCTCAGGGTAGTGAGGGATGGGAGGAGACATGGGGGCACTGGGAGATATGGGGACACTGAAACACTAAGAGACATGGGAGACATTATGACACAGCAACTTGGGGACACAGAGATGCTTGGGGACACTGGGAGATATGGGGACACTGAGACACTATGGACACAGTGTCCCCATGTCTCCCAAGGTCTCCCAGGGACACTGTGATACATAGGGTCACTGGGAGACCTGGGGACACGACACTAAGGGACACTGGGACATGTGGCACTGAGTCACTGTGATACATAGAGACACTGTGAGACCTGGGTTAATCGACACTTAGGGACACTGAGTTATGAGGGCACTGGGAGACATGGGGACACTGAGACACTGGGTGACATGGGGACACTGATACATAGGGACACTGAGACAGTGTGAGACTTGAGACACTGAGAGCAATCCATCTATGCAGCAGAATCAAACTGTAAGTAGTTTTTTTGGTGTTTTTACAGCATTTTCTCTTATGTTACATAGTTGCATAGCTCCATCAAGTTCAGCCTTCCTCACATTTGCTTTTTTGTTGTTGATCCAAAAGAAGGCAAAAAAAAAACAGTTTGAAGCACTTCCAATTTTGCAACAAGCTAGGAAAAAAATTCCTTCTTGACCCCAGAATGGCAGTCAGATTTATCTTTGGATCAAGCAGTTATTACCCTATATTGAAAGATTATATCCTTGAATATTCTGTTTTTGCAAGTATGCATCTAGTAGCTGTTTGAACATCTGTATGGACTCTTAAAAAAACACTTCTTCAGGCAGAGAATTCCACATCCTTATTGTTCTTACAGTAAAAAAAACCTTTCCTTTGCCTTAGACGAAATCTTCTTTCTTCCATTCTAAATGCATGACCTCGTGTCCTATGTAAAGTCCGGTTTGTGAATAGATTTCCACATAATGGTTTGTATTGGCCCTGAATATATTTGTATAATGTTATCATATCCCCTCTCAGGCGACTTTTTCTAAACTAAATAGGTTTAAATTTGTTAACCTTTCTTCGTAGCTAATATGTTCCATTCCTTTTATTAATTTTGTAGCCCGCCTCTGCACTTTTTCTAGTGCCACAATATCCTTCTTTAGAACAGGTGCTCAAAACTGCACAGCATATTCAATATGTGGTCTTACCAGTGATTTATAAAGAGGCAAAATTATATTCTCGTCTCAATAATGAATGCCCTTTTTCATGCATGACAATACCTTACTGGCCTTGGCCACTGCTGATTGACATTGCACATTGCTGCATAGTTTGTTGTCTTTAACAATTCCCAAGTCCTTTTCGTGTGTTGTTATCCCTAATTTGCTTCCACTAAGGGTATACGTTGCTTGTGCATAACTTTGCATTTTTCAACATTAAATTTCATCTGCCATTTGAGTGCCCGGTCCCCCCGTCTATCTAAATCCCTCTGCAGCAAAGTAATATCTTGCTCACATTGTATTATTTTACAGAGTTTTGTGTCATCTGCAAACGCTGAAACATGACTTTCAATGCTGTCTTCGAGATCATTTATAAACAAGTTAAATAAAAGGGGTCCCAGAACAGACCCCTGAGGGACACCACTTATCACCTCTGTCCAGCTTGAAAATTTATCATTAATGACAACTCTTTGTACTCGCTTTTTAAGCCAATGTTCTACCCAAGAACAAGAATTTTCATCTAGACTGATTTCCTTGAGTTTGAACACTAATCTATTGTGTGGAACCGTATCAAATGCCTTGGCAAAATCCAAATAGATCACATCCACTGCAACACCCTGATTTATACTTCTACTTACTTCTTCGTGGAATGCAATCAAGTTAGTTTGACATGACCTGTGCTCCATAAAACCGTGCTGATTTTTGCTGATAACCATGTTCTTCTTGAATATTATCCCTTAATAACCTTTCAAATATTTTCCCAGCCACAGAAGTTAAGCTCACAGGTCTATAATTTCCAGGCAAGGATTTAGAACCCTTTTTAAATATAGGAATCACATCTGCCTTCCTCCAATCCTCCAGAACAATTCCTGAAAGAAAAGAATCTTGAAAGATTAAAAACAGAGCACCTTATGTCACTCCTTATGATTTACATCATGTCACCCATACATAATTAATTATGCAAATTAGTAAGGCCCGATATGTTTTTCCAAGAAAGGTGGTAACCATAACTACTTTTCACATACTCTTGCTTAAGTATGGAAACTTAAGAGGCATGTATAGGAACAAAACTTGTGTGGACTGGCTGACAATGAAATTAGTTAAGGTAATGCTGACTTTGGTCTCTCTAACACTGTGGCATGTCCCTTTTTTTCTACACTAAGTACATACAGCTTTTATCTGTCTCAGACTGTATACCAGAAGCTTCTGCCTGCTAGTAAGAAGGTAAGGAGACAAGTGGACCAGCGTGTGCTAGGGGACAGTCCTTAGAAAGCGTTTAGCGAGCACATCATTAGACGCATTTATGCCAAGCTCAGGGTGCTGTCTGCATAGTATGCCCTTAGTTGGCCAGCCTGCATGATTGGCAGGCAGCCTGACATGCATGCATGCCAGGCTGGCCTTTCAATTCTTTGGGCAGACATGCCCCCTTTTTGGGCATGTTCACCCCTTTTGGCAGGTTACGTGATTTGCGTCAGTGGCACACCCTTTTACCCCGCCCATTAACTTCCTGCTTCACTGGACACTGCTGTTAGGGGTTATGGATTAGCATAGGGTTATGTGTTTTCTTATAGCTGATGTTTTCTTTCCCTCCAGCACCATCTCCATCAGATACATGACGCTTGGGAGTGTTTTACTGTTTTTGGTCGATAAGATTCTGTAATTAGGCCCGTCATAATTGTCAGCACCAGGCCCACTGGGCTCTTAATCTGGCCCTGACTGTATACATTTACATTAACAAACCACTATAATTTATGAGGTAAGTGTAACCACATTTTATTTAAATCTTTATTGAGCTTAATTTATCAAGTTGCCTCTGTATATTAGCTTGCACTAAGAAAAAAATAATAAATTGAAACACACTGTATAGAACACTAAAATAATACAGAACACAATAATATCCTACAGTGAAAAAAAAAAAAAACTACACATCCAACAAAGAAAGTGCTCACCCACATTTACAAAATCCAAGTGGAAATGATTATTGTACAGATTCAGACAGAATTTCCATAAAAACGATTGCTAATCTGAACAAGCTTAAATATTTTAAAAACTGGTGGAGCATCCTATCCTAAAACATCCTATGAAGAGATTGTTCAGTAATTTGTTTAATAATTAAGCCATCAGAATTCTTAATAAGTGTATCATTTAGTTAATAAGCTATCATGGATACTTGCCTCCTCTAGATTGTAGTGTTCATACGCCAGGTCTTACAACACAAAATAGAAACCGATCATTTTAACTGTTATTTAGATACATATTAACCTAATGGGTATTACATAACATAACATTGCTGCAACTTATTTTGGAAAAGGGTCAGTTGCAAATATTCTTAGAAATCACCAAAAAACAATAGAGGAAATTTTCAGATTTATCAGGTGTCTATCCCTTTAAATCCTCAATTCCCGTGAGTGAAGCGCTTCAGTGTAAATTTAGGTATTGTGAATATATATATGTAGTGCCAGAAAGCACTTACCATCTATACAATGCTCGTATTTCCGTATACATATACATAGGGAAAAAAACAGATATATACAAATAATAGTGCAATATATCTAAAGAATCAATTTTAATTATATATGTGAGTTCGAATGTAAATTAACTCACATTTTTTAGAGCCTTTTACAGTGGTAAGGCTCTAAACTTCCAAACGTCTGTGTCTTTTGGGTAGATCACACAACCCCTCTCTCTCAATGACGGACCGTCTGTTGTTCTCCAGAGTATATGAAGATGAAACAGAGAAAAAACGTCCAAACTAAGTGTAGTATTTAAAATACCAACGTGTATCAATGTGGATAAAAACCAGAAAAAGTGCTCACCTTTTTTAGAGCCTTTTTATAACTGGCTCTAAGTATGTAGGTTCAGTGTCAGTTTATAGGGTGACACTATCCCTTTCTTGAATCACTTGTGCAGGATGCAGTAGGTATAATATATAACAAATATGTTTATTATCAATATTAAAATGTACAGACTATATATAAAAACAAAAAAAGGGGTTATATAAAAACATATAAGTAATACTAATGTATTCAGTGGTGTAGCATAAATCCACTTGCAGCCAAAACGCGTTTCACCGAAAATCGGCTTCCTCAGTCAGCTTCAGGACGTCTTCTGTCTTCCATGCTACACCACTGAATACATTAGTATTACTTATATGTTTTTATATAACCCCTTTTTTTGTTTTTATATATAGTCTGTACATTTTAATATTGATAATAAACATATTTGTTATATATTATACCTACTGCATCCTGCACAAGTGATTCAAGAAAGGGATAGTGTCACCCTATAAACTGACACTGAACCTACATACTTAGAGCCAGTTATAAAAAGGCTCTAAAAAAGGTGAGCACTTTTTCTGGTTTTTATCCACATTGATACACGTTGGTATTCTAAATACTACACTTAGTTTGGACGTTTTTTCTCTGTTTTATCTTAATATACTCTGGAGAACAACAGACGGTCCGTCATTGAGAGAGAGGGGTTGTGTGATCTACCCAAAAGACACAGACGTTTGGAAGTTTAGAGCCTTACCACTGTAAAAGGCTCTAAAAAATGTGAGTTAATTTACATTCGAACTCACATATATAATTAAAATTGATTCTTTAGATATATTGCACTATTATTTGTATATATCTGTTTTTTTCCCTATGTATATGTATACGGAAATACGAGCATTGTATAGATGGTAAGTGCTTTCTGGCACTACATATATATATTCACAATACCTAAATTTACACTGAAGCGCTTCACTCACGGGAATTGAGGATTTAAAGGGATAGATACCTGATAAATCTGAAAATTTCCTCTATTGTTTTTTGGTGATTTCTATGTATGTTGGGTTTTTAGGAGTACCCACAGAGTGTATAGCAGCTAAATTCACTTTAATATAATAATTCTATAGCGCCACCTTTCCACAACCTGTGTGTGTATACGCAAATATTCTTATGCCTCAGATATATTGCTTAAAGGGACACTATAGTTACCAAAATAGCTTAATGAAGCAGTCTTTAAATCAGGGGTGTCGAGCCCGCGGACCGCATGCAGCCTGGTTGCAGTCTGGGTGGAGAGGGACAGGACTGGCCCACCCAAACAGACAGCTCTAAAAATGGAAAAAAAATTCCATTTAAATAACTTTCCCCTCAGACTGTGACAGCCTGTGTCAGTCCAAGGGGATGAATGAATGGGGTGCGCACTGTGAGGCTTCCTACACAATTTTGAGCAATTCCATGTCCATGCTCATCCCCGCATGCAAGCTCTGCCTCCTGCATATAAGCCCTGCCCTGATGCAAGCCCCATCCACGCTCTCAAGCAGGAAGAGGTCAAGAAATGGCTCCCACAGTCTTCAGTGCCAGGTAGGTTTCAGCTAATTTGTCAGTGACTTTGTGTGTATGTGCTTGCTGGTGAGTGAGCTTGTATGTTTGTGTGTCCGTGAGCTTTTCTGTAGTGAGCGTGTGTGTTTAAGTGAGCTTGTCTGCAGTGAGCGTGTGTGTCAGTGAGCTGGCACAGTGATGAATGTAATTTTTGTGTATGATTTGTCAATGATTGTGTGTGTGTGTGGTGGGTCTGTGAATATGTTTGTGTAAGTCAGTGATTATGTGTGTGTGTGTGTCTGTAAATTATGTAATTGTGCATATAGGTCTGTGACTATGTGTGTATATCTGTAATTATGTGTCTGAATGTATGTGATTGTGTGTATAGGTATGTCCTTTATGTGGGTATATCTCTAATTGTGTGTATAGGTCTGTGATTGTATGTGTGGGTCTGTGGTTGTTTGTGTATGTATGTGTGTGTGTGTGTGTGTGTGTGTAAATCTGTGATTATGTGTGTATGTATGTGACTGTGTGTATAGGTCTGTGATATTGTGTGTGTGTGTGTGTGTGTGTGTATGTGTATTTGTAATTGTGTGTATAGGTACATGATTGTATCTATGTGTGAATTTGTGATTGTGTGTATAGGTCTGTGATTGTATGTGTATGTCTATGTGTGTACATCTTTGATTAGGTGTGCGTATGTGACTGTGTATAGGTCTGTGATTGTATGTGTGTATTTGTTATTGTGCGCATAGGTCTGTGATTATGTGTATAGGTTTGTGATTGTGTGTGAGTGTGTGCATATGATTGTGCGTGTATATATCTGTGGTTATGTGTCCATATGCATATACATATGTTTATATTTAGTAGATAGCTCCCTAATTTGGTATCCTTAAATATGTCAATTCCACATAAGGATAACAAATAAGGAAGTCATCTACTAAACAAAATTAATAAAATGGGTTTTAAGTTTTATTATTTAAATTAATTATATTATAGATTTTATGTGTTGCCCAAGACAATTAGTCTGCGCTCAATGTGGCCCAGGGAAGCCAAAAGGTTGGACACCCATGCTTTAAATCATCGCGGGGCCTGCTGGCCCAGAAAACAGGCGGTGTACATACGCCAGGTCTTTCAACACAGAATAGAAACCGATCATTTTAGCTGTTACTTAGATACATAAATAGCCAGCCCTTAACCTCACAGCCTCTTGGTCTAGTTCGGGTGGTGAGCAAAGGGCCTGGGTTATTAGGATGTCCCATGCCATCCTGACTACTTAAAGCCCATTCTATTCAGGATGGCATGGAACCAAACAGGGTTAAAAAACATATAAGTGTGCTTACCTTTGCATGTATTTCAGGATGACTCTTCTGCAAATGTCGCTTCAAGTTTGTTGTGGCACTACATGGTTTACAAAGGATCTTGTTTTCCTTTACACTTAATGTAAAATGTACGTATATGTCTGCTTTTCTCTTTCTCTCAGACTTTGACATTTCTCTACAGTTTACATAAGGCATAATGCATGCAGCCAGGGTATGCTAATGCTATGCTAGTTGGCATTCTGCCAGTTAGATCAGTATGTTATTATTAAATTGTGTGCTGTGCACCCAACCTCCCTACTAAACAAAGAGAAAGAGATTAGTTCTAGATGGTAAAATACATTTGAAAAAAATATGCTGTAGACTAGAGAATGAGGTGGAATGGAGTTGCTAATTTAAGAAAGGCCAACAG
>OW240914.1:201982353-202020101 GCA_933207985.1 Pelobates cultripes
TAACACAGGAAGCACCTCTAGTGACCGTCTGAGTGACTGTCACTAGCAGTGTCACTTTGAAGTAATGTAAACACTGCCTTTTGTCTGAAAAGTCAGTGTTTACGTTGAAAAGCCTGTAGGGACATGCTATAGACACCAGTACCACCACATTAAGCTGTGTGTGTGCGTCTGCTAGTGAGTGAGCTTGCTTGCATGCGTGTGCCTGCTAGTGAGTGAGCTTGTGGTTTTATGTCAATGAGCTGATGTATATCAGTAAGATTGTTTGTCTATGAGGCTGTGTATCAATGAGCTTGTGTGTGTCACTGAAATGTCAGTGAAATTGCCTGTGTCTGCATGTTCGTATGCTTACTGTATAATTAAACGTTTTACCCTGAAAGGACCAATATTTTATATTAGAAAAAGCAATATATATATATATATATATATATATATATATATATATATTACTCAATCATCTGTCCTGGCAAGACATAGCCTTACATATTACACGCGACAATATATGGCGCAGTGACTTATGGGGCTGGCACAATTTTTTTTTCCAGGGCTGCTTTGTATCCCCAGTCCGGCCCTGGAGTGGAGTGTGGCTCTTTAGGAGAGAGCCAAATACAGATTTGTGACATAGATGTTACTCTGTGAGGCCATAAGCACTTCTAAACAGATTGGTTTTGAGAGATTTCTTAAATGATTGAAAACTATGGGAGAGTCTGATGGGGGTAGGCAGCCTTTGAAACAAAGGAAAGGAGCAGCCCCTGAAAAGTCCTGCAAACGTGAGATAACCATGATGGTGCGAGGAGCGAGCAGGAGATGGTCACCAGCAGAGCGGAGAGACCAAGAAGGGGCATCCCTAATAATGAGTTAAGAAATGTAACAAGGGTTAGAGTTGTTTAGAGCTTTATAGGTAAGGGTTAGTATTTTGAATTGACACATATATGATACAGGAAGCCAGTGTAAGGATCGACAGAGGGGCGTGGTATGAGAGGAGCAACAGGAGAGAAAGATCATTTATTACATAGTTACATAGCTGAAAAGAGACTTGCATCCATCAAGTTCAGCCTTCCTCACATTTGTTTTTTGCTTTTGATCCAAAAGAAGGCCAGGTCAGGGCCCCTGCAGTATTGACGATGCCGAGAGGATTCCCCCCCTTCTCAGGCAGGTCTCATCGGGGGCCGGTTTAATGTTTGCAGAGCATGCTTTGTAGCGTGGAAGTACGGCTTCTGGGGAGACCAGTTAAAAAAGAGTAATCTTGAGTAAGAAAGGGGAAGTTGCGGGCAATGTTTTTAAGGTGGAATCGACCGGATTTAGCAACATGCTTGATATGAGGCACAAATCTGAGGCCAAGATCAAAGATAACACCAAGACAGTGAGCTTGCATGGATGGGCTGATGTGAGTACCATCAACTTGAAGAGAAAGCTAAAAAAAAATAAAAAGGATCAAAATTATGAGGAGGAAAAATAAGAAGCTCTGTTTTAGAGTTTCAGAAAGCGAGAGGACATCCAATCAAAGATTGAACAAAGGCAAGCAGTGACATGTTGTAGGGCAGAAGGGGAGAGATTAGGGGAGGAGAGATAGGTGTCAATAGCGTACAGGTGGTAGGGGAAGCCAAAGGAATTAATGCATTTGCAAGAGATTCAGCATACAGAGAGAACAGAAGGGGGCCAAGAACAGAGCCTTGGGGGACTCCAACTGAGACAGGAGAAGGGTAGGAGGTCATTGGATACGGAGAGACAGGAGGAGAACCATGAGAGGACAGTGTCACAGAGACTGAGGTATTGAAGAGTTTGGAGAAGGACATGATCAAAAAGGCAGCAGAGAGGTTTTAGTATGGAGAAGAAGAATTAGTATGGAGTAGTGGTCTTTGGATGCGTATGTGTTATATAGTCATTGTTGCTGCGAATGAGTAGTGGGAGTTTGATTGCATGGCTTAATTTTGTATATTTGTACACAAATATGCTGTAAACATTAAACGGACAATCTAAGCAACATAACCATTACAGCTCATTTTACTGGTTATGCTGCCAAAAGTATTCCTCATTTGTTTGTTTTTAATTGCCATTCTATATTTTTTTCTTTATTATATTTCATAGTAAAAAATAGAAACTTTTCCATTACATTGAAACATGTATAATATTTAACAAACATATATAGTGCGAGATGTGTACAATACAATACATTCCATACAAACCACTTCTTATCGATGATTTAATATATTGAAGATTAATTGTGTTGTGCATGAGGTGGGTTAGTTTCTGTTCTGTCATGAGCTTTTAAATTAATTTTTTTTATAGTTGAGAGAGTTGTTTCTTGACTGAATGATTAACTATGTTATACAAGTCAGTCTGGTTAACTAAGTCAATCAATCAGTCAATGCTCAGGTAGTGAATACAGTTATGTTATTGTGTCTTAGCGCATTCTGGTTTGATTGAGTATAAATAGATATTATCAACTAATCTGTAGAGGCCCTTTTCCATTTGGATTTGATTAATAGTTTCCAACCAAAGTGTAGTTACCGTTAATTTCCAATTTCTAGCGATTACTAATTTTGCAGCCATAAAAATGTGAAATATTAATATTTTTTTTTTTTTAAATTGTTTTGAATATTTTTATTGTGTGCACAATATAAAGTCATACATCAAATGGGTTTGTAGTAAGGCAAGTGATTGCCCACGCAGGGGCTCAGATATCAGTTTAACATTGCTCATACATTTAGTTGCCTGCGTAGAAGCTGATTTGTCCTAACCTGAGTTTTTGTTCACTGGTGGTCGCTTTGTGTTGTATGCTCTTATGTACCGTGTTGCCTTATTGGTTCAGTTATTGCGTTAGGTAAGTGTTTCATGTTAAGTGGTGTATGCCAGTGCTGCGTGTTTGCTAGTTGGTGAATGCACGTTGTCTCTCCTGTAGAGGCATATTAAACAGCATGCTAAGTAGTGTCAGGCATGAAGCAACATTCTAAGTTACACATACTCTTTCAATTTTCAGCATGAGGAGCATATTTGTTTGCAGACTGCTGCCTTAGTAGATAACAGGAGTACACATTGTCTCCTGTGTAGAGACATATTAATCAGCTTGCTAAGTATAGTCAGGCATTACGCAACCATCTAAGGTACAAAAACTTTTTCAATTTTCAGCATTTGGAGCATATTTGTTTGCAGTCTGCTGCCTTAGTATGTAACAGAGCTATTTAGATATTAGGTTTACAGTAATACGTGTGAGTTAATCAGCTAGTTGATTAGAGTCAGACTTTTAGTAACAATCTAAGCTACAATAACTTTTTCAACTGTCAGCATAGGGAGCATCATTTACCCAATGTAGATACGGACTGAATGCAGCTGTTAAGGCATTAGTGTGAGCTATCCCTTTTCGCATCGAAAAAACATTAACTATGAACATGAATAAAAGCCCCTAAGCAATCTTTATGTATAACTAAGCTTATGTGAGGGACTTCTCAAGTGTCCAGAATTGCATATGAGTATGTTTATAGGAGTAGTCCCGGAAGTTTCAGCGGTGTATGTTGGGCTGAATTATAGAGTGGTAAGCTATCTGCATACCGGGTCGGTGAGGTCCTTTAGGACGCCAGTCGTCCATCTGTCCTCCTCCAGGACTCAGTCCCCTGCGGAGCGCTCCATGATGCCGTGGGCACTCGGGGTCCAGGCCAGGCCCTGAGACCCCCCACAAAAGTCCCAGTACCCGCTGTCCCCTGCACCTCCCCCGCATCACTTGCGCTGCCCGGTGACACCTGGTCCCACGCGTCTCACCCAGTACAGGCCTCACACTTAGAGCCGATGCGCCTCCTCCCTCGCGGCCACCGGTATACCGGAGGGGTTTAGTGCCTTCTGGCCCCACAGGGCTCACTGCGCCAGGGACATCCTTCTCCGGGCCACCCAGAAACCCAGATGCAGGGCCCAGTATCGTCACCAGGGGGCAGGTCGTCTGGGGTGTCCGTCCGTGAGCCGGCAGCCTTCTGGGCCCCTCGTACCTCATACAGAAGCTGCCACTCAGATGTAGGTAGATTTTTCCGTGCTCGTCTTTCCGTCCGCCCTTATCTGCTGGCGGGCTATTCCTCCGTTGTTCATGCAGTGAGCAGCCTCCGCTTATTCGGGGTCTGTGTGCTCCCTTCCTCGGGCTCTCCCTCCGTGTAGTTGACAGTTGCTGCTGGCTTGCTGCTGCACACACAGCTTTAGCCAGTGTAGGCAGGTATTGCACACCCCACGCAGGGACTCCCGTCGTGGTATGGGTCACCGCCATGCGGCCGGAATAACCCCCACCGGCCGGGGGGGGGGCAGGGCCGCGCCCCGGGCCGGGGGTGCTGATGGGACCGTCCATGCGGTTTCTCTCCAGCATATGTGTTTCGGGTCCGCGGCCCTCTGTAATCACAGGCCGCGTGTTGTGGCCGCGGTCAGGTGCTCTGCCGCGTGTAGGCCGGGCTTGCCCTCCATTGCCCGTCGGGCTTGTGTTGTGCTGGCGTCTACGGTGCGCTAAGGTTGCCCCCTGTCAGTTATTGTCGGGTTATCCGACTTCTTTGCGGTCTGGGGCGGCTTTTTGTGCCTTTCTTCTCCGGCAATGCTGGAGCCCCTGTACAGTGCGTCCGGACGGCCCGGCGGCCCGGCCCCGCCCCAATATTAATATTTTTTGATGAAGGCTGTACCTAGGTAAATCCAAATGAAAGGAACAGGCCCAGGGGTAGCGAAACCTCTTGATCAAAAATCTTCAAAAGAATATTAGAAATCCCATTCTTAATTTCTTGTAATCTTTCGCATTCCCACAACATATGATAGATTGTGCCACTACCCTTAAGACATCTCCAGTATAAAGCTGAACATGTCCTGTCAAATTTATGGATCTTATTTGGGGTACGATACAATCTGTGGATAAATTTAAAGTAATGTTCTTGAAGATTTAAGTTATGAACATATTTTTTCTACTGTAGATACGCCTCTTCCCAGATGCTTAATGGGTAAACTTTATCCATATCTCTTTCCTATTTCTCGATAGAAGGAAGTTTTTTTAATTGTCAGAAAATCAAGTCTTAATTGCATGATTTTAGAAATTAGTTTATTTTTATGTTGTGTTTTAAAAAAACAAATCAAAGTTGGGATTTTCTTCAAACCCTATTGAATTAATAAAGTGCTTGATCCTAATATTGTAACCTGGGATTCTGTAGATTGTTTTCAAATTATCAAAAGTTAAAAGGTACCTAGTGGGATAATTTGATTTAGCTTCATAATGCCCTGTTCTTCCCATACTTAAATTAAAATCCTGAATATAAAATTTGAGAATATTAATAGGAGTAGATAGCATTTGTTTGAGATTCCAATTTTCCTTTTAAATACTTTTAAGCTCTTAATTACATTGTTGACTATTATATTAGAGGTCTTAATCTCCTTATAAATGAATCTCGTTGATCCAAATCAAGTTTGGAAGAGAGAGATTAGATTGTGTTACTCTTTCCAGTTGTTTCAAACTAGGGTCACTGGTTGATGAATAAAACAATTTTTTAAATAGTGGGTAAACATGATGTTGTAGTGAATCTCCTTAACATTAGGAATGTTCATTCCCAAAAAAATTATTTTTCTAGATTCATGAATATGTTTTTTAATTGAAAAAAGAGATTAGAAGGAAAACTAAGTAGAACTGAACGAAAGAGATATATTAAATTGGGCATTACATACATTGAAATTGTATTAATATGCCCCATCCATGACATTTCTAAACGTTTCCATTTAACAAGTTTAGTTTTTATGGATGTAAGGAAGTTGTTATAATGAATTTTTATTAAATGGTATAAATTAGATAATAGATACATAACAAATGCAAATAGATAGATAACAAATGCAAAGATATTCTATTAAACCGTTCAACCAATTCCAAATATGGTTTTTATTCAACCATATTTCTTGTTCAGTAGTTAAGTTGAATTTTAATATTTGGGTCTTCTCAATGTTTAATTTATAGCCCGAGCAAGCATCATACTCCTGTATCCATTTAAATACAGCTGGGATAGACCTTAATGGATCGGAAAGGGTAAGCATTCTATCACCTGCATATAATGTAATTTTATCTTTTTTAGAACCAATATCTAGACCTCTAATTCCTGTGGCTGCTAGGGGTCCTATTGTTAAGATGTATAAAAGTGGGGCCAATGGGCACCCTTGTCTAGTTCCATTTCTAATATTGAACCAGTTGGAAATCATCCCTGGATCAATTACTCTTGCATGAGGAATCGTATATAAACCCTTGATATTATCTTTAATTGGGCCTTGCATGCCAAAGTTCTCCAAAACCAAACCTAAGAACCCCAAGTCCACCCTGTCAAATACTTTTCCGCATCCAATGCTAAAAATATTGCATGTGGTTTGTGTATATTTAGATGATCAATTATATTTAATATTTTACATATCTTATCAGTCATGCAGTTGCAAGAAAAAAGTATGTGAACCCTTTGGAATGATAAGGATTTCTGCACAAATTGGTCATAAAATGTGATCTGATCATCATCTAAGTAACAACAATAGACAATCACAGTCTGCTTAAACTAATAACACACAAATAATTAAATGTTGCCATGTTTTTATTGAACACACCATGTAAACATTCACAGTGCAGGTGGAAAAAGTATGTGAACCCCTAGACTAATGGCATCTCCAATAGCTAATTGGAGTGAGATGTCAGCCAACTGGAGTCCAATCAATGAGATGAGATTGGAGGTGTTGGTTACAGCTGCCCTGCCCTATAAAAAACACACACCAGTTCTGGGTTTGCTTTTCACAAGAAGCATTGCCTGATGTGAATGATGCCTCGCACAAAAGAGCTCTCAGAAGACCTACAATTAAGAATTGTTGACTTGCATAAAACTGGAAATGGTTATAAAGGTATCTCCAAAAGTCTTGCTGTTCATCAGTCCACGGTAAGACAAATTGTCTATAAATGGAAAAAGTTTAGCACTGCTGCTACTCTCCCTAGGAGTGGCCGTCCTGTAAAGATGACTGCAAGAGCACACCGCAGACTGCTCAATGAGGTGAAGAAGAATCCTAGAGTGTCAGCTAAAGACTTACAAAAGTCACTGGCAAATGCTAACATCCCTGTTAGCGAATCTACAATACGTAAAACACTAAACAAGAATGGATTTCATGGGAGGATACCACGGAGGAAGCCACTGCTGTCCAAACAAAACATTGCTGTGGGTTTACAGTTTGCACAAGAGCACCTGGATGTTCCACAGCAGTACTGGCAAAATATTCTGTGGACAGATGAAACCAAAGTTGAGTTGTTTGGAAGAAACACACAACACTATGTGTGGCGAAAAAAAGGCACAGCACACCAACCTTATCTTAACTGTGAAGTATGGTGGCGGGGGCATCATGGTTTGGGGCTGCTTTGCTGCGTCAGGGCCTGGACGGATTGCTATCATCAAAGGAAAAATGAATTCCCAAGTTTATCAAGACATTTTGCAGGAGAACTTAAGGCCATCTGTCTACCAGCTGAAGCTCAACAGAAGATGGATGTTGCAACAGGACAATGACACAAATCATAGAAGTAAATCAACAACAGAATGGCTTAAACAGAAGAAAATACGCCTTCTGAAGTGGCCCAGTCAGTGTCCTGACCTCAACCCGATTGAGATGCTGTGGCATGACCTCAAGAAAGCGATTCACACCAGACATCCCAAGAATATTGCTGAACTGAAACAGTTCTGTAAAGAGGAATGGTCAAGAATTACTCCTGACCGTTGTGCACGTCTGATCTGCAACTACAGGAAACGTTTGGTTGAAGTTATTGCTGCCAAAGGAGGTTCAACCAGTTATTAAATCCAAGGGTTCACATACTTTTTCCACCTGCACTGTGAATGTTTACATGGTGTGTTCAATAAAAACATGGCAACATTTCATTCTTTGTGTGTTATTAGTTTAAGCAGACTGTGATTGTCTATTGTTGTGACTTAGATGATGATCAGATCACATTTTATGACCAATTTGTGCAGAAATCCATATCATTCCAAAGGGTTCACATACTTTTTCTTGCAACTGTATATCTACCTGAAATAAATCTGGTTTGGTCCTTATATATAAATTCTGGAATTATGATTTTTAGTCTTTCAGCTAATATTTTTGAAAAAAATCTTAATATTTAAATTTATTAAAAATATTGGGCGATAATTTGACTGGGTAGCTGGGTCCTTCCCAGGCTTGGGAATTGGGAGAACATTCGCCTGCAATAATTCTTGTGGAATACTTCTTGTTTTAGTGAACTCATTAAAAGTCGAGAACGACAACGGGGAAATTACTATGTCTTTGGAGATGAATTTGTCTCACGTATGGGCCTTAGTAATTAACAAATCGATTCTTGAATAAGAGAAATAGACTTTGGAAAAAAAAAAGTGTAATCCCTATGTTTAGGATGATGTACTCTCCACACATCATACAAGGAGTTCTTGAATCAAAAAGTTGATTAGATTGTTGCCTTTGGTTTAAAACGCTTGATGGATTATAGGGACGTTTCCTATCCAAAATGTTATCCATCACACTATTAATGTCTCCCCCCATAATTAATGTACCTTGTAGTATTTGATCGATTCTATTCATTATTTTCTGAAACAATTTGATCAGTGTTTGATTGGGACTGATCCCCTTTTGCCACAACCCCATTTTTTTTTTTATTAAAGGACCACTATAGTGCCCGGAAAAAATACTCGTTTTCCTGGCACTATAGTGCCCTGAGGGTGCCCCCACCCTCAGGGACCCCCTCCCGCCCGGCTCTGGAAGGGGGAAAGGGGTTAAAACTCTCCTCCTCCGATCCTCCTCTTCTCCTCCCCGTCGGCTGAATGCGCACGCGCAGCAAGAGCTGCGCGCGCATTCAGCCGGTCACATAGGAAAGCATTCCTAATGCTTTCCTATGGACGCTGGCGTGCTCTCACTGTGAAAATCACAGTGAGAAGCACGCAAGCACCTCTAGTGGCTGTCAATGAGACAGCCACTAGAGGAAATAGGGGAAGGCTTAACCCATTCATAAACATAGCAGTTTCTCTGAAACTGCTATGTTTATAAAAAAATGGGTTAACCCTAGCTGGACCTGGCACCCAGACCACTTAATTAAGCTGAAGTGGTCTGGGTGCCTAGAGTGGTCCTTTAATATTCGCTTGAAATACTACGGGAAATTTAGATACACGCACTTGCGCGCGCACACACACAC
The DNA here is from genome assembly GCA_933207985.1 of Pelobates cultripes. NCBI lineage: Eukaryota > Metazoa > Chordata > Amphibia > Anura > Pelobatidae > Pelobates > Pelobates cultripes. Next base: position 201,991,538 of record OW240914.1, read on the forward strand.
ACACAATAACAGACAGATTACACGCACACAAGCACTGACATACTTAGATAGACACTAACATATACACTCAGATACACACTCATACACACTAACACAAACACTCAGATACACACACTGACACACATACTTATATATATATATTTTCAGCTACCCTTATGTTACCTTACCTTTATGTCCTGGAGCTATGGCTGAGGCTGATGTGAGTGAGCATTCAGTAGCAGCTCACTCCAGACTCTCCTCTGCCTCCATGCTGCCTCCTCCCTCCAGTCCTCCTGTGCAGCTCTCTGTGAAGCAGGGAGGAAGTGACAGGCTGTCATCATTTCCTTCCTGCCGGCTGATTCTGTGGTCGGCTCTTAAAATGCCAGCAAGTGACCTGGCCCCTGCTTAGTGGGCAATAGGAAGTGGGGCTGTAAGGCTGCACAATTCTACAGGATCTTAGAACCCTTACGCTGCCATGGACTTATGCATTAACCCATTCTGCTTATATTTATTTATATAGCTCTGTATGTCTAGGGGAATATTCACTAAGCATTCCATAGGTAAAACAATTCATTTCCCACCAGGGGCACAAATCAAGTATAATATCCTGGTAATCAACACACACAATCTGATATACATTGTATATATCAGATTGTGTGTGATTTCCGTGATATTACACATGATATGAGGGTGTCAGGTAGCCGCATGCAAAATGAGGGAGTCTCCCGGACCTACTGGGAGACTTGGGATGTCTGCATGCAGACACATTTAATACATACAGGTATTAATAAGAGAGGGTAGAAAGTTGAACTTTCTCTTTGCTTTACAATCAGAGAGTAAAGTTTGCCTCACACACCTGTGTTTGTCACTCGCTTCTCTCCTCATATCCACAGTTGTGTCTCTGCCTCCCCTCCACTATCCTGCATCTCCCCAAGCCCATCCCCACTTTTATTTTAGTTCCATCTTACCTTTCCCTTGTGTTTGTTCACCCTCTTTTTGCTATTGTCCTTGGGCAGCATGCCGCTGTAGACAGCCCTGAGGTTCTCCTCCTCCAGGCAGCTTCAGCTAGCCCAACGACACACACGCGGTGAAAGCGCTATGCAGGCATGTAGAGAAAGGAAGGAATGTGATGTCACTCTCTCTCATTCCTCACGGAGTGCTCCTGCCGGCAGACTGAAAATAGGACCTGGCAGGGAGAACCCTAAACGCTGCCAGGTCTCGTTCTATCAAGGGAGATTTCAGTATGCATAAGGAGACCCTAAATTATCACAATCTCTCCATACTGGCAATGACAGTGTGTCTGGGATACTGGCTGCCTTAGGCCCTCAGTCCATAACAGATGTGCCCGAGTGATTGGGCAGCCTGGGCCTCTTACAATTGTGTTGGTTGTATCTCCCTGATGGTGCACTGATAATTCGTTTACCCATGTAGGTAAGCTGATGCCCGGGACCTCAGGATCATCCTTAATATTGATTGTACAAAGGGCAATCATTTGCTTGAGCCCCCTGCACCCCCTTTCCCTGGCATGCAATCATGACCTCCACCCCCTCCCTCTAGTGCAAGAGTTGGAAAAGGATTTACCATTTGGCCATCCTTACAGGGTTGTATTTGCGAGCAGTGTTTGTTTGAATGTCAGCATGTTTTTGTATAGAGTATGTGTGTGTATGTAGGGATGTATTTTTGTATGTACTGTTACCATGGGAATGCAGTGGTGTATGTGTGTAGTGTTTGCATTTGAATGCAGAGGTGTGTATGTTGTCATGTAGAGTTGGCTTTTAAATTTTTGCAGAGGTGTATTTGTACATAATGTTGGCATTTGCACGCAGTGGTGTTTGGATATAGTGGATTGTCTTTTATGCAGATGTACATTTGTGTTTAGTATTGGTGTTTGAATGAATGGGTGTGTTTGTATATAAGTTTGGAATTTGAATTCAGGAGTGTGTTTGTATGTAATGTTTGTGCTTGCAGGGTTGTGTTTTTATGATGTATTTGATTGCTGGGATGTATGCAGATACATATTTACACAGATATACATACATAGATCTTGATACATACACACAATCTGACATAAACACATACTGTGGTGGAATCTCGGTAAAAATAAATTTAGTAGGCCGAGATTACCACATGGCATGTGTACGTGCATATGCTGACGTATCGATCAGTTGGTTGCACGAGGCAAGATACGATCAGTAGTGTACGGAGCATGTGCAAGAATACAGGATGTAGTATTCCCCTCCTCCATTGTGCTGGACAAGCCATGTGGTCAAGCAGGAAGTTAATTCTTATTTGTAATGATTGGTCAAGAGAATGTGCGGGTGGAGCTTAATATGGGAGGAGTTATGTGCCTATATAGGAAGCCTGCACTATTGTTCAGGGCTCAGAACTTGCTGTATTTTTGGTGACATTAGTCCCTCTGAGTCCCGATCGGTGATCCAATAAAGAATCTCTTCCTTCCTGAAGAAACCTGTGTCCATCCCTCTGTGCTTTGCTTCCGTCAGTTTCTCCGGTATCATTTGGTGCATTGGCCGGGAAGCTCATCGTTCAACGGTAGCTGAGAGGCAGAGGCGTGAGACGGTCTATCTTTGCCCACGTTCTCTACGGCTGCACCCCTGAACTTCTGCGTGGACCTCCCTTCGTCTCGGCGCCACTGGTCTGTTGTCCAGGAGATCATCGGCCTCTACGTAAGAAGTGCTGGGGTGTCCCCGTCGATGAGTGTGAACTCAGGTTCAGGAACGAGGAGGTAAGACAACTGCTGTTTTAGACGGCAGACCCACTAGGGGTATACCGATTGTGCGGTAGGCCCAAAAGGGGTTTAAATCTGTGTATGGAATCTGCCCCCTCTGTCGGAGGGAAGGAGCGAAGGCGCACCGCTCGATCGAACGCTCTTTAGTAAGACCGTTTGATCTGGTTAGTCAGGCGGGGTCCTGTGTAAATAGCCCTAGCCGGACACCGGTGTCTTGTCTAGACTAGCGTTCTAGGGTGTATATTACGTTCGCTAGGTCGGAGGGACCGGGAGACTAAGCGGCGCCTGTGTAAATTCGGTTCGCTAGCTCTCAACCTATCTTGGCTAAGTGGGAAGGCGTGTAAATTTGGAACCCACTAGACTTTTGATAGAGTAAATAGACTAGAAGGGCAATTTTGTAAATTCTGCCCTCTAGTTCGCTATATGTGGTGCTTGGGCAGTGTGGCTAACCAAAACGGGTGTATATAGTTTTAGGTAGTCCATTCAAGGTACTGGCCAATAGTTTAGTTGGGATTGTAAATGTGTTAAAGATTGTTAGTAAAGTGTATATCTTGTTAGATAGCGCGAGCTCAGCCGTCTAGCGAGAGTGTTAATAGTGTGTTGCTGTATCATAGTGCACGGTACCATAACCCTGTATATTTACTGACACTGTATATAAGTACTAATCATTGTCGTCTATTGCATGTTTAACACCATAACCACTAGTAATTGTATTGTGACCTTAAATTGTGCTTTGACCTATGCTAACCGTACTGTAACCGATACTAGTAAAAGACGATGTTACTGGGGTGTGTTATAGACGGGTAATTCATATATAGAGAATTATAGCGTGGGTGACTGTATAGTTTCGCCAAAGGGCATAATATTGATTATTTAGTGACTGGTGTAACAGCTGTGTGTGTACGGGAATTCCCTGAGTGATTATTGTGTTATTGTGTACGTTTCACTCGGTAACTGTACCACGTGGTGCTGTTGCCAGAGGAAACGGGTGTGACTGTTGAATAAGAACGCGTGCATAGTATTCGTTGTCAACGACGTTCCATTGATAAGTATGGGCGCGTCAGAGTCAACGATTTCGGATCCCTTAGGTTGTATGGTAAAGAATTTTAAAAAGGGATTCAAAACATGTGATTTTGGGGTTAAAATGTCTCCTGTACGTTTGGTCACTTTGTGCACTAGGGAGTGGCCTACTTTGGTTGCGGCATGGCCGCCGCGTGGCAGTTTGGATCCAACCCTGGTACAGCGTGTACACGTGGCTGTGTCAGGTAGGCCTGAACTTTACGGACAGTTTCCATACATTGATTGTTGGAGGCAGGCCGTAAACGACTCGCCAAAATGGATCCGGATATGCCACGAGGAGCAATGTCGCCTCATGGTGGCCAGGACTTATTTGTCCACTAGGACCGGTGTTAGGCCCATTTTGGACACGCCCCCTGAGTCCGAGATCCCTTTGCCGCCCCCTTACTTCCCTTTAAGAGGAAGTGACGCGAATGCAGGAAGTTCTGCACCCCTTCCCCTATTGCCCCCATCCACTTCCGCTTCCTCCTCCAGTACAGAATCCACCCCCTCTCGTATTAAAACTCCCCTTCCTGAACCAGGACCAACCCCCATTAGATCTGAATATCCTGATTTGGCGCCACTTCAAACTTCCGGTCAAGCTTCTTCTAGCTCGGCTCAGAGTATACTATTCACTAATTTTTCACAAAATCAAGTTCCCACATCCTCATGCCCTATTACCTCTCGACCGGAACCTTTAACTGACGCCCCTCCACGTAGCCCCATACTAACCCGACAACTGACCGGTACCCAACAATTAAAACATTATCAGATGCCTCTTCGTCTGAATCCTGGGTCAGCCTATATCGATGCCGCAGGTCAAATGGCACATGCTGACCCAGTCTTCGTATATGTCCCGTTCACGACTACCGATCTCTTAAATTGGAAGACCCACAATTCCTCGTACACTGAGAAACCACAAGCTATGACCGATCTGTTCACCTCGATAGTTCAGACACATAACCCGACATGGGCTGATTGCCAGCAGTTATTAATGACATTGTTCAATAATGAGGAAAGGACAAGGATTAACCAAGCGGCCATTAAGGCGCTAGAGGAGAGAGCCCGTGCTTTAAATCAAGCCAATCCGGCAGCATGGGCCGCAACACATTACCCTAACACCGATCCTGACTGGAATGTAAATGGCGCAGATATGGCTCAACTTAAAGCCTATAGAGATGCTATAATTGCTGGCATGAAAGCCGGAGGGAAGAAAGCTATTAACATGTCGAAGACAGTTGAGGTGATTCAGAAAAGTGATGAAGCGCCCAGTGTCTTTTATGACCGATTATTGGAGGCATACCGCTTGTATACCCCCTTTAATCCGGAAGACGCTGATAATTCCCGAATGGTAAACTCCGCCTTTGTCAGCCAAGCTTACGGAGATATTAAGCGCAAGCTACAGAAATTAGAAGGGTTTGCAGGTATGTCTATCACCCAACTAATGGAGGTAGCGAACAAAGTATATATGAATAGGGAAACAGAAAGTAAGAAAGAGGAAGAGCGCAAGATGCGTAGAAAGGCAGATATGTTAGCGGTAGCGATCGCAGGCGTAGATAGACGGGGCTCAGATAGAGGCGATGGTAGATGGAATAGGGAGCCTTTGAGTAGGAATCAGTGCGCGTACTGCAAGGAAGAAGGGCATTGGAGGAATGAGTGTCCGCAAAGAGAGCAGTATGAGAGAGACTTACCCAGGGCAGGTTATGGAAACTTTAGAGGCAGAGCGAGAGGTAGAGGAGGCCCCGGAGGGAGTAATGGTAATAGAGGGAGTAATGGGAACAGAGGAAGTGTAAGGGAAGATAGGTACTATCCAGCAGCGCAAAGGTCCCGCGATAGAGAAGGTAGGGACTTTGTGGGATTGGCTGACACGGTCATGGAGGACTATTGATACCGACCGGGCTCCATCCCCCTTGGTCGAGCGGAGCCTATGGTCGATGTATCAATAGGGGGAAAAAGGAGTGCGTTCATGATCGACACTGGTGCTGAACATTCGGTGGTGACTAATCTAGTTGCTCCTCCATCTGGAAGAACTATTACTGTAATAGGAGCAACTGGAAGAAGTGCTGAAAAACCGGTTCTTAAAAGTCGACTCTGTACATTGGGAGGCCACGTAGTAAAACATCAATTCCTTTATATGCCTGAGTGTCCAGTCCAATTGCTGGGACGTGATGTGCTATCCAAATTACAAGCGCAGATTACGTTCCTACCAAATGGAACAATATCCTTAAAGTTTAATGGACCTTCAGGTATTATGACATTGTCCGTACCAAAGGAAGAAGAGTGGCGACTTTATACAGTGTTGACTAGCCAAAACCCGAGGAGTGATGAATCCTTATTTAACATACCAGGAGTTTGGGCAGAGAACAAACCACCAGGACTGGCCCGCAATATTCCACCTATTAAAATCGAACTAAAACTTGGGGTTTATCCAGTAAGCCTGAGACAATATCATATTCCGCAGAAGGCTAAGAAGAACATCCAATCTTATCTGGATAAGTTCATACGGTATGGTGTCCTAAAATTCTGTACTTCCCCCTGGAACACCCCATTGCTGCCTGTTCAAAAGCCCGGTACAGATGAGTATCGACCTGTGCAGGACTTGAGAGCAGTCAATGATGCGGTTGTTAGTATACATCCAGTCGCGCCCAATCCATATAACCTGCTTGCTTTAATTCCGGGCGGGGCTACTTACTTTACAGTCTTAGATCTCAAAGATGCCTTCTTTTGCCTCCGAATTGCCGTAGAGAGCCAATGTATCTTTGCTTTCCAATGGGAAAATGCTGTAACGGGCTCGAAACGCCAAATGACCTGGACAAGATTGCCCCAGGGGTTTAAAAATTCACCTTCCCTATTTGGTTCAGCTCTAAGCCAAGATCTACTAGATTTTGAGTCTATCCCAGGAGAGTGTGTATTATTACAATATGTAGATGACTTGTTGATAGCAGCAGTTACAAAGGAAGTATGTCAGCAAGCAACGCATGATCTACTACACATCCTCTGGAAGGCAGGATACAAGGTGTCAAGAAGGAAGGCTCAGTTGTGTTTGCCAACTGTCAAATATCTGGGATTCCATATCTCTGAAGGTCAAAGAATTATGGGGCCAGAGAGAAAAGAAGCTGTGTGCCAAACACCGATACCCAGGAATAGAAGACAAGTGCGAGAATTCTTGGGGGCAGCAGGCTTCTGTAGGATATGGATTCCCAGCTACGCGATACTGGCAAAACCTCTGTATGCAGCTATCAAAGGTACAGAGCATGACCCCTTCTTATGGACTCAAGAACAGCAAACGGCATTCGAAGATGTGAAGAGGGCTTTGTTGAGTGCCCCAGCATTAGGTCTACCTGACCACACACGGCCATTCTACCTGTATGTACATGAGCAAAGAAGAATGGCTGTGGGAGTATTGACACAGTACTTGGGATCATGGCAAAGACCTGTTGCCTACATGTCTAAGCAACTGGATGCAGTGGCCAGCGGACTTCCACCTTGTCTAAGAGCTGTAGCTGCAGCCGCCCTGCCTAGTAGCTGAAGCCGATAAACTCACTCTGGGTCAAGAACTTTATGTACGAGTTCCACATGCAGTACAGACGTTGTTGGATTACAAAGGAAATCATTGGTTTAGTAACAGCCGTATGACCAAGTATCAAGCAATGTTGTGTGAAAACCCAAGAGTGCATTTAGAGACTGTAAATACCTTAAATCCAGCTACCCTTTTGCCACAACCTACTGAAAGTCAACATGATTGTTTGGAAGTAATGGATGAAGTATTTTCAAGTAGACCAGATCTTCGTGATTTTCCCATCCAGAACCCTGATGTTCAATATTACACCGACGGCAGTAGTTATGTAAAAGAAGGGATCCGCTATGCAGGATATGCAGTAACAACGATAGACAAGGTGATAGAAGCTCGGCCACTGGCAAAAGGAACATCAGCACAAAAGGCGTTACAATTGGCTGAAGGTTTAAGAGTGAACATCTACACGGACTCCAAGTATGCGTTTTTAACCACTCATGCCCACGGAGCTTTGTATAAAGAAAGAGGACTATTGAATTCAGAAGGCAAAGAAATCAAATACGCAGCTGAGATCCTACAACTATTGGAAGCAGTGTGGGAGCCTAAAGAAGTCGGTATTATACATTGTCGGGCGCATCTGAGAGGAGATGGTGATGTAACCAAAGGGAATCGGATGGCAGATAGTGCAGCTAAGCGTGCTGCTGAATCAGGAAGACAGGAATATGTGGGGCATATAGCTGCTCTTATACCAACTCCACTGTCTCAATGGACTCCAATTTATACAGCTCAAGAAGAGGAGTGGTTAAGGACTGAACCTGGAAAGTATTTGGAGAACAAATGGTATCAGTTAGAAGATGGAAGAATAGTTATTCCAGCATCACTAGCGGTAGAAATTGTCCAAAACTATCATAACGGGACACATTCTGGGAGAGACAGTACAGAAGAATCTCTCAGAAAACATTTCTACATACCAAGATTGTCCAACTTGACTCAGGCCATTGTACGTAGATGTGTAACGTGTGCTAAAAATAATGCAAGACAAGGACCAGTAAAGCCACCAGGAGTCCAGTTTATGGGGGGACTTCCCATGTCCGATTTACAAATTGACTATACAGTGATGCCTAAATCGGGTGGACATCGCTACCTTCTGGTAGTGGTGTGCACCTATTCAGGCTGGGTAGAAGCATGTCCTACTCGTACAGAGAAAGCAGGAGAAGTCGTGAGATTCCTGCTACGAGAAATAATACCCCGATATGGACTACCCTGCTCTATAGGATCGGACAATGGTCCAGCTTTTGTTCATCAGTGCCTACAACAACTGACTCATATGCTTGGTATAAAGTGGAGGCTTCATACGGCATATAGACCCCAGAGTTCTGGTAAGGTAGAGAGAATGAATAGAACTATTAAGAATCAGTTGGCTAAAATGTGTCAGGAAACCCAACTTAAGTGGAACGTTCTCTTGCCCATAGCTCTATTGCGAATCCGTAGTACACCTACCAGAAGGATGGGCCTCTCTCCTTTTGAAATCATGTACGGGCGACCACCTCCCGTGCTTGGTAACTTAAGGGGGGATTTGAGTCAGTTGGGAGAAGGAATTACCCGGCAGCAGGTTGTAGAGTTGGGTAAGACTATGGAGGAGGTACAGAAATGGGTACAAGATAGATTACCTGTGAATATTTATCCCCCAATTCATAGTTACCACCCAGGCGACCAAGTGTGGATTAAAGAGTGGAATAATGTGCCGTTAGGGCCCAAGTGGAGAGGTCCTTATGTTGTTCTTCTGTCTACCCCTACAGCGATAAAAGTAGCCGAAGTGGCTCCGTGGATACATCACTCCAGGGTTAAACCAGCAGCAGCCGATTCCTGGCAAGTTACAGCAAATCCAGAGAATCCCTGCAAGATCCGGTTAAAACGCACGACTCAGTCGGAGTGACAAGGAACCTTGTGGATCACAAATTTTATTGTTTCAGAGACTTGGTAAGTGAGTGAGAAGGCCATAATAAAGCCTGTCCACTCACCAACGAGTGTATAAGTCAGGGAAAGTCTTGAGGGGACCCCTGTGAAGACGAGCAGAACTCCATTCCCTGCAGCCCTTACATCCTGGAAGCTGAGGTGCCTTCGCACGGACGAAGACTGAGGATGACGACGAAAGATGTATTTTTAATAATGTTTATTTATGTGTATTTTTATATTCAGGAAGGTAGAGGTACCGACACTCCTAGCTGTGAGGTATGCATTAAGACTACAAGAACAGGTAACCATATATCCCAGACCCTAATTTGGCATTCGCAATATGAGTGTAAAGGAGATGTATCAAGATGTAGATACTTAAATATAGAATATAGTGTGTGTCATTTAGGAGTAGGAGAACCTAAGTGCTTCAGTCCTGAGTATCAACCCCGTACAATTTGGTTGACTCTCAGAAATGGAGATCCTCAGGGAACCCTAATTAATAAGACGGTATTAGAATCCGTATATTCTTCAGGTGCTCTGCTATTTGATGCGTGTAAAGCAATATCAAGTGGTGGAAAGCCGTGGAATGTATGTGGGGATCTTAGATGGGAGAGGACGTATGGGTCTAACGATAAATATATTTGTCCCAGTAGTAAAAATAAATATGTAAGTCCAAGATGTCCAAATAGAGATTATAACTTCTGCCCATATTGGTCTTGTGTGGGGTGGGCGACTTGGGGACAGACAGTAGACAAGGACATGATTGTGACTAAGTTGCCTATTGATCCATATTGTAAGTCTATGGAATGCAATCCAATCCATATACTTATAAGTAACCCTGACAAGTTCTTAGATAAATATGGTAATTTATTTGGGTTTCAAATATATGGGACGGGTTTAGACCCTGGGACAATATTGTTTATAGGGATAGAGACTGATACGGTAACCTCCCAAACTCATCAAGTATACCATTCCTTTTATGAAGAGATGAGCATAGATAATAAGATCCCCCATAATGCTAAAAACTTGTTCATTGATTTAGCCGAGAGTATTGCCGGTAGTCTTAATGTTACCAACTGCTATGTGTGTGGAGGTACTAACATGGGAGACCAATGGCCTTGGGAAGCAAAGGAGGTAATGTCCGGTTCTAAGGCAGTTGACCAATTAATATCTATACAAGCCGACTATCATATGAGTGTTAGAGGTAAATCTGAGTGGAGATTGAAGACCTCCATCATAGGTTATGTTTGCATAGCGAGGAAAGGAATGATGTATAATACTTCTGTAGGAGAATTAACTTGTCTAGGGCAAAAAGCTTATGATGATGATACAAAGAATACAACTTGGTGGTCGGCTTCAAATGTCTCAGAACCATCTAACCCGCTTGCAAGATATGCCAATTTAAAGGACGTATGGTTTGATCTATCCATCACATCTAACTGGAGAGCCCCAGCGAATTTGTACTGGATCTGTGGTAAGAAGGCCTATTCGGAGTTACCACAGGACTGGGAAGGGGCATGTGTGTTGGGTATGTTAAAACCATCCTTCTTCTTGTTGCCTATTGAAACAGGTGAGACTTTAGGTGTTAAAGTGTATGATGTGAATCATAGGAAGAAAAGGGGACCCATAGAGATAGGTGCCTGGGAAGATAATGAATGGCCTCCCCAGCGTATTATAGATTATTATGGGCCAGCCACGTGGGCAGAGGATGGTACCTTTGGTTATAGAACCCCTATTTATATGCTCAACCGCATTATAAGGTTACAGGCGGTGGTTGAGATCATTACTAACGAGACATCACAAGCGCTCAATCTTCTAGCGAAGCATAATACCAGGATGAGGACAGCAGTCTACCAAAATAGATTAGCCTTGGATTATCTTTTGGCAGTAGAGGGAGGTGTATGTGGGAAGTTTAACCTGAGCAATTGCTGTCTTCAAATAGATGACGAAGGGCAAGCAATAGCTGAGCTTACTAGCCATATGGTTAAACTAGCGCATGTGCCTACTCAGGTATGGAAAGGGTACAATCCAAGTAGTTGGTTTGGTAGCTGGTATGAGTGGTTTGGAGGGCTTAAGGCAGTGGTAGGTGGAGTCCTACTGATTTTAATGTTGTGTCTACTCCTGCCGTGTCTTATACCCTTAGTAGTTAGGTCTGTGCAAAGCCTGATAGAAAATATAGCAGAGAGGAAGGCTGCTGCACAGATAATGGCAATTTATAAATATAAGGCTCTAGATCAGGGAGAACTAATGCAGGAAGATGAGTGTTGAAGATTCACATCATAGGATAAGTCTGGTCTGGTTCAAAGGTAACTTGTGGTGTATGTAAACCAAGGTTAAGTGATGCCTCAAGTAATTGTAAAATATCAAGAGGCATCAAAGGGGGGAATGTGGTGGAATCTCGGTAAAAATAAATTTAGTAGGCCGAGATTACCACATGGCATGTGTACGTGCATATGCTGACGTATCGATCAGTTGGTTGCACGAGGCAAGATACGATCAGTAGTGTACGGAGCATGTGCAAGAATACAGGATGTAGTATTCCCCTCCTCCATTGTGCTGGACAAGCCATGCGGTCAAGCAGGAAGTTAATTCTTATTTGTAATGATTGGTCAAGAGAATGTGCGGGTGGAGCTTAATATGGGAGGAGTTATGTGCCTATATAGGGAGCCTGCACTATTGTTCAGGGCTCAGAACTTGCTGTATTTTTGGTGACATTAGTCCCTCTGAGTCCCGATCGGTGATCCAATAAAGAATCTCTTCCTTCCTGAAGAAACCTGTGTCCATCCCTCTGTGCTTTGCTTCCGTCAGTTTCTCCGGTATCAATACTGTTAGCCACCCTTCTGTTAGCTAACCTTTTGTGTCCAGGAGGGTGACTTGTTTGGGGTCCTGGTGCTGTTGGCTAAGATGTGAGGGACAGAGGGAGTATGAGATTCCGCAGCAACTCACTCCTGCCTCTCTTCCCTCTGCTGACTGTGCCTCCTACCGCGTGACGCTCTCTCCTTATAGCTAGGTGGAAGTGATCGGTTGTCACTTGCTCCCTGTCGGACGGTATTACAGGGGCCTAGTCACACTTTTAAAGGGCAGTGGGGCCCGACTGAGCTCCTGTTCAGCGATACCAACCGTGTGGTCCTAAATGCATTGGACACCCGATAAGCCCCTCTAAATTGCTGCAGGCCCATGGGGCAGCTGCTTTCGGCCACCCGGGAGTAACTGGGCCAGGGGTAGCTGCCCCATTTATCCTGTGTTAAAGATGGCCCTGCAGGACTGCCTCAAACTATAGCATTTTAATTCCGATGCACTTATCTATGCCCTTAAACACACATTACTGTAAATTATTCTGTGAAGCTCTGGTATAAATCCAGATACAACAAGAATACTTTGTTCCTGCAGAAAAAGAGGGACAGCGGGATAAAAAATGATTTAAAAAAAGAGGGACAACGGGATAAAAAATGAACTGGAGAATTTGGGCCCACTATTAGAGACACTATAGGGACAGCAGGAAAGTATGCAACTTCCTAATATGCAACACAGCCGGCATTAAAATGTAAAACAAACTGCGTGGCTCAGTTACTAAAGTATATATCAGCCCTTTTTCCTATTAATCCCTGCAACGAGCACATTAACTCCTCTTTCTCCCCTTTAACTAGGCTGGACTATCCCAGTGTGGCCCTCATAGAGAAGTTATGGGAAATGTGAGCAAGTCCTACATAGGATCACTTGGAAGGCACATTAACTGAACTTCAATGTATAACAAATTGTTTAAATTTCCCTTTAAACAAACAAGAGGCGCTGATCCTTTCAATGTTTACATTTGAAAAGCTTTATTTTCAAACTAGGTCACGTTTAAGGTTGCGGCCCCTTTAAGGAACGCTGGGGAACAAACAGAGACATCGCAACCGGAAAAGGCGTTACCTTTTGTTTGCCCTGAGTGACGGCCGCGCCGGCCAATGGAGTGTTCGTTTCTCTGTTAGCGGCCAATCGGCGTGCAGCTTGGGGAGGGAGTTCCGTTGTCAAGGTGCTGGCGGCTCGGTGGTTGGTAAGTGACAGGCCCCGGCATGGTGAGCGCACACTCCGGCCGGGTTTAATGTGACAAAGGCGGCGGCATGAACGGCTTCAGCACCGAGGAGGACAGCAGGGACGGGCCGCCCGCTCCCACAGCCCCCTTCTTCGGGCAGATCTGCTGCCTGATAGACGGCGGGGAGCGCTGTGCGCGGCCGGCGGGGAACGCGTCCTTCAGCAAGAGGGTCCAGAAGAGCATCTCCCAGAAAAAACTCAAACTGGACATCGACAAGAGTGTGAGTGAGCTCCACCGCGGGCACCGGCACACAGAGACACAGAGAGAGACACACACAAAGAGAGACAGACACACACACAGAGACACAGACACACAGTATGTGCCCAGCAATGACAACAAAGGGGGGGGAAATGAAGGGGTAGATATATTTCAATTACCCCCTTTTTTTTTTTCCTTCTTTTTTTAAAATGTTGATAAAGACTCCTCCATGTCTTCATAGAATACACATTAATATCTACAGATATATAAACTACAAATAGCGTAATACAGTAAAAAAAAATTAAATAATTGGGACAGACTTGTTGTTCTGTAAAGTTCCTGTCTCCATTCTGCACTCAGCAATAATTCAATACATTTGTTGCGGGTGCATTGTAAAGGGAATGGCAGGTTATAGTTTGAAATAACCCAACTGGAAATCACTGCTGACTAGGACATGGTTGTTTGTTTTTACATTATTATTTTGGGCTAAGATTTGGCATTCCCTTTGAATTCACATTTTAGTAAATAGCTCTGCTAGTATCTCGGTCTTACAATGATGCCGCTGTAATACGTGCATTGGGTTCTTCACTGATTTCAGAATTGCAGAGAATTGAAATTCAGACTGCAGATTTTAGAGAAGCATAACTGATTTGGATACATTCTCCTACTCCTCTATAGACAGTTTGGTTTTATTAGCCTCACATTTACAATTCAAATTTAGTTTGCTAAAACTCATAGTTCAGTTATTCTCACAGTTTTACAGACCTGCTGCAACGCTAAAACTTTAGTGCTGGGATTAACCCAGTGGATCAGGACCTACATTTGAGACTATTTTGCTCATTTAGTTTGTTACTAGTTGAAACAGGCACACTCCGTAATCCGTCCTCAAGACAGCTCACAGTAAATTTGGTTTCTTTAAGGTCTCTGCTTTCTCCCATTTCAATAGGCCACACTGATACAGTGAAGAGGCTTATTATTATTATTATTATTATTATTATTATTGCCATTTATATAGCGCCAACAGATTCCGTAGCGCTTTACAATATTTTGAGAGGGGGGATGTAACAATAAATAGGACAATTACAAGAAAACTTACAGGAACAATAGGTTGAAGAGGACCCTGCTCAAACGAGCTTACAGACTATAGGAGGTGGGGTATTAGAAACATTAGGACAAGAAATATCAAGTAGGAGTGAAGCAGAGCTGGAGGAGAGAGCAAAGCACTGTCCCATAGGAAAGAGCAGGAGACAGGTATGTAAGGTTGAGATTACTCTGGGAGGCCATAAGCTTTCCTGAAGAGATGGGTTTTAAGGCCCTTCTTAAATGATTGAAGACTAGGGGAGAGTCTGATGGCAGTAGGCAAGCTATTCCATAGGAGAGGTCCTGCAAGCGCGAGTTGGCCGTACGGGTGCGAGCAGCTGTCAGGAGGTGGTCACGGGCAGAGCAGAGGGTATGAGGAGGGGCATATCTGTGGATTAGTGAAGAGATATAAGTGGGGCTAGAATTGTTCAGTGCTTTAAATGTATGGGTTAGCACTTTGAATTGACTCCTATAGCATACAGGGAGCCAATGTAAGGACTGGCAGAGGGGTGAGGTGTGAGAGGACCGACTAGAGAGGAAAATCAGTCTAGCTGCAGCATTCATTACAGACTGTAGCAGGGCAATACGGCTTTTGGGGAGACCAATCAGGAGAGGGTTACAGTAATCCATGCGGGAAATTACTAGAGCATGGACAAGCTCCTTGGTAGCATCTTGCGTAAGAAAGGGGCGAATGCGGGCTATGTTTTTGAGTTGGAACCTACAGGACTTGGCAACAAACTGGATGTGAGACTCAAAGGTGAGACCAGAGTCAAGTATGACGCCGAGACAGCGTGCTTGCAGGGATGGACTTATGTGGATATCACTGACTTGAAGGGAGAGCGAGAGAGGAGAGAGGAGGAAAGACAAGGAGTTCAGTTTTAGAGAGGTTAAGTTTCAGAAAGCGTGAGGACATCCAGTCAGAGATGGAAGAAAGGCAAGCAGTGACACGTGGCAGGGGAGAGGTCCGGGGAGGAGAGGTATATCTGAGTGTCATCAGCGTACAGGTGGTAGTGGAATCCAAAAGAGGCAATATGTTTACCAAGAGAAGCAGTAAAAAGAGAAAATAGAAGGGGACCAAGGACAGACCTTTGGGGAACTCCAACCGAGACAGGACGAGGGGAGGAGGTATCTTTGGAAAAGGAGACACTGAATGAGCGTTGGGAGAGATAGGAGGAAAACCAAGAGAGGACAGAGTCATAGAGACCAAGCGATTGAAGAGTTTGAAGGAGGAGAGCATGATCAACGGTGTCAAAGGCAGCAGAGAGGTCAAGGAGAATTAATATGGAGTAGTGACATAATAGTTTTCTTTATTAACATAACTGTTTTTTTAAAAAAAAGTAACTGAGGTAATTTTTAAAATTAAAGAATGGAATGCCCAGATGTTATGTACATAATTGAAGTTCCTGTCAGAAAAAGTTAAAAATCACTTTTAAACCATCCTTTCATATGCAGTACCCACAGGGCCAGATTTATATCACATGCACCCATGGGCATAGAATTCTCATGCACCTTCCATTCCAAACTAATAAAACCAAAACTTGAGTTTTTGAATTATAAAAATGTGTATACACCTCCACACACGTAGAGTGTGTGTTTGTAACAGTGTTGGTAAATGTATGTATGTGTAGCTGTGTGTCTGTGTACATGTAATTTCTGAGTGGCTCATTCTTACCCAAGTCCTTCCCCCTTCTCCTGGCAAGTCTTTTCCCCTCTCGCTCTTGCACATCACTGTGTTCAGTCTGAGGGGACGAGGCCATGCTCATATCATGCTCCCTCTGACTTTTTATACAGCAATCACAGAGTACCCAAACTGACAAACATTTTGTCGCCCTGTACAATGACACTCTACATGGTTATTCATTAAAGCAGGAGTAGACAACCTTTGTCATTCCAGATGTTGTGGACTTCATCTACCCTGATATATATATTTTTTTCTTTTCAGCATTAGTGCAGATGTAGTCCACATCATGTAGAGATCCAAAGGTTGCCTTCCTCTGTATTAAAGTGTGAATTTGTGGTCAAAACGGCTCGACTGAAAGATTATATTAATTTTTATTTTTTTTTATTTGCTATTTTAGCTTAAAGGTGGATAATAATTTTAATTTCATATTAAGTCAACGTCAGTCAACGTCAGCTGATTGCTCTAAGCCAATCACCTAAGCCCTCTGCTGAGTGGAGGCAAAGAGCAGAGCCTGACAGACCTCAGGTACAAAGTCAAACCATTCTAAATTGATTTGACTTCTTATAATGGGGTGGTGGTTGTTGATGCCTGCATATGTTTTGTTTGTTGCATTTTAGAAAGAGTTGTAAACATCTTACAGATACAACAGGAGTTGCTATAGTGTGTGTATATATAATTTATTTATTCTATTTCAGGTACGGCATCTTTACATTTGTGATTTTCACAAAAACTTTATACAAAGTGTCCGAAACAAAAGGAAGAGGAAAACTAGCGATGATGGAGGAGATTCTCCAGAGCATGACACAGATGTTCCTGAGGTGATTTACACATTGATAGGCCTAACATTCTTCAGACAGTAACCATTTTAACCCCTTAAGGACTGGACTGTTTTTGCGATGTTGTACATTTGCGACCAGGCATATTTTTACACTTTTGTGGTGTTTGTGTTTGGCTGTAATTTTCCGCTTTCTTATTTACTGTTCCCATACAAATTATATATTGTTTTTTTCAGGACAAAAGGGGCTTTCTTTACATACCATTATTTATACAATCTCATGTATTTTAATTTAAAAAAAATACAAAAATCTGATGAAAAATTGAAAAAAATACATGTTTTTTGACTTTTACTTGAAAAATCTTTTACTCATCTACAAAAGCGAATGAAAAAAACTGCTAAATAGATTCCAAATTTTGTCCTGAGTTTAAAAATACCCAGTGTTTACGTGCTTTTTTGCTTTTTTTTGCATGTTATAGGGCTATAGGTACAAGTAGGATATTGCAGTTTCAAAACATACATTTTTAAAATTTATCAATAGTGACATTGTAACACTATTATCTGTCATAAATCTCTGAATAACACCCCACATGTACATATTTTTTTTAAAGTAGACAACCCAGGGTATTCAATATGGGGTATGTCCAGTCTTTTTTAGTAGCCACTTAGTCGAAAACACTGGCCAAAGTAAGCATTCATATTTGTTTGTGTGTGAAAAAAGTAAAAAAACGAAATTGAACGCTAATTTTGGCCAGTGTTTGTGACCAAGTGGTTACTAAAAAAGACTGGACATACCCCATTTGCAATACCTTGGGTTGTCTTCTTTTGCAAATGGTATGCCATCATGGGGGTAATTCTCATTCCTGGGCTACCATACGCTCTCAAAGGCAACGTAACCAACCTGGCCATTTTCAATGTAAAAATATTTGACCCATATATTTGACCTTGTAACTTTCAAAAATGCTATAAAACCTGTACATGGGGGGTACTGTTTTACTCGGGAGACATCGCTGAACACAAATATTAGTGTTTAAAAACTGGAAAACGTATCACAACAATTATATCATCAGTAAAACTGCTGTTTGTGTGTGAAAAATGCAAAAAAAGTAACTTTCACTGACAATATCATCGCTGTGATATGTTTTACTGTTTTGAATCACTAATATTTGTGTTCAGCGAAGTCTCCCGAGTAAAACAGTACCCCCCATGTACAGGTTTTAGGGTGTCGTAGAACGTTACAGGGTAAAATACAGTGCTAGCAAATTAAATTCTCTGGAATTTCGGCCTGGGTTGGCAGGCAGGTCCCTCAAATTGCAATCAATAAAATTACTGAATTATTTAAAAATATTACATAAATACGCACGTAGAATTTAAATATATATGCATATTTATATATTTGAAGTCTACGTGTATATTTATATAATTATTTATGTAATTTTGTATATGGGCGTATGTATATTTCTTATTATTTTTATTTATTTTTATATACATAGATATATATACAAATTCATTTTAAGTGTATTTTGATATAAATATATATATATTAATTTTAAAATACAGTTAGAATAAAATTTCATATAGATATATAATTTTTTTTTATTTTTTTATTATTATTTTAAATTTTTTTTATTTAATTTAAATTACTTATTATTTATATTTTATAATAATATATATATACAATATATATAGTTATTATATATATTATATATATACGTGTGTAATTTAATTATAAGTGTATTTTTATATTAATATAAGTACATATTAATATAAAAATACACTTAGTATGACTATATATATATATATATATATGATATATAGACATATATTATATAGGTATGTTGTAGAATTATTAGGCCTCTATAAATCTGTAAGGCCCCTTTAAATCCTCTTGTTATACCTCTAAGAGGCCCCCATAGTTTTACAAGGAAGCTTTGTCTATAGAACATAGAATTTGCATGTCAGCAAGAAATAGCTTTGATAAAATGTGTATTTACTAAAATCCTTGAAACTTAACCTTGAGAAACTAACAAGTGCCAGCTACGCTCCAAATGGATAGCTGCCAAAAGGCCCCTCCCGTCGAGTGAGCTCCTCATTTTAGCAAGATGGCGCTAAAACCTGTAGGAGTTAAGAAATTACGTAGATAGTGACCTAAGAATGGGGAGGGCATTTTACTAACATCTTAGCACCTAAGCCAATTAACAATGTCTATTTGTCTATATCTTGATTTTCTTCAATGATGTAATAATGCCTTTATAAGGGTCTGCGCACCCATTTTTCTGTCAGAAGCCATTAAACTTCTCTGAAGTTCTTTCATTACCCTGAACCTTGTGTCTCAGTGTGAATTTACTTCTGCGTGCACGCAACTTTATTATCTTTAATTTGGACAGGAACAGATAGTCATTCAAACTAATTGGTTTGCAGTAAATCATCTAGAACAATTGGCTCTCAACGTGGGGCTCTGGGCTATGTCCAGTCTGGGCAGCTGTCCAAGAAGACGCTGGGGGGGCTGAATCCTGGGGGAAGGAAAAGAGCCTGATCACCTCTGAATACACGGTAGAGATTGCTGCAGCACCTAGCCGGTATGTTCCTACCCCTGTGATTGACCTGCCCCAGTGTCTGTGACTGCTGCCGAGAGGACATCAAAGTCAGGTAATAACTTGCCCAGAGTCTTTGTATTGTTAATGATACCTAGTTTACCTGCATGTTGACTATCTGTTGCCTGGGTGTGTTTGTATTGGTATGTGTTTAACTTAGTACCCGGGGAGTGTAAGTGCCTGTTTAACCCCTTTTAGGTACCACATGCCTGTGGTAGTAAGGAAAAAGGGGGGTGGACCTGTGGAAGTTTTCCTGGGGGTCCTCTATTGCCTGTTTAACTCTTTTAGGAGCCACGTGGCTGTGGCTGTAAGGAAAAAGAGTAGGGGGGATCTGTGGAGGGCAGTAGACTCACTGCTTCCTGGGGATCCCCAGAGTGTCATTTTGACCGCTTAGCTAGCCTCATCAGACACTTCTTCTTGGTAAAATTCCAGTCTCAAGCGCTGAGACAGGTAAGATTCCAATTCTTTAGGCTATACAGGATTCGGGTTGGAAGCTGTTGCTGTTTCCTGTGGCTGCTGGTAGTGAGACTTGCGGGTGGGTCCGCAACAGGGACACTACGAGGTTGAGGGAGGTGGCTTTTGGCCACACGAGTAAAGGCAAGGGATAAAACTGTTGAACTTATTTGAACTGTGATGCATGCACTGTATTTACACTGAAATGTTATTGTCTTAATTGTCTGTCACACAGATTCCTGTGTTTACTTCTATCTTACTCACTGTACTATTTACACTTTCCCCTCCTATTTCTCTTTCTCTTTGTTGAGAGAAGTGATTGGTCACACACTTCTCGCCACGCTCCAATCCGCGGCTACCACGGGTAGGCGGAATCAGTGACTAGTCTACGTTTTGGGAAGACGTACTTAAAGAGCTTGCTCTTAAAGTAGCAGTCGAGCACGGTAGACGTTCTGTTCCTTTCTCTCTCTATATCTGGGACGCCTTGTATAGGGAGGATGGGACAGAAGTTAGATAAACCCAGTAAGGGTTGGTTAGCATGTGATCTAGTGGAAGACAGAGAAGGAGAAGAGATGGTTAAGAAAGTGAGTAAGATTGCTAAAGTATGTGGAATTACCGTACCTCTGTGCGGCAGATTGTAGCCAGAGAGCTGGCGTAAGTTACTGACAGAAGAAAGGGAAGCTGTCGGACCAAGATTTGGTTTGTACAGCAGAAGCCTGGTACCGAGTAGCAAGAGCTATTCAGCAAAAGGGATAGGTTGAGGAAGATATTGATCACAAAGGTTTAAGATTGTATGTATATCATAATAATTGTGTTACTGGGAAGTTATCCCAGCAGTGCCCTGTCCAGGAGGTGACCACTTCCATCATCCTGTCAGTAATGACCGAAATGTAGCTGACCATGGTCACCATCCCACCCCAATCTTAAAACGCTGTGGGGTTTTTGTATTTTGTGTTAGCCATTACCCTGGTAGAGGGTGGGGGTATAAATGAAATGTTGTGTTTTTGTGTCTCTTTGCTTTGTAATGTAATTGTCCTTCTGTCTTGTTACTGTACAGCGTTGACATGGTTAAATTCGTGCTGGCAGGCAGTCTCTCTCTTGTTCCACTCAAATCCCCCTCTGCTAAAACACCCCCCCTCCCCTCGCTTCTGTGAGACGCGGGGGGGGGGGCGGAGGGGGCGGAGGGGGGTGGTGACATGCTTGCGATTTAGGTCTGTCTCTTCGGTGTTCTGTAGAGTTATTCAGAAGCTACTGATAAGAGTATAAGGTACTGAGGATTGTGGGAGTGACGAGCTCACAAGATTGCATTCAGTGTTGAATACGGGATTTAGGAAGGTGTAGAGGGAATATGCGATGTTGTTAAGTCAGTATAAGAGGAGGAAAGTGATTAATGGTTTGAGGAAGATAAGGGAATTTGGTTGAATTCCGCGAGTTTATTTTGCATCATTTTATTATTTTAAAGTTATTTTAAAGTACATGTTTCTAGAAACAGCTGTATGGGCTGTTAAATGCATAATGTTCTCAACTGTCTTATTTAACCTGCCAGGTCTGTTCATAGTTTAGTATTCCATTTTGCAGAACAGAATGTTGCTTCTCTGACTTATTTTAATAGTTTTAATATAGTGTATGGTTGAAAGTACATCAACCACCACTCTAAAGATGGCGCCTGCCAGTCCCGTGACCTATCCACAGTCACGGTTGCTTCTAAAGTAACGTCACTTCCGCCCTTACCATGCCCACACCTCCTGTCTTCCTTTCCCACACCTATCATGGACGTCATCTCACTTCCTCCCTTGCTGTCATTTCCTTCCCCGCCCCTGTCATGGCTGCCTCCATCATGAGGCCTACCCCTATTATGCTCGCCCCATTTAGATAATTACTAAAACAATCATGCCATTTGTTTCCCTGTATCAACAATTTGTCCGTGATATAAAAAAAAAAAAAAAGAAGGTTGCTAAAATGTAATTTGCAAATGTGGTGTGACCTACATATGAAATCTGTTGGACACGAATATAAGAGCATAACAGCTGATTATCCAGATTAATCTTGCAACAAGGGAAATAGCCAAATAATGCAAGTTATTTTAAACATTGTATCTTTGCTTAATCGAATCTTGCTAGTTACAGATCGTAGGTTTACAGTAACATCCTTTACTTTAAATGATGGTTTAGCATTAGAAGGGTTTGTGGCATGTTTTATTAACCCAGCCACTACTGGTTGTTTACTTAGTTACAGGGTGGTATAATTGTTATAGTCTAATTAATATAAATGATAGTACCGCAATAGTTAATGTTTTATCCAAAGACATATAGGAACTTTACTTAACTTACTATTAACCATTATTTATAATGATAGACATGTTCAGACTGCAAAAAGCTATGGCTAATGACATACAAAAGGGGTTTGAGTCAGTAACACAGCCCATACTGAGGAGAGCAAACCCGCTGATGCTTAATGCCCCTGCCATGGCAGTGTTTTCAGGGGAACAAGGGGGGCCTCTAGCTACTGTAATTTTACCCATTGAGGGAAGTGTTCTGAGAGAACAAGACCTGCCTGATACCTCATTTCTTTCCAATATTGATGTCTCCTGTGTTGGGGTGGACGGCCTTCCAAGGCTAAGTCCCCTGTCCACCCCACTGCGGGTTGGTAACTGCCACAACTTGCTTGCTCGCTTTGTGGTATCTTCCACATGCCCCATTAACCTGTTAGGAGCTGATGTTCTTTCACGCCTGCAGGCATCCATCACCTTTACTCCAGATGGACAAGTGGAACTATCCACCCCTCTATCTGTCTCAGACACCTCAACGTTTTCATGCAGGGTGCAGGATTTTGAGACAGGACTGGTTTTGGGATGTAGGGGCTGGTGTTGAAGCGTGCAGGTTTGGTTTGGACTCAGGTCCGCTGGTGATGTCAGGCAGGTATGCGTGTGTGTGGCTGCATGCATTTGTTCAGGGCTGGCTGTTGGAGGATGCATTCAGATGTGCCATTACGTTTTGACAGGACTTCAAAGTGGTGGACAGTTGATTTCGATTTGGTTTTGGAAGGTGGATGTGATTTGGATAAACATTATCCATGGACATTTAAGGACACAAAATTCACCAAGTCAATTTGCGAAGGCCATGTGCTCTATCCTTGATCCATGGCAATCTGACCATCCTGAGGTCGTCCTGCTTCAATATGTGGATGATTTGCTGCTTTGTGGAGATGATATACCCACAACAGAACAATGCTCACTTAATCTTCTTTGCTACCTAGCAGAACAAGGATGTAAAGCTTCACGTCTCAAGCTACAATTCTGCCAACCTACTGTTATTTTCCTTGGCCATTGTCTGTCTCAGGGAACCAGACATCTTACCCGTGACCGAGTTAGAGCGGTACTGGACATTCCACCTCCAAGGATCTCAAAGTCACTACACGCCTTCCTAGGCCTCATTTCCTATTGCCGAGCATGGATCCCAGAAGCCTCGCTCCTTATGCAACCTCTTTATGATGCTCTCAAGTCAGACCCATTTTGCTTGTCCACAGAAGCCCTTGACAACTTCTGTTCTCTCAAACGTGCTATTACTTCTGCTCCTGCTCTTGGCCTACCAGACTATACCAAACCCTTCAAATTGTTTGTTTCTGAAAGACAAGGCCATGCAACAGGAGTACTCACTCAGGCCCATGGTCCTGGAGGTCGCCAAAGGCCTATTGGATTTTTCTCCTGCCAACTGAATATTGTGGCCAGAGGACGTCCCTCTTGCCTTCGGGCCGTCTTTGCTGCCAGAGAGCTCATTGAAAGAACTGGAGATCTTGTCCTTGGCCACCCCCTGGTTGTCTTGGCCCCCATGACATTTCTGCCATAGTCAACCAGGTCCAACTTAAGCATGTTACTCCTGCTAGGCATCTTCGCCTTCAATGTCATCTTTTGTTGCCTGACAACATTACCCTCCAAAGATGTCAAGTTCTTAATCCGTCCACTCTTCTGCCACTCCCTGAGGGGGGTGTATACTACGGATTCATCATGGACGAAACTTATGTTTTTCTTCTCACTGGCACCATCAAGAAGGAAATGCATCCCAGCCTATCCTTTCATGATGGACAAGCACTCCTTCATGACGGAGCAGGATATGCCTTCTGTACCATGTGGTACAAACCAAACATCACTCCTGAACCCTGCTATGAAGATGAACTCTATAAGCTGGTTGAAGTAAAACTCACTGCACAAGACTTCTACTGTGATTCTGAAGGCAACAGTATGGTCTTGATTCATCTACCTCCGGAACTCAAGCATTTGTACCGTCATTGGGACACTGCCATTCCACATGTCCCTGTGACCAAGTTGAAAACAATATCATGGAATGATCTTGGGCGTATGGCAAAAGCATGGGCCACTATGGACGAATCACAGCTACAGGAAAATGGTGTTGTCAAATATCCAACAACTGACCCTAAAAGCATGGCCGCGTCATTTCCTGGAGAATGAGTTCCAAGATTTAACCATAGTGAATGACTACGACCCAGATACACCTCATGACTGTTTTGAACAGATGAAAATGGAAACAACACATCTACCAACTGTGCATGAAGACCCATTGGTAGATCCCGATCTCACCCTGTTTGTGGACGGCTCAAGATATGCTGATGAAGAAGGAAGATACCATACAGGATAT
This sequence comes from Pelobates cultripes, assembly GCA_933207985.1. Taxonomy (NCBI): domain Eukaryota; kingdom Metazoa; phylum Chordata; class Amphibia; order Anura; family Pelobatidae; genus Pelobates; species Pelobates cultripes. The sequence continues at coordinate 202,016,297 of OW240914.1, forward strand.
GCAGTAACCACAACAGATGAAATTGTCAAATCATCATCTTTACCATCAACTATGTCTGCACAAGAAGCTGAATTGCAAGCCCTGACTTCAGCATGCAAGATCTCTGAAGGAAAGCGCGCCAATATCTACACGGATTCAAGATATGCACTGGGCGTGGCTCACAACTTCGGATTAATTTGGAAAACAAGAGGATTTCTTACCACCGCCGGCACACCAATCAAGCACGGTTCCGCAATCAAGGAGCTGATGGACGCCCTCCTACTCCCAGAAGAAGTGGCTATTTTAAAGATAAAAGCACATGGGAAGTTGGACTCAGATGAAGCAAAGGGCAACCATCTAGCTGATCAGGCTGCAAAACAAGCTGCAAGAGAACCACAGGAAGTGGAAAGAAGAGTGTCTGGAAATGAAGAAACTCCCATATTTACTCTGCAGACTCTTCCAACTGACCTGAAAATCCTGCGGGAACAACAGGCTACAGTTGCCCCTGAAGAAATACAGAAGTGGAAACAGAAAGGGGCAGTTCTGAAGGATGGAGTGTACTCCAACAACCTCAATTTCTGCCTCCCTAAGAATTTGTACCCAGCAGTCGTACAATGGGCACACAGACCTGCACATTTATCAAAAGATCTAATGAATGCTCTTGTACAAAAATACTACCTCATTGTCCCCATATGAGATTCTATTTGGGACTGCACCTAGGCTAGGTTGCTATTTTCCCCAACAACTACAACTTCAAACTGATGTTTTAGTAGATTATGTAACTGAACTCGCAAATGCTTTGAACAAAATCCATGTCCAAGTTTTCTCTAAAATTCCAGATCCTGATTCTGACACAGGCAACCACAGTCTGCTCCCCGGTGACTGGGTTCTTGTCAAGAAATTTGTGCGAAAACACACCCTGGAACCAAGATTTGACGGACCGTTCCAAGTTCTCCTGATCTCCCCTACCTCTGTCAAATTGGCCGGAAGGCCTAACTGGATCCACGCTTCCCACTGCAAGAAGACACCTGCCCCAGAGGAAGCTAACTCTATGCAACCATGTGCCTCTGGTACAGTATCTCCTTAGTTGGCCTCCTTAAAGCCCAGCAGGTGGCCATCACCAAAGATGCTAGTGGGTACACCTTCTGGTATAATTCATCATGTACCCATGTGGCTACATTCACTTTTGATTACTGTGATATTGTAGAGTGCCCATTCCCTAAGTCACAGATTCAAGCCATTTATAAAGAGATACCACAAGCAAAAGACCCTTACGTTTGTGTAGTAGATGAACAATGGGGTTATGACTGTAACTACTGGGGGGCTGCGGGATGGAATACTGGGCCTGCCTGGGGTTATAAACCAAAAAGTGCTTTATCTAAGATAGACAATCAGGGTAGATCCCTCCTTCAAAGAATGACTTTAAGAAAGCCTGGAGGAAGTACCCCTATGAAATTAATGTTAAATATTGAACATCCTGGCCCCGAGGATGCAGACCGATATGTAATGGGAATGTATTGGAAGAAAGGTTCCTACAACAAATTAGGTCATTTCTACCTCAGAGATATGTCCCACTCTCCAGAGTGGCAAGGGGCTGATCATATGGTCCCAAATCCGCTAAAACCACATATCTAGTCCTTTAAAGATATGATGGCCATCGCTAACCCCACTTTTGAAGATACCATGGCCGCTGAAACTGGATTCAATGACATTAATTTGTGGTTAGAATGGATGAGGTATAATGCTAACAAACATAATAAAACAGCATGTTATGTATGTGGCGGTGCCCGACCCCACCTTGGCACCGTCCCGCTAACTCTCCCTTTAGAGATAGAAGATTGCTTCTTAAGCCTTTTTTGCCTACCAATATGACTTTAATAGGTCCCTCTGCATGGCATGGACGGCAGAATACCCTCTCTTAGTTGAAAATGTTAAGCCACCAGATGGAGTCACAGTCTATAGAGGTAATTACACTTGTTATGCCATGTATGACGGGATTGGTAAATTCATGGGTAACTTTTCTAAAGGTTATTGCGCCACTTACAGTACTGTTCCTATACGCCTGTTGCAACACCATACCAGGTCATTGGGGGATATTTACTGGTTATGTGGGGATCTACAGTTAAGATCTAGGCTGGAAACTGAGTGGTGGGGTGAGTGTACCCTCGCCAAAGTTATCATGCCCATTCATATTATTTCTGATAATCATCATGACACATACGACCCTCCACATACACCAGCCAGAGTGAAGCGCGAAACCCCAGTAAAAGGCAGTTTTGACCCCCACATTTACATAGATGCCGTTGGGGTACATAGGGGGGTGCCTAATGAATTTAAAGCTAGAGATGAAGTAGCTGTAGGTTTTGAATCACTTTTTACCATAGTCACTGCCAACAAAAACCTTAATTGGATTAATTATATCTATTACAACCAACAGCGCTTCGTGAACTACACCAGGGATGCCCTCCAGGGCTTGGCCGAGCAATTACAGGCCACATCCCAAATGACCTTCAAGAACAGACTGGCCTTAGACATGATCTTAGCCGAAAAAGGGGGGTCTGTAAAATACTTCCCGACACTATGACTTGTTGCACTTACATTCCAGAAAACACAGGTCCTAATGGTAAAGTCACTCTGGCCATAGCTAAATTAAATAGACTCTCAGAAGAGCTAAAGAGAAACTCTGGAGTTACTGATCCCTGGGAAAAATGGTTTGGTTGGATGACTGGTTGGCAGAGAGCTTTAGTCCAGATTGGTATTGCCTTACTAATTTTTCTTTTTATTCTCGCTCTTCTCATTTGTTGTGTCCTCCCATACCTAAGGAAATTCCTGCAGAAAACTGTAGACCAAGCAACACCAACCTTCACTCATCTGACAATCGATGATCAAGACCTCATCTCACCCTGTATTCCGCTACAAACTCTCCCTTATACTGATGAAGTGCAGAAAGTCTAGGAAGGGACAGTACAGGGACAGCGTCCGTCTTTATGGGTAGACTGCCGTACGGAGAAGTAGTGGATAAGCCACTATGGGTTACCAGCGGAGTGAAGAGTGTTCCTGAACCGTACTGACGGATGTGCTGCAGCCTGGTAGGGTCAAGAGAGGGATAGACTTGCACTTTGCATTAACACTAAGTCAGCGGTCATGGGGTTTCTGTGTCTTTGGGCTAATACTTCTTCTGATACTAACAAGTAAAGTTTTGTCTTTTAGCAAATAACATTTTAGGGGGGACTGTTGTAGAATTATTAGGCCTCTATAAATTTGTAAGGCCCCTTTAAATCCTCTTGCTATACCTCTAAGAGGCCCCCATAGTTTTACAAGGAAGCTTTGTCTATAGAACATAGAATTTGCATGTCAGCAAGAAATAGCTTTGATAAAATGTGTATTTACTAAAATCCTTGAAACTTAACCTTGAGAAACTAACAGGTGCCAGCTACGCTCCAAATGGATAGCTGCCAAAAGGCCCCTCCCGTCGAGTGAGCTCCTCATTTTAACAAAATGGCGCTAAAACCTGTAGGAGTTAAGAGATTACGTAGATAGTGACCTAAGAATGGGGAGGGCATTTTACTAACATCTTAGCACCTAAGCCAATTAACAATGTCTATTTGTCTATATCTTGATTTTCTTCAATGATGTAATAATGCCTTTATAAGGGTCTGCGCACCCATTTTCTGTCAGAAGCCATTAAACTTCTCTGAAGTTCTTTCATTACCCTGAACCTTGTGTCTCAGTGTGAATTTACTTCTGCGTGCACGCAACTTTATTATCTTTAATTTGGACAGGAACAGATAGTCATTCAAACTAATTGGTTTGCAGTAAATTATCC
>OW240914.1:202020201-202072365 GCA_933207985.1 Pelobates cultripes
TACACATTGGTTGCATGCTTTGCAATTAGAAATATTAAAAATAATGAATGGCTGATCAAGAAAAGCTTTTGCCTTCAACTAAATAGTTGAGATGGTGTCGGCAAACTCATGGAAATTTAGTTTCTATCGCATCTCTTGATTCCATGAACAAATATCACCAACATACTATTAGCTTAAATCAGATAAAATGCTGTTGGGCTGAAAAAAATTATGCATTGTACAATGTGTTTCCACCCCTCCCACACCAAAAAAAAAAAGTTTAAAGAATTTTTTCTGTCTCTTATTTAAATATAACCAACTTACTTTGGAATACCCATTTGAATATGCACCGACCATTATCTCTGCTCCATGTTTCACCTTCAGCTCAATGCTTAGCTGTTTCTGCAAAGCAGTCAGCTTCACATTATCTGCCTGGGAGCTGGTGTCATCTTTAAGAGCAGCTGAGATCTCTGGACATCACGGAAATTAGTAACAAGAAAATAAAATACAGAATTTAGAAATGTCGGCAGACAGTTTCACTTAATAAATAAAAAAGGCAATAACAGTAACATCTGTAAGTAAAGATATTGTAATCTACACAAAACCTGAGAGCAGCAGAAAATCAACAAAAACAACAAAAATCACTGCAGCTAAACGTCCCTGTGCTTGATGACATCATAACGGGACAGTATGAACAGTATTCTCTTTGAGGTGTCACGTCATAAACTCATCCACTAACTATTCCAGCTTCTACATATGTCAGTGAGATTGTCATTATTATAGCCAGTCACGACATAATTGGGGTCATTCTATAAGCCACATTGTAACTCTGTGTGTTTTCACAACGCCCCCCCCCATATAGGCTCTCATAGGGAATAATGCAATTACCAGGTTTGGGTGAGAGATTTCCCATCTAAACAGAGCTCGCTGGAGAAGCTGCAAATCTTTGTTTTATGTTTCTGTAAAACTAACAAGGCTAAGCTTTCCTCAGCCAGTATTTATTTTATTCTGCACGTTTTCACGCTGTATAATGTGGCTGATCTGATGCTCAGTAAGTGATCTTTTCTATAAGTCAGTCTACAATCTCATGCAGCACATCACGAGTGCAGTAACTGATCCAAAGTTACGATTTGCTGTTTGAAGTCTCTAAAACATCCACCTGATTATAAAATGAAAAAGAAAAAGAAAAACAGTACTGCTAACGTTCCTCTATATATCTGTAGGTTACATTTACATGTTGGATGCGTAACATAGTATTTATCCATGTTCTCCAGGAAATTATTGAAATATATTTACAATAAACAAGCACATACACACACTCATTACAAGGAAACACAAAGTCTTGGAATGTACCTTCTGCGTCTGGCACAACAATATGCGCATTGCGCTCCTGAAGTTTAATGTAAAGGTCATCCAGTTTTTTTTGTGATGTTTTGAGAAACTTGTTGACTTTTGCAAGATGTTTTTTCTTGGTTGTAGCCTTTACCATGTTTCTGGCTCCTGCTGTAATTTTAAGTTCATTTCTAATTTCCTGTTTGATCTGCTCCCTAACTTTATCAATATCAGGTTGAGCTACATGTTTAGGGATGTCCTTTGATGACTCAGTATTAGCTGCCAATACGATACGTTTAGGAGAGTTCAGATCGATTGAGGAAAAACTACCATTTACAGCTGAGCCCTTGGCAATTTTAGGAGAGTTTGGAGTAATTGGACACTCTATAAATAATAATAAAAAAGACAGTAGTCAAATCACAATGTAGACAGACAATATTGTTCATTCACTGGTTTGAAATATCACACAATACAAGTAAGGCAACATGACAAATTATAGGATCTTTTTATACATACACTTTTATTCAGACACTTCATGTACCATAATATGTTATGTGCTCTCAAATGTTTTGGTGCCCAAAGTTTCCCTATCCCTGCTTTTGTCTTCTGATAATTATAACTACAACATAATATTATTCCCTGCCTTGTCCTATATCTTTTAAGCCCTTAAGGATGGAGGAAGTTATCCAAGTTCTGTTCAAAACAAAACCTTGAATTTGAGATACATATTGTTTAACCATAGCTTTACCTCTTTCATATTAAGTGCACCCACACGTATTACATACAATTTTGTTCAAGAGAAAGAGGGTTTTCATTTCACAAAAATAAACTATTTATGTATGAAACATAATTTAATATGAATAAAATAAAATAAAAAGTTTGAGAAATTAAAAAGTACTCTGTGGCACTTTACCTTTAAATGTCATAATACTGTTAACTTTTAGTGCAATAAAATGCACATATTTATGTTTAGCCATATACAGGTTTTATGGATTTTTGGAAAGTTACAGGGTTACATATAGTACTTCCCCCTTTGCAGTTTTTGCACCTTGAAATTTGTTGGTTTAGTTGCCTTTAAGGCAGTATGGCAGGCCAGGAATGAGAATTACCCCCATCATGGCAAACCATTTGCAAACGTAGACAACCCAGGGTTTTGCAAATGGGGTAAATCTAATCTTTTAGGAGCCACTTAGTCACAAACCCTGTCCAAACATTTGCATTTGTCACAGAAAAGCTGCATTTTCACTGATGATATCATCGTCATTAAATGATTCACTCTTTTAAAACATACGTATTTGTTTTCAGCCAAGTCTCACAAGTACAACATGTCCAGGTTTTACGGTGTTTTGGAAAGTTACAAGGTTAAATATAGGGCTTGTAAATTGAATTCACTGGACTTTCTGCCTGGGTTGTCAGGCAGGTCCCCCAATTTATAATCAATAAAATCACATTATTATGTAAAAATAATACGTAAATATATACTTTATATATATGTAATTTAATTTTACATAAATTTTGATAGCAATATATAAATATTGATATTGAAATGCACTTAAATTACATTTCTTGGGGGGAGCATTTGTTATGTTTACAAATGAGAGGCAACCACTGGTTCCATTGAGTTATAAACATCAATGGAGTACGCAGCTCAATAAACAGTTTCTTCATGACTATTAGTGAATGAAACTACTGCCAAGTGCTGAACTACATACACCTGCTGAGTTTATGGGATATGCTTAGCATTGTCATTAAAAAGAATGGGAACATTCCAGATCTTTTCTGGACTAAGACAGTAGAGCATTATGGGTGGGGGGATACAAGGAGTAAGGGGGTTAGAAGAGACTCACAAGATGGAAACGACGTCTGAATATATACAAATGGACTACCTTCCCCAAAATATTAACTCTGCAATCTAATGTCCCAGAAATGTCAACATTGTATATTTTGTACAAACTCTGCAGGAAGCAATCAAACCAGAGAAATCTGAATGTGTCCTTCCTGGTAAAAAATGAACAGAAACCTATTATTAAAGTTATAGAAGAAGGAATGTCTTGCTAGGAGAATTGTTACTAGGCTTCCCAAAGATAGATATAACAGCCACACACACAATGTTTTAACATACCCGAAGGGTCCTCTCCTTTCTGCTCAGTGTCATCACATTTTTTGCGTCTGGCGCCCTGAAATGGCAAAAACTATTAGAAACCCAAATAAATTCAAATAAAAATGCTCTAACTAACCAAAGTTTTTACAGTCCATCTCGTTGCTGCCACAGGGCCCAGCAATAAGCTACTACAAACAACCTAAAGGTATGGGTTTACTTAAATCGCATTGAAGTTGTTATAGTGCCTGGAGTCCCTGGAACAGCCTTATATTTAAATTGTTTGTAAATAATTTAACACTAAATATGTGCCATCAGTAACCGTTCTCTCCCTCTTCTCTTCTCTTCGGCTAATGCAGTAGTATTGGTACAGCCAGTAAGGAGACGGCAGAGATTGGCTGAGAGTAGCAGCTGACAATTCATTAATAGTAGTTAGAAGTAGTGGTTATGGTGTTTGGAGTGGCCCTTTAAAGGAAAACTCCAGAAAACTTAAAGCACCTCTGCTTGCTGTATGAAGCCTGTTACATTTGTGATCGTTTATAAAAGTGTTTCTTTTAAATACACCACAGGCGGCGCATATTGCGCTATGGTCAGTGTGATGTCATACCATGGACGGAGCATATTGGCGTGGTGGGGGGCGGGGGTCAGCAAAATGTTGTTTTGCCTAGAGTAGTAAAAAAACTTGCATTGACCTTGTATGTAACTAGTATGGGAAATGTTTTATATAGATTTCCAATCTATTGAGTAACTTGGCTTCATCCACTGAACACTGAATTCTAGTACATTGAAACCCAAATGGCAAAATTGAAGGTAAAATAGTTAAGCTGTCGTTACAGTCCAGTTGGAGAATTTTGAAATCATCAATTTTAATTGACTTTCGGGTTTAGTTTTCCATTTACCATTTCCTGTTTAGTATCTTGGGCTGCCACTGTCTTGTGGTATTTTAATGTATTGAATTTCCTCGATAATTAATATATGTCTAAACCTTAGTGTATGTAAACCACTTATTGAGTTCTAATTCTGATACATATACAACTAGTTGTATGAACAAGGACAAACAACTCCCAGAATTGGATGTGAGTGAAACGATGGGCTTGTAGCTGCAACATTATTGCAAATTGCTGTAACATGGGGATTTTAATATAGAAAAATTAGTTAAGCATTTAACTCCATTGAGATAAGAATACAATAATGATTTGCTTCTACCCCTCTAGTGATACATGTTATTAATTTAAATATGGACCCACCCACAAACTTGGAGTTAACATGTTACAAACCCCAGTTAATGGTTTGGTTAATTGGAACCTTAAAGAAAACAAGTCATTTACTTACCTTTCGAAAGGGCAAACGCCGAATCCACGAGAAAACATTTTTATTTGCCATCTCTAGCAATTTGCTCACCACAAAAGCTAAGCAGTGTCTACTGTCCAAGCCGTGTCCAGTGACAGCTGCAAACTGTGAGCATAAAGGGTGATGTTACATGATGTCACAATGATGTCACAGTGAGCAGTCACAATGGGTCACATGTCCCCACCAGCTTGACACACAAACAAATATAATACACATATAAATACCCAAAAGTATACAAAAATGTATAACAAAAAGGAGAAACTCTATAAATTAAAACACACACACCCAAATGTATATAAAAAAGAAAATAATAACATATTAAATTATATATAACAATAGGTGTGGAATACAAGCTGGTAATAAATAATAAAAATTGAAAAAATAAAAATATTCACAAAATAGTGTAATACAGCTACAAATACAGCTACAAATAATCAAGAAAGGGGGCGGGGGAAGGTAGAACACTCACAAGATGGTATTCAATTATTGTTATTGCCATTTATATAGCGCCAACAGATTCCGTAGCACTTTGCAATATTATAAGAGGGGGGATTTAACTATAAATAGGACAATTACAAGAAAACTTACTGAAACGATAGGTTGAAGAGGACCCTGCTCAAAGGAGCTTACAGTCTATAACTTACAGTCTATAAGGCACATAACTCTCCACATACTCCTATATAAATCCTCGGTTTCCATCGGGGAGAGAAACATTCTCTTGGTGGGCAGCTCACAATAAAGAGACTGTTGGTAATCTAACGATAACAATGCTCTTACTTTTGCCTCACTTCAAGAAGCTGAGAATATCCCATATTCAGATTTTTTTTCATTATTGAACATATGTGTGCCACAGGTCTACGATACGAAGGCCAAATATCTATTATTTACCCAGCACTGTTACCAGCAGAGTACAAATCATAATGTAGTATTCAACAGGTTAATAAGAACTGAAGAGGAGGCAATTTTATGCAACATTTGGGCTGTACAGAGATGAGGTGGATGTTTGAATTGAATACACACATTCCCAAAGGATTAAATAATGATTTTGAAATTTGTCATTTTGAAAATTAGATCGACCCCCTTTTTTTTAGATTTAAAATTCTTAATTTTAAATTTATAATATCCACCTCATCTTATTCCTATTTTTAGTATCATTTTTATTTTCACTGTTCTATGAATATTGGCTACTGTGGCACCCTGCTATATGTTATGCCCCTTGGTGTGTTAAACTCACTATATACACATTTTTTTATGACACCCATTTGGTTTAATGGGGTGATATATGTTTATTTTTTAATGTTTAATATCACTTTTTCTTTCTGCAATGTATAGAATATATAATAAGATCAATACTATGAACATTCTAAAAACCCATGTTTTATTGTTTTCTTCCTTATCAAATGAATAGGTCTTAATTTACTATTTAACTGTATGATTATTATTTATGAAATGTGGTGTCTGAATCAGACTAAAGTTGTCATCTGTATGAACATCTGTTATTCAATTTAAGATACTTGTTCTTAATAGATCATTTGTTCTACTAAAATATAGATTTCACTGTGTTTAGTAAATATATGATAACATAATGCAAGCAGTGTCACTTTAAATCATGGGACTTTTAAAAGCTTGGGAGAGATTGCATTATGCAAATCCAAGCTTTAAGATCTCACCAATAAGAGATTGGACATCTGCCCATTTATTAGCCCTTATGGGTAAGGACTGAAATAGCTTCAAACGTATTGACGAAGCTGTCTGTGCACGGCGAAACGCATAGACGTGACAATTACGCATCCAGGTGAGCGGAGCTGAGCTTCACCGGGAAAGACGAACGGCATCCACACAGGTATTATTACAACTCCACCAGATGGAAGACGCCGAGAGTCCAGATCCACATGGGTAGCCCCCATTGTATTGAGCGTGGTTGTGAGTAACGGGTACATGTACTGGCATACTCACCATTTAATCTTCTAAGTGGCAACCTGTTTGCATTTTGCTTTACAATATTTTAACTATATTTCAACTGTATTGCTTTTAACCTTTGGGTTTGAACAAATTGTTACTTTATCACTAGCTTATTAGCCATTCTATTGGATTTAAATACATTTTAATTATTGTAAGTGCAGTAAATATTCCATACAGATCGGCACTATTATTGCTATTTCTCAATTTTCTCTTACATGTACTATACAACACTGATTTTGTGATTGCCATCTATTGGGAGTATAAGTATTATATTTATTGTTATTTGATCTGTGCATGAAGTATGGAGTTTTCCACTTAAACATCACTCCACTTCTTGAAAATTGTTAATATGTTTTGACATGTGGTGAATGGTGTCCATCGAAGTGTGTAGCTGAATTATCATAGTTTTTCATTTGATTATTGTTTCTATAAAAGGTAGACACGAGGTTCCTTTTTTCCCCATTTAACACGTAGGACATCACTCCAATGTACATCTCTGAAGATAAGGAATGCATCACTCACGCTCTGCTGCTCGAGGATACATTCTGTCTACAAAATGCTCAACTGTGTCATAACACTGCTTGTTCTTGAGGTTCCCTCCACTTCTGACAAGCCTTCATAGTGCAGTGGAAGTGTTCAGCAAATCTTTCGATATCTCTCTATTATATAGAGATATGCTGGAGTGAAAAATGTGGCCAATTAATTTTGAAGTTTCAGTTCATCTGAAATTCTGAAAAAATGCTTTTGAATGGATATCAAATCAGGGCGCTTTTGAACAGATAAGCTTCATAATTTTGAACCCTTAAAATTGGCATTCCCACAAAAGGGTGACAAACTAGGGAGCTATCTACTAAACACAGAAAAAAGGGGCTGAACTGAGTGATACAAACCCACACATGTAAACCTAGTGGGGAGTTTAATATAATTGACTTGCCCTTAAACAATAGGGGGAACAATACAGATCTTAACAGAGTATACTAAAGGAAAGAAAGATATGTACAATAGCGTAAAGTCCAAGAACAGGCTGAATTGTGATAGGTAATTGATACACTCACACTCATGGAGCAGAGCCTGACAAGGATAGGCTCAAACCACACCAGTGTTGGTAAAGTATGGCTATACCACAGCCTCCTCTGTATTCCCCTAATGTTTAAGGGTAATTCAATTATATTTAGCGCTCCACTAGGTTTACGTGAGTGGGTTTGGATCACTCGGTTCACCCCATTTTTTCTGCATGTAAGTGTTTGAAGAGTGAGGATACTAGCACATGCGTTGTAGCTGCCATATATTAGATTTCTTTACTGGTTACATTAAGCTCCTTGATTTGCACAAAGCACTTGGTATCTACTAAACACAGCTGAAAGATCAAAATTCATAAATTGACTTTTCTTAAATCTGATCGTTCTCCTATTTAGTATACAATTCCCTAATTTGTTATCCTTATGTGGGACTGCCATATTGCATGGTATGTGATTAGGGAGCAGTTTAGTAGATAGCTTGCTAATTTGGAACTCTGTGGAATTGCTATGTGTTCTGGTTGTTGTCTTTTCCAAATTAAGTGATACACTGGGCAGAGCCCTTCAAAAAGCACCAATGCACCCTGATAGAGAGAACACATACTATTTTATTTCTACCTCTGCAGAAGATATCCTCTCCTAAAAGTATTCTGCCAATGCCCCTTTTCTAGATTTCAAAATGGAGTATGCAACACCCTTTTCATGATTATCTCCTTTTACCATTCCCCCCATATAGATTGGCACACTTTTTAATAGAAACATTTTTTATTTGAGAAATGTACAACTGAGAAGCATAACTGGAAGCAAGTTGCATTTTAGTTACAGAGCTTTGAGACCTAGAATTTAATTGGGAATTTAATAAAATATGTTGTCGCCAAGCATGCCCTATGAAATGTGACATCTTCAATTAGAAGAAAAAAAAAAACAATTACAAAAAATAAGCTGGATCATTGAAAGCATCCTAGTAAAATCTCAAAGGATTAGATGTATAGTAATAAATGCAGCCAAAACCCTATGGCAATAAGAGGGCTAAATATATTCACAGATACATATTCATATCCTGAGTAAAATCCGAGATAACGTCCATTATTTTACATTCAAAATCCAGGAAAGTAGAGCTTCTTCAGAGATGTCTGTAGCATCCAGAGATGAATGGTACCAAGACCATCAGGCAGCTGTAGTTTGGTAAAACACAGGGATGGCCAGACTTGCAAAGCAGCACTGGGGTTGTAATTCTACAACGGGGGGGAAGAGTTAATTTTTGTCACGCCAGGTATAGTGTATATACCCTGCATATGTGTATTATCTGGCTAGAGAACTTACAATGTAATCATTTGGATGCTGCATGCATACTTTAAAGAGACACTCCAGTCACTAAAACACGAAGTCTGCCTTTTTTTGTTCTTTTACAAAACGTAAAGATTTCAACAGAAATTGGCACTTTTATAAGTGAATCTTGTTACACCCGCCCTGCATCTGCCTTGCAAAGATCCCTCATTGAGCTGAACTGGGAACTCTGATTGGACAGCCACAGAAATTCTGGGCGTATCTAGAAGGGGAGGGATTGGAAAGGCTGCAGGCAATAAATTTTTGCAAGCTGTTATTACGTATACCCCAATGAAAAAAAAATAAATCATAATTAAATGCATACATGCTTTCATTGGTGGAATAACTACTAAACAGTGATTTAAAAAAAAAATATTTGGGCATTGGAGTGTCCCTTGTTACAGCTTTACACTGTTCGCCAACAGTGCATACACAGTTTGGCTATTTGCACAAGCGTTTTCTGAAAGGAATTCTACACAATGTAAAGTGCAATACACAAATTTAAGGAAAGTATTAGTAAACAAAATAGGGTAAAAACAACCAAACAGCTTCCAAAGTAAAAATGCTAAAACAAAGGGGAAAAAATTGTGTGAAAGCCCCGGGAGGCCATGTAATTTTAGTATTTTCTCGAGAAAAGTCAGAAAAATATTAAAATAACACAACCTTTCTGGACATTTGTAAATGAGGGATTATCGCATATTTCTAAAAAGGAGAAATATGTGTAGTTCTAGTCTGAAATTAATAAATAATAAAGAGCCACTAAACATTAAAAAAAACTTAATATTGTTCAAAGCAGATAAGATGCCCTTGGAATAATAAGAAATCAACTTGTACTTTAAAAGGAATTATACTACTTGGAGTAGCGCCTGCTCCCCCGAACCACCATATTTTAATGCATTATTGAGGAAATGCATACAAATCCTCCACCTAGTACAAATCACTTAATAGTTGTATGTCCAAAAAATATATATTTTTTAAAAATTTCCAAAACAGACCAGTAACAATCAATACTTCATTGGCCTCACACGAGGAGAGGCAATATATCTGCAGTGATCCATTGCAAATCTGCAGCAATTTGTAAATTAAAAGCACACAACTCTAAACTTGTACCATAACAGCTGTCAATCAAGCAGCCAGGAAATAAAAGTATTCGGCAAACTTAAAAAAAAGAGTAAAACTTCAACACAAGTCCAGGTTATATAGATATTCACATTTATTTGAGATACGAGGGTTAATTTTTTACTTGACCCGGTTTTAAAAAGAAACAATTCTAAACTCTGTTTAGTAACGGGCCTGGTTTAAAAAAATGTCAAGACTCCTTTTCCTTCATAGTAGGAGGAATTTTTTTTTTAATTTTTAAAAAAAACAATTTTTTAATTTTTTTTTAATTTTTAATTTTTTTTTTATTTTTTATTTTTTATTTTTTACACGTAGTCTGCTCCTGCTGGACGTATTTTATGGCATTGTCTAACCTGGAAACGGCTGTTTATACGTAATATATATACACACACACACACACACACACTTAAAGTCAAGTAACCAATTTAAACAAAATGCATTGAAAAATGGACCAATAAACTCAACCTTTTATAAAAGGAGGTTTTATTTAATAATAATTTCCCTCTCAAATTCCAAGGGCTTCTTAATAAAAAAAAATATATATATAGATTTTGCTCCTGCTCAAGAAGCAAACTTTCTGTTTTAAAGATTAGCTTCTCTTTAAAATAAGCCTTTTGCAGGCACAGAGTAGTCAGCCTGCCTCTGTTGATTAGTAGGTCAATCAGGGCCGGATTAACATAGGGGCTGATGGAGCTGCAGCTCCAGACCCAGGCCCAGGCCCATGGAATAGGCCCATTGTAAAAAAAAAATTAAAAAAAAATAATTGCTTTTTACTTTTTTTTTTTTTACAGACTACTCTTAGGTTTACCACCTGACTGGTATTTTAAGGCACAGCTGGTATTGGAGGCTGCCTGGCCGTGTATTTTTCTCCGTATAAACGGAGATTACTCTGCAATACCAGCACCGGCCAGTAGGGGTCACTGTGTAAGGAGAGAGGCAGGGATAGGAAGTTACAGCATCTCCCTGCCTCTCTCTACTCACTGATCCGCGGGGGAGCAGCTACACAACACAGAGAATCCAGACAACAGCTTCCAGCCTGCAGAGACAGACTACAGCTCAGGTATGTGAAGGATGGGGGGAAAGGCAGCAGGGAGACACTAGGGGACACTGAGACACTAGGGGACACTGGGAGATGTGGGGACACTGGGAGACATGGGGACACTGAGACACATGGGGACACAGACACATGGTGACGCTGTGAGACATAGGGAGACACATTGGGACACGGAGACACTAGGGACACAGTGTCCCCATGTCTCCCAGCCAGTGTTCCTAGTGTCTCAGTGTCCCCATGACTCCGGGTGTTCCCTGGTGTCCAAGTATCTGTGTCACCATGTCTCTGTATCCCCATGTCTCTCAGTGTCTCCATGTCTCCCAGTGTCCCCATGGCTCCCAGCCAGTGTCTCAGTGTCCCCATGTATTCCAGTGTCCCTATGTCTCCCAGCCAGTGTCCCTAGTGTCTCAGTGTCCCCATGTCTCCCAGTGTCTGTGTCCCCATGTCTCTGTGTCCTTAGTGTCTCCATGTCTCCCAGTGTCCCTATGTCTCTCAGTGTCCCTAGTGTCTTAGATTCCCCAAATGTCTATCACCATGGCTCCCAGTATCCCCTAGTCTCCCACTATCTGTGTCCCCATGTCTCTGTGTCCCCATGTCTCTCAATGTCCCCATGTCTCCCAGTGTCCCCATGACTCCCAGCCAGTGTCCCTATGTTTCCCAGCCATTGTCCCTAGTGTCTCAGTGTCCCATGTCTCCCAGAGTCTGTGTCCCCATGTCTCTATGTCCTTAGTGTCCCCATGTCTCCCAGTGTCCCCAAATGTCTCAGTGTCCCCATGCCTCCCAGTGTCCCCATGTCTATGTCCACAAGTGCCCCATGTCTCCCAGTGTCCCCAAGTGTCTGTGTCCCCAAGTGTCTGTGTCCCCATGCCTCCCAGCCAGTGTCCCTAGTATCTATGTCCCCATGTCTCTTAGTGTCCCTATGTCTCTTAGTGTCCCCATGACTCCCAGCTAGTGTCTCAGAGTCCCCATGTCTCCCAATGTCCCTATGTCTCCCAGCCAGTGTCCCTAGTGTCTCAGTGTCCCCATGTCTCCCAGTGTCTGTGTCCCCATGTCTCTGTGTCCTTTGTGTCCCATGTCTTCCAGTCTCCCCAAGTGTCTGTGTCCCCATGCCTTCCAGCCAGTGTCCCTAGTGTCTGTGTCCTCCTGCCTCCTAGTGTCTGTGTCCCTAGTGTCTGTCTCCTCATTTCTCCCAGTGTCCCCAAATGTCTGTGTCCTTGTGTCTCCCAGTGTCCCCATGTCTGTATTCACAAGTGCCCCCACGTCTCCGAGTGCCCCCACGTCTCCCAGTGTCCCCGGATCTCTCAGTGTCCCCATGTCTCTCAGTGTCCCCTAGTATCCTAGTGACACAGGACACACTGAGACATGGGGACACTGGGAGAAATGGGGACACAGACACTGGGAGACTAGGGGACTGGGCGACATGGGGACATTGACACTGTGATACATAGGGACACTGATGCCAGGCTGGCCTTCCAATTCTTTGGACAGACATGCCCCCTTTTTGGGCATGTTCGCCCCTTTTGGCAGTTCTGGTCACGTGATTTGCGTCAGTGGCACACCCTTTTACCCCGCCCATGGACACTGCTGTTATGGGGTATGGATTTACTTGAAAGATGAAAGCATTAATTAGATAAAGAGATTAGCATAGAGTATGAGTTTTCTTATAGCTGCATCCTTTGAGTTTCCCTCCAACACCAACTCCATCAGAGACATGACTCTTTAGAGGTATGACTGTTTTAGTGTTTTTGGTCGATAAAATTCTGTAATTAGGCCCCATCATAATTGTCAGAACCAGGCCCACTAGGCCTGCTGACAGCATCTTATAACTGCAGTGATTTGTGTATATCGTTAAAGATATATAACAGACCTTCTTGTACATGCACACAAGTAAGAATGATATTCTTATTTTACTTCTTTTTATTGATTTTCAGTAACAACATAGATATTACATAGAAGTATGATTGATGTTCCAAAGAAAATGATCAAATACATTTAAAAGAAATTGCATACAAATCATATAAAAATCAATAAATACATAAATATTACACCAAAACACATACACCACTGTGAATTTACTGCTATTCCATATATTACAACGCCCCAAGGCCCACCTAGGATTGATAATGCTTTCACTTTATTTATCCACAAGTCCCACAGTGAGGAATGCTTAGAATGATGGCTTTGAGCGCTACACAACAATTTTTCCATTTTCAGCTGAAACATCACATTTTATAAAGAGGCCACCTGAAGGAATGATAAAGGATTTCCAATTGCGAGCAATAATATTTTAATGGTCACCATGTAAAGAATAAAAATATGAAATCTTTGTTTTAAAACTGAAAGGTATTTAAATTAAGCAAATTGATAACTGTGGCCTTGCATATCTGTTTCTCTATTAACTTCTCCAAGCATCAAAAGGCCTCGCTCCACAGTGTTTTAATCATATTGCATTCCTACCAGATATGGAGTAAAGAACATAGCTGACTGTTGCACCTACAACAAGTTGAAGAATGCAACACAGAGAGCTTTGCTAATATGGTGGGAACAAAATACCATCTATTCAGTATCCTAAATTGCTTTCCTGCCAAATTCGAACAATGTACAGTCTGAGACATTTTTGAGAAAGCTAAGCACCAATCATCTCTATTGATATATAACTTCAATTCTTTTTCCCATTTCTGGCATGCAGGGATACTATCTAAAGCAAGCATGTAAGACTTAAATGCTAACACGGACTAAATAAACAAGGTTTAAGTTTATGTGGGCCGCAAAAAAACAAAAACGTAAATTTTCATAGAAACGTAGCTTTATTTAGAAAAGTACAGTATAAAAAAAAGAATGTATATAGAAGTGTGTATATGAGAGGACTGCCTGTGCCCTTTGTGCACTGTGTTTGTGGCGAAGCTATGTTTTATGACTTTGTGTGTATGATGATTGTTTTCAGGGGTGACTGTAACAGGGTGAGTGTGACAGAACGAGGGAACACATGAGACAGGGTTGAGGGGTGTGTGTGGCAGAATGAAGGAGGGCAAGCGTGACATGGTTGGAGGATGGAGTGTTAAAGGGTGAGGGGAGGTAGTTTTATTCATATTCATTTTAGTGTTAGAGCTGTTACTATAGTCATCTATCTTTTACATAAAATGTTCCAGCGAGATGATTGGGCCAGTTAGAGTTAGAAGGATGTCATTCGCATACATATTCATTTTTAATTCTCTTTGCCCGGAGGGCAAATCCTTTATCAAAATATTATTCCTTAAGTTTATTGCTAATGGTTCTATTATGATGATGTATAGAATTGGGGCAGCATATAGCCCTGTCTGGTACCATTGTTCAGTCTAAACCCATCTGCACATAAGTTTGGCCCTACCATTCTTGCTGTTGGCTCTGTAAATAAGGACAAGTTTGTCCAATGTGTCCAGTCCCGAATTCCACATTTTAATTGTGCTTTACTCATATATTCCTATCTGACCATATCAAATGGTTTTTCTGCATCAGCTGCCAATGTCAAAAGGGGAGGTTTTTTTCCTAATAGCGCAATCTAAAATAGAGTTGACTCTATGAGTATTATCGCTGGATGTGTGACCCCGGAATGAAACCTGTCTGATCTCGGTGTATAATTGTATTTAAGGCTTCTTTAATTCTGTTAGCTAAAATCGCAGAGAACAGTTTAATGTATGTATTGATTGGTGATACTGGTCCACCTTCATGGAGTCTTTATCATGCTTGAGTATCCACAAAATTTCAGCTCTCAACATTTCTTGGAGGAAGGACCTTTGTTCCACAATATAATTGAAGGTATTTGCCAGATTACCACAAAGTTGGTGCACTTCTCGGTATTCGCCAATCGCCCTGACTCGGAGTCTGACGTCAGACACCCACCTATTTATTCCGATTCGTGGGACTATTATACTATTATAATTATAGACAATAACAAATATGCCAAAGTGCACATGTTGAATATCATAAAAAACCTATGGTTAATTACTGCCATATAAATTTTGTTTTGTAATTTCCCAGTATAGTCTGTAAGTGACACCATTTGGTGTCAAGGGGAGGGGGGGTGAATAAAAATAATTAGTGAGTTACTTAGTTAACTTAGAGTGAATGTATCAGTAAAACACTGACATTGTGTATCAAAGACATTATTACATTAAAGTGTATGTATCCTTTTTAGTCCAAACCTACTCTCAGAATCTCCAAGAGTGGTTCTACATTTTTTGCTCCATTGATCTTTCATTTCCCACAACAATATGTTATGATCTGACCATGCATTATCTAAAATTTTGATATTGCTTAAGTTCTCCATGGGAGTAAGATTGACCACACCATATCAATACACAAGTGAGATAAATGAGCTCCAGAGAAGTACAATCTAACTTGTTAGTTTGAATTGATCCCAATAGATTAAAAAAAATAATCGAATTTACACATAGTAATACATAGTAAGAGAATTAGAAAGCTTTGCAAGATATATCCGGTATATCTACTTGATTGTCCTTGGCCATGTTTTTTTTTAACTAATGTTTGAATTACAAAATCTTTTTCAGAGTGACAAGAGGAGATTTATGTGGTAGATATATGTTGACTAACGTATAATTTATTAAGTTAAGTTTACAAATTACAATCAAATACCAAGATCTGCTTTCTAATATATCTTTTTTAGCCGTACGGAACTAGCAAATACACTGCTCAAAAAAATAAAGGGAACACAAAAATAACACATCCTAGATCTGAATGAATTAAATATTCTTCTGAAATACTTTGTTCTTTACATAGTTGAATGTGCTGACAACAAAATCACACAAAAATAAAAAAATGGAAATCACATTTTTCAACCCATGGAGGTCTGGATTTGTGTGTGTGGCCTCCATGGGCCTGTATGACCTCCCTACAACGCCTGTGTATTCTACTGAAGAGGTGGCGGATGGTCTCCTGAGGGATCTCCTCCCAGACCTGGACTAAAGCATCTGCCAACTCGTGGACAGTCTGTGGTGCAACATGACGTTGGTGGATGGAGCGAGACATGATGTCCCAGATGTGTGCAGTTGGATTCAGGTCTGGGGAACGGGCAGGCCAGTCTATAGCATCAATGCCTTTGTCTTGCAGGAACTGCTGACACACTCCAGCCACATGAGGTCTAGCATTGTCTTGCATTAGGAGGAACCCAACCGCACCAGCATATGGTCTCACAAGGGGTCTGAGGATCTCATCTCGGTACCTAATGGCAGTCAGGCTACCCCTGGCGAGCACATGGAGGGCTCTGCGGCCCCCCAAAGAAATGCCACCCCACACCATTACTGACCCACTGCCAAACCGGTAATGCTGGAGGATGTTGCAGGCAGCAGAACGTTCTCCACAGCGTCTCCAGACTCTCACATCTGTCACATGTACTCAGTGCGAACCTGTTTTCATCTGTGAAGAGCACAGGGCGCCAGTGGCGAATTTGCCAATCTTGGTGTTCTCTGGCAAATGCCAAACTTCCTGCATGGTGTTGGGCTGTAAGCACAACCCCCACCTGTGGACGTCGGACCCTTATACCATTCTCATGGAGTCTGTTTCTGACCGTTTGAGCAGACACATGCACATTTGTGGCCTGCTGGAGGTCATTTTGCAGGGCTCTGGTAGTGCTCCTCCTGTTCCTCCTTGCACAAAGGTGGAGGTAGCTGTCCTGCTGCTGGGTTGTTGCCCTCCTACGGCCTCCTCCACGTCTCCTGATGTACTAGCCTGTCTCCTGGTAGCGCCTCCATGCTCTGGACACTACGCTGACAGACACAGCAAACCTTCTTGCCACAGCGCACATTGATGTGCCATCCTGGATGAGCTGCACTACCTGAGCCACTTGTGTGGGTTGTAGACTCCGTCTCATGCTATCACTAGAGAGAAAGCACCGCCAGCATTCAAAATTAACCAAAACATCAGCCAGGAATCATAGGAACGGAGAAGTGATCTATGGTCACCACCTGCAGAACCACTCCTTTATTGGGGGTGTCTTGCTAATTGCCTATAATTTCCACCCGTTGTTTTCCACTGTATAACAGAGTCTATTCACTCTACTATTTGAGTTTTTAAATACAAGTGATGAACCTTCTCTGACGTGTCAAATTTTTCCATTTTACCATTCCAAATAAACCTGAGGACTGCGAGAAAGCCCCATCTATATCTAACATCATGTTGTCATAAAACACTTAGTAGTGATCCAAAGCTTCTTCTAGAGCACCTGGTCTGATAGGATTGATCTTGAAATATAATCAAGTTTTTGAATTTACCATTTGATGGGGGATTTTCTCTTAAAGCAGTAAGATTTTTTTCTTTCGTATGATAGGTGTGAAATTTCACTATGACATCCCTTGGCCATGACTTACGGATATTTTGAAGTCTAGACAGACTATGAAAGTGGTCCAGAAGAAAATCGTGTTCTCTTCCATCCAGAATTAGGTGCCTAAATTCAATCAGAAAAAAAAAAATTAGATTGGAATTTAAAATCTTTTCAGGTATATTACAAATCCAGATATCAACTCTTCTGGACCAATCATTTAAATCAGAGCTCTCCAACCGGCGGCCCCCCAGATGTTGCTGAAATACAACTCCCATGATTCCCTGGCTATCTGTTTCATTGAAAGAATCATGGGAGTTGTAGTTCAGCAACATCTGGGGGGCCGCAGGTTGGACAGCCCTGATTTATATCTTTTAATTTGGATTCAAGTAGATTCATTTTAAGAGATAAATCAGTAGTGGTAGTTTTATGGAGCTGTATTGTATTTCCAAATTGGTTAGTTTTAATTCCAATATCAACAGTTTGTCAGTAATCTCTTATATATCTTTCTTTAAGTCCACTGAGCTTATCGCTATGTCTTGTCTTAAGTTTTTTAAATGATCATCCAAACATTTCATCAGAGTATCTTGTGTTAGAACTGGATTCTCTAGCTGTTCACCTAGATCTCTTGATTTATCCATTAGTGTGAATTATGTTGGCTTGTCTTTTCTTTGATTTTGTGCCCTATTGCATTTTGTTTTTTGCTCTTCAGACTTTCTTGTTGCCATACTTAGCAAAAACTGGTATGGTAAACGTCACGTTGCACCACAGACTGTCCAGGAGTTGGCAGATGCTTTAGTCCAGGTCTGGGAGGAGATCCCTCAGGAGACCATCTGCCACCTCTTCAGGAGAATACACAGGCGTTGTAGGGAGGTCAAGCTGGTACTGGTAAAGTATGATTCTTTCAATGAGAGCCAAGCTTCAGTTTTCAGTAGATATGGATAGAGAAGTAAGACTAAATCTAAAAACAAACAAAAAAAAACTAGCAACTCTAGAAGTATCTACAATCACACTCTGATAATTAAACATGAGGTCATCTGAAGCTGCAGCTCACAATTAGTTATCTTCAGAGATTTACCTTTTTGTCTTCACTTTTCTTGTTGTCAAACAGAAGCAAATCGTCAGTCAAATAAGTGTGAACCACTGAACCTTAGAGCACAAGACAGAAAGCTGTGTTATGAGTAGGGAACAGACTTCTGTGGAATAAATTGAAGATACTAAATACTTAATTATTTAGACATGCAGCTGCCTTTAGACTGTTAAACTTCAGTGGCTTTATTTATGAAATTATATTAAATCCTTCTCACTACAGATTTGCCTACAAAACAATCATTGTGAAATGTAACTGATGGTTAAATCATAGGTTTTGATTTCTAAAAGTATAACAGAAAACTGTATTGTTGTAATTAATTTCTATGGGTCTACTCCCGACCCATAAAAAAATTGATTACAAAGACATTCAAATGAGCTTACAGTGCCAGACCGCATTTTTCTGTTGAAACCTGCATACTGGTCCCTTCTCTGTTTTCTGTTTGACAGTCAATGTTCGCAAAAACAAGAGAAAATTGAGGGGATACTTCACTTCTATCTCCAAACTGCATTTAGTCTGTACATGTATACACAATAGTGTTGAAGCCACCTCGATCCTCGTATCTGCACAGGGGCATCCCCTTACAGCATCTCCATTTCTCGGGATATATTAGAATGGTCCGATTTGCCCTTTTTCCTCTCTTGTTGGAGAAAGTGCTTGGGACTCCACTATGTGCTGATCTTCGAGCACAGTAGTTGACACTGCCATTGATCTGCTTGTACCATTTTTTGCAGTAAACAGCTAAATCCCACTTCTTGATGTGTATGTATTCAAGTCATCAAGTCTTGCTGATACAGCAGTAATTAGAACCACCAAGTAAGAAGGATGTTTCTCTGCATCTCTAACAGAGTTTGGTGGCAGCCACTGATCATTGCACAGAGTCTGGTTCACAAAACCATGCTTTAGTTGGTGTAGGGAGGGGGTAGTTCTGCCATGTTCTTGTCAACTCCATAGTTTGTAGCAAGTTAATGTGTTCCTTCTTGAATGTCCATAGCTCACCACAGTTACCATTAGTAAAATTTAGATACTCACTGAATCAGGAATTGTTCGTAACTGACCAGGAAAATGCAACTATTAGGATAAGTGACCAACAAACTGCCACCCTAGAGTTAGAGAGTTACAGTTCTGCTATTTTGGCCCAATATTTTAATGTCATGGTTAATTCCTGACAATTTTCAGTTTATTTACTAACCCAGGAAGTAGCGATGTGTCCTTGGCACATGCTACATTGCGAGAAAGCATTACGGTTAAACCTGGATCACATGGGGTCAAGTAGCATCACATGATAAGTTCTAACAATGCCAAACACGTAGAGAGAGTATAGTGCCTAATACGCCTTCCCTTTTTCCTGCTCCATCAGAAAAGCCAGTTTGTATCTTCTTCCATTCCAGGGTTAACATCTGCTTGGAAAAGTGCTAGATGAGGCAGTAGAAAAAGAATGTCTGGGCCTGGGAGAAAAGACCAGTTAGCTACCTATCTCCCAGGAACAGAGAGCCAAACAAAAACCCCCACATATTATACATCCCAAAAAGTCCTGATCTGAGCGCCCAATTTTTCCAAATAGCGCTCAGATCCATGCAATGTAGGGGAAACACCACTGTGTTAAAGTTCTGACCGGCCGTACACGTGGTCCTATCCCCAAAAAAGTTCTGGGACATTTGGTGCTTTCACCAGTAAACTTTCGGGAGCTCCTGTGGCCGCAATATGGGGTGCTCCGTCTGGCTCTCAGGTAGCGTTTGTTCCCTTTAGTCTCAGGCACTTTCCCTCCAAAAAGTGCTCTCCTGGCAGGTGGCAAAGTGGTTCAAAACCCTGGACCAAGTAGTTCAGGAACCGCACGGTCACCTCATCCTGAAAACAGTTCCATAACATTCGCGGCTCGGTCCAGCTGAGGAGACCGGGGATCCACAAAGTCCTCATGCCGAAATTAGTTCCATAGCGGTCGCAGCTAAGTACCACCGAGGACCATTCATGGGTTTGGTTCATGCGAACGGCCGCCAAGGAGCTAGCGTTCTGTTCCATTCATGGGAAGGTAAAGTGCCGAACCAGGGACACCTAGCGAAAGCTGTTAGTGGTGGCTGTGCAGGGTAACTCCCAAACGATGTCTCAGACCTGGACCGTAGTTGGTGGGCAAGAGGCCAGCTTCCAAACTCCTCTAGGAGTCTGTGGCAAACTTTCATGGGAAGGAGCGTTTGTCACACCATGGATACCCAGAAAGTAGCAAAACTCCTTGTGGAATTAGTCATTATCTTGATGGGAGCAGTTTTGCCTTGGGCTGTGTAAGCTTTTACAATTGCCACAGCTACCCATCTTATTATGGTTGTGATAAATGCCACGAAGGCAGATTAAATAGTCTGTCTGGCCTTCAATTGCTGACGATCTTTCCAGATATATTCTGATGCATCTATTAACACCAACCTTGCTCCAAATCTTTTCTTCTTCTGAAGATGGTCAAGGAAGGAAGGATTGAAGAATAATTTCTTGTTGAAGATGATGTTTTGAAACCACTTTCAGAAGTAATTCTTGTTTGGGAACTAGAACAGCCCTATAATTATAAAAAGTATAGGGTTCTTCTGTTGAAAGAGCTTGAAGCTTAGAAATTCTTCTTGCTGATGTAACAGCTTCTAGAAACAAGGTTTTAAACATTAGAAGAAATAAACTAATATCCTTCAGCGGTTCAAAAGATTCACTTGTCATGGGCTTCAAGACCAACAGCAAGTCCCAAGGAGGTGTTAATTGTTTTTTGGGCGGTCTAATACGAATGAGTGCTTTAAAGAATCTGGTTATTAAAGGGTCCAGAGCCTATCTGGTGTTGGTCAGTGCAGATAAAGCTGATACTAGCATTTTTAAAGTACTTCAGCTTAGACCTTTGTCTAAGCCTTCTTGGAGAAAGTCCAGAATGAGAGAGACTGAAGGTTTTAAGAAATAATGTCATTTTGCCATGGCCTAATCCCTAAAGATGTCCCATATTTTGTTGGTAGTATGAGGATTGATGATTTTCTTGACTTTAGTAAAATTTAAATCATCAAAGGAGAAAGACCTGAGTCTTCTTTTTAAGAACCAAGCACTCAGATTGAGAGTGTGAGGATCTGGATGGACTTCTGGACCTTGCAAGAGGAAGTCCCATCTCAGAAGGAGAGTGGTGGTGCTAGACTCAATCAGAGAAGGAAAGGATACCAAGGTCTTCTTTGCCAAATAGGTATTATTGCAATAACCATTGGTGGAAACACATATGCTAGATCAAAATTCCATTCTTGGGGGAATGCATCCACCTGATGGTCCTGCCATCTTGAGAAGAATTTTGGGACTTGAGAGTTCTTGTATGATGCCATGAGGTCGTTCGGATTCCATTATCCTGGGTCTATGTGGGATCAGCTTAACAAGTCTGCTAGTTGATTTTATTTCCCAGGAAGGAAGACTGCCTTCAGTCGCTGAAGATGGTTCTGAGCCCATGTCATTATTGGTTGGAGTTCGAACAGTAAACTATTGCTTTTCGTTCCTATCTGATGGCTAACAATGTTACTGACCTGTTGTCGGTTTTTATCAAAACCCACTTGTTCTGTAAGTGGTCTGAGAACGACATCAGAGCTTTGAAAACTGTTCTTAGTTCCAGAATGTTTGAGTAGAGATAAATATTGTTCTTGCTTCAGATTCCTTGGGCTATCAGGTCATTGAAGTGAGCTGCCCAGTCCTTGTAGCTGGCATCCGTAGTTTTGATCTCCCACATTGGTTCTTCCATAGCAAATCCTCTGCCTAGGTTTTAATTCTGTAGCCACCATCTTAAACAAAGTTTGAGTTCCTGTGGAATTACTATAACTTCACCCCAGTCTTGCTTCTTCTTGTTAAATTGTTTGAGAAAGCTTGTCTGTGCAGGTCGGACATGCCAATGAGCCCCTCTTACTAAGCGTATAGTAGATGTGAGGGATCCCAAGGTATTCCCTTGCTGTTGAAAATATCTTCTGGGTTCTCTCTCGAATCCTGCTTTGTCTGTCCCAGGACAGAGTAATTGTTGCATCCGATGTGTCTAATACTGTTCCCAGAAACACCAGTATCTTTGATGGTTTTAAGCGGATTTTTCTCTTGTATATTAATGATCCAAACCTCTTTATGACTGTAACCACTTTTTGTGTATTCATCCATGACATTAGGTGATCTTGAGCCACTATCAGAAGATCGTCCAAGTAATGGAATACTTGAATTCCCCTGTCTACTGAGAACTGTGATGACAGTAACTAGAACCTTGTAAAAGGTTCTTGGAGCAAGACTCTGGCCAAAAGGAAGACCCTGGAATTGAAAATGCCTTTCCAGAACAAAGAATCCGAGGAACTTCTGGTGTGTCAGGTGTATTGGGATATGGTAATATGCATCTTGCAAAATTACTGAAATTATCTACTAACCCGAAAGGCACGATCTTTGTTTGTCCTACGTTTCCAAGATGGGTAGGAATGTCTTCTGTATGACTGAGTTAGAAATGCTTTCTTTCCTTCTGCTGCCTTTTGTATAGCTTGGTCCAGGATTTTCCCAAAAAAGACATCACCCTGAAAAGGTAATGCTCATAAATTTGCTTTGGATGCATAATCAGCACCCCATGCATGCAGCCATAAGGTTCCTCTAGAAGCCACACTTAGAGCTAGTCTCTTGTCCAAGATTTCTAGTTATATCCAGAGAAGCTTCTAATGTCAAATCTGTGGCTAATCTGAGATGCTTCAGCGACTCAAGGAGATTATCTCTACTAACCCTGCTGGTGATCTCTTCCTCTAGGTTGTTAACCCAGACCTTCAGAGCTCCAGAGACTGAAACCATTGCCACTGCAGGATGGAGGCTAAAACCAATGGGCAAGTAGCCTTAAACAAGATCAGAATCTAGACTTTTCTACATTGCCGTGCTATCAATTGTTAATGTGGTTCTTTTAGCTATGCTAACCACTGCTGCATCAATCTTTGGAATAAAATTCCAAGCTTTACATTCCTTAGTGTTAAATGGATAAACCTTAGGAATCATCCCTTCTCTGGTTTATTCCATTCTTCCTGTATAATGACTTTTACAAAAGTGTGCAGAGCAAATGAAGGCTTAGAACAGGGATCCTCAAACTCCGGCCCCCCAGATGTTGCTGAACGACAACTCCCACGATTCTTTGAATTACATCGATAGCCAGAGAATCATGGGAGTTGTAGTTCAGCAACATCTGGGGGGGCCAGAGTTTGAGGACCCCTGGCTTAGAAGATTTAAGGTCTTCACAGAAGATATCGGAGGCCAAAGCTTCTGGTCTCTCTTCTAGAATGTGCAGGGTATCTCTTACAAGCAACAGGAGTTTATCCACTGATCCGCAATCGATGGCTTTGATCCAAGGTTCGCTTTTTACTTCATCGTCCAGAGCCGAACTCCTAGATCCTATCACTGTCTGAAGCTGAAGATATAGTGACAAGATTTGCACCTTTATAATCTCTTGATACGGATTGGAATCCTTCAGCAATGGCGGGGGAAATCCATTGTTTCAGGTCCGTTTGCGGGGATCTCTTCCTTATATGTCTTTTGTAAACTTCCTCCATACAAATGTAGCAAATGTTCTTGCCTTCAGAGGCCTTTGAATCACAGCCCTTGCAGCGATTTGTCTCTTGCTTTTTCTTTCTGGGCGACCTCTCAGTCTATCAAAGATTAGGAAAAAAAATTTCCAAAGTTTTTGGGAAATTTTTATTACCTTATAAAAGTATAACCACAAGCTCAGGCAGCTAATTGAATCAGAAGAGAATAGAGCCGAACACCAAGTTTCTTGCTGTAACTATATTTCACACTAAAGTTTTTTTTGCCGGTAACTGTGCCTATGCATGCGCTGAAACTAATCACATGCCTCCCTAACCGCGGCAGCCCTGAGATTAGAAGTAAAAATAACTCCAGAGCCCCCTGTCATTGCGGCTGGGAGCCGAAAACAACAGGGGAGAACTCTCTCCCAAACGGAAAGCAGGAATGAAGGCAGAATAGGTCTTAAAGAATTCCAAAATATAAGTAACTTAAAGTATCCCACGCTGCATGCTCTCACCCTGATAAGAAACCTGAACCAGTTAGTCCTGCCCAGACAGGCTTTTTACTGAAAAGAAAGGTATTAGATGAAATCCAATAGGTACCAGGAGTAGTTATGGTGCATAAGATGTTGCTTTAAGAGATACAAAAAAAAAAAAAAAAAAGAAAGAAAGAAGTGAATTGTAATAGTTACAATAAAACTAAAATAGTCCCAATAGAACTATTGTATTAATTGCTACATAGTTTCATATCCATGTGGAGTCATTATTCAAAGACTGAGATTAAAATATAAAAACTTTGTTTCTACTATTGGGACTATTATAGTTTTATTGGAACGATTACAATTCATTGATTTTCTTGTATCTCTTAAAGCAACATCTTATGCACCATAACTACTCATGGTAACTATTAGATTTAATCTAACACCTTTATTTTCTGTTTATTCTGGCTTTTTAGTGGGGACCGGTGTTTCCAATTGAGTAGTATCATTGCGATTGTCTATTCTTATCTGAGGATTTTCTTCTCGTACTTAGGCTTTTTACTGGTTCCTTCAGGGGAGAGAGGTTGTACTCCCCTGGTTGCATGTGAGACCTAATAATAAAATAAAGAATCAGTTATACAGGTGCATGAACATCCCCTGCCTGTCAGTTAGGACAAGTAAAAGAAAATTGTAGAGCTCAGGGGGGAGGGGGGCCTTTATGGAGTAAGTTAATTGATTAATCAATTAATTATTCAATTAATTATTCCTGTCCTGACAGCTAGGGGAGAGATTTATTCATAAGTAATGCTGCAATGTTTAGCCTGGAAATATCTGTATTTATAGCATTTCATACTAAAACACTGCATATTCATCTCTGCAAAATAGTGAAGTGGTCAGTGTCTCTCTAAATATCCCTAGTATTTCTAAAAATTGCTCAGCCAAATTTAAATATTAACAACCAGACAATGTTTAGAATTTTTGCAGCACCATATCAAAATTAAATAGGATGAGCTGTTAAAGTAAATCCACACTGTCATGCTTATCCAGATATTTCCAAATGTTATTACTTCATAACGGAGCACCTATTGTTCACTTAACTTGTATCATTATTAGATTAAACCAGGCTTCCCCAAAACTTCTGTTGAGATTTTATATGGTTCAAGTTATTTCAGTGTTTGTCAGAAAACATTTCATAAGGTTAATGAGACTTAAAGGGATACTCTAAACATAAATCACTACAGCTCATTATTTGACGCCAGCATGCCCCTGTGCTGTTCGCCTAGTTGTATTAAACTGTCTGAGCAGTTTGACACACACAGTGTGCCAAGGGTACCCATGTTTTACATAATTATACTGCAGAAGTTACACTTTCTTACAACCCAATTTAATATTCAGTAAATTTGGATGGAATTCATTGGCTGAGC
This sequence comes from Pelobates cultripes, assembly GCA_933207985.1. NCBI lineage: Eukaryota > Metazoa > Chordata > Amphibia > Anura > Pelobatidae > Pelobates > Pelobates cultripes. The sequence goes on from OW240914.1 coordinate 202,046,260, forward strand.
ATTTGAGGATGGAACGTATATTACCAATATGAAAATTTTACTTCCACAGTACTAATAGGTCAAATGAGTAGCTGGGTCACAATTGTCCAGGTAACACTAAGTTAGCGTCAAACATTTCCTACCAGGGTTAGGGTTGTAAAAAAAAAAAAACCCAAAAAACAAACACACAAAAACCTGATTCTAAATGGCACCATGAAGCACTAGGTAAGTGGCCTACCACACAGTGGCAAAGGCTAAGACTTTGGCTTTCACGGGGGTAAACGCAATACGGAAGGCCAATCTTTGACCCACATGGGTCCTAGAATGTACACGTTATAACGGCCATGTTGACATTTATATTCACAAACAGATCTTGAATGATCCAGTCAGAGGAAATTAAATAAAAAAAAAAATAAAAAAAAAATAAAAAGAACGAATAACATCAACAAGAAACGTCTGACACCAATATTTTTAATATATTTTTTTTTTTTTTTTACTTAAGTCTATACTTTTTTACAATAAATAGATAAAAAAAGTGTAAAAATGACTTTAAAATATATAGAGGGTAACTTAAAAAAAAGACAGGAGATGTATAAAAGGATGTTTTATAAAGTGTTAGTAAGAGTTACTACACCTTGCACTTCAACAACATGGTATTAAAAAAGTAAAATAAAAATAATAAGTCTAACCTGCCTGTATTACATCTGTACAATAATATCAGGACTGTAACATGTGCTCCACAGCACATAAACTTATAGAGAAATACAGCACGTCAGGCAAAAAACAAAACCTACAAGTGCTCTTTGGAGAGACAGCATGCATTTTCTTTTCTAAATTGCTTATTTACACTAAGCCATATATTTGCAGGTCGTAAAAAAAAAAAATTTAAAAAATTTCATTGGGACTATACAGTAAACATTAAAAATGAGTAAAAAAAAAAAAAAAATAGAGGTCAACTTCAGACTATGTATGTGTAGTCATGGTATGGAGCAGTTTAAAATTTGTTGGGCTGTAATAGAAAGCTGAAATTTGGCATGCTAAATTTGTATGCTTTTGACAAAAATCGCTACATGTACAAACCTTGTGCGAAAGCTTTTGCCTGTTACAATACTCAACATATCATTTCAAAACGATCATTTGATCAAACATTTTCATGTACACCCAGAATTAATTTTTGTCATGTGGGAAGAGTCTGAAAACAAACTTCGAAAAAGTAAAAATTATAGAAACATTTGAAGTTTGTGTCTCCTCAGTGCAAAATTAAACAGTCTTAATGGTAAATATGTAAACTGCATACATTTGGTCTCTGCTTGTTTTATACATGGCTCTATTGAACATCCACTGAATACACACTTTGCATCACACACTTAAATGACACCTGCAGGTTAGTAAAATATGGTTTAAAAGTGTGTGTGGGGTAAAATGCTTGGAGATACCACAGCAATCACAGATTAAACAGCACCTTATTGCTGAGAATTACACACGCTGATATTACATGGTGAAAGCAGCGCAAAGCTGCTGAAATGCAAATCCTTGATGGCAAGGTTGTAACCCATTTGTTTCACAAAGTTTTAAAGGTTTTCTAGCTTTCAAAAAGGTAGAGACTTCGTATACGAAGAGAAGTGAATTGCTGGCAGTGTCCTTATTCCTGTCACATACAAATAGTCCAAAGTGCCTTCGTTTTCCTTATTCATAAAAACACAAGGGCTTGCCCTTCTGATTCTTTGGCAGAGATATTAAGAGGCAACTCCACCTTTATGGCACAATATGCAGCTGAAAATATGGCCGCACTCGACATTTCCTATGTACAGTACAGTTCAACGGTCTGTAAAAGTTTACAGACTCAGTCCCATAGCTGTTCAGGCTACGCATCCAACTGCTTGCTGCTTTCAGATTTTTGATCAAGCCGGCTTCGATTGCTTTTTACCATGTAGATGAAATATGCCAACGTTTCCTTCTCATTCACTGGAATGTTTCGGAAGTGTCGACTCACTGTCTATTGAAAGAAAGGAGACATTTATTTATGTGGAATTAATTAGGCATGGATATTTGGGGTGAGTTATCAACACGAATTAGGGTTAAACAGGCCAAGTGAAATCACACATCTCATACAGCACCATCTAAATGTTTCTTCAGGATGCAAGTTGTATTTTCTTCAGAAACTGTGCACCACAGTAAACTTATTAAATACACATTCAAGTTCATGGAAGCTGGGGACAATTTCCTTTCTTCACTGTGAAGAATATCAGTTTATATTTAAGTAAAAATAGACACTTTAAAAACCATAACCACTACAAGCATGATGCAGTTGCTATAGTGTTAGGAGTCCCCTAGCACAGCCCAACAATAGTAAAGTGTCTAGAAGTTTAAGAATGGATCATTTAATAACAACACTTAAATGTGTTTAATATTTGTGGATAAAACGTTTCCAATAAATTAATCTACAGAAGTCACAATTAAAGGAACACTATAGGGTCACAAACATGTATTCCTGACCCTATAGTGTTAAAACGACCATATAGGTTTTCCCCCACCCCCGAATATAGTAAAATCTTTCGGTCTAATGTTAATTCTGTGCAACCTTTATAAGAATAAGTCATTGACTGAGAGGAGTCACATGGTGCTCTCAGTCAATGAATTGCAATTGTTGCCTTATTCAGCTTCTGCAGCAACTGAAAGCACTGGTGTACCAGGGAACATAAAACCGGGGCTCCAGGTAATGGGGCAAACCAGACCAGGGTACTCCTAGCATCATAACTATTACAGTGGCCTGTAGTGGATATGATGCTTGGAGTAACCTTTTAAGATAAAGGAGGTAAAATAACCCTGTTTTATTCAATTATCAATTTTGAAGGAACACTATAGTAACCAGAACCATCACAGACTACAGTCCCTGCAAGCCTTTTAATGTAAACAATACCTTTTCAAAAGAAAAGGCAGTGTTTACATTGCTGGCTAGTTACATCTCTAATGATTCAACAGCCTCTTGATTGATGATCTCAGCCACTGAGGCAGAGCTAGACGCGGCGAAATCGGCACTGCATCAGAGAAAAGGTGAGTAAAGACATCTTTCAAGTGAGATGCAAAAGGAGGCAGGGATCGAATTAAACACTATACTGTCAGGAATACAGATTTGTATTTAGTGCTCCTTTCATTGTGAGAGATTAGAGAGTTTTGCCATCAAGAATGGTGATCCCTGCTACAGTGCTTGCGCTTTCCATGCCAAACATACCTCTGCAAGTTGTGCCTTGTTGAGTCCTGGCCGAGTTTGTAGTTTATAATGCCGTTTATATCTGCGCAGCGTGTTTACTTGGAGTTGAAATAGGTCAACCTACAGGAAGAAGAATGTGCGGCTTTAGTAATTCTATTTATTCAATGAGCCTATGTAAACAAAATTTCATGGCGCATACTATACGGTATTATTGAAACTAAGGTTGCTTATCCCTTAAAAGTATGGCCGTGATTTCAAATACTATTGTACATTTAACCAATGCAGAAAAAAAATAAAAAAAATAAATTAATGCACATTCAATATAAAAATAAGAAAAAAATTCCCAGTTAATGCTAACTAGTAAGGTAGTTGAGAATGAAGTGAATTTGAAGTGAGTTGTAAAGCAAATCTTCCAACGGAATGTATGCTTTTTATGCATACAATTACAGATCATTTCAATTCTAGGTGTATAAACATTTTGTCAATCCAGGACTTTATATTTTAAGTCCTATGCTGCTAGCCAGGCTTTAAAAAAAAGTTACTCACCAATGCAAGCCTGGAGAGCTTATTGAGCCCTCACAAGGGTGAATTTCTACTAGCCAGGGCTAAACTTTCACTTGCCAATGAAGAGTGGAAAAATGTATCTGCTGGGATTAATTTCAACTATCTAGAGGCATTGATTTAAATTCTGTACAATAACTGCCTGTGACTTTACTGATTTTGTTATTATTTAAAAAAGCGCCAACATATTTTCTAGCACTTTACAGTAATAGAATGTGGATAATTGACAAGTAGTTAACATACAAAATATTAACAGAGATAGGAGGTTAAGAAGACCTTGCCCTAGCGAGCTTACATTGTGTGATTTGGAGTAGACCATGCTCCTTGCCATTCAAAAAAGGCAATTTCAGTACATCAGGTAGGGTACTACAGTGCAAAAATGGTTGACATTGAGTCTATCCAGTATACAGATATTCCAAAATCTGATGGATGCATATATAGAAACACTACACATTTAGAGAGTTTCTTGTGATAAGGTGCTTATGACATCTGATATAACGGATTGATAAAACCAAATAGATTTCTCCTCCCCAAAACCTTTGGAATATGAACGCAGGAATTTTCAGGAGTTCACAGTAAGTTTTAATTTGCTTAGCATTTTAAGTTCTGCACACTATATAGGAAACATTAACACGGAACCCATAGCTTAAAGGACACATTTTGGACTATTTCAAAATACTCCAACTACAGTTGTATCTATATAATAAAATGCAGGAGGGGGAGGTTGGGGATGGAGTTGGAGAAGTAGCTGCTTTAGTTCTGTGTGTCGGCAGGGGACTTTTAATATAATGCACCCAAACACCTGTCAGTGAGAATGGTAGCTTTACAGCTGCAAGGATATTTGCATATTGATGCAGTTATATCCACTAACGCAGAAACGGAGTATATTCATAACCTATTCAAAGAAAATAGCTCTTTATGTTGTTTAACCCCTTAAGGACCGAGGACGGTTCAGGACCGTCATCGGCATTTTTGCGTTGCCGACCGATGACGGTCCTGAACCGTCCTAACGGTCAGAGCTACTTACCTGATCGCTGTCGTTCCCCCGGCGGCGATCAGCATGGCTCCGGTTGTGGGGAGACTGCCTGCAGCCCAGGCAGTCTCCCCACGGCAGATTAGGACCCCTGTGGCCATGTGATCGCTTAACACAGCGATCACATGGTCACAATAGGTGTCCATAGTGCTGCCTGCAGGGGGGCTGCCTGTACTGACAGGCAGTCTCCCTGCATGTGTAAAATCAAAAAATAAATTAAAGTTAGTGTTAATAAAAAAAATAAAAATAATTATATATGTGTATATATGATATATAGACATATATTATACCTGTTCTAGATGATTTACTGCAAACCAATTAGTTTGAATGACTATCTGTTCCTGTCCAAATTAAAGATAATAAAGTTGCGTGCACGCAGAAGTAAATTCACACTGAGACACAAGGTTCAGGGTAATGAAAGAACTTCAGAGAAGTTTAATGGCTTCTGACAGAAAATGGATGCGCAGACCCTTTTAAAGGCATTATTACATCATTGAAGAAAATCAAGATATAGACAAATAGACATTGTTAATTGGCTTAGGTGCTAAGATGTTAGTAAAATGCCCTCCCCATTCTTAGGTCACTATCTACGTAATTTCTTAACTCCTACAGGTCTTAGCGCCATTTTGCTAAAATGAGGAGCTCACTCGACGGGAGGGGCCTTTTGGCAGCTATCCATTTGGAGCGTAGCTGGCACTTGTTAGTTTCTCAAGGTTAGGTTTCAAGGCTTTTAGTAAATACACATTTTATCAAAGCTATTTCTTGCTGACATGCAAATTCTATGTTCTATAGACAAAGCTTCCTTGTAAAACTATGGGGCCTCTTAGAGGTATAGCAAGAGGATTTAAAGGGGCCTTACAAATTTATAGAGGCCTAATAATTCTACAACAGTCCCCCCTAAAATGTTATTTGCTAAAAGACAAAACTTTATTTGTTAGTATCAGAAGAAGTATTAGCCCAAAGACACAGAAACCCCATGACCGCTGACTTAGTGTTAATGCAAAGTGCAAGTCTATCCCTCTCTTGACCCTAACAGGCTGCAGCACATCCGTCAGTACGGTTCAGGAACACTCTTCACTCCGCTGGTAACCCATAGTGGCTTATCCACTACTTCTCCGTACGGCAGTCTACCCATAAAGACGGACGCTGTCCCTGTACTGTCCCTTCCTAGACTTTCTGCACTTCATCAGTATAAGGGAGAGTTTGTAGCGGAATACAGGGTGAGATGAGGTCTTGATCATCGATTGTCAGATGAGTGAAGGTTGGTGTTGCTTGGTCTACAGTTTTCTGCAGGAATTTCCTTAGGCATGGGAGGACACAACAAATGAGAAGAGCGAGAATAAAAAGAAAAATTAGTAAGGCAATACCAATCTGGACTAAAGCTCTCTGCCAACCAGTCATCCAACCAAACCATTTTTCCCAGGGATCAGTAACTCCAGAGTGTCTCTTTAACTCTTCTGAGAGTCTGTTTAATTTAGCTATGGCCAGAGTGACTTTACCATTAGGACCTGTGTTTTCTGGAATGTAAGTGCAACAAGTCATAGTGTCGGGTAGTATTTTACAGACCCCCCCTTTTTCGGCTAAGATCATGTCTAAGGCCAGTCTGTTCTGGAAGGTCATTTGGGATGTGGCCTGTAATTGCTCGGCCAAGCCCTGGAGGGCATCCCTGGTGTAGTTCACGAAGCGCTGTTGGTTGTAATAGATTTAATTAATCCAATTAAGGTTTTTGTTGGCAGTGACTATGGTAAAAAGTGATTCAAAACCTACAGCTACTTCATCTCTAGCTTTAAATTCATTGGGTACCCCCCTAGGCACCCCAATGGCATCTATGTAAATGTGGGGGTCAAAACTGCCTTTTACTGGGGTTTCGCGCCTTACTCTGGCTGATGTATGTGGAGGGTCGTATGTGTCATGATGATTATCAGAAATAATATGAATGGGCATGATAACTTTGGCCAGGGTACACTCACCCCACCACTCAGTTTCCAGCCTAGATCTTAACTGTAGATCCCCACATAACCAGTAAATATCCCCCAATGACCTGGTATGGTGTTGCAACAGGCGTATAGGAACAGTTCTGTAAGTGGCGCAATAACCTTTAGAAAAGTTACCCATGAATTTACCAATCCCGTCATACATGGCATAACAAGTGTAATTACCTCTATAGACTGTGACTCCATCTGGTGGCTTAACATTTTCAACTAAGAGAGGGTATTCTGCCGTCCATGCCATGCAGAGGGACCTATTAAAGTCATATTGGTAGGCAAAAAGGCTTAAGAAGCAATCTTCTATCTCTAAAGGGAGAGTTAGGGGGACGGTGCCAAGGTGGGGTCGGGCACCGCCACATACATAACATGCTGTTTTATTATGTTTGTTGGCATTATACCTCATCCATTCTAACCACAAATTAATGTCATTGAATCCAGTTTCAGCGGCCATGGTATCTTCAAAAGTGGGGTTAGCGATGGCCATCATATCTTTAAAGGACTGGATATGTGGTTTTAGCGGATTTGGGACCATATGATCAGCCCCTTGCCACTCTGGAGAGTGGTACATATCTCTGAGGTAGAAATGACCTAATTTGTTGTAGGAACCTTTCTTCCAATACATTCCCATTACATATCGGTCTGCATCCTCGGGGCCAGGATGTTCAATATTTAACATTAATTTCATAGGGGTACTTCCTCCAGGCTTTCTTAAAGTCATTCTTTGAAGGAGGGATCTACCCTGATTGTCTATCTTAGATAAAGCACTTTTGGGTTTGTAACCCCAGGCAGGCCCAGTATTCCATCCCGCAGCCCCCCAGTAGTTACAGTCACAACCCCATTGTTCATCTACTACACAAACGTAAGGGTCTTTTGCTTGTGGTATATCTTTATAAATGGCTTGAATCTGTGACTTAGGGAATGGGCACTCTACAATATCACAGTAATCAAAAGTGAATGTAGCCACATGGGTACATGATGAATTATACCAGAAAGTGTACCCACTAGCATCTTTGGTGATGGCCACCTGCTGGGCTTTAAGGAGGCCAACTAAGGAGATAATGTACCAGAGGCACATGGTTGCATAGAGTTAGCTTCCTCTGGGGCAGGTGTCTTCTTGCAGTGGGAAGCGTGGATCCAGTTAGGCCTTCCGGCCAATTTGACAGAGGTAGGGGAGATCAGGAGAACTTGGAACGGTCCGTCAAATCTTGGTTCCAGGGTGTGTTTTCGCACAAATTTCTTGACCAGAACCCAGTCACCGGGGAGCAGACTGTGGTTGCCTGTGTCAGAATCAGGATCTGGAATTTTAGAGAAAACTTGGACATGGATTTTGTTCAAAGCATTTGCGAGTTCAGTTACATAATCTACTAAAACATCAGTTTGAAGTTGTAGTTGTTGGGGAAAATAGCAACCTAGCCTAGGTGCAGTCCCAAATAGAATCTCGTATGGGGACAATGAGGTAGTATTTTTGTACAAGAGCATTCATTAGATCTTTTTGATAAATGTGCAGGTCTGTGTGTCCATTGTACGACTGCTGGGTACAAATTCTTAGGGAGGCAGAAATTGAGGTTGTTGGAGTACACTCCATCCTTCAGAACTGCCCCTTTCTGTTTCCACTTCTGTATTTCTTCAGGGGCAACTGTAGCCTGTTGTTCCCGCAGGATTTTCAGGTCAGTTGGAAGAGTCTGCAGAGTAAATATGGGAGTTTCTTCATTTCCGGACACTCTTCTTTCCACTTCCTGTGGTTCTTTTGCAGCTTGTTTTGCAGCCTGATCAGCTAGATGGTTGCCCTTTGCTTCATCTGAGTCCAACTTCCCATGTGCTTTTATCTTCAAAATAGCCACTTCTTCTGGGAGTAGGAGGGCGTCCATCAGCTCCTTGATTGCGGAACCGTGCTTGATTGGTGTACCGGCGGTGGTAAGAAATCCTCTTGTTTTCCAAATTAATCCGAAGTCGTGAGCCACGCCCAGTGCATATCTTGAATCCGTGTAGATATTGGCGCGCTTTCCTTCAGAGATCTTGCATGCTGAAGTCAGGGCTTGCAATTCAGCTTCTTGTGCAGACATAGTTGATGGTAAAGATGATGATTTGACAATTTCATCTGTTGTGGTTACGGCATATCCTGTATGGTATCTTCCTTCTTCATCAGCATATCTTGAGCCGTCCACAAACAGGGTGAGATCGGGATCTACCAATGGGTCTTCATGTACAGTTGGTAGATGTGTTGTTTCCATTTTCATCTGTTCAAAACAGTCATGAGGTGTATCTGGGTCGTATTCATTCACTATGGTTAAATCTTGGAACTTATTTTCCAGGAAATGACGTGGCCATGCTTTTAGGGTCATTTGTTGGATATTTGACAACACCATTTTCCTGTAGCTGTGATTCGTCCATAGTGGCCCATGCTTTTGCCATAGGCCCAAGATCATTCCATGATATTGTTTTCAACTTGGTCACAGGGACATGTGGAATGGCAGTGTCCCAATGACGGTACAAATGCTTGAGTTCCGGAGGTAGATGAATCAAGACCATACTGTTGCCTTCAGAATCACAGTAGAAGTCTTGTGCAGTGAGTTTTACTTCAACCAGCTTATAGAGTTCATCTTCATAGCAGGGTTCAGGAGTGATGTTTGGTTTGTACCACATGGTACAGAAGGCATATCCTGCTCCGTCATGAAGGAGTGCTTGTCCATCATGAAAGGATAGGTTGGGATGCATTTCCTTCTTGATGGTGCCAGTGAGAAGAAAAACATAAGTTTCGTCCATGATGAATCCGTAGTATACACCCCCCTCAGGGAGTGGCAGAAGAGTGGACGGATTGAGAACTTGACATCTTTGGAGGGTAATGTTGTCAGGCAACAAAAGATGACATTGAAGGCGAAGATGCCTGGCAGGAGTAACATGCTTAAGCTGGACCTGGTTGACTATGGCAGACTATCCCCAGTTCTTTCAATGAGCTCTCTGGCAGCAAAGACGGCCCGAAGGCAAGAGGGACGTCCTCTGGCCACAATATCCAGTTGGCAGGAGAAAAATCCAATAGGCCCTTGGCGGCCTCCAGGACCATGGGCCTGAGTGAGTACTCCTGTTGCATGGCCTTGTCTTTAGTCTGGTAGGCCAAGAGCAGGAGCAGAAGCAATAGCACGTTTGAGAGAACAGAAGTTGTCAAGGGCTTCTGTGGACAAGCATAATGGGCCTGACTTGAGAGCATCATAAAGAGGTTGCATAAGGAGCGAGGCTTCTGGGATCCATGCTCGGCAATAGGAAATGAGGCCTAGGAAGGCGTGTAGTGACTTTGAGGTCCTTGGAGGTGGAATGTCCAGTACTGCTCTAACTCGGTCACGGGTGAGATGTCTGGTTCCCTGAGACAGACAATGGCCAAGGAAAATAACAGTAGGTTGGCAGAATTGCAGCTTGAGACGTGAAGCTTTACATCCTTGTTCTGCTAGGTAGCAAAGAAGATTAAGTGAGCATTGTTCTGTTGTGGGTATATCATCTCCACAAAGCAGCAAATCATCCACATATTGAAGCAGGACGACCTCAGGATGGTCAGATTGCCATGGATCAAGGATAGAGCACATGGCCTTCGCAAATTGACTTGGTGAATTTTGTGCCCCTTGGGGCATGACAGTCCATGTGTACTGTTGTTTGTCATGTGTGAAAGCAAACAGATATTGGCAAGTTGGATCCAGGGGAACACTGAAGAAGGCATTGGCTAGATCAATTACAGTGAAGTACTTGGCAGAGGGTGGAACGCCGGAAAGGAGAGTGTGTGGGTTGGGCACTATTGGAGTGTCCAAAACTGTGGCTTCATTTACCGCTCTGAGGTCTTGGACCAATCTGTACTTTTCTGGTTCGCCTTTTTGGAGTCTTTTTCTTTACTGGAAATAATGGAGTATTGCATGGTGATTCACATTTGACAAGAGCACCCTTCTCCAGGAGTGCTTGAATTTGAATTGTAATGGCTGCAGCTTGAGCTGGTTTCAAAGGATACTGTGATTTTCGTGGCAATTTTACGCCTGGGATGAGCTTTACCACCACAGGCGGGACCTTTAGATGGCCTATGTCCTCTGGGCCTGTGGACCACAGCTTCTTGGGAACATCAGTCTTTAGTGAATCAGGGAAATTAGTCCTTAGGTCTTTTGCATCCCCATGAGGCTCTTCTAGATGTAGCATCAGGGGTAAGGAGCACAAAGCTGAGGTGTCTGAGACAGATAGAGGGGTGGATAGTTCCACTTGTCCATCTGGAGTAAAGGTGATGGATGCCTGCAGGCGTGAAAGAACATCAGCTCCTAACAGGTTAATGGGGCATGTGGAAGATACCACAAAGCGAGCAAGCAAGTTGTGGCAGTTACCAACCCGCAGTGGGGTGGACAGGGGACTTTGCCTTGGAAGGCCGTCCACCCCAACACAGGAGACATCAATATTGGAAAGAAATGAGGTATCAGGCAGGTCTTGTTCTCTCAGAACACTTTGGGCTGCACCTGTGTCAACTAGGAAAGTGGTGGGCTGGCCCTCAATGGGTAAAATTACAGTAGCTAGAGGCCCCCCTTGTTCCCCTGAAGACACTGCCATGGCAGGGGCATTAAGCATCAGCGGGTTTGCTCTCCTCAGTATGGGCTGTGTTACTGACTCAAACCCCTTTTGTATGTCATTAGCCATAGCTTTTTTGCAGTCTGAACATGTCTATCATTATAAATAATGGTTAATAGTAAGTTAAGTAAAGTTCCTATATGTCTTTGGATAAAACATTAACTATTGCGGTACTATCATTTATATTAATTAGACTATAACAATTATACCACCCTGTAACTAAGTAAACAACCAGTAGTGGCTGGGTTAATAAAACATGCCACAAACCCTTCTAATGCTAAACCATCATTTAAAGTAAAGGATGTTACTGTAAACCTACGATCTGTAACTAGCAAGATTCGATTAAGCAAAGATACAATGTTTAAAATAACTTGCATTATTTGGCTATTTCCCTTGTTGCAAGATTAATCTGGATAATCAGCTGTTATGCTCTTATATTCGTGTCCAACAGATTTCATATGTAGGTCACACCACATTTGCAAATTACATTTTAGCAACCTTCTTTTTTTTTTTTTTTATATCACGGACAAATTGTTGATACAGGGAAACAAATGGCATGATTGTTTTAGTAATTATCTAAATGGGGCGAGCATAATAGGGGTAGGCCTCATGATGGAGGCAGCCATGACAGGGGCGGGGAAGGAAATGACAGCAAGGGAGGAAGTGAGATGACGTCCATGATAGGTGTGGGAAAGGAAGACAGGAGGTGTGGGCATGGTAAGGGCGGAAGTGACGTTACTTTAGAAGCAACCGTGACTGTGGATAGGTCACGGGACTGGCAGGCGCCATCTTTAGAGTGGTGGTTGATGTACTTTCAACCATACACTATATTAAAACTATTAAAATAAGTCAGAGAAGCAACATTCTGTTCTGCAAAATGGAATACTAAACTATGAACAGACCTGGCAGGTTAAATAAGACAGTTGAGAACATTATGCATTTAACAGCCCATACAGCTGTTTCTAGAAACATGTACTTTAAAATAACTTTAAAATAATAAAATGATGCAAAATAAACTCGCGGAATTCAACCAAATTCCCTTATCTTCCTCAAACCATTAATCACTTTCCTCCTCTTATACTGACTTAACAACATCGCATATTCCCTCTACACCTTCCTAAATCCCGTATTCAACACTGAATGCAATCTTGTGACCTCGTCACTCCCACAATCCTCAGTACCTTATACTCTTATCAGTAGCTTCTGAATAACTCTACAGAACACCGAAGAGACAGACCTAAATCGCAAGCATGTCACCACCCCCCTCCGCCCCCTCCCCCCCCGCGTCTCACAGAAGCGAGGGGAGGGGGGGAGGTTTTAGCAGAGGGGGATTTGAGTGGAACAAGAGAGAGACTGCCTGCCAGCACGAATTTAACCATGTCAACGCTGTACAGTAACAAGACAGAAGGACAATTACATTACAAAGCAAAGAGACACAAAAACACAACATTTCATTTATACCCCCACCCTCTACCAGGGTAATGGCTAACACAAAATACAAAACCCCACAGCGTTTTAAGATTGGGGTGGGATGGTGACCATGGTCAGCTACATTTCGGTCATTACTGACAGGATGATGGAAGTGGTCACCTCCTGGACAGGGCACTGGCTGGGATAACTTCCCAGTAACACAATTATTATGATATACATACAATCTTAAACCTTTGTGATCAATATCTTCCTCAACCTATCCCTTTTGCTGAATAGCTCTTGCTACTCGGTACCAGGCTTCTGCTGTACAAACCAAATCTTGGTCCGACAGCTTCCCTTTCTTCTCTGTCAGTAACTTACGCCAGCTCTCTGGCTACAATCTGCCGCACAGAGGTACGGTAATTCCACATACTTTAGCAATCTTACTCACTTTCTTAACCATCTCTTCTCCTTCTCTGTCTTCCACTAGATCACATGCTAACCAACCCTTACTGGGTTTATCTAACTTCTGTCCCATCCTCCCTATACAAGGCGTCCCAGATATAGAGAGAGAAAGGAACAGAACGTCTACCGTGCTCGACTGCTACTTTAAGAGCAAGCTCTTTAAGTACGTCTTCCCAAAGCGTAGACTAGTCACTGATTCCGCCTACCCGTGGTAGCCGCGGATTGGAGCGTGGCGAGAAGTGTGTGACCAATCACTTCTCTCAACAAAGAGAAAGAGAAATAGGAGGGGAAAGTGTAAATAGTACAGTGAGTAAGATAGAAGTAAACACAGGAATCTGTGTGACAGACAAGTAAGACAATAACATTTCAGTGTAAATACAGTGAATGCATCACAGTTCAAATAAGTTCAACAGTTTTATCCCTTGCCTTTACTCGTGTGGCCAAAAGCCACCTCCCTCAACCTCGTAGTGTCCCTGTTGCGGACCCACCTGCAAGTCTCACTACCAGCAGCCACAGGAAACAGCAACAGCTTCCAACCCGAATCCTGTATAGCCTAAAGAATTGGAATCTTACCTGCCTCAGCGCTCGAGGCTGGAATTTTACCAAGAAGAAGTGTCCGATGAGGCTAGCTAAGCGGTCAAAATGACACTCTGGGGAACCCCAGGAAGCAGTGAGTCTACTGCCCTCCACAGATTCCCCCTACTCTTTTTCCTTACAGCCACAGCTACGTGGCTCCTAAAAGAGTTAAACAGGCACTTAAAAAAACACACCCAGGCAACAGATAGTCAACATGCAGGTAAACTAGGTATCATTAACAATACAAAGACTCTGGGCAAGTTATTACCTGACTTTGATGTCCTCTCGGCAGCAGTCACAGACACTGGGGCAGGTCAATCACAGGGGCAGGAACATACCGGCTAGGTGCTGCAGCAATCTCTACCGTGTATTCAGAGGTGATCAGGCTCTTTTCCTTCCCACAGGATTCAGCCCCCCCAGCGTCTTCTTGGACAGCTGCCCAGACTGGACATAGCCCAGAGCCCCACGTTGAGAGCGCCAATTGTTCTAGATAATTTACTGCAAACCAATTAGTTTGAATGACTATCTGTTCCTGTCCAAATTAAAGATAATAAAGCTGCGTGCACGCAGAAGTAAATTCACACTGAGACACAAGGTTCAGGGTAATGAAAGAACTTCAGAGAAGTTTAATGGCTTCTGACAGAAAATGGGTGCGCAGACCCTTATAAAGGCATTATTACATCATTGAAGAAAATCAAGATATAGACAAATAGACACTATTGATTGGTCCAGGTGTTAAGTGGTTAGTTAGGTACCCTCCTATCAAGAGGTGATGTCATCCTTGACACGGGAGTGGACACAAGATGTAGGCGCCATCTTGTTAGCACGAGGTGTTCATTCGATGGGAGAGTGCTTTGGCAGCCATCCATTTAGAGTGTAGCTGGCACGGTTAGTTTCTCAAGGTTAGGTTTCAAGGCTTTTAGTAAATACACATTTTATCAAAGCTATTTCTTGCTGACATGCAAATTCTATGTTCTATAGACAAAGCTTCCTTGTAAAACTATGGGGGGCCTCCTAGAGGTATAGCAAGAGGATTTAAAGGGGCCTTACAGATTTATAGAGGCCTAATAATTCTACAACAGTGGCACTGGTCACCGTATCCACTGTTAGCGTAACACACCCGCTTTAAGGACACTGACTGCTATTCAATCTATAACAGTGAAAAAAGTGTTTTGTTTTTTTAAATCAAAGCTTTGTGTCACCAGATCTAATTGGTGGCACTGGTCACCGTATCCACTGTTAGCGTAACACACCCGCTTTAAGGACACTGACTGCTATTCAATCTATAACAGTGAAAAAGATTATTTTTTTTTTAAATCCAAGCTATTGTGACACCAGATCTAATTAGTGGCACTGGTCAGCGTATCCACTGTTAGCGTAACACACCCGCTTTAAGGACACTGACTGCTATTCAATCTATAACAGTGAAAAAAGATTATTTTTTTTTTAAATCCAACTATTGTGACACCAGATCTAATTAGTGGCACTTGTCAGCGTATCCACTGTTAGCGTAACACACCCGCTTTAAGGACACTGACTGCTATTCAATCTATAACAGTAAAAAAAGTTTTTTGTTTTTAAATCCAAGCTATTGTGACACCAGATGTAATTGGTGGCACTGACTGGGGAAATGGGCACAGTATGCACTGTGAGCCTGACACAGAAGTTGGCAGCAGTGGCAGACAACTGACTGCTATTCAATCTATAACAGTGAAAAAAGTTTTTTGTTTTTAAATCCAAGCTATTGTGACACCAGATGTAAGTGGTGGCACTGACTGGGGAAATGGGCACAGTATGCACTGTGAGCCTGACACAGAAGCTGGCAGCAGTGGCAGACAACTAAGTGCAATTACATTACATAGAAAATAAAAATTAAAAAAAAGCATACCCTTATCCCTAACCTAGCTATGCTTTTCCCTATCTTATGAACAGCAGCTACACTTTCCCTCCTCTTACTAAGCATGCAGCTTGAGAATGAATCTAAAATGGATGCTGTCCAGTAGGTGGGAGGGTCTGCTAGGGAGGCTGTGCTGCTAATTGGCTGGAATGTGTCTGCTGACTGTGAGGTACAGGGTCAAGGTTTACTCAATGATGACGAATAGGGGGCGGGTCGAAACGCGCATATGTTCGCCCGCCGTGGCGAACGCGAACATGCTATGTTCGCCAGGAACCGTTCGCCGGCGAACCGTTCGGTACATCACTAGTGCTTAGTGTAAATTACTGTATATACTCGAGTATAAGATGAGTTTTTCCACACGTTTTTTGTGCTGAAAACCCCCCACTTGTCTTATACTCTAGGCAATGTCTGTATTATGGCAACTTACATTGCCATAATACAGACCAGGACGGCCGGGCTCATTACAAGCCCGGCGGTCCTGTTGGGGGCTGGCAGCTAGCTGTTACGTACCTTTCCTGCAGCTCCTGTCAGCTCCCTTCTCCTGCGTTCCGGTCAGCTCCACTGTAAGTCTTGTGAGAGCAGCGGCGTCAGACCGCGAGACTTACACTGGAGCTGACCGGAACAGAGGAGAAGGGAGCTGACAGGGGCTACACACTCTGCATCACATACACAAACACACTCTGTATCATATACACACACACACACTGCATTCATACACACACACACTGCACTCATACACACACACTGCATTCATACACACACAAACTGCATTCATACACACACTACACACACTGCATTATATACACACACACCCTGCATTCACTATACACACAAAATAGATATTCAATTAATGTATTTTTGGGGGGATCTAATTTTATTTAGAAATTTACCAGTAGCTGCTGCATTTCCCACCCTAGTCTTATACTCGAGTTAATAGGTTTTCCCAGTTTTTTGGGGTAAAATTAGGGGTTTCGATTTATATTCGGGTTGACTTATACTCTAGTATACACGGTAATTCAAATTAGGCTTAATTAGTCTTAAACGGTCACCTCAATTTTTTAATATAGTGATCCTTTCATCAAATTTGAAAGACAAATATATATACAATATACTCTTTGTTAAATAATGTAAAGGTAAAAAAAATCTATTTCTGTTCCTTAAAGGGTAACTGTCAAATTTTTTTTTTTTTAAATAGTAATCCTTTCATTAAGTATTGAAAGGAAATAGATGTTTTTAAATCAAGTAAAAATAAAAAATGCAAAATACAAATCACTACCTTTAGTACAGGACTGTCCAACCTGCGGCCCCCCAGATGTTGTGGAACTACAACTCCCGTGATTCCCTGTCTATCTGTTTCATTGAAATAATCATGGGAGTTGTAGTTCAGCAACATCTGGAGGGCCGCAGGCTGGACAGCCCTACTTTAGTATATGACAGGATCCTTCAGCCATATACATGCACCTTGGGTCTCTATTGTCTTCCTGGCTTCACTTCACTCATTGCAGTGACATCATCATACTAAGTGTCACATTTAAACACTCTGTTCCAAGGTTCATAAACATAGCTGAAGGAACCTGTCATTTTTTAAAAGGCAGGAATTATTTTTTTTTATTTTTTTTATTTAAACACATCTATTTCTTTTCAATACTTGATGAAAGGATTCATATTTTAAAAATAGTTTTGACAATTGTTCTTGAAGGAATTGAGATAGACAGATATCTATCTGTCCCTACTTACATCAGTCTGTCTGTCTAACTACATATCTAAACAGTGACAGAACTACCACCGGTGCAGCTGCACGTGGGCCTGCAGAATAAGGGGGCCCATCAGGCGAGCCATGCTCTAAGGTACATTTGATGGACATGTGTCAGTGCTTTTAAAGTGCTTTGGCCCTTTAACAGTGCAACTGGGCACCCTTCTTATCGATTGCCTGAGACAAAGCGAGGGCCTCTTACTTCTTCCCAAAGAGAAAGAAGCCATGTGAGACACAGGAGTGGGCTGGGCTGGAGAGCTAGCCCCTAACTCCCAACAGTCTTTCATAGTTACCCACCTGTAATAACTATAAAAGTATACATTTTGACCAGTATGTGAGTGAGAGAGTGTGTGTGTGTGTGTATATATGTACACTGAACAAAATTATAAATGCAATACTTTTGTTTTTGCCCCCATTTTTCATGACCTGAACTCAAAGATCTAAGACTTTTTCTATGTACACAAAAGGCCTATTTCTCTCAAATATTGTTTACAAATCTGTCTAAATCTGTGTTAGTAGATTAGACAGCATGATTATTGCAAAGGTATGCCTTAGGCTGACCACAATAAAAGGCCACTCTAAAATCTGCAGTTTTATCACACAACACAATGCCACAGATGTTTTGAGGATGCATGCAGTTGACATGCTGACTGCAGGAATGTCCACCAGAGTGGTTGCCCATGAATTGAATGTTCATTTCTCTACTACAAGCCGCCTCCAAAGGCATTTCAGATAATTTGGCAGTACATCCAACCAGCCTCACAACCACAGACCACGCGTAGCCACACCAGCCCAGGACCTCTACATCCAGCATCTTCACCTCCAAGATCGTCGGTTTGCATAACCAAAGAATTTCTGCACAAACTGTCAGAAACCGTCTCAGGGAAGCTCATCTGCATGAGATACCGTGAAGAGATCCTGAAGCCCATTGTTGTGCCATTCATCAAAGACCATCACCTCATGTTGCAGCATGATAATGCACAGCCCCATGTTGCAAGGATCTGTACACAATTTCTGGAAGTTAAAAACATCCCAGTTCACCGGACATGTCACCCATTAAACATGTTTGGGATGCTCTGGATCGGCATATACGACAGCGTGTTCCAGGTCCTGCCAATATCCAGCAACTTCACACAGCCATTGTAGAGGTGTGGGCCAACATTCCACAGGCTACAAACAACAACCTGATCAACTCTATGTGAAGGAGATGTGTTGCACTGCGTGAGGCAAATGCTAGTCACACCAGATACTGACTGGTTTTCGGACCCCCCGGACTCCTCCAATGAAGTAAAACTGCACATTTTAGAGTGGCCTTTTATATTGTGGCCAGTCTAAGGCACACTTTTGCAATAATAATGCTGTCTAATCAGCATCTTGATATGCCACACCTGTGAGGTGGATGGATTATGTCAGCAGAGGAGAAGTGCTCACCAACACATATTTGGACAGATTTGTGAACAATATTTGAGAGAAATAGGTCTTTTGTGTACATAGAAAAAGTCTTGGAAAAATGGGGGCAAAAACAAAAGTGTTGTGTTTATAATTTTGTTTAGTGAATGTGTCAGAGTGTGTGTCTGTTTATCTGTATGTCTGTCAGTGTATGTGTGTGTGTCTGTATGTGTGTCAAATTGTGAATCTTTATATGTGTCAGCTTGTGTATCAGTGTATCTGCATGTATGTCAGTGTTTATATCTGTGTCTGTCTATCTGTATCTCTGTCAGTGTTTGTATCTGTATGCATGTCAGAGTATGTATCTGTGCGTGTGTGTCAGTGTGTATATGTGTATCTGTACATATGTTAGTCTGTGTATCCACGTGTTTGTTAGTGTGTGTATCTGTGTGTCTGCTTATCTGTATTCGTGTATATGTGCTCAGTCTCCCTATACGATTCCTAAACAGAGCTATTTTTGCTTACCTTTCTTGCACAGTGTGATAAATGAAAAGTTAATATATTTTGCTCTGTTAATTGCCTATTAAAGTCTGCAACAGCCTCTTCTATGTGAAATAAGATCAATTAACAAAACAGAAGCCAATAGCTTCTAAAGTAAACACACTGTGCTGTAAAAATTAACTATTTTAGTTATGTTGGCTGTGCAAGTCAGAGTCAAGGGACATGAGGCTAGGACTGCACAAGGTAAATTAAATTCTAAATAGCAGATAGTTTGCAGTGAGACTGCAGGAATATGATCAATACACGAAAACTGGTTCATTAAGCTAAAGGTGTTTTGGTGCGTACCATACAAAAAGCTGGTGTACAAATTCTACATTTGGGTCATGAAACAAGATATACAGAATTAGATGTGTATATGAAAATATTTATACATACAGAATCAAAGAAATTTGGATTAAGGACAAGTGTAAAAAAAAAAAAGGTTAAACAACAGTATTTAATCCAATTGCCACTTTACTGCATTCATTATCCTTAGCCAGAGTTGGATTGCTGCCTGAGAGTCATTGCAAACGATGTACGATCCAATTTGCTCTGCCCTGATCTATCACATTAAAATAAATATATTTTAGCACTTTGCAGAGTTTTTATTTATTTCATATACTACTCAAAACTTACGGTTAAAAGTGTTCTCTTTGTTCTAGGCACTGATCCTGCATACTTTAGTTTAATGTAAAGAGAAGTTTTATATTGCTAAGTAGATTGGGGGTTTATAGTTATTTTAATGTTAGAATTCCATACTGCAGAGTTCTAACACTTTCTCAGCATACGTAATGTGTCAGTTTAGTCAGTAGGTTGCTTTTATCTTAAACTGTCAATAGAGAGCTGTCAGATTGAGCATAACATAAACTACAGTTTTGATAATAAAGTAGGTCTTAATTTTACTTATTCTTGAAAATGTTGTATAATAAGATATACATTTTAACCCAGTACCTGCAACATCTAAAGACAAGTTACTGTATTAAAATAATTTATGTTAGTAAAGATTTTCGACACTGTGGTTGTTCTGCAAAGGAATTTTCTATAGCCCATTATACAGTTCCCTTCTATGTGTTAGGCATGCAGGCGGTGTGTCCTAACCACTGGTTGTAACCTAGAAATGAGTCTGCATGTAATTTTCATAGATTGCCTTTGAACTAGAAATGCCAGATTCGCCAGGCTCCCCTAATAACTTGATCACACTAAATAGCTTACTGTGGCAACTCTGCATTTATCAATGTACTAGAGAACCCAGGGACATAGAAACATAGAATGTGACGGCAGATAAGAACCATTCGGCCCATCTAGTCTGCCCAATTTTCTAAATACTTTCATTATTCCCTGGCCTTATCTTATATCTAGGATAGTCTTATGCCTATCCCACGCATGCTTAAACTGCTTTACTGTGTTAACCTCTACCACTTCAGCTGGAAGGCTATTCCATGCATCCACTACTCTCTCAGTAAAGTAATACTTCCTGATATTATTTTTAAATCTTTGTCCCTCTAATTTAAGACTATGTCTTCTTGTTGTGGTAGTTTTTCTTCTTTTAAATATAGTCTCCTCCTTTACTGTGTTGATTTCCTTTATGTATTTAAATGTTTCTATCATATCCCCCCGTCTTGTCTTTCTTCTAAGCTATACATGTTAAGATCCTTCAACCTTTTCTTTTTATCTTGCAATCCATATACCAGTTTAGTAGCCCTTCGCTGAACTTTCTCCAAAGTATCAATATCCTATTGGAGATATGGTCTCCAGTACTGCATACAATACTCCAAATGAGGTCTCAACAGTGTTCTGAACAATGGCATGAGCACTTCCCTCTTTCTACTGCTAATACCTATCCCTATACAACCAAGCATTCTGTTAGTATTTCCTGCTGCACTATTACATTGTCTGCCTACCTTTAATAAGTCATCTGAAATAATTACCCCTAAATCTCTTTCCTCAGATGTTGAAGTTAGGACTCTATCAAATAATCTGTACTCTGTTCTTGGGTTTTTACATCCAAGATGCATTATCTTTCACTTATCCACATTAAATGTCAGCTGCCACAACTCTGACCATTTTTCTAGTTTACCTAAATCATTTGCAATTTGGCTTATCCCTCCTGGAACATCAACTCTGTTACATATCTTAATATCATCAGCAAAAAGACATACCTTACCATCAAGACCTTCTGCAATATCACTAATAAAAATATTAAAAAGAATGGGTCCAAGTACAGATCACTGAGGTACCCCATTGGTGACAAGACCGTTCTTCGATTATACTCCATTGACTACAACCCTCTGTTGCCTGTCACTCAGCCCCTAACTTACCCATTCAACAATATTGGAATCCAAACCTAAAGATTGCAGTTTATTGATAAGCCTTCTATGAGCAACAGTGTCAAAAGCCTTACTGAAATATAGCTAAGCAATGTCTACTGCACCACCATGATCTATTAGTTTAGTTACTCACCCAAAACATCAATAAGATTAGTTTGGCATGATCTCCCTGAAGTAAGCCCATGTTGTCTCTGATCTTGAAATCCATGTGATTTTAGATGTTCAACAATCCTATCCAGTGACTCAGTCACTGTTCTTATATTAAACCACCCTTACTGATAATCACTGGATCCTAAACTTTCACCCACAGTAATATCTGATACCAAATCTACATTTGTTAACACTAAATCTAGTATGGCCTCTTTACAAATTGTCTCCTTAACGACTTGCTTTAGAGACAATCCCAGTAAGGAGCACAAGCAGTTTTTTTTTTGTTTTCCAATTTACTTCAGGAAGATTAAAGTCACCCATGATGATAACTTCCCCCTTCATTGCCATTTAGCTATTTCCTCAACTAGTAGATTATCTAACTCTTCTCTTTGTTCTGGGGGCCTATAAATGACACCTGCACGAGTTACTGTGTGATCACCAAATTCTAACAAATGGACTCTATGTTCGCCTCACTAACTTTTATTAGGCTAGATTTTATGCTAAAGAAATATATAAATACAGCGAAAGAAGAATCTGTCACCAAATCTGTAGTTTAAGAGAGACCCAATTAAAATAACTCTCTACAAAAGAGTTTACAAAAATATTACAAACGGCAGGCAAGGACATCAAATCTAAGAGAAATTCTACATCAATGAAACAATATTTACAACGTTACCATTTTTGTTCCTGATCTAACTTGTTGTTTACAATGACCTGTGAGTTTTTTTCTGTTACATTGTGAGAATTCTACATTCAGTCTTCTTCAAGAATTCTTTTAATTGCGTATTTGTTTGCACTGGAGTAGCATTTCATCACAGTAAAAAAACAAAACTCAAAATGATCTTAACGTCAGCTGAATTCATTCTGAAGCTCCTTTCTTTACCTTACATTATTACTTGTGGACTAGTTCAGCTTGTTGTTACAGAATGGAAAGGATATGAAAAAGTAGTAGGTGCAGCTTTACATGTTTTGTCTTCTTTTGTATGTATTTTATTTTTATACATCTCAACCAATTCACACATATGGAATATAGTAAATTAAATGGATATATGCATTCGTCATGTTGAATTACAGGCATTCAAGGTTATGTAGTACACTTAAATACACTGAGCAGGGCAGGATTTAATATAGTGATTTGAGTGGACATATGTCCACTGTCTAACCATATAGTAAAGATGCAATTCTCTATGGTAGTAGCTGCCATGTATCTACAGTTGATTTAGTTAGGTCTGTAAGTTCCTGTATGAGCATTGTTCATAGCTAAATTCTAGCTAAATGTTGAAGGAGACATATTTCATCCTCCAAGTCTCATTCTTATTGTTCATATCATCTATGAAACCCTGACATTCATTATCCCCTTTTTATCATGATTCCTTTGTAGAAGGTCAACTAATCTGACTAAAAACCCACCATTAGTGATGTACCGAACGGTTTGCCGGCGAACGGTTCCTGGCGAACATAGCATGTTCGCGTTCGCCACGGCGGGCGAACATATGCGCGGTTCGACCCGCCCCCTATTCGTCATCATTGAGTAAACTTTGACCCTGTACCTCACAGTCAGCAGACACATTCCAGCCAATTAGCAGCACAGCCTCCCTAGCAGACCCTCCCACCTACTGGACAGCATCCATTTTAGATTCATTCTCAAGCTGCATGCTTAGTAAGAGGAGGGAAAGTGTAGCTGCTGTTCATAAGATAGGGAAAAGCATAGCTAGGTTAGGGATAAGGGTATGCTTTTTTTTTATTTTTTTTTTCTATGTAATGTAAATGCACTTAGTTGTCTGCCACTGCTGCCAGCTTCTGTGTCAGGCTCACAGTGCCCATTTCCCCAGTCAGTGCCACCAATTACATCTGGTGTCACAATAGCTTGGATTTAAAAACAAAAAACTTTTTTCACTGTTATAGATTGAATAGCAGTCAGTTGTCTGCCACTGCTGCCAGCTTCTGTGTCAGGCTCACAGTGCATACTGTGCCCATTTCCCCAGTCAGTGCCACCAATTACATCTGGTGTCACAATAGCTTGGATTTAAAAACAAAAAACTTTTTTTACTGTTATAGATTGAATAGCAGTCAATTGTCTGCCACTGCTGCCAGCTTCTGTGTCAGGCTCACAGTGCATACTGTGCCCATTTCCCCAGTCAGTGCCACCAATTACATCTGGTGTCACAATAGCTTGGATTTAAAAACAAAAAACTTTTTTCACTGTTATAGATTGAATAGCAGTCAGTGTCCTTAAAGCGGGTGTGTTAAGCTCACAGTGGATACGGTGCCCAGTGCCACCACTCACTCATATCTGGTGTCACAAAAGCTTGCATTTAAAAACAAAAAACTTTTTTCACTGTTATAGATTGAATAGCAGTCAGTGTCCTTAAAGCGGGTGTGTTACGCTAACAGTGGATACGGTGACCAGTGCCACCAATTAGATCTGGTGACACAAAGCTTGGTTTTAAAAAAACAAAACACTTTTTTCACTGTTATAGATTGAATAGCAGTCAGTGTCCTTAAAGCGGGTGTGTTACGCTAACAGTGGATACGCTGACCAGTGCCACTAATTAGATCTGGTGTCACAATAGTTTGGATTTAAAAAAAAAATAATCTTTTTTCACTGTTACAGATTGAATAGCAGTCAGTGTCCTTAAAGCAGGTGTGTTACGCTAACAGTGGATACGCTGACAAGTGCCACTAATTAGATCTGGTGTCACAATAGTTTGGATTTAAAAACAAAAAACTTTTTTTACTGTATAGATTGAATAGCAGTCAGTGTCCTTAAAGCGGGTGTGTTACGCTAACAGTGGATACGCTGACAAGTGCCACTAATTAGATCTGGTGTCACAATAGTTTGGATTTAAAAAAAAAATAATCTTTTTTCACTGTTATAGATTGAATAGCAGTCAGTGTCCTTAAGCGGGTGTGTTACGCTAACAGTGGATACGCTGACAAGTGCCACCAATTAGATCTGGTGACACAAAGCTTGGATTTAAAAAAACAAAACACTTTTTCACTGTTATAGATTGAATAGCAGTCAGTGTCCTTAAAGCGGGTGTGTTACGCTAACAGTGGATACGGTGACCAGTGCACCACCTAGATCTGGTGACACAAAGCTTGGATTTAAAAACAAAAAACTTTTTTCACTGTTATAGATTGAATAGCAGTCAGTGTCCTTAAAGCGGGTGTGTTACGCTAACAGTGGATAAGCTGACAAGTGCCACTAATTAGATCTGGTGTCACAATAGTTTGGATTTAAAAAAAAAAAAATCTTTTTTCACTGTTATAGATTGAATAGCAGTCAGTGTCCTTAAAGCGGGTGTGTTAAGCTAACAGTGGATTCGCTGACCAGTGCCACTAATTAGATCTGGTGTCACAATAGCTTGGATTTAAAAAAAAAAAAATCTTTTTTCACTGTTATAGATTGAATAGCAGTCAGTGTCCTTAAAGCGGGTGTGTTACGCTAACAGTGGATACGCTGACAAGTGCCACTGAGTAGATCCTGTGTCACAATAGCTTGGATTTAAAAAAAATAATAATCTTTTTTACATGGGTGAATAGCAGTCAGTGTCCTTAAGCGGGTGTATTCGCTAACAGTGGATCACGCTGACAAATTTGCCACTAATTAGATCCTGTGTCACAATAGCTTGGATTTAAAAAACAAAAACTTTTCACTGTTATAGATTGAATAGCAGTCAATTGTCCTTAAAAGCGGTGTGTTGCAGCTAACAGTGGATCGCTGACCAGTGCCACCAATTGAATCTGGTGACACAAAGCTTGGATTTAAAAACAAAACACTTTGCTATTTTATAGATTGAATAGCAGTCAGTGTCCTTAAAGCGGGTGGCTATTTAGCTAACAGTGGATACGCGCTGACCAGTGCCACTAATAAGATCTGGTGTCACAATAGCTTGGATTTAAAAAAAAAATAATCTTTTTTCACTGTTATAGATTGAATAGCAGTCAGTGTCCTTAAAGCTGGTGTGTTACGCTAACAGTGGATACGCTGACCAGTGCCACCAATTAGATCTGGTGACACAAAGCTTGGATTTAAAAAAACAAAACCCTTTTTTACTGTTATAGATTGAATAGCAGTCAGTGTCCTTAAAGCGGGTGTGTTACGCTAACAGTGGATACGCTGACCAGTGCCACTAATTAGATCTGGTGTCACAATAGTTTGGATTTAAAAAACAAAACTCTTTTTTCACTGTTATAGATTGAATAGCAGTCAGTGTCCTTAAAGCCGGTGTGTTAC
>OW240914.1:202072465-202176274 GCA_933207985.1 Pelobates cultripes
AATCTAACAGGGGGAGAGGTGGAAGTCATCCTCCTCCTCCCATGACCACGCCGGCAAGGACAGGACGCTTTAGAGACGTGTTGTTGATGGAGGACATGCGGACCTTTTTAAGTCCTACGCATCGCCACAGCCCTTCGGGGTCCACCTTCAGAGAACGACTCGACCAACAGGTAGCAGACTACCTTGCCTTAACTGCAGATATCGACACTCTGAGGAGCGATGAACCCCTTGACTACTGGGTGTGCAGGCTTGACCTGTGGCCTGAGCTATCCCAATTTGCGATAGAACTTCTGGCCTGCCCCGCTTCAAGTGTCCTGTCAGAAAGGACCTTCAGTGCAGCAGGAGGTATTGTCACTGAGAAGAGAAGTCGCCTAGGTCAAAAAAGTCTAGATTACCCCACCTTTATTAAGATGAATGAGGGATGGATCCCGAAGGGACTGACACTGGGCGATACATTAGATTAAAAAAGGCCTGATGAGATGAGCTGCCTTGGGCTAAAAATGGTCCACACGTTGCTGTATTTTAGCTCTGAATGCCGGTTGACTTGCGTGACTTATCCGCCACCAACTAGGGTTTAAGCCGCCATGTTTTAGGGCACTTTCTGCCTGTGAAACAAACATCAATTATAGATTGAATAGCAGTTAGTTGTCTCAAAGCGGGTGTGTCAGGCTCACAGTGGATACTGTGCCCAGTGCCACCACTCACCCACTGGTGTCACAATAGCTTGGATTTAAAAACAAAAAACTTTTTTCACTGTTATAGATTGAATAGCAGTTAGTTATCTTCAAGCAGGTGTGTCAGCCCCACAGCGTACCTGCCAGTACCAAGCCACCTCCTTACTCCTCCACCCATCCTCTTCCATAACCCTCCTCGGTTGAGTTCTCTTGCTGCCGCGCCTTGCTCCACATCAACTATTAGGACGAATAGTGATTAAACTGATAAATAATAGTACTAAACACACTAATTCTATATCTGGTGTCATTGTTTCAACCAGTGCCCTGTAAATTTGCAGTAAGAGGACCGCACTAAAGCCCCTTCTTCCATCTCCCTGTTACAAAAATCAATGCTGTGTACACGTCCACCGGATAGGAGCATTAACGGAAGGTATTAAACTGATAAAATAGTACCAAACACACTACTCCTATCTGGTGTCACATTAGCTTTGACCGCGAGGCCCCGTAAATTTGCAGTAAGAGGATCACTGTAAGCCTCTTCTTCCATCTCCTGTTACAAAAAATCAATGTCGGTACACGCCCACTGATAGGAGACGTGGAAGGCACAAACTGATAACAATAGTACTAAACACACCACTCCTATCTGGTGGCACATTAGATTGCACGCGCAGTGCCCCAAATTTGTTGCGATCTGTGAGTAAGGTAAACGGTTGTCCATACAAGTAGGTTGCAGCTTTTTGAGGGCCCACACCACCGCCATGCACTCCTTTTCAATGGCAGTGAATCTACTTCGCTGTGCAAAAGTTTACGGCTTAGATAAAAAATCAATGCGTGTACACGTCCACTGATAGGAGACGCGGAAGGTATTAAACTGATAAAATAGTACTAAACACACCACTCCTATCTGCGTCACATTAGCTTGACCGCGCAGTGCCCCAAATTTGCAGTAAGAGGACCGACCAAGCCTCTTCTTCCATCTCCCTGTTACAAAAATCAATGCCGTGTACACGTCCACTGATAGGAGACGCGGAAGGTATTAAACTGATAAAAATAGTACTAAACACACCACTCCTATCTGGTGGTACATTAGATTGCACGCGCAGTGCCCCAAATTTGTTGTGATCTGTGAGTAAGGTAAACGGTTGTCCATACAAGTAGGTTGCAGCTTTTTGAGGGCCCACACCACCGCCATGCACTCCTTTTCAATGGCAGTGAATCTACTTCGCTATGCAAAAGTTTACGGCTTAGATAAAAATCAATGCCGTGTACACGTCCCTCTGATAGGAGACGCGGAAGGTATTAAACTGATAAAAATAGTACTTAACACACCACTCCTATCTGGTGTCACATTAGCTTGACCGCGCAGTGCCCCAAATTTGCAGTAAGAGGACCGACCAAGCCTCTTCTTCCATCTCCCTGTTTCAAAAATCAATGCCGTGTACACGTCCACTGATAGGAGACGCGGAAGGTATTAAACTGATAAAAATAGTACTAAAAACACCACTCCTATCTGGTGGCACATTAGTTTGCACGCGCAGTGCCCCAAATTTGTTGTGATCTGTGAGTAAGGTAAACGGTTGTCCATACAAGTAGGTTGCAGCTTTTTGAGGGCCCACAACACCGCCATGCACTCCTTTTCAATGGCAGTGAATCTACTTCGCTATGCAAAAGTTTACGGCTTAGATATAAATCAATGCCGTGTACACGTCCACTGATAGGAGACGCAGAAGGTATTAAACTGATAAAAATAGTACTAAACACACCACTCCTATCTGGTGTTACATTAGCTTGACCGCGCAGTGCCCCAAATTTGCAGTAAGAGGACCGACCAAGCCTCTTCTTCCATCTCCCTGTTACAAAAATCAAGGCCGTGTACACGTCCACTGATAGGAGACGCGGAAGGTATTAAACTGAACAGTCTCTATTCTGCTCTTGCATTTCTATTTCTTCATAGAAAACGAAAAAATTCTGAGAAGACGTTGGCAGGGCTATTCAATTGTGTGATCTGTCATGAATTGTCATTTGAATGTTATTTTGAACTGTGGGGCACAAGAACTTGAATCTGACAAAATGGCTGCCATATACACGTCCACTGATAGGAGACGCGGAAGGTATTAAACTGATCAGAACAATACTAAACACACCACTCCTTTTTTTTGGTGAGGCTTTACAGGACAGAGTGCTTCTCCACGGGACATGTTAACTCACGGGAAGCTGGCTCATCAAGGAACCACAGCAGCTTTCCATGTACAGGTAAGACACGTGCAGTCGGTAAGGGTTCAGGCTCTTCTTCCTGGAGGATACACTGCAAGCCTGTTGAACGAGGTGACCTTGCTCGGGTCCCAGGTGTACGGTTCCTAAAATGGCCGCCATATACACGTCCACTGATAGGAGACGCGGAAGGTATTAAACTGATCAGAACAATACTAAACACACCACAAATAAGGTTTCTCTCCTGTATGGCTCCTCAAATGATGCTTAAGATTAGAAGCGGCTGAAAAGCATTTCTCACACTCCGAACAAAAATATATTTTTTTAACATTTTCTCCACTTTGAACGAAATGACGTTTGGGAAGAGATTAACATAATTAAACACAGGCAGTAAAAATACAGTTTTTAGCCATACACTGTAACTTTAAAACTACACATCCCATCTTCATAATTACATACTTGGAATCAGCACACTTAAAACATAAACATAACCAAAAATCAGCCAAATACATCCAGGGGTTAAAAAGTTATGACCGACCGCAAGCACATTTTCCTGCCCAAAACAGTTCCATAGATTTGGGCTGTGAGGTCGGTCTATTTCAGGCTGAAAAAACGACTAAGTCCCATCGCGAATGGGACTTAGTCTCTGCAGCCGAAATAAGGCTGAAAAAAAGACTAAGTCCCATCGCCGAATGGGACTTAGTCTCTGCAGCTGAAATAAGGCTGAAAAAAACGGCTGAAAAAACGACTAAGTCCCATCGCCGAATGGGACTTAGTCTCTGCAGCTGTAAAACCAGTAGGGGAGAAGGTAGAGCTCAGCGGTGTTCATGGAAATGTGTAGCCGATTTTAGTTCCATGAATTTGGCTACACATACCGCTGACCTCGTCGAATGATCAAAGATGGCCGCCGCCACGTGTTCGGCAAACGAACAAAGACCTCCCAGCATTGTCAATTAAGCTGCGGTTAACCGTAGCTTCTGGGAGGTAAATTGCCTGCACACTTCCACTTCTGGGTGGTCTGCCTGTGTGGTACTTGGTTCAGTAAGCCCCATTTACTGAACCAAGTGGGAATTAGCCAGGCAGGCACAAAGGGTTTGCACCAGGTCTGGGGACACAGGGGACACCGTCTTAAAGGGGCAGTTTCCCCAACAAGTCTGGGGACACGGCCTTAAAGGGGCAGTGTCCCAATCTTCCTGATGTCCCAAAAAAGGTGTTTAAAGGGCCAGCACCAGTCACATAAAGAGTCCATAAGCCCCAATATGCCCACCGACAGTCTTAAAGGGCCATACACACCAAATAAAAGTGCATACATTTTCACAATCTCCCAGGGCCATAGTCATGCGGGAGGAGGCTGGCAAATAGGCTTCTCCACAACCCAGGGAAGTAGGGCAATTTGCCATTTAAAGGGCCCGTTACAAATAGCAGTTTGTAACAAGGTGTCAATCCATATCTGCCAAGTGACCCGATGTAGGGGGACCAGTCCCTATTCTGCTCTGTGTCAGTGTGTACCAGGGAACCTTAGGACAGGTGTCAATCCATATCTGCTAAGTGACCCGATATAGGGGGAACAGTCCCTATTCTGCTCTGTGTCAGTGTGTATCAGGGATCCTTAGGACAGGTGTCAATCCATATCTGCCAAGTGACCCTATGTAGGGGGACCAGTCTCTATTCTGCTCTGTGTCCGTGTGCATCAGGGGCTCTGAGGACAGGTGTCAATCCATATGTCAAGGTGTCAATATGTCATATGTCAGGTGTCAATCCATATTCATTGTGATATAGGAATGTTAGGTGATTTCTGCCCTTTATGGATTAAAACCAGACTCTGTATCAACTGTGTAATTTTCCATGGGAGTTTTGCCATGGATCCCCCTCCGGCATGCACAGTCCAGGTGTTAGTCCCCTTGAAACAACTTTTCCATCACTATTGTGGCCAGAAAGAGTCCCTGTGTGTTTTAAAATTCGCCTGCCCATTGAAGTCAATGGCGTTTCGGGCGGTTCGCCGGTTCGCGAAAATTTCGGGTTCGCGACATCACTACACATGACATGTGTGACATGTCATGATTCCCTTTTATTCCAGAAGTTTGGTCCTTAAGGGGTTAAGCATAATGATGAAAATCAAATCAAATAACGTATACAGTTAAAAGCACACTCTGTGCATAAGTGTAAAGCAGTATATTAATGCATACATTAAAACATATCAATGACGGACCGCCTGGCACCCTGACCAGGTAACTCTATCAATTGCTGCTTCCTAGTACTTGTGAGCACCGTAAGCACCGCACTGGAACACCATAACCCCCGTAAAACCGCCGCAGCTAGGTTGGGGTCTCGCTGTACTCCACCTACCCTGGACGCAAGACCAGGATTCAGCTTCCCTGTAGATAGACCTCTCCTAGTCCAGAGAGTGAAACAGGCTGCTCTTACAAGAGACAAACAAACTAACGAACATAGTCAATAGTCTTACCCTGGAGCTTGTTCCCCTTGTTCGTGGGAACGTTTCCACCGAACAGTGACTTCTTAATTGTTATAAAACCGAACAAAGGCGATCATGGAAGTCCAGCAGTGTTCGGGAGTTTTTAGTGTCCGAAAATAGTTCCACGAACTCGACGACCAAACACCGCTGCCTGGTTTCATGCAAACAAGATGGCCGCCAGCTCGTGGTCATCCATAGCAATTGCGGCCACCCAGACGAAAACATAGAACACTGCGGTGGAAATTGCTACAAAGTAGCAATTAGGCTTAACAAGCTCCAGGGTGGTCTCCGGTTCGTGCAGCTGTTAGGTTCCCGAACCAAATATAAAATCCCACAAACCAAATATAAAATCCCACTGTTCACATAGTTTTTAAAGGTCCCGGAGTCTTTTGGTAAGAGGCTGGCCAGCAGGCCCCTCCAAGAACACGTGACGAGGCTCAGTTCGTTACAATATCCTGGGCAGTAATACCATGCCTAAAAGATAAAATAGAAAAAAACACACATAGTGTGAACTGTATACACAAAAGCAGGTGGAATAGAACTAGGACTCTCACTCACATGATTCAGAGCTGTACCAGGCTCTGTATAAATGGCGCACGGGTGCCTCTTAGGGCTAAAACTATCCAAGTTTCAAGGATGAGGACTCCATGTAGTTCCACACAAATATTTATTGTAACAAGATTAAAATATACAGGAAGAGGATTAAAAAAAACTATATATACATAGATCTCACTGGCTACTAGTAGGATGGTTTAGGGGCTAAATTGTAAATATATGTGTCCTTACCACCTAAAAAAGTAACCCAGGAGTCAGGTAGGAATAGTAGAGCAAAGATAAAAGATACAGCAGACGCGTTTCGGCTTTTCCAGCCTTCTTCCAGTGCTGTCCAACTTCCTTCACCACTGTGGTATATATACAGAAAACGTCCGAACAGGTGTAATTCATTTCCGGACAATATTGTTCATGTGATGTAATTTCCAGATCTTTCTGACGACGTAGTTCCGGTTTTTGCTATTCTCCGGATCCCTGTCGTGAAACGCACATCTGGAATGCAGCGTCACTAAAGTACTTCCTGTGACGCGTGCAGTAGAAACACTGATCAGCATTGTAATGTTTAAAGGGTCCCAAAAGTCCTCTGACATGCACAGAAACAAAATAAACACATTGTGATATATTTAAAAAAAAATATCAACATAAAAGAAAAACGAACAGAGAATAAGGCAATCAAAAAAGTACATAAGTATATTTATATATTTATAGACAATTAATAGGCATGCATATAATATTTAAAAGGCATACATAAAAAATATATACATAGAACATACCAAATTGTTTGGCAGACTTCTATTTAAAATAGGAGAGAAAAGGGGAAATGTCAGAATTAATATGGAAAATAGGGTGTAAAAACTATTACCTCTTTAATGTAATAAAATTACAGTATCCAATACAATACATATATAAAAGAGGGTATATGTAATTAAAAATGAAAATGCAAACTCAAAATCTATATTTAGTCCATTTGGAAACAAAGTATCTACATTAAAAATACATTTGCACTCCACCTTTGCAAGTTCTTTAAAATTATTCACCCCGGTCCAATTTTTTTATTTTTTAAAAACCACCATACATGATAAAAGTGAGGGATCACTCCCATGTTTTTTCAGGAAAGTGGGCTGAGATTAATATACCCCCTCTGGATATTACCTACTTGTTCGCCAATTCTAACTTTAAAAGCCCTTGTGGTCATACCTATATATGGTAAACCACATGGGCACCAGAGGAGGTATATGACATTAGACGATTGGCACGTTAAAAGTTCTTTAATTTTAAAAGTTTTTCCTGGGGAGAATGAGTTAAATTCCGTACATTTTTGTTTTTTAAAAATATTTTTTTTACACGCTGAGCAAGATTTGCATGAAAGAAACCCCACCTCTCTACCAAAAACAGTTAATGGATGTTTCGTGTCTTTAATATAGCTCCTCATTAAATGCTGTTTCAAATTTCTCGCTCCTCTGTAAATAATATGTAGGTTTTCTCCCAAAATATCTTTCGAATTTGGATCTGTTTTTAAATTATGCCAGTATGTATTTATGACATGTTTAATCTGTTTATGCTTTTCATTATAGTCCAGAATAAGAGGTATATCAGTTTTCCCTTCATTGCAGGATTTATTTTTATCTCTAATCAACTTAGGTTTGTTTAGAATGGTTTTTCTCTCAATGGTTTATTTCCCTAATACATTTCATGTGGGTCATATTGTTTTTCCACTAGTCTCCTCTTTAAAAATTGTGCTTGATCCTCAAATACACGTTTGTCGCTGCAATTCCTATAAAGTCATAATATTTGGCCCTTGGGTATATTCTGTAACTACGGGCTATAATGACAGCTTGCGGTATCGATAAAACCATTCACATCCACTGTTTATATATATTTCGATATCTAAAAAGTGGAGATTCTTTTGGCTATATTCACTAGTAAAACTGATCCCTATCTTGTTATTGTTAATATTATTTAAAAAACTTTATAGGGAGTTTTCATCTCCCTTTCAAATAAAAAGATGTCTATAAATCTACTAGATTTCGACTAGATTTTGCGCCCAGCTGACGTCCTGGGATAAAAGATACTTGGCGCAAATCTACACCCCATAGCCGTGCCCTTTAATTGTTGAAAGAATTGATAATCGAACCAGAAAAAGTTATTGGATAAAATTAGTTTGTTACTGTCCAAAATAAATTCAGCTTGTTCTGTTTTGATCCCGTCATCCTTTTAAAAAAAACTTTCCTCTGCTTTACAACCCAATTCCTGTAATATGCTGGTATATAAACTTTCGACATCGCAAGTGACTAGATAAAAGGAATCTTTCCACTCAACTCCCAGAAGTAACTCTAGAAGTTGAGTTGAATCTCTCAAATATGCCGGTTGGGAAATTACATGAGGCTGTAGAAGTTTATCCACATACTCTGATAAATTACTAAGGAGTGAAAGCACCCCTGACATTATAGGTCTACCTGGTGGGTTTTTAGCATCCTTATGGATTTTTGGAAGGGTGTAGAATACTGGGACTCTCTGATTTTTAACATTCAAATATTGGTATTCTTCCATATTTAGAATACCCAGTATTCTACCCATATCCAACAATAAAGAGTATTCTGTTTTAATTTCTCCAGTAGGATCATTTTTTAGCTTTTGGTATGTAGATGCATCATTAAGTTGTCTATAAATCTCATTAAAGTAAATTTCTTTAGTTTGTATTACCACTCCCCCGCCTTTGTCCACTGGTTTAATTATAATATTTTTATCTGCCTGGAGTTGTTTAATGGCTAACTTTTGTTTAGCATTGAGATTATAATTTTTTTTAATTTTTTTTTTTTTTTAAATCATCAATTACCAACCTTTCAAAGACCTTCATTCCCTCCATTAAAAAATTGTTTTGGAAAAAAATGGGATTTCTTTTTAAGAGCAGTATGTGTAAATTCCTTTTGGGTCAATTCATGAACTGGTTCCTCTTGTGTTAACTTATTAAAAAAAATGCTTAATACATAACTTTCTCAAAAATGTATGTATATCTATAAATGCACTAAAAGGTTCATTAAAACAAAAAGGGACAAACTTAAAACCTCTTTTTAAGACTTCAATTTGTGTTTGATCTAAAATTTTGTCTGTTCAGTTAAAAATGCCTATTGTTCCAATGTCTTGCCTTTTTTCTTCTCTCAATAGTTCGCCCTGCTCTAACTCCTCTCCTACTTTTTGCGATTTCTTTTTCGAGGAGTAATCAAAATTTCTCTCCTCATAGGTCCTTTTCCTAAAAAAAAGAGGGAGATGATTGGAATTTACAGGATCCTCATGGAGAGATCTATGTTTATTTGGATGTACAAATTTAACACCTATTTCCTCACGATTGGCTCCTTTCCTTTGGGGTAACTTTTTCTCTCCTTTCCCAATATTTCTTTTTTGGACTTGAATCCATATGACTTTGAAAGTTCCTGGATGAATTCCTCCTTTGAATAGGAGGAAGATTCATCAGAGGAAAATCTCTTTTCTGAAAATCAGAGCTGAATTCTTGTTTTTGAAATTTACGAGCAAAGGACCGAACTTGATTAGTAGTATAGTTGTTTTTATCTCTCATAAATTTTCTCTTTTTAATGATCACTGTTTCTTGTTCTACTTTGTAAATGTTTTCTTTTACTTTTTCTAAAGCTGTCTCTACTTTTTCACAACCTGTTAGTGGTTTCAATTTCTCTTTAATCTCATTAATTTTAATGTCTATCTGAATCATATTTCTCTTTCTCTGTTGGATGATGATTTTCATCATCCTCACAGAGAAACATTCCAATGCAGCATTCCCTATGTCTAAAAAATTCGAATCAACCCTATCAAATGTAGATATTTTTAAAAAATCATAGCCCTGTAGGTGTAATATGGTTTTCTAGATATTTTTCCATAGTGAAAATTTCCCATTTTATTTTTGTTTCTTTCACAAGCAATTTTTGTAAATCTTGGCATGTATAATCAAAATTTTCTTCTTTAAGTTTTGTAAATTCAGGTTCATATTCAAACCTATGGGAGAAAAACATGGGAGTGATCCCTCACTTTTATCATATATGGTGGTTACAAAAAAAAAAAATTGGAGAGGGGAGAATAATTTTAATGAATTTGCAAATGTGGAGAGCAAATGTATTTATAATGTAGATACTTTGTTTTTGAATAGACTAAATATAGATTTTGAGTTTGTCCATTTTTTGTAGTTTTAATGCATTTTGACAAAAAAATCTTCCTTTTATATAATACATTTATATTATTTTTTATTTTATTTTTTATATTTATTTTTTATATCTTTTTTATATATTCATCTAAATATATTATTAGTTTTTTAGGCTGCCTCCAATCTTTGCATTTTCATTTTTAATTACATATACCCTCTCTTATATATGCATTGTATTGGATACTGTAATTTTAATTTATTAAAGAGGTAATAGTTTTTACTCCCTATTTTCCATATTAATTCTGACATTTCTCCTTTTCTCTCCTTTTTCAAGTAGGAGTCTGCAAAATAAATTGGTATGTACTATGTATGTATTATTTATGTATGCCTTTTAAATTTTATATGCATGCCTATTAATTATATATAAGTGTATATAAATATGCTTATGTACTTTTTCGATTGCTTTATTCTCTGTTCGTTTTTCTTTTATGCTGAAATATTTTTAAATATATCACAATGTGATTATTTTGTTTCTGTGCATGTCGGAGGACTTTTGGGACCCTTTAACCCCTTAAGGACCAAACTTCTGGAATAAAAGGGAATCATGATATGTTACACATGTCATGTGTCTTTAAGGGGTTAAGCATTAAAATTCTGATCAGTGTTTCTACTGCACGCAGCGCTGCGTTCTAGACGTGCGTTTCACGACAGGGATCCGGAAAATAGTGAAAACCAGAACTATGTCATCAAAAAGAGCTGGAAATGACATCACATGAATAATAATGGCCGGAAATGTATTACACCTGTTCGGACGTTTTCTGTATATATACCACAGTGGTGGAGGAAGTTGGACAGCACTGGAAGAAGGCTGGAAAAGCCGAAACGCGTCTGCTGTATCTTTAATCTTTGCTCAACTATTCCTACCTGACTCCTGGGTTACTTTTTTAGGTGATCAGGACACATATATTTACAATTTAGCCCCTAAACCATCCTACTAGTACCCAGTGATAGCTATCTATATATAGTTGTTTTTTTTTTTATACCAGATGTAATTTTCAAATTGGTCAGAAGAGGGCAGCCTAGATCACTGTATGAACCTACGTTAAATGTGTATGTTATTGTAATGTAGTGACATATTTATATGCCTGCTTTAATTGTGTTTTGGGGGTATGTATAACTAAATTATGTAGTATTTTGAAAATTCCATAATTAGGAGAAATGGCTTATACCTCAGTCACCTATAGGCCAGAATCCTTTTAATCCATTCAAATCATGTATTTAGAATCTTCATAACAATGTGTGTTAATAAATGTAACAATTGTCAAATCACTGTTGTTAAAAGTATCCATAATGAAAGTAAGAAACTGGTGATGGAAGCTTGACTGGTGGGAGTGCAAGAGGAGAGGGATACCTCTCCGCCTGTCTAGAATACCCACAATCGCCTAAATTCCCTTGTCAGTTCTCTACAGTTTCTGGTAAAGTGAATAACTTAATCTGTATGCATCTTAATAATAATAATAAAAAAAAGTAAATTAACACTAGCCACATGTTCCATTCAATTAATATAAATTAATGTGGAACACACCAAATACATTTTATAGCTTTATCTCTATAACATCATTGCATAATGCAGGTGGTGTAAAGTAAAAGAGTGAATGATTAAAACAAAACGTGTATTACCTGCTAGCACTTATTGAGAGGTGCAGTAAAAATGTCTGTCGGCTCAAATTCTGCATATAGTCTAAATTTGAAAGTGGTCCGAACAGAGCCGAGAACATTTGTTTTTATGTTGAAAATGTTACAACTATAGGGAAGATTAATCACAATATTGTGTTCTAAAATACAAAAACAATTGGAACTTACTGGCGCATTGGTGATTCCTTCCCCTTTAGCATATTGCACCTGGGGCCAGCCCAAGGCACTGTGCTGCCTGGGACCATAGATGAAATGCCCCCCCCCCCCCTAAAAAAACAAACAAAAAAAACGCTCTCCAAAACACGCTTACATCCATTAATTTATGCGGTGTGTAATTAATGAAGTCTCTGAGCTTGTGTATTGTATGTAGAGTGTGTAATGGATGCAGTGTTTGTTTGTGTACTGGATGCAGTGTATGTAGTGCTAGCAGTGTCTGTGTTTGTGTAGTCAATGCAGTGTGTGTTTGTGTAGTCAGTGCAGTGTGTGTTTGTGTAGTGGATGCAGTGTCTGTGTTTGTGTAATGGATGCAGTGTGTGTGTTTGTGTAGTGGATGCAGTGTGTGTAGTGGAAGCAGTGTGTGTGTTTGTTTAGTGGATGCAGCGTATGTCTGTGTAATGAATGCAGTGTGTGTCTGTGTACTGGATGCAGTGTGTGTGTTTGTGTAGTGGATGCAGTGTGTGTAGTGCTAGCAGTGTCTGTGTTTGTGTAGTGGATGCAGTGTATGTCTGTGTACTGGATGCAGTGTGTGTGTTTGTGTACTAGATGCAGTGTGTGTTTGTGTAGTGGATGCAGTGTCTGTGCTTGTGTACTGGATGTAGTGTGTGTAGTGCTAGCAGTGTCTGTTTTTGTGTAGTGGATGCAGTGTATGTCTGTGTAGTGAATGCAGTGTGTAGTGGATGCAGTGTGTGTAGTGGATGCACTGTGTGTAGTTGAAGCAGTGTCTGTTTTTGTGTAGTGGATGCAGTGTATGTCTGTGTAGTGAATGCAGTGTGTAGTGCTAGCAGGGTTTGTGTTTGTGTAGTAGATGCAGTGTGTGTTTTGTGTAGTGAATGAAGTGTGTGTTTGTGTAGTGAATGCAGAGAGTGTGTAGTGGATGCAGTGTGTGTTTGTGTAGTGAATGCAGAGAGTGTGTGTAGTGAATGCAGTGTGTTTGTGTAGTGGTTGCAATGTCTGTGTGTGTAGTGTATGCAGTGTGTGTTTGTGTAGTGCATGTAGTGTCTGTGTTTGTGTAATGAATGCAGTGTGTGTATGTGTAGTCAGGGGCGTACCTAGAGCATTTGGCACCCGGGGCGGATCCTGTGCTTGGCACCCCAAAAACAAAAAAAAAACCTGTAAAAAATGTTAAAGGTTTTATTTCTTTTATTTTTACAATTTGTAAACTTTGCAAAACCGCTGTCAGCCCCTCCTACAAAACCCTTGTCCTGCCCTGCCCCTCCTACAAAACCTCTGTCCTGCCCCTTCTACAAATCCTGTACTGCCCCATCTACAAAACCCCCGCAACCCCCTTCCACAAATCCCCTGCTTATCCCCCCTTATGAAGACTCCTGTCCCAATACAAAACCCCCACCCCCTTCTACAAAATCCCTGCAGCCCCACACACACATTTACAGGCAGACAGTCACACACTCAGTTACAGACACAGTCACACACTCAGTTACAGACAGACAGTCACACACTCAGTTACAGGCAGACAGTCACACACAGTCACAGGCAGACAGTCACACATACACATTTCCTCCGTGCGGCCAGTTTATCAGCTGTTTGCTTGAGTGAGCTGTACTGGCTGCACGGCACCCTAACTACCATGGGACACTGTGCGGCCACAGCTCACACAGCCCCCTCCAGCCAGGGCCGGTACAAGGATTTTTGCGCCCTAGGCAAAAGTAAAGTTTGCCGCCCCCCATGTGACATCACAATGCCCCACCCATATGATTTGCCATGTTAACTAACGCCAGTGCTGCAGTGCCGCCGTGTTTACATTAAAAGGCCTGCAGGGACAGGCTATAGACACCAGAACCACTACATTAAGCTGAAGTGGTTCTGGGGACTATAGTGTTTCTTTAAGGTGAGGTAAATTAGAGCTTAGTGCCACGAATAATATACTAGATTGCCTACTTACAACCAGATGAGGATGATGATGGGCTCTAGCTGCAGTCTGGCTCCACTGGTCTGGTGCAGAACAGGCTCTCTGGAGGCGGTTTGTAACTGTGGTCACAAAAATCAATGTTCTGGGAGAACGGGAAGCAGCTCCATTTTTTGGGGGTCCTTTACACAGCTCAAGGTCTGGGTCCCAGGGTCCACCTTCATGTTCCACCAATGAGTTTGTTCACAGGGGGTGGAGTGTGTAGGGGATGTCCTGATATGTGTGTAAGGAATGCATTGTGTGAAATTGTGTTTGTATGTGTAAGGACTGCAAGGTGTGTTTCTGTGTATGTATGGGATGCATTGAATGTGTGTAAGGGGTGCATTGAGTGTGTGTAATGAATGCATTGTGTGTTTCTGTGTGTGTAAGGGATGCATTGTGTGTAACGGTTGCATTGCTTGTGTATGTGTGTCTGTGTGTTTTTCTGTGTGCAAGGGGTGCATTGTGTGTATGTGATGAAAGTCAATCTCTCCTCCCGCTCCAATTTCCTTCTCCTCCTCCCAATTTCTCTTTCTCACCCCCCTCCTAATTTCTCTCTTACCCCCGCTCCTATTTTCTCTCACCCACCTTCTTTTTCTTTCTCACCCACCCCCCCTTTTCTCTCTCTCACCCCCCCCCTTATTTCTCTCTCACCCCCCTTATCTCTCTCTCTCACCCCCCTTATTTCTCTTTCTCACCCCCCTTATTTCTCTTTCTCTCACCTTATTTCTCCTCTCACCCCCTTATTTCTCTTTCTCACCCCGTTTCCTAACCTCCCACCCCCTCTTGGTTCTCTTCTCCACCCCCCCTTATTTCTCTTTCTCACCCCCTTATTTCTCTTTTCACCCCTTATTTCTCTTTCTCACCCCTTATTTCTCTTTCTCACCCCTTGTTCTCTTTCTCCTTGCCATTTCCTCTTTCCTCACCCCCTTTCTCTCTCACCCCCCTTGACTTCTCTTTCCTCACCCACACTTATCCTCTCTTTCTCACCCCCTCTTATTTCTTTTCTCACCCTCTCTCACCCCCTTATTTCTCTTTCTCACCCCTTATTTCTCTTTCTCACCCCTCTCTCACCCCCATTTCCCTCTCTCACCCCTTATTTCTCTCTCACCCCTCCTCCTTCTTTCTCCCCCTCCCCCCTACCTCCCTGTAGCGTGGCCGAGCCCTGTATAGTCCGCGGGTACAGGGAGCTTTTGTTTCCTGTACCCGGCGGACTAACAGGAAGTGCACACTCAGTGTGCACTTCCTGTTAGTCCGGCCGGGTACAGGAGACAGCTGCTCTCTGTACCCGTCGGACCATGCTGCAGTGAGGGAGCTGACAGGAGGGATCGCTCAGCGTTTCCCTCCTGTCAGCCCCTCTCCCCATGCTGCGCCCGGGCGGTGCGGTCTGCCCTCATGGACGCACCGTCCGGGCAAAGCTGCAGCCGCCTGAGGCTCAATACAGAGCGCTCGGGCGGCTGCAGCATGGGGGGTGGGGGGGGCGGCGGGGCTGGTCATGGCACCCCCCACCCGGCTGGCACCCGGGGCGGACCGCCCCCCCCACCCCCCCCTTAGTACACCACTGTGTGTAGTAGATGCAGTGTCTGTGTTTGTTTAGTGGCTGCAGTGTGTAGTGGAAGCAGTGTGTGTGTCTATGTAGTGGATGCATTGTCTGTGTAGTGGATGTAGTGTGCATCTATGTAGTGGATGCAGTGTCTGTGTTTGTGTAGTGGATGCAATGTGTGTGTTTGTGTAGTGGATGCAGTGTGTGTGTGTATCTATGTAGTGGATGCAGTGTGTGTTTATATAATGGTGTGTACTGGATGGAGCACATGTGTGTTTGTATAGTGGAAGCAGTATGTGTATTTGTGTAGTAGATGCAATGTGTGTATTTGTGTAGTGGATGCACTGTGTGTATATAGTGGTGTGTACTGGATGTAGTGTATGTGTATTTGTAGTGGTGTGTACTGGATGTAGTGTTTGTAGTGGTATTTCCCCCCTCCCTACCTCTTATCTATGGGCAAGATTCCCTGGTGGTCCAGTGGCACAGGAAGGTGTCTTGTGAAGAGGGGGCCCAGATATCTGATTCTCCGTCACTGCCACCATGGGCCACTCGATCCACAACGTTGACATCAGCAAGCCGATGACCCACACAACACCATACACGCTGTCTGCCACCTGCCCTGTACAGTGAAAACTGGGATTCATCCAAAAACATGTACAGCAGAAGATTTTCAAAAAACAACACATTACAAGCAAATTATCTTTTGTGGATTTATATGCTATTTCCCATACAGATTCCACTAATAATCTGTTGCTAAAAACAATAACTGTTTTTAAATGAGATTTTATGGCAAGTTGTAGTTCTTGTAAACATTTAAGTTACATTTAGAAAAATGATGGTCATTTAAATAATACACTGCTTTTCTTCTGAGGGGACAACAGGTAACTCAGAGCAGAAAAATATAAAGTATTTGTTGTTTTCTAAATTTCCTAGTTTTCTCTCTTTCCTTCTGTTCTTTTTTACATAAATGGCAAATTCTTCAAAAGAGAAAGTCAGGAAAATCGGCAATTAACATGTACAATTGGGATGGAAACCAGATGGGTGTAAAAAATGTGTATGTGTGACACACACATACAAACACACTGACACACACAATTCCTTTTTTAGCAAATACCCAGAGGGAGCAAATCCTTCTACAGGAAAAAATGCAGAATGTTGACTATTTCTATGTCTACGGGGATTTTGGAATTTAGGAACAATTGTGATTTGCAAGGTGCATGGTGTATTATACGATAAAAAGCAATAGACTGAAAAGCATAGTTCAGAGTTGTTAGAGGACGGCCCAACTATCATACGAAGAATGAGATGTTCCATTTCTCATTTGCTTTTAAAATCTTTATTTTATTCAGTTTACCAAAAACATAAAAGGGAAGTGTGAATTGTTGGCCATTCAATAATTCAAAGCAAGTTACAAATTTTATGTCATAATTGCCAGAAAAAAAAAAAAATAGCTGTCTTTGAAAAGATTTGAAATTCCTCTATATTGGCCTGAAATGTATTTTAAATCCAATATGAAATCCTAACAATTCAAACTTTACAGGCTTACTTACCAAAGTGAGAATTGTCAGGAATGTCAGATTTACGTCCAAGGTAGCTAAGTTAAAAGTATAGCAGACTTGAACACTATTTCCCAGTTTGCGGTTTTTAGTCTTCTTTTTGTGTCATTTGTTTCTTACTTACCTACCTTTTCAATGTCTTACCCCCTATTTCACAAACATGCCTCTTGCCCTCTCTTAACTCTTCCACCTTGTTGCTTAGTTGCTATCCCCTTCGATGCCCTTCTTCTTGTGTTTTCTTATAACCTACCTCCTCTAGATTGTAAGCTTGTTTGAGCAGGGTCCTCATCAAGCTATTATTTTTGTAACATTTTGTAATTGTCTAATGTATTGTTAAATTTCTGCTTTCTTAATATTGAAATATTGTAATATTGTAAAGGGCTGCGGAATAAGTCGGCACTATATAAATACCAATAATAATAAATATCCATTTTAGTATATCGTAATACACTTCCATATTGCTTAATAAACCCGGAGATTCTTAACCCACCTATGTTTCTTATTGCTTAGTCTTTACATATCCTCTTGTGACTCTTAAAAGCCCTCTGTGTCTCCAAACCCACCCCTGTGTCTGTCTATCACTCTTTCCAGAACCCCCCCTCCACTACCCCACCTTTCTTTTGTGCATCTTACTAAATTTGTAACATGCCCTTGCCCCACTGCAGAGGATCTTTTGCTGATCTGACATGACGCTGCTGCCGCTCATTGCCCAATGCCTGCAGGTACAGTGAGCAGCTTTCTGTCTTACCGGGTAGAGTAAAAAATCCTGCACTGCAGTTTGCCAGGCCACATGACAAGGAGTGACTGGCAGGAGGGGAGCTCTGTGAACCCCTCTCATACCTGTAACCCAGATTTTGCACCCTGGCACAGTGTGCCCTAAGGTGGCCATCTGTGCTACCTGATAATAGCACAAGCTATCTGATAGTAAATAACCCTGGCAAGTGTTATCAGTCACTACTGAAAGTTTATTTAATAAGATAATGGAAAATTTTAGTTCAATACAGCTGGGAGTTGGGATTAAAGCTAAATTGAAGATATGGTCCAATTTGACTTAAAATGAGCAATTCGCTGGTCAGAGTTTATAGTTTAGTTATTAACTCTGAATGTAAAACTGTGCTGAAGAATCAAGGCTTTGAAAGAAAACATTTTATTTGTTTGTTGTGATTTTGTTCATCTGTATGATTTTCCAAATGGACGCACCATAAATGTAATTGATTTAAAAGATTAGAGAGGGTTAACTAGTTGAGTGCCAACAGTTGTGTACACTCTCTGCCCGGAAAAAAAAGTTTAGATGGTTCAATCATATGGAAAGAAATGCTCTAAGGAAGTAGCAATGATGAAAGGGAGATTTTTTTTCATTTTTTTTTTTTTACATTTTACACAATTTACAAGTCTGTTTATGCTCACCATGTTTAGATCTCCAGACTTAGGGCCTTATTAAATTACCTGACTAAAGAAAAATGGTTTTAGTCTTAAAAATATCTGGAAAGTATACACAGTAAGTAGATAGTGGGGAGGGGCAAGAGTTTAAAAA
The DNA here is from genome assembly GCA_933207985.1 of Pelobates cultripes. NCBI lineage: Eukaryota > Metazoa > Chordata > Amphibia > Anura > Pelobatidae > Pelobates > Pelobates cultripes. Next base: position 202,090,976 of record OW240914.1, read on the forward strand.
AGAATGAGGCACCTACTGCATGTAGGCGCACAGTCCCTGATGGTGGTGTGGAGGGCAACAAATAAGATCTGTGCCTTGGATGGCTATTCAGCACACTTGACAAAGAATGGTCTTTATACCACAGTGTCCGATGTCAATGCTATTGCCAGCTTTGAAGGTAGTCGGTAGAAAAATCTTAAACAGACTTAAAAGGACACTATAGTCACCAAAACAGCTTTAGCTGAATAAAGCAGTTTTGGTGTATAGCTCATGCCTCTGCACTTTCACTGCTCAACTCACTGCCATTTAGGGGTTAAATCCCTTTGTTTATGCAGCTCTGGGCACACCTCCATGCATATGACTTGCACAGCCTTCCTAAACACTTCCTGTAAAGAGTCATTTAATGTTTATACTTCCTTTATTGTAAATTCTGTTTAATTTAGAATTTCTTATCTCCTGCTCTGGTAATAGCTCGCTAGACCCTACAGGAGCCTCCTGTGTGTCATAAAGTTCAATTTACAGAGCAGGAGATAACATTTGTTAAAGTAAATTACATTTGATTGAAAATGAAACCAGTTTGTTTTCATGCAGGCTGTGTGAGTCACAAACAGGGGAGGTGTGGCTAGGACTGCATAAACAGAACCAAAAGTGATTTAACTCCTAAATGGCAGAATTGAGCAGTGAGATAGCAGGTGCATGATCAATAAACTATAACTGTTTCATTAAGCTAAAGTTGTTTTGGTTTAGTAGTGTGTGTGGAACTGCATTCATTCCCATAAATCTGAGCCAGGGTGCTTGCTGAACTGGAATCAAACACCAGAGGTCCAGGCACTCCTTGGTTCAAGACAGGTACTTTATTAGGAACCACAACAGCAACGTTTCGACCCCAAAAGGTCTTTGTCAAGCTGATACATACATAAATATTACAATATATATAACACACTTTAAATAAACAATCACAATTATAAAATACACGTGTGAATCAGCAATACTTAATTAATTACATTAATTAGAGAGTCTAATACTTGATTGCCAAAAACAAACGAGCTTTGAAAGACTTATTAATTTTTTGATACAGGAATTTTTATTTATTTATTATTTTTATATGGATACTGACATAACATTCAAGTGTATATAGGACTTAAAATACATATATACTACATAAATACAATACAAAAATAAGATCAGAGTATACGATTACAGAAATTTCCATTATCGATTAGAAATCCTTGATCAAAATCACAGAGTATTAATATTAAGTATCCTTAACACATAAAGCTCATCAATTTCACAGAATTGTTATATATAGAAGAAAGTGTATATATAGAAATAACCTTAAATAGGCTAAAACAACTAATTTGGAGTCGAAGTGTATATAATATCTGCATAATTTAAAACTATGTTTTGGTGACTATAGTGTCCCTTTAACTAAAAGTATGGACTTCATTCTTTGGTTTGTTTCCTCTTCAAGACACCCTTGTGTCTAATAGTATTTCTCTACCTACTCTACTGGGTGGCTACTCCATGTATATGCATGGGGTTTGTTTGTTTTTTGGTGTGTTTTTTTCTGTCAAAAAATAAATAATTAATTAATTTTTAAAAGTTTCTGATATTTGCCTTAAAAATTCCTTGGTGCAACTTTTCCTTATGTCAGTTTGTTCTAATTACCCTTTTTTATGGAAAATGACAATCATTGCGATCATCTGTTTTTTTTTTTTTTTTTGTCATTTCACTTGAAACTGTTTGGCTATCCTGTAAGGATAGCACTCACTGGCTCCTAATGCCACAACCACTTCATTAATCCCTTAAGGACACAGCTTCAGAAGCTTGTCTTACGCTTAATGACACAAGCAATTTTTGCATTTTCTTGCTGTATGCGTTTAACTGCAATTTGCATCTCTCTCCGACACATATTATATACTGTTTTTTAAAGGATAGAAAGGGCTTTAATTTGATGTAACCTATATATATATATATATATATATATATATATATATATATATATATATATATATATATATATATATATATATATAAATGCTTATTTATTATTAAAAAAAAAAATACAGAAAAATGCAAAAAAAAGAAACATTTTGTGTTTTTTTGTACAGTTTTTGCAATAATAATGTGTGCCTAATTAGTGCAGGTTAAAGAAAGTAAATAAAAATAAATTCATTTAGTTGTTCTGATTTACAGAATATATAATGTGTCTGGGATTTTAAGTTTTTTTTTGGTAGTTACAGGTCACAAAGCACAAGGAGTAAAACGATTTTTTTAATGTGGAGCGATTTTAGAATTTGTTATGTTTGTCTTGTAAGCTTAATAGCCATAAAAGAAAACAAAATTGCCAAACAAAAGTATATATTTATATAAAGTAGACATCACAGGCTATTGTCCTAAGGTTGTTCTGACACTTTCTACGTAGCCATTTCACCGCCAATCTCTGCTAAATATTGGAGTAAAATTTAGTTTTTTGGGGTTTTTGGCACACAAACTTATAACACAGAAATTCTCATGTGTATTTTGTAAAGTTGGTGTGTGCTATTCCTGTACAAAGTTTTATTTTGTGTTCAGTTACTTCTGTTGAGTACAACAATACCCCCATTGTATGTCTTTGGCACTATTCTGTGAAGCTACAGTGCCATATAAGAGACCTGTCCGTTTCAACATTTACAGTAGAGGCGGATTTAATGGGCCTATGCTTCAATTTGGGGTATTATAGCAGTTTGACTGTTCAAAAAACCCCCACAAAGGCCTACCATTTGTAAAAGTAGACACTCCAGGGTATCTCATATGGTGCATATTGTGCCTTAACATGCCCCCATTTTTTCACCAATATATGCCAAAGTATGTGGTAAAAAATAATTTTGGGCATTTTTTACATATGGAATGCATTTTTGCTGGGCATTTTGTACATTTCATATGTGCCACTAAGTTCAAACCCCCCAAATTATGCTCGGCTAAGTCTTCTGAGTAAAACAATATGCCCAATGTATAACCTAGACACTATTTTGTGAAGTTACACTGCTGTAAAAGAGACGTGACAAGTTAAGGTTTTTAAGTGTGAATTTTCATGGAGGGTTTTGATGCGTCCGTGTCCCACTTTGGAGCACTTGAGCAGGCTACATATTACAACTACACCATAAAGGCATACCATTTCTTAAAGAACACATCCCAGGGTATTTCAAAAGGCATATTTTGAACCTTAGCGTTGGATAATTTTTCCGCTAGCTTGTACCAAGTGTTGTGGTAATAAGCGTTTTTTTGCCTTTTTGACACACAAAGTGAGTTTGCACAGTATATTTTGCAAATCGTATGTGTACTATGACTGTATAATACTTCATATGTTGCTCAGCTATGTTGGCTGAGTACAGCAACACCCCCATATGTACCTTTGCCAAGTATATGTGGACATTGAAGGGGCACATTTGAGACACAGCCATTCCAGTTTTTTTCAAACTTTTAATTTTTACGCTGTGTCCATGTCCCATTTTAGAGTATTTCACAAGGCTATAGAATCCAATGAACCCATAAAGGCATACCATTTCTTAAAGAAGACATGCCAGGGCAATTCAAAAGGCATATTTTGAACCTTGGTGTGGGATAATTTTTCCGCTAGCTTGTACCAAGTGTAGTGGTAATGAGCATTTTTTAATGTATTTTTTTACTTTGTAAAACTTTTTTTACTTTGTAAAACACGTTTTTAAACTTTTTTTTACTTATTAATAGTGATGTCCTGAACGGTTCGCCAAATGGTTCACGAACGGTTCGCCAGTTAGCAGACACATTCCAGCCAATCAGCAGCAGACCCTCCCTCCCACACCCTCCCACCTTCTGGACAGCTCACTAAGAAAGCAGCTTCAAAATGGATGCTGTCCAGGAGGTGGGAGGGTCTAGGAGGGAGGGTCTGCTGCTGATTGGCTGGAATGTGTCTGCTGACTGGAGTCAGTGGCGAACCGTGGCAAACGTTCGCGAACCGTTCGGCGAACCGTTCGGCGAACCGTTCGGGACATCACTACTTATTAAATGTTTTACACTTTCTTAACTTTTTTTTACACTTTTACATTTTTTTCTAAACTTTTCTTTTACCGTTAACCCCTAACTAGCAGTAAGCAGCACTAACAGTAAATTCCCCACTTTCCCATAACTCCCACCCACTTCAGCTAGCAAAATATATAATTATATAATATTTAAATTAATTAAATAAATGGAACCCCTGAGGGTTAAAAAAATAAATAAAAGTTAATCCTCAGGGGTTAAAAGAAATTAGATTACAGTATAATACTGTGATCTGTATTTTGATCACTGTAGGCAGTGATCAACTGGCAGGGAAGAGGTTAATTTTTATTTAGACTGGGTAATGGGGGGGTGTTTTTTTCTTTTACTTAAACGTTACTAAAACATTTTTTAAAAACCTTTTTTTACCTTTTTAAAGCTTATTTTAAAACTTTTTTTTAACGTTAACCCCTAGTTAGCATAACACCAAATTCTCCAATTCCCCACTAACTTCCACCCATCCCAGCTAGCTAAATATATAATTTTTAAATATTTAAATTACTAAAACAAATTTAACCCCTGAGGGTTGAAAAAATAAATAATTAACCCTCAGGGGTTAAAAAAAAAAATCAGATGACATTAAAATGTATACCCTGCCTATTGATCACTGTAGTCAGTGATCAATTGGCAGGGAAGGGGTTAATTTTATTAATGCAGGGGAAAGGGGGGTGGGATTTAACTTTATTTATTTATTTTTTATTTTTTGCACAGGGAAAAGATCAGCAGCTCTGATCCGTCTCCCTGCACTTCACAGTGAACCCGGAAGTGCAGGGAGGCGGAAGGTGAGTATCTGCAGCACATGTGCTCGCTCTGACAGCCTGTCAGAGCGAGCACTGATGCTGGGGCAGCCCGATCGGGTGCTCCCGGTCTGCCTCTAATACTGAGGCAGACCAGAGCACCGTTAACCCCGCGATTGCGGCGATTTGGGGTTAACTTTAGTAAATGACGGAAATTTTCCATCAGCGGTCCTTAACTGAAGGACAAGGTTGACGGAAAATTTCCATCTGCCGTCGGGAAGCGGTTAAAAGAAACACTGTAGACATCCAGACTACTTCCGCTCATTGAAGGGGTTTAAGTGCAGTATCCCAGGTCTCTTAACTCTGCAATCTGCAATTGTAATTATTGCAGTTATTAATCAACCACAATAATTACCCTGCAGGGTTAACTCTGCCACTAGTGGCTGTCTACCAGCCAGCCACTAGAGAGACTTCCAGATGGTTTACTTTTAGTCACCTAACTGACTCTGGGTGTCCTCACGCTCTGCATGGGGACATCTAGCATAATCTAAAACCCCATAGAAAAGCATTGAGCACTAATGCGAGTGCCCCATGCCGGCTGACGTCGAAGGAGGAAGTGCAAACGCAGAGCCTGATCCAGCGCCATGGGACAATGGCTCTAGAATCAAGAAAGTGACAGAATACTTTTTAACTTTTCTAGCACTATGGGGGAGGGGGTGGAGCAAGGGAGGGGGCATTGTAACACAACTTAAGTTTCCTAGCACTATAGTTTCCCTTTAATACAGTATGTTGATTGGAGTGTCCCTATAATTTGAATAGAAGTGTGATCTGCAATAGTTTAACAAGCCAGGTCAGAAATTCCAGTAATAGTTTATGGGGATATTTTACAATCCTATTAATCAGGAGGAAAGGTGGCAATGTATTAGGAACTGACTGCATGGAATCAACATACCTTGGGTCCCTCGTTGGGTTTTCTAGAGTGACTCAAAGTGAATCTCCTAGTGTCACTGTTGTTGTGCCGGTAGAAGTCCTTTATCAGTTTCACCAGGTGAGTGATATTTCATACATAATTATCCAGTAATGGTTTAGTTTACAGTGAATTCCTCATTGGAGGTATAATCCATTTTAGGGCCCAAACCTGCAGGCCCCATTACCTTACCTGGTGTCCCTATTTTCTAGGAGCGCTGAACGTTTAGTGTGTATAGACTTGTATCACACTGCCCAACAGGTAATAAAACTCTCATTAATGTGAGTTTAAGCTGCCATAAACAAGTGTATAAATTAGTTTGTATAAATGAAATGCTTTGTTCCTCTTCCAAATAGCTTTCAGTAGGTCACAAAGTCACATAAAAAATTCACTCATCCACCTCTCTCAGTCTTATGTTTCAGGCATAAAAGTGTCCCTCTTTGGCCCTTTGAAAAAAGTATAGAAAATCAGAAACCTTCTTACAATTTCTTTTTTTGGGGGGGTGGGGGACAGATTATTAGGGAGATTTGAAGGGTACCCACTGTGTTGTTCTATATTTTCTTTCTTACTTATAGTGCACCAAGTTATTTTGCAGAGCTGTAGAATGGGTACATTCAATAAAAAAATAACACATCTTTATAAGCATATGTGGCATAAGAAGTGATGAGCATGATATTGGCATCTGGGTGAGAATTATCTTAAATATAGTCCAACAACAGTTGCTGGGTCAACAATAATACTTTTGTACTATCAAGTTTTCTTTCCTTTCACTCTTGTGAGCGTGAATTCATTAAGTGCATAACTTAATTGTTATATTCTTTATACAGTATTGCACTAGGATTTATTTATTATGTCTCTTTGTAAGATTAGCTGGATCTGGAAATGTATAAATTGTGCACGTATTTCCTGAGATCACCTATACCACAATTTTAAGCAGTTTCATGCACAATAGCAATTTCCTTTTTTTTTTTTTTTTTGTATATTGCATGTTAGTTTGATACTACTTTGGAAGATAAGGGGATTGGATAATAGAATCACCCTAGTAATTGACAGAGGTTTCTATGTTTTACAGTTTGCAAAGTTTTGAACACCATTTGAACACAACAAAATAGACCAGCACAGTCTAGGAATGCTACATAGCTAGACAGGCAGCTCATGGCTAGTGGGACCTTACACGTAGGCCCACCAGCAGTAGAATTTACACCAGATAATGGTGTCAATAATATACCTGCAAAACCATGACACAATTTAGTCAATAGTGGATGTTTTTGTGGTTTCTATGATGTGCATGGATCAGTTTTGTGCGATTTTTTTTTTTTTTTCTTCTTCTTCTTAGGCAGCTCAGATACGTCATCTAATAAATGTCATTGTTGAGTAACTTTATAGTGACTGTAGTTTTATTTTATTTTTTTAGCAACTCTTGCTAGTAAGTTGTATTGGAACCATGTTGGAAAAGCTAAAAACTGTTAGGGTGGTCCACTAGAATATCACCTACTGCAAATAATTGGCTTTGGCTTTCCTCCAGGACCAGTGCACACATTTGAACTAAGTCCTACGAGAAATAAGAGGAGGGAAAGCAGGGCTAAATGGCTTGTCATCTTGGCAAAGATGAAAGAGAAATGAAAAACATTTACAGATTCTTTATGGTAAAAACAAATGTTGGACTGGATGAACCAACATGTAGGAGGAAACAACGAACGCTCCTTCCATTTTATTAGCTATAAGAAAAATACAATAATCACCAGGTGCTCATAAACAGGGAAACCTTGTGTTAAATTTGCAATGCAGTACATTCTATAAATACTAAAACAACACTTTTTTTGTGTGAGTAGAAATACATTAATATGATAATCCTACTACATTGCCAGCATTTATTGACAATTGGATAATATTAAATATTTTTTTGATTTTTTTGAAACTTTCATGATGCCTACACCAAACTTCTTATTACTTACAGGTAGCTCAAAGTAATACAGGGTCGTCTCATGAGAGAGCATGTTGTGAGGGGAAAAAGTCAGCAGTTTTACATATTACAAGCTGGCTGTGATATGATTGTGATAACCTTAAGTCACATAATCCTGGGGCTTCTCAAATCTGTTCTCATACAGCAGTGGTTCCCAACCCAGTCCTCAAGTAACCCCTAATAGTCCAGGATTTAGAGATTACCCAGTTGTGTTTAAGTTGTTTTAGATTTAAAAAGAAAAAAAAACACATTAGACACAACAGGGTGATCCCTAAATCCTGGATTATTAGGGGGTTCTTGAGGACTGGGTCGGAAACCCCTGGCTTTTAAAGTAACAACAGTCACGGTTTGATCATTATACCAAGTGGACTATAACTGTGAAACATCCTTAAACTCCTGGACCACTGGTGAGGCTTTAGGACTGTTTTAACAATCAATTTATCAGACTATGGAGGTTATACACACACTGCAATAACATCATGAGTTCACAGTCATTAGGATATTGCAGTCCCATTGGGAAGGCCAAATATTCAAATTCAACTTTATTTTCACTGTGCAATGCACAGACAAGGACAATGAATTAAAAAGCACACAGTATTAAAAAGGACACAGTATTAAAAAGATATGAGTACGTATGCTATGTCGTTCGTTTTATAACATTAAATGTGTGGCATTTTGGCTGATTCTGTAAGCTACATATATATTTTTTCCCAATATTGAGAAATGTTAAAATAAAATAGAAACACAATTTTAGAGATATTTCACACAAAAAAACTATTCTCTGACATGGACATCTTTCCTTTTCATTCATTCAAATTAAAGTCAGTCGGAAAAGTCCTGAATCACCCAAAATAGCTCTAAGATTGAAATAGCAGAATAGACACATGCAATTCGTTTAGTTCCGAATGTGAATTCGGACAAATTTCGTGGAAGTCTCTGAATGTCCGAGTTACCGAAGTTCCGAAATTTCAGAATTTTTCCAAAGTGTCAAAGTTCCGAAGTTCCGAAGCACAGTATTGCCTAAGTACTAATATACCTACCCAGTGGAAGAATGAAGAATGTTACACTGTGTACAAGTTTAAATAAAAAGTATACAAACATAGCCAGGATTTGCAACACTTACAACAATCAAGTAACACACATTCATATAAAATGTTAGTTACTTAGCGAGTCAATGGAATGACAGGAATGAATAAGTAGATAACTCCCTAATTCCCACGGTATTAGGGAGTTATCTACTAAAAGGCTGAAAGACCTAAATTGGTCTTTCAGCCAAATTTACTAATACCAAGTAAAGATCACTTAGTATTAGTAAATTATGCCCCTACTCACTATACCGCGAGTAGGGGCATGTCTAGTGGCTGCAGGTGGGGGACCTAAATAAAAATGTAATCCCCCCCCAGGGTGACTAGGGATCCCCAAACCCCTAGTCACACCCCTCCCAACAAAATTAATTCCTACCTACCCTCTCACCCTAAAAATAGTGAGGGGGGACCAATAATTAGGTACCTGTAAAACAATTAATAAAACTTACCATTTGATGTCTTCTTTTTTTCTAAAATCTTTTTTTTTAGCCCCCAAAAAAGGCCAAATAAAAATCCATAATAACCGTCGCACTTTGAAAAAAAAAACCAGAGCGCAAAAAAAAAAAATACATCTTCACCCATGGAGGCTTATAAAGCCTTCCCCCGCCCTGCAATTAGGCTCAGAGTACTCTGCTTGGTTGGTTTAAGCCATCCAATCAGAGTGCTCTGACAGGTAAATAAAGTGACTGAATGGTAAGTCTCTACATTTACCTGTCACAGCACTCTGATTGGTTAGCTTGAAATCCAGCCAGTCATAGTGCTCTCTGTCATTTTACACGCTGTGTAATTTGACTCATAACTCTGATTGGTTACTTTCAATATACCAATCAGAGTGTTGTTATGAGTCAAATTACACAGCGTGGGAAAATTCCAAAGAACTTTCCCAGGCTGTGTAAAATGACACAGAGCACTCTGATTGGCTGGATTTCAAGCTAACCAATCAGAGTGCTGTGACAGGTAAATGTTTACTACACATGCCCCTACTTGCGGTATAGCGAGCAGGGGCATGATTTACTAATATTATTAGTAAATTTGTCTGAAAGACCAATTTGGGTCTTTCAGATTTTTAGTAGCTAACTCCCTAATACCGAGGGAATTAGGGAGTTATCTACTAAGCGGCTGCAAGAGAAGTCCCGAAGTGCCGAAGTCCTGAAATTCCGAAATTCCAAAGTGCAGAAGTGCCAAAGTTGCTGAAGCTCCAAGTGCCAAAGTGCCAAAGTTTCGAAGTGTCCAACCGAAAAAGTTCAGAAGTTCCGAATTGCCGAAGTCCCGAATTTCGGAATGCCGAACCGAACCGAAAATTGTCCATAACATATGCATGCCATACCATAACTCCACCACCACCATGGGCCACTCGATCCAGAACGTTGACATCAGCAAACCGCTCACCCACACGACACCATACGCGCTGTCTGCCATCTGCCTTGACAGTGAAAACCGGCCAGACACCATACAATGTGAGCATTTGCCCACTCAAGTCTGTTAGGGCGACGAACTGTAATCAGGTCGAGACCCTGATGAGAACAATGAGCATGCAGATGAGCTTCCCTGAGACGGTTTCTGACAGTTTGTGCAGAAATTCTTTGGTTATGCAAACCGATTGTTGCAGCAGCTGTCTGGGTGACTGGTCTCAGACGATCTTGGAGGTGAAGATGCTAGATGTGGAGGTCCTGGGCTAGTGTGCTTACACGTGGTCTGCAATTGTGAGGCCGGTGGGATGTACTGCTAAATTTTCTGAAAAGCCTTTGGAGACCGCTTATGGTAGAGAAATGAACATTCAATTCACGGGCAACAGCTCTGGTGGACATTCCTGCAGTCAGCATGCCAATTGCACGCTCCCTCAAAACTTGCGACATCTGTGGCATTATGCTGTGTGATAAAACTGCACATTTTAACTGCACAGTCCATTAACTAATGGGGTAAAACCATCTTCTGCTTACGGGCATATGGAATGAAAATCCAGCCATTATTCATGGTATTTAGCAATTTCTGGATTTTGCAGAGAGGGCTTAGAATAAGCCTGGATGTAGTCCAGATTTCATTGCTTGTGACCAGCATAAGGCACACCTGTGCAATAATCATGATGTTTAATCAGCATCTTGATGTGCCACACCTGTGAGGTGGATGGATTATCTCAGCAAAGGAGAAGTGCTCACTAACACAGATTGAGACAGATTTATGAACAATATTTGAGAGAAATAGGCCTATTGTGTACATAGAAAAAGTCTTAGATCTTTGAGTTCAGCTTCTTCAGTTTCAGAAGTATAGATTTTTAAAAGATATGATTGTCGTAGTTTTTCAGCAGACACAGAGTTTTCTCAATTATATATACATTTTGAGGTAGACATATTTGACAGCAAAATGCCTTTAGTGAATACCTGAATGGAAATTTAAAATAATCTTCTGGCATTTTCCAAACATTTTGCAACTCAGAGACACATTCAGAAATAACTGTTTTAGAATAATAGCTCTGAAAAACAAGTTTGTAATAATACCGACCGACAGTGCGCTGTCTGCACCCACTTCTAAGAAGTACCACATTGTGTGTGGGGCTGTGTAATGATGTGTTGAGACTAGCACAGAGATAATGCTGGGTAATAGTTAATTTGGATATTGAGATATCTTGGCAGTTTTATCTTCCAGAGGCCACTCTGCATGGATGGAATAATGGAATTTCAGGCGGGTCCTCACATTCAGCCTGTGAAATGTCAGAAACAGTAGAGTGGAACTAAGTGTGGGTCAACTGGATCTTCAAATTGATATATGTCACCAAGTTCCAGAGATGTGTTTACATCCCAGACACCATGGACATATAGATACATACTATAGGTGCCCTGAAAATGGATGATGAAATAGGCAAACAGAGTGCCTGGCCATTTATATAATTTATGTAGACATATAAAGTGGCAAGTTTTAATCTAAGGAACTGAAACTGATCTTTAGGGAAAAAAAGAAAGTAATAATTAGGAATATATGTAGGGAGTGTGAATTTGCCTGCACCATGGGTCAGCTAAGATGATTGGTGGTACAGGTGTGTCAAAACCGAAGCAAGAGTGTGTCTAGGGAAGGGCACAACATTTCTGCTAGTCACGGGTGAGTGAAAATTCAGCCCTTGTGAGTGTGCTATGGACCCTCCCGGCTTCCAGTTTCAAGTAACTTTTAGACTTGTCTAGCAGCGTACAGGTTGAAATGTGTATCCTCATTCTAGGGCACCAATATGTGTCTATGGGCTGTTCTTTATTTGGACATACTCAGAGTACCATGTTGTTCTTTAAATATGGCTCTCTTGAAAGGTTTCTAATGGGTTTGTTATATCCAATTCTATCAAGTTCTCTAAATCAAGCAAGTGAAAAAATTTCCTTCTTCTATCACCATACCTTTCCCTGTCATGTTTACACTATCGGGTCTATTCAGTAAAGTCTGTACAGTCCATTACCTAATGGAGTAAAACCATCTTCTGCTTACAGGGCATATGGAATGAAAATTCAGCCATTATTCATGTGTTTTAACAATTTCGGTATTTCGCAGAGAATAAGCCTGGATGTAGTGGAGATTCCATTGTTTCCCAGTCTCTAGAAAGGCCCCTATCCTTGGAAAGTAGGCCATTAAAATAACAAGTAAGACCTAGTTCCCACCTGTGAGCGGTGGGTGCGGGGCTTTAAATTAAATAATGGCATAGATAGATCACTGTTTAGCCCCTTCTCCCACCGTGGCCAGCAGGTGGGAGCTATTAAATAAACAGGAAGACATCAAAATATCCCCCCCACTCCGACCCATGATCATCAGGTGGGGTTACAAAACAGGGAGACATCCTAATGTTCCACCTTGCCTCCACCCATGCAGGAGTATATAGGGGGACCTAGTGTCCCTCCACTGCCCCCAGCCGTAGGGTGTGGGTCTTATTATAATGCAGACGGGACCATTAAAATAAACTAACTCTACCTACCCTCTACACCCTAATAATAGTGATGGGGTGAAAAATGAAAAAGAGAGTGAGCATTAGGAAAGAGAAGGATGACTAAACTGTTACTGCACTCTGGTTGGCTTACAAGTCAACTAATCAGATCACTGTCATGAGAATTAAAAATGTGGGAAAAACCTTTATAAAGGCGTTTCCAGCCTTGAAGGTTATTCTGCCAGGGCTCCTGGCAAAATCTATCCAGGCAAAGTCCAGCGTTTAATGAACTACCTTTTATCTATAACAAATATGTGAGAGAATATGATTTATGACTCTATTTAGATTTTTACGTGCGTGTGGTCTCTGTTATTTTGGCGTACTATGGTCTCAATTTTTTTTTTTGCCAATCACTTTTTTTATTGAGGCATAGAAGTGTATGGGGTACAGAATGAGAAAAGGGAGACGATAGGTTTCATACATAACGGGTATGGCCCAATGCAATGTATATCATCCCAGATTTACTGTAGGCCTCATTTTATAGTAAACATGTTAGTCTAATGATTAATAACAGTCTATATCATATAATACGGTATAACACTCAATAGGTATGTCAGCTTAACTGCTAACCGGCTTCTTGGTAATCTTCCTGTTGTTGTGGTATGATGTCTTCAGGCTAAACAGTGGCTTGAACTAAGCGAGTAGGTATAGGTTATATGTTCGGTATAATGGTGAACATCAGGGGTGAAGTTAGTGGTATGGGGTAGGTCTTCGCTACTTCGGCAATTTTGGTAAAATAGTTTTCATGGGCCGTAGGTTACGTGAGTGACGTTATATGTTGCGGGCATAGGGAGCCGTCGGGTATGAGTGTGTGATGAGTGAGGTAGCATAGGGGGTTCGCTCCGTGGCTCGATTTGCAGTTGACTGTGTGTATATCTGGTCTGCTCAGGCTACCTGGCTGATTGCGTCTTTCTGTCCTAGCTATCAGTCATGGCTTAGTGCATCATTTTGGATTAGTGTCAATTTATTATTTTTTAATATATTTTTCAATTGATTTAGTATTTTTGAAGAAACTTTTAAAATTATTTTCTCAAATTATGAAAAAAAAAATATATATATATATATATAAATATATATATATATATATATATAGATCAATATATCAAAATGATAAAATATTAAATATTTTTTTCAACATAGAAAATAATTTAAAAAATGTATCAAAAATATTAAATCATTTAATATGTTTATCATAAAAAATTAAATCAAGGCTTTTGTAAGTTTGGGATTTATACTGTTAGCTTGAAATTCTCATACAATCAATGGCAGATTGGATATTGATTAACAACTATTACACCTGCACTTGTCTAGCACCTCCTACTGAAATCAGTGCATCCGACTTTTTGTCTTTTTAATTATTATTATAATAATTTTTACTATTATATTATAGGATTCTGCAGCATAGGCGCCTATTACATAAGGGTGTGCACCCTAATATATATATATATATATGTATATATATATATACACACACACACACACACACACATTGGGTGCTGTGTGTGTGTGAGGGCACTGTGTGTGTGTGTAAGGGTGCTGTGTGTATAAGGGTGCGGTGTTTGTGTGTAAGGGTGCTGTGAGGGTGCGGTTAGTGTGTTTGTGTGTGAGGGCACTGTGTGTGTGTGAGGGTGCTGTTAGTGTGTGTGTGTGTGTAACGGTGCTGTGTGTGTGTTTGTGAGGGTGGTGTGTGTGTGAGGGTGCACTTAGTGTGTGTGTGAGAGCGTGCTGTTAGTGCGTGCTGTGTGTGTATGTGTAAGGGTGCTGTGTGTGTAAGGGTGCTGTTAGTGTGAAGGTTCTGTTAGTGTGAGGGTGCTGTTAGTGTGTGTCTGTGTGCGATGTGTGTAAGGGTGCTGTATGTGTGTGGGTGCTGTTAGTGTGTGCTGTGTACGGGTGCTGTGTCGGTGGGTGCTGTTTGTGTGTGCTCTGTAAGGGTGCTGTGTGTGTGTGGGTGCTGTTTGTGTGTATTGTCGTGGGGGTTGGGGGACCGTTTAGTTAATAGCCCCCCTCCCTTTTTACCTTCTGTAGGGAGGGGGGACTGTGCTGCTGCCATCCATCCCTGGTGGTCCAGTGGTGAGTGAACTTTAGCCTGCGGGGCTAGAGTTCACTCTCGCGAGATCTGAGCGTTGCCGTTGCAACACTCCAACCTCGTGAGAGGAACCTGGCAGAGCTGCTGGCTCCCCGGGTCTTCTCCTGCCTCCCTCCCTCCCTCCCTCCCTGTCTGTGGGCCGGTGAGGGAGATCTTTGATCTCTTCACTGGCCCATGGAGGCACATAGCATGGACCGTGGGGATTAGGGTGTGCCCAGGCACACAAGGCACACCCCATGCGAACGCCTATGTTCTGCAGCCCAATATTATAATGGGGATAGATAATGACAAGTAAACAACCAAAAACATTGCCGCAATATGCATGCATGTGCTTATTCTACTGTTTGGCTATGTGTATTATAAAGATTGCCTGTTTGCACTCTGTTAATTGTTTTGTGTGCTTGGCAAATATTTATAATAAAGTAATATGTCAGAATTGCTTTTTATGCCATCAAGGCAGTGCTTCTCTGTAAGTCTCCCCTTCCACATAACTAAGACACTTTGTAAAAATAACTTTACAAAATATAACTTCATTAAAATATCTCTCTTTGAACCTTCACAACTCTGCAAGATCGCAAGTGATGATGCATGAAGCACCCAGAGCAGATTAAGATTGTACAGGGACCCAGACAAGATGTCAGAGTGGGCCCCACTGCCCCGTGGGCTCTGTTCTGTGAAATGGGGCAGCTTTGGTGTGTGAGTGAGTTTTGTATGTGTGGATAAGTATTGTGTAAGTGTGTGGTGTCCAAGTTTTGTATACATTTCAGAGGAGGTTGAGTGTATGGGAATGCCTTCACATGCACTCCTACTTACCTTTTGGCAGGGCGTGTAATCCCTGGTGGTCCAGTGGAGGACACACTTGGGAGCAGGATCCTATGTGGTCTGGTGGGGCAGTGTTGTCTGCACCACTATTGGGTGCATATCACTTTAAGAGCTCCATTGTTGTCCTGACTCTCAATCAATTTCTCAGAGTGCTGGCTGCGGCACTCTGAATCACTGATTCAAAACTGCAAGGGAGTTCTTATAGTGGTCTGCACCTGAGAGAGGTGCCGGACGGAATACCCACTTCAAATAGTGAGGGGGAGCAGAGCCAGAAGTGAGATTGTTTGATCTGCTTGTTGGCACAGGAAGAGCCCCCTCACAAATGCCATGTCAGAGTTCCAGGCCCAGACAGGGGCAGGCTCAGCCCCAGTTTGAGTTTCAACCCTAGCCTGTCACCCAGTTCATAGCTCCTTCCATGTGAGTCTGGGAGCACACTGCTCCTATTTACAGTTCAAAGAATGGCTTACAACTGGAGCAATTTGTAAAATTGAATTGTCTGTCAGATCGCCTGGAACTCTAAGTTCTGGGTTGTCTGTGTTATACGTGTCTGCACGCACAATTTGGGCTGGGAACTCTCATTCTAGGAAAGACAGCAGGGCCATGCATACATGGACCACAGCTCTGCTCATAGAAGCATATCGTTGGGGTATGTGGGATAAGATAGTTTATGGGACAGAACTTTATGGGATAATTACCCCATAGACCACAACGAGACCTTTAATTGGAGCATACCTAATGGGTGTAGGAGGGGTCTGCCTGCAATTGCACTAAATTAAGCAGTAATTCTCCTGGGAATTTTGGAGGTATGTATAATTTGTTTAGTTGGTTATTTTTTTGTTGATTTTCTTTTTAATTCACTTGTTTGGATTATATGTATTATGTGATGTCCATTTTATCCATTAAAAAAGCAATATACTTTTGCCTCATAATGTTCCTTTAATAGTGTTATGTATCCTTGAAGCTCTTTTGATAAATATAATTTTAGTAATCAGTCTCTTTAATTTCTTTTTTTTAAATTTTCCGAAATGCATTCATCATCTGTAGTGTCTGAAATGTGACCTAATTTTGCACCAGAGACAATGTACATATTTTACAACTTTGATTGCAGTTACAGTATCCATAAATAACACAAAAATGTATTATAATTAGGTCTGTACCTTATCTCATGCTCTCAGTGTGATTTCTATGTATGATTATATATCCATTATACATTCATACTGCCACAGATATAGGAGAGTATTTTGGGTATATTTTCTAAGTAAGTATTAGATTAAGGATATGAAAATAAGTCTGTTGTGTTAAGTGGGGTCTGTGGTAGACTTGTGTTCTAGTTCCAGGGGTTAATCTCTTTTGGCCCTGCAGAGCACTTTGATTAGAGGACCCTGCCATTCTCAGAGATAAGGAGTCCATCTGGAGACAGTCTAATCAGTCTTCTCCATTAGAATTTGGGATAAAACTCAACAAACACAGCTAATGTCCCCTCTGACTGAGTAGATACATTAATTAGTGCCAACAGTTCAACAATGTGTTGATGAAAAAAAAAAATTATCCAACATAAATTTAGAGGGATTACATTGGTATGAAGAGGGATTACACTGCGTTTATTATAAATTATATAAATATATATATATAATATATATAATTTTTAAGGAACTTTAAAGACATTTTTGTTACATTTTATTTTAGAGGAACAAGAACAAGGAACATGTGACAGAAAAAGTATCGTACTAGATAGAGTAGACATCATATAGAGAACAAGACATTCAACGTTGATTGGCTATTATCGGGGTCTCTGTGGCGTATTGCTACTGCATCATGACCAAGGATTACCTTTCCTGTAGTGTTATAGCTCCTTCCAGTGAAAGTTGTGTTGATAGTGAGTATATTTTTCTCCTAATACATTAGCCGAGACCTAATGTTGGGAGTAGATATGATTTTATTAGCACAGCCACGGTAATTTCCACACAGATTCCCATGGTGGTATCAATATTCAATATCATATAAGCCCGTCCTGGTGCCTATATGTCTGTCAGATAATTGAGTTGTTGCTGGCTAAATCAATTATCTCCACGATGCAGGGAAGACAGCACGAAAATACCCCCAAAACATAGTAAAATCAACAGGAACCCCAACACATGATATATGGATCCATGAAGAATTGACAGATCGCCACCGGAGTAAAGTTTTGACTGGCCACTAACAGAGTCCAAGCCAAAAAGAATTCCAGAAGAAACGGGGCTTTGGCCAGTCAAATGTCAGGAGCTCCTGAGGATGAAATAAGGGGTGCTCCTCCTGGCTCTCAGGGAGCGATTGTTCCACATAGATCAGGGTGAATTTCCTCCAAAAAGTGCTGTTATAGCTGTTCAGGAAGTGGGGGAAAACAGAGGGGAAAGTTGACCAGAAGATGGCGTGAGCCACAACGGAACCAGAGTTTCACAGGAGTTGTGGATAGGTACCACTATCGTCCTTGCAGCTTCCTGGACTCCGGTTATGACTGAAGGAAGGGGCACTCCTGGCTTGTTGGCTAGGCGGGAAAGGTAATGGAAACCTGGCATATGGAGCATAGTCTTCTGGGGAAAATATATAAGAAAAAATCCAGGATGATGGTGGTGACTAGGTGATCTGTCACAGTCTTCATGTAGAAATCATAGGAGTGCTTAGCACATTTCATTAGGGTCTGCACCCAGTAGTTCTTTCTCTACAATATTGTTTTAAAATTATTCTTTTTTTTATATGAGGTGAATATTTCTTAAAAGAAAATTCAAAACACCATAAACACTAGCGCTCGCTGTAACGGATATGGTGCCAGGACTACCTTGGTGACCTCCCCGTGAAATTTGTCATACTGTTTTAGAACAGTGTAACAAGTTGTCATATTGTTGGAAAGGTTACACTGGGAGGGTGCCTGAGTACTCCTGACACTATAACTTTTGGCAGTGTGTTCCAATCACAAGTGTTTTTTAGTAGATAACAAACAAAAACAGTGAGGTGTGTGTGCAAAAACTCTGTGTATGGGGAATTACTGTGCTGTGTAAGGAGTGTGGTGACTGTAATTGTGGTAGCTGTGTGTAATGTATATGTTTTGATTGTGTATGAGATGGCTGTATGTATGATGTATGTGGCAGTCCATGTGTGATGTGGATAGTTGGGTAGTAATTTGTGTGGCAGTGCATGATGTGTGGGCAGTGGCGGATCCGGGGGGGGGGCAACGGCGCAATTGCCCCCCCCCCTGAGAAAACCAAGGGTCTCCCTCCCCCTGCCGGCTAATGCAGGGCTAGCACTGTCTAAGCGCCAGCCCTGTAATGTGCCTTCAAGGACCAGAGCGGAGATCAGAGAGGGAGAGAGGACCCGGGAGCTCAGCCTGCAGCTCCTCCAGGTCCTTCTCTCGCGAGCACGGAGCGTTGCCGCAGTTACCACAGCAACGCTCCAAATCTCGCGAGAGTGAACTCTTACCACTGGAACCACCAGGGATTCCTCGCTGGACCACCAGGGATGGAGAAATGTCCCCCCTCCTCCTCAATAAAGGTAAGAAGGGAGGGAGGACATAAAAAATATTTGTTTTAATTAAATTTAAATAAAAAAAACACATATAAGAAGGGTAGGGGTGCGTTTAATATTTTAATATAATATGTGTTGTTGTTTTTTTAAATTGAATTAATATGTATGTATGGGGGCAGTGTATGTGTGTGTGTGGGGGGGCAATGTGTGCAATAAGAAGGGTAGGGTTTTTTTTTATAATCACACACACATTGCCCCCCTGCCCCCCACACATACACTGCCCCCCATACACACACACTGCCCCACATACACACACACTGCCCCCATACACACACTGCCCCCCATACACACATTGCCCTACACTTACACTGCCCCTCCATACACATACATTGCCCCACACTCACACATACACTGCAATCCTCACACACACACTACAAATGTCATACACAAATACTGACCCACACATACACTGCCCCCCTAACACACACACACTGCACCCCTGACATATACTGTCACCCTCACACACACACACACACACTACTCACACACTGTCCCCCTCACACACACACTGCACCCCTTACACATTGCACCACTCACACACACCACTGCTCCTATGCCCTACTACGGCCCCATTTCCCAGCAGACCTCAGGTAAGTTGTCAAACTGTTCTTAAATGGTTTAGCTACTTACTCTGGGAGGGGGTCCCGGCACTATTGACACCATAACCGCTACACTGAGCTGTAATGGTTATTGTGTCTGGATTATTTCTATGAATAATCTACAAGTGCCCCTCCCGAGATCAGGCTCTGGATCCGCCACTGTGTGTGGGAGGGAATGAATCATCAATAGCTGTGAGTGGTGTGTGTGGATGTGCGTGGGTAGCTGTGACTGATGTGTGTGGGTAACTGATTGTGTCGTTTATTGCACATTAGATATGGGTTTTTTTGCCCCTTACCTTTGGCCTGCAGGTCTATAATCTTGATTTCATGGAGATCATAGCCCTGCCGACAGATGGCCCAGTGGGACTGTGTTCTTGGCCCTGCTCACTGTTAACCAGTGATCACCTATACACTCACTGGCACACACACACTCACTGACACACCTAAAGTGACATATACAAGAATATACACACTCAGTGACACACACAGTGATCCATATACACTCACTGACATACACAGTGACCTCCTGCAGACTCACTAAAACACAGGGTGACCCATACACAGTCACTGACACACACACACACACATACACATAGAGAGAACCATTCACACTCAAAGACACACACACACAATGACTCCTACACACTAACTGGCAATCACATACAAACAAATTCATAAAGGGTGAATACATTAACATTGTGTCCTTGGTTCCTCTGGACAAGGAACCAGTAGACAAGCAGAGGATAGCAGACTTTGCCAAGACCAAGGTTACCCAGTGGAAAGCTCATTTGGTAACTGACTGCAAGACTGCAAGACTTAGTGGTTTTCACACTTACTTTATGTGAGTGCTTTCCTAAGTGCAGTGTTTCTCTGTTTTTCTATCTAGATTTAATTTGGGGTGCATACAAGATCAATGGAACCATCCCCAGTTCAAGTATGGCCAGCTGTTTTATTAGACAACTACCTAACATTTTAACATATAGGACACAAACTTGTGGCTGCACCTGTTGATGCATAATCAACCGCCTGGGCCATCCTTTTGTGGCGCTAATGCCTCTACCTCTTGGGTATCAGCTGTTCACAAGCCTGGGTTTTGAGGGCTCTACAATGAGAGCCAATGTAGATGGCACACTTCCTGTAAGTTGTTCACACTGAAGTTGGGAACAACCCACCTTCTGCTACATGTGCAAAGGGAAGGCAATCTCAGAGATTAGGTGGAAAAATGGTTGGGGGCAGGGGGTATCTGGTGAGCATAGCAAGGATGTGGCTCACTATGCATACCAATATTAATGCAGCAATTCTACCGTGGGTGGGTTTCTTCGTTCCTTTTGTTCCCTTCAAAATTTCACTTGCCAGGAAAAAGCTGCACTCCATTTCCTGGCACAAGGAAGTGGCTGCTGAGATATTGGAGCATGAGGTTGCAGCGGACAGAATGGCTAGCCTCTTCTGTCAACCTACTTTACACAATGAAATAGTTTCACCCTTGAGTATTTTTCCCAAAAGGGAACCAGGAAAATGTTACTTGTACACAACTTTTCTCACCTGTCCAGGTCATAGGTCCATGACAAGAATATAAAAAGGTTGATAATCGTGCTCTCAGTTGCAATAAAAATGCTAAAATAATAATTTTGTTTTAGATACAATTATTTTATCCTATTTACTTCCTGGCTTCCTGACTACTCCAAAGAAATCCTAGGTGGGGATCATACCACAGGCGCCTTATCCATAGAGCAGTTTGCCTGCTCTATATTTAAGAGTATTCATTACAATTCTTATTTTAACATTTTTTTATTGCAACAGAGAGCACTATTATCTGCCTTTTTAGATTCTTGTCACTTTGAGTCCAACAAAACTACCTCTCCTTTGGACACTTATCCACATAACCAGTAAGTGGGGATTATAACACAGTATGCTACTACAACTGGAGCTGGTCATAGCTCCATTAAATGTGAGTAAGATACCACTGTTTTAATATACACCACACTTATAATTTATTGCACTATTGGATTTCCTGTTCTACACATACAAACATATACACATATAGACATATAGACATACACATATACAAACAGACACAGAGACAAACAGATACACATATATACAAAGACACACATACGGACACAGAGAAACACATACTGATACACAGGGTAACATAGAGATACATGCAGATACAGAAACACACACACATACAAACAGATACACATATACAAACAGACACACACATACATACAAACAGATACACATACATACAGACACTTAAATACAGACAGACACATACAGACAGACAGACACACATACATCCAAACAGACACTTACATACAGACAGACATATACATACAGACAGACACATACATACATTCAAACAGACACATACATACATACATACATACATACAGATACATACATACAGACAGACAGACACATACATACATGCACATTTTTTATGTGTTTCCTACCTTTTGAGTGCAGGAGGCTGGCTCAGGCTGATGGCGGCACTCGGTGAATGCTGGGAGAAAGTCGCCGGCTGTCACTTCCTCCCAGCAGCCTGACATCATCACAGGGGGCCCGGTCGCGCTCTCTAAGCGGCCGGGCCGCTGAAAATCCATCGGCATCGGGTGGCCCTTAGAGCATTGGCCACCCGATGAGCCTTCACATCGTACGGCCTGCGGTGGTAGTTCCATGCAGGCCGTACGCACCAAGGCGGCCGGAGGACTAAAGGGGCAGCTGCTTTGGGCCCTCTAAGATTGACTGGGCCCGGGGCAGCTGCCGCTTTTGCCCCGTGTTAAAGATGGCCCTGGGGCCATGCACCACCGATAGTGGAGGTGGTGTTTTCATAGCAAGGACGTGAAGGGTAGTAATGATCTCCCCCATGCAAGAGTACCTCCCGAGAGGTCTGAGTAGACTGTGAGTAGCATGTTCTTAAACTGGTAAGGTGTGTGATCTCTGATGGCTTCAAGGACTGCCCCCCATCCCTTAACTCCGAAAGCAGACTATTAGGTCTCGTAGTGGAGCAGCTATGGCCTTAGGTGGTTTAGGTATGTTGAATAGTCCTTTTAGCCCCACCGTTTTGCTCTGTCTTGGGGTCAGGAGTGCCACCATCAGACGTCTAATGAAGTGCGGTAGTTCCGTTGCTGGAATGTCCTCGCTGATGCCACAGATTTTCACGTTCTTCTTATGCCTTAATTCTTCTAGCACTGCAAAACGACGGTCATAGGACTCGTTTTGCTTCTGCAAGCCCAGAATTGTCTGCTGCAGGTAAGCAATTAGTTTTGTTTGTTCTCCCGTAGTGATTTCCTGCACTCCCAGACTGTTTGACAGGCCTTTGATATCTGTGCGTATCGCTGCCAGGTCCGACAGTATATTTGTATGAAGGTCCACTAGGAGAGATTTAAGCACCTCTGTGGTAACTGGTGCTTTGTCTGGGCCTCACGGTGCCAGGTCTGGAGGCCTTAAAATTGGTGGGGTATCCATCTCTTCCTTGAGGAAGAAATCATCGGAGTACTCAGAGTACGCCTTGGGGCATGCGGCCATTTTGAGTCCTACCACGTTGTCTGCTTGGCACAGGAGGTCTCCAATATGCAGACCTGGATGCAGTTTGTCCGGTTTTCATTTTTTTGTTTTTTTTGCCCCATAAAGGTGCTTGAATAGCAGGTAAGTTATCTGGAAATGTCCGGAGCTCTCTCGCAGTGCGGCTACTACGCTCGGTTGCTTGGCTCCACCCCCCACTTCCTCCCAGCTTGAAACAAACGTGCAGGAGGGAGGATGCAGTGAGCTACTGCAGACTCACATCAGCCTCAGCAATGCCAATATGTATATCTGTGTATCAGTGTATGCCAATGTGTATATCTGTGTATCAGTGTGTGTATCTGTGTTTATATATCTGTGTGTTTTTGTGTCACTGTGTGTATCTGTGTGTGTGTGTGTATCTGTGTGCCAGGGTGTGTGTATATTTTAAGGTGTGTGCATTTGTCCAGGTGTGTGTATCTTTGTGTCCATTATGTGTCAGTGTGTTTATATGTGTGTATCTGTGTGTTAATGTGTATGTATATCTGAATACATATGTGTGTCCATACATCCCAGCAATCAAACACCAACACAAAACATGACGTACAAACACACACCTGAATTCAAAAACCAATACTACACACAATGCACATCCACATTTAAAATACAACACTACATCCAAACACACCCCTGCACACAAATACAAACATTACATACAAACACACCACTTGTATTGAAATGCTTAAATTGTATACAAACACCAGCTCTACATACAAAAGCACACCTGCATTTAAAAACAAACATTACATACAAACACAACCCTACATACAATCACAAACACTACACACAAATACACCACTGCATTCCAACTGCAAAAGTACATACAAAATACACATATACTCTCTATAGAAACACACTTACATTCAAACACTACTTATAAATACAACCCTGCAAGGATGTGCAAATGGTAGATGCCCAGCTGGCATATCATTGTAGGAGTTGTACAACAGATAGGGATCTATATTTTCACCATTACTGCACTAGAGAGCGGCCCAAAAGTGTTTTGCACCTGTACCCTCTTTTGCACCTGTTCCACCACTATATATATATATATATATATCTCATGTTAAGTATACAGTTGCAAGAAAAAGAATGTGAACCATTTGGAATGATATGGATTTCTGCACAAATTGGTCATAAAATGTGATCTGATCATCATCTAAGTCACAACAATAGACAATCACAGTCTGCTTAAACTAATAACACACAAAGAATGAAATGTTGCCATGTTTTTATTGAACACACTATGTAAACATTCACAGTGCAGGTGGAAAAAGTATGTGAACCCCTAGACTAATGACATCTCCAAGAGCTAATTGGAGTGAGATGTCAGCCAACTGGAGTCCAATCAATGAGATGAGATTGGAGGTGTTGGTTACAGCTGCCCTGCCCTATAAAAACACACACCAGTTCTGGGTTTGCTTTTCACAAGAAGCATTGCCTGATGTGAATGATGCCTTGCACAAAAGAGCTCTCAGAAGACCTACGATTAAGAATTGTTGACTTGCATAAAACTGGAAAGGGTTATAAAAGTATCTCCAAAAGCCTTGCTGTTCATCAGTCCACGGTAAGACAAATTGTTTATAAATGGAGAAAGTTCAGCACTGCTGCTACTCTCCGTAGGAGTGGCCATCCTGTAAAGATGACTGCAAGAGCACAGAGCAGACTGAGGTGAAGAAGAATCCTAGTGTGTCAGCTAAAGACTTACAAAAGTCACTGGTAAATGCTAACATCCCTGTTAGCGAATCTACAATACGTAAAACACTAAACAAGAATGGATTTCATGGGAGGATACCACAGAGGAAGCCACTGCTGTCCAAACAAAACATTGCTGCACGTTTACAGTTTGCACAAGAGCACCTGGATGTTCCACAGCAGTACTGGCAAAATATTCTGTGGACAGATGAAACCAAAGTTGAGTTGTTTGGAAGAAACACACAACACTATGTGTGGCGAAAAAAAGGCACAGCACACCAACATCAAAACCTCATCCCAACTGTGAAGTATGGTGGTGGGGGCATCATGGTTTGGGGCTGCTTTGCTGCATCAGGGCCTGGACGGATTGCTATCATTGAAGGAAAAATGAATTCCCAAGTTTATCAAGACATTTTGCAGGAGAACTTAAGGCCATCTGTCTACCAGCTGAAGCTCAACAGAAGATGGGTGTTGCAACAGGACAATGACCCAAAGCATAGAAGTAAATCAACAACAGAATGGCTTAAACAGAAGAAAATACGCCTTCTGAAGTGGCCCAGTCAGAGTCCTGACCTCAACCCGATTGAGATGCTGTGGCATGACCTCAAGAAAGCGATTCACACCAGACATCCCAAGAATATTGCTGAACTGAAACAGTTCTGTAAAGAGGAATGGTCAAGAATTACTCCTGACCGTTGTGCACGTCTGATCAGCAACTACAGGAAACGTTTGGTTGAAGTTATTGCTGCCAAAGGAGGTTCAACCAGTTACTAAATCCAAGGGTTCACATACTTTTCCCACCTGCACTGTGAATGTTTACATGGTGTTTCCAATAAAAACATGGCAACATTTCATTATTTGTGTGTTATTAGTTTAAGCAGACTGTGATTGTCTATTGTTGTGACTTAGATGATGATCAGATCACATTTTATGACCAATTTGTGCAGAAATCCATATCATTCCAAAGGGTTCACATACTTTTTCTTGCAACTGTGAGTTTAATAAACTTGTGGCCTACACCCTTTAGCAAAACTTCCTGTGTCTGATAGCATTAATTGGGTTCGGATTTCTAATGTTATTTTTAACGGTTATCAATCGATAGCAGTCAAGACTTTCAATAATTGAGTCTTCACATTTGGTATCACATAGCAACATAGCACTTTGAATGCTTCTCTGTGAGGAGCACTCAATTGGCTGAACATGATAATTGCTGCTCATGCACTGTAATGCCCCATTACTTCTCTATGAGAAGCATTGGATTGGTCCTTAAGAGGAGAAACAGCTGCTACCATGAGACTGGGATGATGAAAGATAAAAGAAAAGTTAAACTTTTTTTTAATTTTACTTTAATAAGGGGGCTCAATAATCTAAACAAGTAGAGGAACACTCTAATATTATAAATAATTATAGTTAGTTCCTCTAAGTATTTTAATGCATACTTGTAAACCTGTGCTTCTTTGCAATAACATTTTATAAACTGTTACTATTTCATTGACTATTTTTTGCACATTGTTTTTTTTTTTTTGTAGCGTGTTTATACAGGAAATGCCGCAAACTTTTCTATTCCTAAAACATGGAAATATTAGTAATGAATGCAAACATATTGATTTTACATATTCCATTTCACTGCACATACAATGCAAAATGTATTTAAATATAATGCTAGTAATAATAATAATTACTGATAAAATGGATGCTTACAAAATAATCATTAATTATTTAATTTACAGCTATTGAAAGGGAGGTGGATCTAAGCCTAGTCTTGTAGTTATTGTTATTATATATCCTATATAGCACCTAAAGCACTTGAATAAGAAGGGGTTAAATGACACGCATGACTGGAGTCCCATCTCTAACCCCTCCATAGTCCATGGATCCGAGATCGTAGAGGCTACATCTGAGCTTCTCTCAGCCCCATTCAGCTCTAGACTTCTCGTCACCAATCTGATTGGTAGACTAAACAGCACTGTGCCTCCTTCTCAAGGCTTGCTGGTCCCAGGCCTGCTGTAGTCACTCCTAGGCCTGTCACAAGACCTCTCAACAGCAGGATAGCACGTCAGATCCAAGAGGTTTGGGAAAGAATGGTTAGCATCAAGCCATACTGGAGAAGCTAAAAGTGACAGCTAGAGACCATGTTACTGCTAGTAGGGAGCTGAATGGAATATGTAACTATTTCTTAAATCCTAAGGCATCTATCCACTAAACAGTGTGTATCAGTGACTATACAACCGACCTGTGTAGCTTAGAGGTGGAAATAATCAATTAATTGTCAGCAGAATGGCAAGCAAAGTGAATAGATCACACATTCCTCTTTTCTATTCATTGAATGGCGCATAGTGGGGGGTTAAACAGGATTATTAACAAAACACCAGATTTTGTCCAGATGCACAAAATCCGGTGGAATGGGCATTGCGGCCAGAAGGCAATTCTCATATTTAGTAAAGCCAAATTCAGTCTAAATTCGGTTGGTTCAACTGGATCTGTAGTAATCAGCCAGATGCATTTGGCGTCTGGTTTAAAATCAGTGCTTTTACATCTGAACTCTCTAAAAAGTACAGTTTTCGCAATATTAACAAAGCACCAATTTGAACAAAATTAGATTCCGAATGCATCCAGCAAGACGCACATTTGCAAATGATCTTTCTCTTCCTTTTTGTAAGCGAATAACAATTTTAATTACTATTTGCCCGCTGGCAATTCTAGCATCCAGATGAAAAAACCTCAACTGTGTGAGGGTTAATCATGTGATGTCTGGACAGTGCTTTCTACCCAGCTGACAAATTAAATTGGAGAGACAAAAAAGCTTATTGAGGGTCAATATGACCCTAATATTTTAATATTACTATAAGGGATGTGGGGCATATCTACTTAATATTAAGAATGAGTAGCTGGACATCCTTCATAGGACTCTGACAGACAAGTCTGACTTCTCTTTAAAAAAAACTAAATAGTAGAAGGAGAGTCTCAGGGGTTTATTCTTTCCTTAAGGAAACAGTATACATGTGTGCTGGGCCAGCCTTAGGCCTTAACTGGAAACTCCAGTGCCAGGAAAACAATCCGTTTTCCTAGCACTGCAGGTCCCCTCTCCCTCCCACCTCCCACTCCCCGGTTGCTGAAGGGGTGAAAACCCCTTCAGTAACTTACCTGAGGCAGCGACGATGTCCCACGTCGCTGCTTCCTCCTCCGCGCCGCTCCTCCTTCTGACTGCGTCGGCCGGTGGGCGAGACTGATCCCGCCCACCAGCCGGGGAGACCTAATGTGCATGCGTGGCAATGCCGGGCATGCGCATCAGCGCTCCCCATAGGAAAGCATTGAAAATGGATTTCAATGCTTTCCTATGGGGAAATGAGCGACGCTTGAGGTCCTCACACACCGTGGGGACGTCCAGTGACGCTCTAGCACAGGTTTCCTGTGCTAGAAACCAGGAAGTGCCCTCTAGTGGCTGTCTAGTAGACTAGTCTGTCTGTGCAATGTGATATGTATGTGATGTGCTGGCTGTGTGAAATTTGTGCTGGGATTATTGGCTGTGTGTGATGGGTATTTAACTCAGAAAAAATATGCATATAGGCCCATGTGTGAATGCATTTGTGTATTTTTGCAGATTCACATGCACACAGTATCACAGTCAGATGCATACAATTATACACATACACTGTCAAATAAAGCCACATGCACAAAGTCCCAGGCACATAGTCACACAGTTAAAGGCAGTCACACACACACAGTGACAGACAGTTACACACACACACACACACACAGTTACAGACAGTCTCTCACACATAGGTATGAGCAGACAATGTTACAAACAGTCACACACACTCAGTGACAGACAGTTACACACACACAGTTACAGACAGTCTCACACATAGATACAAGCAGACAATATATCAGACAGTCACACACACTCAGTTACAGACAGTTTCTCAAACACTGGCAGACTCTCTTTCACACACACACACACAGAGTTACAGTCTCTCGCTTTCACACACACATAGTTACAGACTGTCTTTCTCTCTTTCTCTCTCTCACACAGTTACAGACAATCTCTCTCTCACACACACAGTTACATAAAAGTTGCGCTCTCTCACACATGCACACAGTTACAGTCTCTCTCTCACATGCACACACTGTTACAGACAGTTG
This sequence comes from Pelobates cultripes, assembly GCA_933207985.1. Taxonomy (NCBI): domain Eukaryota; kingdom Metazoa; phylum Chordata; class Amphibia; order Anura; family Pelobatidae; genus Pelobates; species Pelobates cultripes. Next base: position 202,120,185 of record OW240914.1, read on the forward strand.
CTCTCTCTCTCTCTCACACACACAGTTACAGACAGTCTCTCTCTCACATGCACACACACACACACACAGTTACAGGCGTTTTGAAGAGATGATGATTGGTGCACCACGGCATTTCGCGCGTGCGCATTGGCCTCCCCATGCTTTCCTATCAGGAAGCATTGGACAGGATGAGATCATCCATTCTGATAATCTCATCCAAGGGGGCAGAGCATGGGCAAAGCCAGCACCGATTGACCCATGTGGCACTGGCATAAAGGTGAGTTTTACGCCTTTTTAAGGGAAGCAAGGGGTGGGCCAGCCACCTAATATGTGGTTTAACACGTGTATTCCTGACCCTATACTGTTCCTTTAAAGGTCTTTGCTGTAAACCTTTTCTTCAAAGTAATTTTTTTTTTTTTATAGAAACAATATATCTTTACTCTGTTCCACATGGTAAGATATAAGTATTACAGTAATTTTCTCCCTAGCTTGAAAACATTGGTACACTGAGTACACTGTATACAGTTCTTGTGTTTGCCTATATAATCTCTTAAAATGCTGTTTTGTGCGTCATGAAAACTTCTATGAATTGTGTTAGTAGAAGATTGTTTGTGTCATGAATTCACATTTAAGTCAAAATATTTTTTGAAAAATTTCAACTTCTCCTTAACAGAGAGACAGTCTATGGCATTGTTATTGAACAGGTATACAATACCTCGAGCATTCCTACAGACTGAATACAGTCAACCATATGGTTTGCAATGAACCTTGGCAGTGATTCTGAGACTGGTCCTGAGGAATCATCAGTGGTACAGGATTTAGGAAATTCATAAACCTGTTACAAAGGAGATATGGATAAATCCTGCTTATTTTTTATCCCTCATTATTTGTTTGAGAAAAGTTGGTCTTAGTGGTGATCTACAATTAACATCAAGAAAGTAGTTATAGTTTTATATTTATTTTTTTAAGGGAGCTATATTTATAGGCACCCAGACCAGATCATCTCAATGTCCTGCTGCCATGTTTGTCTTGTTTTTAACCGGGCAATATAAAACACTACTGTTGTACAGGGTTTAAAAGCCCATAATGGCAGTCATACTGAGAGCTACAGGAGGCACTTCAGCAGAAATAGCTGAGTGAAACTCGGCTACTTTAATCAGATGTTCTAAAAGAAACCGTCTGATTGGTGCAGCACTGTTTTACCATGCATGTGCACTAGCCTCCCAATGGTTTCCTATGGGAAAGAACTGACATTAATGATTGATGATCACAGCCAAGGAGGCAGAGCCAGCTGCAGAGAGATCAGTGCAGCGTAGGAGAAAAGGTAAGTCAATTACCTTTTCAACCCTTGCAGTGGAGAATGGTTACTTAAATGGTGACTAGGACACTAAAGCTTTATAAATATCACACGGTCGGAGGAATAATGTAGCAAAGGTAAGAGATTGATTAGCAAATCTAATGGCTACTTGTATTGCTTAACTGCCTGTTCTTATGTTAAACATAAAATACCTAAAATACCTTGCAATGATAAAGTTGACTTGTATTCCCTTGCAATGATATGTAATTCAATTGGCTTCTTTATAAGCCCAAAAGTGAATGTATACCTGTTATGTTTATTGAAAAAATAAAGAATTAAAAAATAAAATAAAAAATAAAGCTTTATAAATATATATTCTTAATGCTATAGTGTTCCTTTTAGAATCTAACAAACTTTCAGCTAATGGTAAAACTTAAAGGAACATGTCAAGCACCATAACCACTACAGCCACTTTAGACCATCTGATTGCATTGCCTAGTTTAACTATGCTATCGAGGCAGAAATGCCTCTGGTGGCTATCTGTAAGATAGCCACTAGAGATGCATTAACCCTTCCATGTTAATATTGCAGTTTTGACCAAATTGCAGTGGCTTTAGTGGTCCTTTATGGCTATACCTCACAAGCATGAGTATGGCCATGACTCTCCATGAATTGAATTATTTAAAACACTGGGAAACACGTAAGGGGACACTCCGGGCACCATGGCAACTAAAATGGAATAAAGTTGCTATGGTGCTGGGTGGTCCCAGCCACCAGCTTGCCTGAAGGGGTTAAACTGCTATTGATCAGTTTAACTCCAAAAGAACTCTTCTGTTCCAGTCCAAGGCTGCAGTCAGGAAACCTCGGACCAGGCGCTGCTGACCAACTGATTTTCCCCATTTACAAAATGAAGTGAAAAAAATATTTATTCACTCTGCTTTGTGAATGGGGAGCTACTGATAGGCTGACTCTCTCAGCCTATCAGCAGTGCCCAGTTCAAGGCTTCCTTATTAAATCTTAGGACTGTGATGAAAGTGAATGGGCAAAGCAAACAAGCACTAGATTGAAGACTTTGGGGTTAAACAGTTTGTTAAGCCGGCATCATTCTGATGAACTAACTATGGTGCCCAAAGTTGTCCTTTGAAATACTTTTAATACAAAGAATACAATGAGATGTAATCATTAAAACTATATTAGTTACATAGGTTGAAAAAATGCATAAATCCATCAGCTTGGACCTTTTCACTGTAGTGAATTGAAAAATGAATTGCAAAATATCCAAACTGTGACTATAGCTGAGATGGAGAATATTTCAAAATCAATTATTGCTAACGAACTAAATTTTGCAGTGTGACTTTCAATTCGCTAACTTTCCTTGTTCAGTAAAGAAACCCTCATGTTGTTTTGTTTTGTCTTATATTTTTTTAGGTTTTCTTACATTTTGAGTGTTTTTGTGTGTGGAGATATTCCAGTTAAACAGAAGATACCGACAGATGACGGCTTAAATACTGTACTTATTGCATTTCTTGTACACGTTACATTTTGGTTGTTAATATGGATTAACATATTAAAGTATAAATAGAAGTAAAAATAGGGATTGCAAATAAAACTATGAACGGTAATAAACTGGAAACACTACACAGAAGGATAAAATCCCTGAGTTTAGGGAAACGTGTATTTGGGTAAAGTCATTAAGAGATGCCCTGGGTAGCAAATCACAAGGTAAAAGTGAACGGAAAATCTATTTCTACATCAATAAATTGTCGCTTTTAACAGTGTAACAATTAAATAAATTTATGAGATTGGATAACCTACACATAAACCATTGCTGTTAGGTAGTCTCATGAACTGTAACAAGGCAGTAATTCTAAATAATGGGGATAAGAAGTTTAACGAGAAGTATTTCCAACAAGGCATCTAACTGATGACAACTCTAATAACACACAGCCAGACAGCCGCTCTTTGTTGCCCAGGGGCTGCACAACATTCATTGCAGGGAAGGAGCAACCCAGGAAACAGATTGGTTCAGTTACTGTTACGGACTAGGCCAAAGAAGACGAAATCTCTCCTTCTAAGTCTCCAAATAGAGTATCCACGTTTGCATTCTATTCAGGGCCTAAAGAGGCATTTGTTCTACCTTGTCCCTGATTAGACAGTGACAAAACAACAACAAAACATTTCCAGTTTAAATGTTGTCTAGTCATCCATAAGGCTGGATACATTGTGGTGATTACATGGATTAATGTACTTGGTAAATGCTGTTATTCCTATATGTTATTTTGCTGTGGTATTGGGACTTCAGTCAACAACATAACCTACATCCTTTTTATTTTGTTCCAAGGAGATAATTATTTGATTGTTAAAATTCTACATGATTAATTTATATTTAAATTATTATCAAAAATATATAATTAGGTTTCACTATTTTGATATTTCCCCCCCACAAATAACTTGTTTGTCTCTGAGAATTACAAGCCAAACTGCAAGATTTTCCCAATGGTCCCAACAGAAGTCTTTCAAAGAATGTACTAACTATATCATTGTCTTTAGTTTTTTTTGTGTGTGTGTGTGTGTGTGTGTCAGCGGAGGTGATGGTGGGGGGGCTCAGTCCCTGTGTTTAAAAAAAACTAATGAAAGCTTGACTGCTCCTGAGATAAATGGCCAGGTTTGTGATTTATACCTCTGGATCACATGGGTTAAAGCATCACAGTAAACTGAATAAACAAAGCAAAGACAGGATTTAATTTATATTCCAAGACTAATGAATACTTTTGGCAATTGGAGGTGTAGGGCCTAAAGATGTCTGTAGATAGCCACGCTAGCCTAGCCATAGACAGTTTGTGGCCCCCTGTCACTTTGTAACTAAGTTGCATCACTGCTAGTAGACCCAAGGGGAATAAGCAGATGTAAAACAAGCAAAAACTCCAGTGGATAATTTTAAAAAAAGTATATAAACTACATAAACGAGATAGAATATATAATAAAATATAAGCAAAAAACAAACAAACAAGCAGATCAAACACTTAGGTTAAACTCCAACAACCTGCAATTATAAATATTAACTTATGTGCCAAGTGCTAAATCCAATAAATAAAATAAATCGATACCAAGAAACAAGTTAAAGTAATACCAATACAAGTGTAAAGGTAAAGGTCACTTTAAAATACATTAAAAATGAAAAATGTATATTGTCCACTTTTCATTTTATGTCTGTTCCATATATTATGTTCTCAAAAAAGGATATTCAGGATAAAGCACTAAAAGACCTGAATAGAATATAGGTCCTCTATAATAGTACTATTATTTCATTACTGCAATAATAATTTCTCAAACAAAGTCCATTGATAGCATCACACTGTAATATAGCAAGCAAATGTTAAAAAAGCCACTGTAGAGACCCTTATATATTAAGGGACAATTGATTTGTATTTAATTCAATTTAAACTATTTCTGATTGATAATGCATTAGATCTTATGCTGTTAGTGATCAAATATGAGTTGCATTTTTTTAAAACATAATTAAAAATGTAACTTTGTTTAACCAGTAATTACACTTTACAGTTTGTTGCCCTGGGTTTTGATTCTTGTGTGGGCCTAGTCGCTATGTTGAAGGCATAGGGGCAGCAACGAAGAATAAAAACTGTAATGGAAGTTAGGGGCAGTAGTGGGGGATAGGGATTGAATTTGGGGTTACAGGTAGGGGTGGGTTGGGGACAACGTGGGGGTTACAGGCTGTAGTGGGGGTATTGGGCTGTAGTAGGGTATAAGGGCAGTAAGTGGGTGATAGGTGCTGTAGTGGGGTATAAGGGCAGTAGTGGGAAGTTAGGGGCTGTAGAGAGGGGTTAGAGGTTTAAGAGGTGTGCTAGAAGATGTTTTGTGGAAATAAGGGACTTTAGTGAGGGTTAGGGGTAGTAGTGGGGATAAGACCTGTAGTGGAGTATAAGGACAATAGTGGAAGATAGGGGCTTTAGTGGTGGTTAGGTGCCATAATGATAATGAGGTGCCATAATGACTGTTGCACTAGTTGAGGTTAGGACAGTAGGGGCAGTAGTAGGGGCTAGGTGCTGAAGTGGGGGATAGGAGCAGTAGTGGGGGATTGGGAACTGTAGAGGGGATGTTAGGGGCTGTAGTGGGGCAGTAGTGGGGATAGGGCCAGTAGTCGGAGGTTATGTAAAGAATTGGGGCATAGGAGCTGTAGTGAAGTTTAGAAGTAGTAATGGGAGATAATGGCTAAAGTGGGAGTTACAGGCCGTATTGGTGCAGCAGGGACAGTAGAGGGGGTTAGGAAAGGTAATAGGTGGATAGGGGCAGTATAAGGGGATAGGTGCTGTAGAGTGTATAAAAGCAGCAGTGGGGGCTATGGGCTGTAGTGGGGGGGAGCTGAAGATAGGGTTAGAATATATAATGTGGAGATTAGGGGATGTAGTGGGTGTTAGGTTCAGTAGAGGGAGTTTAAGAGCAGTAGTGCAGTTAGGGGCAGTATTTGGGGGTTAGTGGCAGTGGTGGGGTTTAGGAACATTAGGGGTTAGGTGTGGTAGTGGGGGGTTAGGAGCCGTAGTGGGAGGTTAGGGGATGTAGTGGGGTGGTTAGAGGCCAAAGTAGGAGGTTAGGTGGTGTAGCGGGGCAGATAATTCATTAAAAAAAACAAAAAACAAATGCAGTTTTCCCCCCCTTCCCTGAGGCTTACCTTATCTCTAGTGGTTTGGTGAGAAACACAGCTTGTCTGCACTCCCAGCAGATGCAGGCAGCTTGGCCTGGACTATGGCGGTAATCATTTGGCTTGATTTTACGAGGAGGGGGATGCTGCTGCATTAGGCTATGCCTGGGCACAATCAGCACACTCCATGTGCATGCCTAGGGACTTGATTATTACACAAAACAAGCTTGAATTTAAAGTTGTTTTGGTTCCTATAGTGTCCCTATACTGTATCGTGCCTTTGGATGTTGGATGAACCCTCTGGAAATGTCTACAATGCACAGATCAAATCACACTGGAAATGGGGGCCAATGCACAGAAGCCCCTTTTCTACATACATACATTTGGAGATTGTCCACTCTATGGCCTGCATCACCTAGTGCAGAATGTGGGAAAAGGGTGAAATAAATGAAATTTCTGGTTTTGTTTCTAACTTCCTTTGGTCCATAATAATGACTTGAACATCTAGACACCGTGCCAGGAGAAAACAAGGGATTTTATATCAAGTTCAGGTACTAAATTCAGCTTTTCACACAGGTTAGAGGAGCTATTTTTCACAATGAAAACTTTAAAAAAAAATGTTTTGTTTTTTTTCCAAAGGGGAATCTTTTCTTAAGCTATTTGCAGGGCAAATATTTTTTTTTTCATATTAATGATCATTGAATCAGATATTCTTTCTCTGCCAGATGCCCAACAATACCCACTCCCACCCTTGCAATTGTCCTTCTCTTTGATACCGCTGTGAAATTTTATGCACATATTTATCCAATTCAGGAGCAAGTGAAATCCTTTTAGTTCTTTTCACATTAACCTGCCTGGAATTTAGGAGTGATGCCAACAATTCTAAGCTAATGAACATTTAAAAGCTGGCTTGCTCCTTTGGCCCTGTGCTCCATGTGCCGGTTTTGGCTCCACATGGCTGGGTCATTTCCACAAGGAGTTGGAGTTAATGAGCCCTCACTCTGTTCTGCTCTGTAGTTAGGCGCTCACATGTTTCTCATCGGTTGCGAATGCCATTTTTTTATTTTTTTTTTGCAGCTGCCTTAGCAATAGGAATTCTATAATCTAATTTTATTTTATGGAGAGAGCCTTGTGCAATCGCAGTTTTATGTCCCCCTGGCAAACATGCAGAATACCCTAATTCAGAAACATGAACTGTATCTCCTATTTTAACAAGGGATAATAAAAATGCATTCTTCAGATATGCATTACAAAATAGTATATTTACATTTCCATTTTGCACAATATAGTCCTGCATAATGTATATTTGTATATATGTTGCTGGGTTAAAATCAAAGGTGTGTCCAAGGGAGGTGCCAGGTGTGCCCGTGTGCATCCTCATGTAGGACTTTTTTTTAGAGATTATCCCTTTCTGAAATTGCCCGTCTAATATACTCATTGGTTTGGCTCAATCCCCCTTCGTTTATTCTGTATAGCCCAGAGAACATGGCACCATATGTGTGGGTATGGGCCCAGCACTCTGATTTGTTCTCACTGTGCCACTGCAGTCTTCCATCAGGTCCACACTCTGTTAAACATATTTATTCTGCCTTTATGTTACACCTTGTACTGTGTAAATATCCTGCCTCTTGTACAATAAATGAGTTGTCTTGCCCCTGCACTGAGTTTAGCCTAACGTTTGGAGAATGATTTATCACTTTATTCAGTTGTTCACTGATGGTTATAATATACCAATGAAGATGTTTATTCTTCTTGGTGTGATGTAACTAGGTGTAACTTCTGCAATAGTAATGTTCCAAGTGAGTGACTGGACTATAAGCACATGAGGGACACATGGTTTGTGCCAAACAATATCTTTAAACAGTTTGACGGAGAAGGGGGGATAGTACCAGGGACATGCTGGCACCAGAACCCCATCGTTTTCCATAGTTATGGTGCTTAGACTGCTCCTTAAGCTTCTGTTTTCAATAGGAATGAATTGTTGAAGTCAGTAGAAATTCCTTGATAAAACCACGACGAGTGGTACTGCCGGCAAAAGTTGCCTTGAAGTTTACTCAGAAACAGAACAGCAGATGAATGATTTGTTTGATAGCAGCTCTCAGCTAAGTTCTAGTGATGAGTAAGGATGAATAATATCATAATGATGTCATCAGTTTCATGCTTAAAATAACTTGCCCACCTATAGAAAAGCATTGTATTACATGCATGCCTTTATCTAAATAGATTTTAGTGAAACGAAATACTGTTGCTGTGAACTGTTTGACATTTGTTCTTTGCACTTGCTCTCTGGATCACTTTTTCAGTACAGATTTCTATAGCAAATATCACATATAATGAGCACATAAGGAAATTGTTTTGTAAACTGCAGTTACGAATCTTAAGGCTGTGTGTCATAGTAAGGTCAGACAGGTTACTGGACCAGCACATCTAGACGTTCCTCAGTCAAATATATTAATTTCGATTTAAATAATAGAATAACATGCTTACACTAGTATGGATAAATGACATTACAGTTTTGTTCTTATTCATCTGGGTTCAGTCTTTGGCAGTTCTGACTGGGCTAACATAATCACCACCCGCCCAAACATTTGTTTTTCTGGTCAGCCCTCTTACACTCGGTTTATACAATTCTGAATATGACTAATCATTGCCTGAACATCTTTACAATTGCTGCTAATCAACAATAGAAAACGAACGCATTGTACCACAGAACACTTGGTCCCATACAGTTCTGAGGTTGCATTGAGTGTTCTTCAAATCGATTCATGAAGACGATGCTGAACTGTAACCACCCATGATTCTCTGGCCATCTATTGCTTTCAAAGAATTCTGGGAGTTGTGGGCCTTGAAAATTTGGGGGAGGGTGGGACAAAGTTTGAGATTCCTGATCTAAAATCTCTCATGGAAATGGTTACATTGATTTCTCCACATACTCTGACAGATGTATCCCTTTCCTTTATAGGCCAAATACAAGTGATTGCAAACACCCATGGCTTGAGTATGATGGGATGTGCTTCCTGCTTTCTGAATACATGATAACTTCATGCTGAGGAGCTGGAATTCTTAACAAATCACCTGCCACCCTCTCTCACTATCATTGGTCCTGCAAGCTTAAACCTGTCATCACACTGGTTCCACACACCACTACCTGTCAGAACCCTGTCTTCAATAGAAGATCAGAAGATATTTTACGTATGTTTCTGTTAGCTGCAGTCACTGTACAAATAAATATAACAATATTAATTTAATTTGTTATGGCTAAAAGGATCAGAAATGGCAACTTGGTTAAAAACCTAACTTACCTCATGTATTACAGTGATTTAAACAAATAAACTTTTATATACCTTTCCTGATAATGTTTGACTACATAAAAATGTCCAGGCTCATAACACTATCAGGCATTGACTGTCAGAGAATCATGGGATTTGGAGTCCAACCACAATTGAAGGGTCGAAGTTGTAAAATTGGTGTTCCATGTCAAATGTTTGCCATACTTGACTCTATAAAATAAACTTAACGGGAATGTATGAGATACCTAACACCTTCTCTGACTTTCCTGGAAGTTTGTCAGAAGCTAGTGAGAAAAAGTATTGTGCTTTGATCCCAACAACACTTCATTAAATTTGGTTTTACTAAAATGCAGAAAAAATTCAAAACATACAGGATCTGTATTTTACAATATTTTCCTCCTATTTTAAGACTTTTTAATATCTGCTTAATTGCTTGTAGCAATCCAATGTGTACACACATATGTGTATAAAATGTGAGTATTTGACTTTATTCGAACTGGCTGCAATGCTGCAGGTCATCCAAGTTTCATCCAATAAAAAGTGTCACCAAATAACATTTATTAACCCCTGATAAAGCCTGTTACTGGATTCTAATATAAGTGTAGCAGAGCTCCCTGTATCCCTGGCGCCAGGGACCGCTTCCTAGCTGCAACAGGGGACAAACCTCAGCACTCTAGCCCTCGGTCCCATCTCCACCTGCCAACTGGGGGTCTTCCTAGGACCAGTCTATGAGGTGCCCTGTTTCTGGAACTTGTAATAAAACAGGGGGTACAGCAGCGAGGTCTCCCCACCTGGAGTGTGGCAGGTCTGGGTCAGCCACCCAGCATTTTTGCTCAGAAGGCACAGCGACCACTGTCCCATCTGCACCATCCAGGCCAGGTGCCTTGTCTCCTGAACATGGGCACAGCTGCTGGGGACGAGGGAAGAAACTCAACTCTCCCGGTGTTGCACAGTTCATAAACCCCATTATTTCGGAGACAGGTGACATTACCCATTGGATTAAGAAACATAATCCTGTTCTAGTACCCACTCCCGGCTGGCCAAAAAAGACAGGTCTAGCTGTATGGCAGTCGTCTCAGTAAGGTCCCAGTTGTCTGCCTGTTCAGCTCAGATAGACCAGAAGCGGGCACTGTCGGATTCTCCGAACCCCAGGCTAGTTTCAAAAGCCTCCCACAACAAACCAGGGCCATCATAGTCTCCCCCCTCAATACACTTATACTCGACCAGCCATGGGTAGAGGTGGTAGGCATGCCACCGCAGGGCCCGGTATGAATCATCTTGCCAAACCTAGGTTGCAACAAGCTTTTCCAGTTGCTTACCCATTCCTCTGAGGGCTGGTCTCCCAAGAACGGCATCCGCAGCTCTAGCTGTACCGTTTGGCGCTGGTTGGTGGTCAGGATTTCCTCACTCCGGAAAGATACGCCTACCCAGAATCCCTTGTAGTAGTGAGGGCACTGTTAAAGTGAGATTTCAGTGGGAAAAGCAAGTCTTATGGCTTGATTGGTGTGTGTATTTGTGTTTAGCAATGTATTATATATATATATATATATATATATATATATATAGTGTAGATTGGATTAGTAGTATTAGTCCAGTAGACAAGTCCAGTCCAGTATTTTGGCATTATATATATATATATATATATATATATATATATATATATATATGTCTCCTTCTACCACTCTCTCTACAGCATTCCATTGAAGCTGTGGACTGTACAATAGCCCCAGGAAGTTGCATGGCCAGTCAGTGGTGGAGCCAGTCTCCCTTCCATTCATCATCCTTATCAGCAGAGTCTGGCAGCTGAGGTGGTCCTAGCAGCCCTGAACGGCAAGACAGTGGTTAAGAGTCCTGGCTATACAGCAACTCTTGGAGACAAGAATGGGGCATTAAGGTGATAAGCAACAGCTACAAATAAAAACAACTGACCATATTCTTCACATCAAAGCATGGCAGCTGAATTTATGCCTGCAAAGTATGCCCATTGAAAGTGTCTCTCCAGTCAAAGATAAATGAATGGGTTTGGGCCAACGACCTATGGCAGCCAGGTTCAGGACAGCTTGGAAGGTGAAGTATCACTTACTAGTTTAGATTGGGATGGTAATAAAGCAAAAGCACTCAACCATGCAACACCTTTTTGACATCATTAACATTGCCTAAATAATTCTAAATACACTTACTATTAGCTATTCTACATAAAGATTGCCGAGTGGGAGGTTAGCAGCTCATTGTTTATTTTCCAAAAAGAATCTAGAAGTGATGGAATTCTTGAGTGGATATGGCTGTCATTGACTTGAATACCATAACCAACATTTAACAACTTTTAACAACTCATTTATCAATATTAATCAATAAATATTGGTTATATCATTTGGTAAGTTTGAGCAGAAGCAATAAAAATGACTGTCTGCAAATGTTTGTGTCAACATTTATCTTATATTAAAAACCTCTTTAGTACGGGACCCTGAATTTATATCAAAGATAAATGTTTTTACTACTTGCTGAAAGTGTACCTGTGTCATCGTGCCATACCCGTTGGTTCCACTGAGTTTACAGAACTGGCTTTACTTGTACAAATGTCAGTTGAATACATATTGCTTGTAACAGTGACCGACAAATATATTTGTTAACCTAGGAATTGTGTAGAACTGACTTGGGAAAATTCAAATTTTATGACAAAAAATGAGAAAAGTAGGTAAATTGGAGTTTTTTGTTTTCTAAAATAGCTGTATTTGAAGTCAGATAAAGATATGGAATAAATAAGCTGTAAATAGGCTCCCAAGTGGTTTATAGAGGGGATCTCCTAATTATTTATAAAGCCCTTATCAACCACACATCTCAGAAAATATAAATCTGCTATATAGGGGAAGGGTGAACATGCAGGTAGGCAGCTGTAGTTTGCCCACCCTCTCTGATTCAGATTCAACTTTATTATCACTGTACAATGTACATACAAGGACAATGAAACACAGCTGGCCTCTGAACAGAAATGCAGCAATTTGTATAAAAATAATATGTACTCTCAGTGTAAACTTTTAGCAGTTTATACCTAATGCCATAGCAGTTCTAGTACTTAAAGGGACACTGCAGGCACCCAGACCACTTCAGCTCATTGAAGTAGTCTGGGCTGTGTCCCTTTTACACCTAGTGCTGCAATGTTTAACATTGCAGTTCCAGAGAACTGCAATGTTTACATTGCAGCACTAAGTCTGCACTGAGTGGTTGCGCTTCGGGAATCGTAATGGACTTTGGTCCGTTATCTGACACTGGACGTCCTCACGCTCTGCATGAGGACCTCCAGCGTCAGATTTTTCCCCATAGGAAAGCATAGATTCAAAGCTTTCCTATGGGGCGGTCTAATATGTGCGCGGCATTTGCTGTGCCTGTGAATTAGACCCCGCTCGTCGCGGGACGGAGGAGGGAGCAGAGCTTCGACCCAGCTTTCAATGACACAGGGACATCGGCGCTAGGATAAGGTAAGTAAATAAAGGGGTTTTAGCATTTATTTTCTGGGGAGGAGGTGGGGAAAGCAAGGTAGAGGGGAGGCAGAGGGATCGGTAGTGCCAGGAATACAGCTTTGTATTTCTGGCACTACAGTATCCCTTTAAGAAATACATCCCTTCTTCATTGATAACAAGTTTTAACAGCATAATAATACATTAACGTTACACAATACTGCCACCAATACTTTAAAAATTCAACAATACAACCAATAGTCCCAAATCCAAGTAAAATATCTATCCCATAAAACACACCACACTTGTGCAATAAGTGTACCAAACTACCATACAATTAATATATCTAGTGGAAATAAATTACCCAATCCTTAGCAATATACCTTTATCATGTGAAAAAGAAAAAAACTTAACACACACCACAATTTAGCCAATCACATCCATCATACACACAAAACACTATCTGCAACACACCGACCAATAACATGAAGTGCTTAATGTGAAAACATAGGCCATATGCATAACATGCAAAGTCTGAGCACATAAATCAAGTACATATAGTGCAAACAAAAATAAAAATTAGCACATATGGCAAAGCAGAGAAGGAAGATCATATCTCCATCGCCGCCTCTGATTTGAACACAGCCGCACGCCTCCCAGCAGTCCCACTGGACCCCAACAACAGGCCAACACCAGCACTCCAGGTAGGGAGGCTGGGTGGAAAATGTTAATATATAATAATTGTAATAATTTGTGAGTGTGTGCATAAGTGTATGTGTGTGTATGAGTGTATGTGTGTGTGCATGTGTGTGTGTGTGTGTGTGTGTGCTTAAAGGGACCCTATATGCACCCAGATCACATCAGCTCATTGAAGTGGTCTGGGTGCAGTGTCCCAGTCACCTTAACCCTGCAAGTGTAATTATTGCAGTTTGTCAGAAACTGCAATATTTACCTTGAGGGGTTAACTCCACCTCTAGTCAGAGGGACTTCTGGGTGGTTATGCGACCAAAAGTGCATGCTGTGCATGAGGACATCCTGCATCTGCTAAATCCCCAAAGGAAAGAATTGATACAATGTTTTAACCCCTTCAGTGCCGGGTGGTTGGAGGAGGGGCACTATAGGAAAACAGCTTTGTTTTCCTGGCACTATAGCATTCCTTTAAAAGGAGTAGTAAAAGTTGGAATCTAAAGAGGAAGGGTGGGATCTTAATCAGGAACAAGTGTGGCCAGTGAGGGCAAATTTAGATTAGGGGGGTGCTCAGGTTTAGTCATGCCTAGGGCAGCACAAAACCAAAATACACCACTGCGTGCCACAGCTAGCATACAGAAGCCTGTCTGTTGGCACGCCAGCAATAGGTTCACCACATAATAGGTTCTCCCCAGCCAGGCCCTGTAGGGTGGGTGCCCAAAGAGAGGGCTCCATGATTGGTGGGTAGATCAGATATCTCCTTCCCTTGGCAAGCCGCCTGGATGCCAGACCAAGTTCTTTTGCTGTATCAGACTGTTACCATGAGCTAATAGCTAACAGTGATTTGATGTGTTGGTAATAACCCATCTATTACTAGTAGTATTTATTAATAATTATTAGGCTAAAATCTTAGGGTATTTGTTTTAAGTCCTACTGAGGAGAAAATAATATTTTCATAGCAATGCCTTTTTTAACTTTTATTCCTTTTTGAGTGAATATTTTCATATTTTACTCCCACAATTCTCTAGTTTCCTTCTTCTCACACAGCTTGTGCAGTGCCTTAGCTTTAAAATTGCTGACAAAACCCCCCTATGAGAAAACATGTGATGGTTATTGTTGAATATAATGCTGTTCTGGTCTCACCAGCTCTAGACCTCTGGCTCCATCAATATGATCTGCCTCCCCCCCTTTTAACACAATGTCTGAAGAATTCTGTCTTTTCCTCTCTGCTATTATTAAGAGTCTGAGATCTCAAGGAGTCTTTCAATACCTGAGGCAGCTGGTCAGTGTCAGCAAAGGAGAGGTGGGAGGAGAAAGAGCTGCACTTTAAGGGATAAACTGCTAGAAGCTCTTATGTGCAAAACCTGGCATAGGAAGGGTCATAGATATGTATGGGAAAGGGATAATTATATCGCATTTTATTTATGAAGCACTCACGCATTCTTCAGCAGGGAATAATAAGTATAAAAAGTTTAAGGCAATTTGAAAAAAAGTAAATGGGACCCTGTTTGTAAGCATTTGCGATGTAGAGATATGGGTGGAGTAACAGCCTAAATTTTGCAATTTGATTTCCTCTATGTGTTATTCTGACACATCATTGTGAGTGATTCCATATACATGATATTATTATTCCTCTGTTTTTGGGTGAAAACGTGTAAAATTTAAAATCTTAGTTAGGAAAGTTTACTTTATGGGTTTATTTAAAGCTATGAATTGTGGTGAATTGACAGCTGCTTTCTAATTTGTCTGCACAGGGCAAGAGACTGCGAATTCTTAAATAAATCTATTAGGGTGGCAGACAGAGGTGTGCTATCCTGGGTGCAGAAACCTGGGCACATTTGCTCTAGTTTCATGTAAGGATGCCAGCTGGGCGCCATAAGTGCCAGGTTTTAGAACTGAATGAAGTCCTGGTTTGGCACTCTGCCATAGTAAATGAAGGAGCGCCGATTCAGTAATGTTTCTTCCATGGCCTCTTTTCTTATATTCCTGGCACTCCTGACAGCACTTACATCAAATGGGCAAGCTGTAACTGTAGTGTCAGATGCAACAGTTTCACTCTGACATCAGAACTACGCAGAGGGTTTTCCAACGCAAGCGGTGATGTCAGGAGTGAAGGAAGTGCATGGTAAATAGCCCTGTACAATATTGTTTTTAAACACTTCACTACTAAGTTAATGAAATGACACAATATTTATTTAAGATCTGGGATGTATAGCAAGCATATTTGCAAAACATCCATTTTCTGTAGGAATCACTGTTCAAGGAATACTTAAAAATCATTAATTTTATATTTACTTGTTCAGCCTTTAAAGAAACAGTGATATAAAAAAAGTCTGTACAAAAGATTATACAGTATCACTCATCAGTCAATATTTCAGACAGGGTGCCATGGTATTACTTAAAAGAAATCTCCTCTGTGGCACTTTATGAAACATGGGATGCATAGCTAGCACAAGAACATATACAGGTGATACTCGAAAAATTAGAATATCGTGCAAAAGTTCATTTATTTCAGTAATGCAACGTAAAAGGGGAAACTAATATATGAGATAGACGCATTACATGCAAAGCAAGACAGTTCAAGCCGTGATTTGTCATAAGTGCGATGATTATGGCTTACAGCTCATGAAAACCCCAAATCGACAATCTCAGTAAATTAGAATATTACATGCAATCAATAAAACAAGGAGTGTGCATAGAACAATATCGGACCTCTGAAAAGTATAAGCATGCATATGGACTCAGTACTTGGGTTGGGCCCCTTTTGCAGCAATTACTGCCTCAATGCGGCGTGGCAGGGACGCTATCAGCCTGTGGCACTGCTGAGGTGTTATGGAAGACCAGGATGCTTCAATAGCGGCCTTCAGCTCTGTCTTTTGGCAATGTTCAGGTCAGGCGAGTTTGCTGGCCAATCAAGCACAGTAATCCCACGGTCATTGAACCAGGTTTTGGTGCTTTTGGCCGTGTGGGCAGGTGCCAAGTCCTGCTGGAAAATGAAGTCAGCATCCCCATAAAGCTCGTCTGCGGAAGGAAGCATGACGTGCTTAAAAATCTCCTGGTAGATGGCTGCGTTGACCCTGGACTTAATGGAGCACAGTGGACCAACACCAGCAGATGACATGGCTCCCCAAATCAACACAGACTGTGGAAACTTCACACTGGACTTCAAGCATCTTGCAGTGTGTGCCTCTCCATTCTTCCTCCAGACTCTGGGTCCTTGGTTTCCAAAGCGGATACAAAAGTTGCTCTCATCAGAAAAGAGGACTTTGGACCAATGAGCTACAGACCAGGTCTGTTTTTCTTTAGCCCAGGTAAGACGCTTCTGACGTTGTTTGTTGTTCAGGAGCGGCTTGACAAGAGGAATACGACACCTGAAGCCCATGTCCAGGATCCGTCTGTATGTGGTAGCTCTTGATGCACTGACTCCAGCCTCAGTCCACTCCTTGTGAAAGTCCCCAACACATTTGAATTGCCTTTTCCTGACAATCCTCTCCAGGCTGCGGTCATCCCTGCTGCTTGTGAACCTTTTTCTTCCACACTTTTCCCTTCCACATAACTTTCTATTAATGTGCTTTGATACAGCACTTTGGGAACATCCACCTTCCTTCGCAATTACCTTTTGAGGCTTGCCCTCCTTATGGAGGGTGTCAATGATGGTTTTCTGCACAACTGTCTTCCCCATGATTGTGATTCCTTCTGAACCAGACTGAGAGACAATTTAAAGGCTCAGAAACCCTTTGCAGGTGTTATGACTTACTTAACTGATTAGAGTGGGACACCATGAGCCTAGAATATTGCACCCTTTCACAATATTCTATTTTACTGAGATTGTGGATTTGGGGTTTTCATGATCTGTAAGCAATAATCATTGCACTTATGACAAATCACGGCTTGAGAGCAGGAGACACAGGTGAAAATGCATCCCCCCCTAAACACATAAAAAAATGCATCTTCTCTTGTGTTTCTTTTAAGTCCCTTGTGAATTTCTTGCCCTTTTTTTGTGTTTCTTATTCCCCCTTTTGATTTTTTTTTATCTCGTTTAGTGTATCTTGTCTCCAATTTTCTCGTTTTTGTCTCTTTTAGCTCCCCTTGTATATCGTTTACTTCATCCCAGCCCCTGTATGTCTCTTTTTACCTTTCTCCAGCCTCTGTATGTCTCTTTCCCCCCCAGCCCCTTTTGTGTATGTCTTAGCTCCAGCCCATTTGTCTCTTTTCCCCCTTCCAAATCCCCTCTGTGTGTCTCTTTCTAACTCCAGGCTCTCTGTGTACTTCTTTATCTTCTCCCAGCCACCCTGTGTCTCTTTTCCCCCCAGCCCAGCTTTGCCCCCTACAAACCTTGTGTGTCACTTTATTCCCCTTCCCTTCTGTATGTCTCTTTCCCCCAACAAACCTTCTGTGCACTGGTGGAACTACCACGGTCGCAGGGGTCGCAGCTGCGACTGGGCCCATCATTCCAGGGGTCCCAGTCGCCCTGTCACCCCTGGGACCAGGGTGCCCGCCAACATTTTGGTGCGGCCCCAACCTCGCGAGAAAAATGCCGGGTCCGGATTAAAGGAGCCCATCGGGCCATCCAATTGCATGGGCCACCCAATTGCAATGGATTTCCTGGGGCCCTGTCGTGCTCTTAAAACGCTGCAGCGCAGACCGGGTGATGATGTCAGAGCGCTGCGCATGAGGACCTGGAACCCAGGTAAGTCAATACATTTTTTTCACTGTCTGTATGTCTGTGTGTGTGTGTGTGTGTATATATGTGTGTCTGTATGTCTGTCTGTGTGTTTGTATGTCTGTGTGTGTGTCTGTATTTATGTGTCACTGTGTGTATGTGTATGTCTGTGTGTATGTCTGTATGTATGTGTCTCTGTGTGTATGTGTGTGTGTATGTATGTATGTGTTTGTATGCATGTATGTTTGGGTCTCTGTGTGTATGTGTGTGTCAATATGTGTGTGTGTGTGTGTTTGTAAGTGTGTCTGTATGTTTGTGTCTGTGTGTGTGTCTGTATGTTTGGGTCTCTGTGTGTGTGTATGTGTGTGTGTTTGTATGTATGTGTTTGTATGTATGTATGTTTGGGTCTCTGTGTGTATGTGTGTGTCAATATGTATGTCAATATGTATGTGTGTCTGCGTGTGTATCTGTTTGTCTGCATGTGTGGGGGGCGGTGATGTGGGGGGAAGGGACGTATGGGGTGGAGGGTAGATGTAGGGGGGGCAGGGATGTATGGGGTGGGAGGTAGACATATGGGGGGGGCCCAAGGGCAATTTTTGCACTGGGCCCCATGGTTTCTAGTTACGCCTCTGCTTCTGTGTGTCTCTTTCTCCCCTTTCCTCCCTGTGTCTCTCTTCCCCCTCTTCTCCCTGTGTCTCTCTCCCCTCTCTCCTCCCTGTGTCTCCCTCCCCCTCTCCTCCCTGTGTCTCTCCCCCGTGTCTCTTCCCCTCTATCTCTTTCTCCCCGTCTTTTCCTTCTGCCTCTCTCTTCCCCTCCCTCTCTTCCCCCTCTGTCTCTTTCTCCCCCTCCCCCTCCCCCTGTGGCTCTCTATTACCCATCTGTCTCTTCCCCCCCGTGTCTCTCTATTACCCCTCTGTCTCTTTGCCCCCTTCCCTTGTGTCTCTATCTTTCCCCTCTGTCTCTTTCTCTTCCTCCCCCTGTGTCTCTCTCTTACCCCTCTGTCTATTTCTCCCTCTTCCCCTGTGTCTCTCTATTACCCATCTGTCTCTTTGTTATCCCCTTCCCCTGTGTCTCTCTATTACCCCTCTGTCTCTTTGTCCCCCCTTCCCCTGTCTCTCTCTATTACCCCTCTGTCTCTTTGTCCCCCCTATCCCTGTGTATCTCTATTACCACTCTGTCTGGCAGCACATTCACTGATACTGACAGCAGTACAACTGTCAACACAGGAAGACTGAGGGAGGGGGCAGAGCTCCCTCGTGGTTCCCATAATTCTCAGCATGGACACATCATAGTATTGTGGGAACAGCGAGGAAGCATGGTAGTTAGCTCTGCCCCTCCCTCAGTCCTCCTATGTTGACAGTTGTACTGCTGTCAGTATTAGCGAGTGTGCCGCCGGACTGGTTAGGCGGCCGCCTGGCACACTCACTGATACTGACAGCAGTCATACACCACATGAGGTGGGGCCACCGGCCACAAGATAACCCTCTCAGAGTGTGCCACCAGACCGGCCACCCGGCAGCACCTACAGATGGCCGATAGCCGTAATATTATTGAAAAGTGATATTATTGAAAAGGAAAAATATAGCGCCATCAAATTCTGTAGTGCTGTACAATGGGTGGACTAACAGACACGTAATTGCATTCAGACAAATGGATGCACAGGAACAGAGGGGCAGAGGGGTTGAGGGCCCTGCTCAATGAGCTTACATGCTAGAGGGAGTGGGGTATAGTGACACAAATGGTATAAGTAGGGGTAATGAAATAGGTTGCTAGAAAATAAATCACTGAGAACTTAGTAGGTTATTTTTGACAGTTGCAGGAGAGAAGTCATGGGGGGATGAAAACCCACTAACAGTTTAAATGATATGCTTTCCTGTTTGTATGTTTTCAAAGACTTTGTGAAGGAGTGAAGACTGGGTGAAAGTCTAATGGAGAAGAGAAGGGAGTTCCACGGAAAGGTGCAGCCCTGGAGAAGTCTTGGGGGCGAGCATCACATGTGGGAGTATGGACAGAGGATAGACGTAGGTCTTCAGCAGAGCGCAGGGCCCTCGATGGGGAGGATAGGTAGGTTGGAGCAGCATTATGTAGGGACTTGTAAGCAAGCACCAGAATCTTAAATTGAGCCCTATATCTAACTGGAAGCCAATGTAGGGACTGACAAAGGCGGGAGGCGTGGGAGGTGCGGGCAGACAGGAAAATGAGCCTTGCCGCCACATTCATTATAGATTGCAGTGGTGCAATATGGGAACACGTAAGACCACTGAGAAGGGGATTGCAGAAGTCAAGGCGAGAAAGAACAATGGCATGGACCAGCACCTTAGCTGCATCTGGTGTTAAATAGGGGTGGATGTGAGCTATGTTTTTGAGATGGAAGAGGCAGGACTTGGCGATCGACTGGACATGAGGGGTGAAGGAGAGGTCGGAGTCAAAGAGAACACCTAGGCAGCAAGCCTGCGCGGTAGAGGTGATGGTGGCACCGTAGACTTGAAGTGAGACAGACACTTGAGAGAGGAAAGACCAGAAGTTCTGTTTTGGACAGGTTGACTTTATGGAAGTGAGCAACCATCCAGTTGGAGAGGCAGTCAGAGACACGAGTCAAAATGGGTGAAGAGAGATCAGGAGAGGACAGGTAGATTTGCATGTCATGTTCATATAAATGATAATGGAAGCCAAAGGAGCTGATGAGTTTACCAAGGGAGGCAGTATAGATGGAGAACAGTAGGTACCCTTGGGGAACGCCAAACAGAGAGGGGTTGGGAAGAATAGCCAGAGAAAGCAACACTGAAAAAGTGCTGGAAGAGGTAGGGGGAGCACCTGGAGAGAGCAGTATCTCGTAGACCGAGATTATGGAGAATGAGAAGATGTTTATGATCAACAGTGTCAAAGGCAGCAGAAAGATCAAGGAGAATTAGGATAGAGTAATGGTCGCGAGATTTAGCAGTGATTAAATCGTTGGATACTTTGGTCACAGGTGTTTCAACAGAATGACGAGTGTGGAATCCAGACTGAAGCGGGTCAAGCAGAGAGTTGGATTTGAGGAAGTCTGTCAATCTCGCATACACAACTCTCTCAAGGATCCTGGAAGCAAATGGCAGTAGCGATATAGGGCGATAGTTGGATAGGGAGTTAGGGTCAAGGTTAGGCTTTTTCAGAATCGGCGTTATGGTTGCATGCTTGAAGGGGGAAGGAAATGTGCCAGAGGAAAGGGAGGGATTGAAAATATTAGTGAGAGGAAGAGCAAGAGAGGGAGACAGAGTGCGGATGAGATATGAGGGAATAGGATCGAGAGACCAGGTGTACAGCCTATAATGAATGCCTCTGCCAGACACATTTACCTTATATCCCACAACTCTCACACCTTACCCCTCTGTCAGGCACTACTGTGGCTTCCTGTTTCATTTAGAATTTTAGGATTTGGTTCAAAGTTTGTGTGCTTACCTAAGAAGTTCTCCAGAACTGTGCCCCTGCATATATCTCCTCCCTCATTAGCAGATATGCTCCATCCTGGCCTCTTCGCTCTGCCAACAATCTGTTACTGTCCTGTTCTCGCATCCACACCCCAGATTCTCACGTGCAAGAGTTCCCCAGGGTTGCCCTCTCCTTATGGAATGCCCTCCATTTTGCTTTTTCCAGTCTCTGCAGTCTTTCAAAAACTCCCAAATAACAGCTTGCCTCTTAACTTTTCACCCTATACAACCTGCTTCCCTTCTACTGTGCTCCCTCCTCCCATTCTTTCAGGTATATAGAGATTATTTAATACCCTACTTCCCACTGTGTATATGTACCTTAGTCTGTTAGACCGTAAGCTCATGTGAGCAGAGCACTCTTCACCCACTGTTCCTATATGTCATATGTGATTTTTTAGAATTACTTGTTTGTCTTGTCTTGCCTATTGTACAGTGCTGCAGAATATGTTGATGCTATATAAATGATTGTATTTGTAATCTATGCACAGTGTTGCACAAACTCTAACAGCAACACGGTCCAGTGACATCATTTACAGCTCTCTGTTTCCCCATTGCTGCATCATTCATTGCAACGAAAAAAGAAAAAAAAACTGTGCAAATTGAGAATTTGACTCTTCGTTCTCAGGAGTCCTCTAACTAATTGTCCCTAGACACGTGTCTGCTATGTCTGGCTGGAAACTTAGGCCTGGTGCAGAACCCCACCATCATGTGAGGCCTCTCAGTGTTGGAATTCCCTTCTAGTTACAGGATCTCTGTGCAATCCAGGCTACATTTCTCTTGAACCAAAACCATAATCGTTGTACGGTAATCAGATTGGGACCATACTGGGACCAGTTAATCTGAAGTCCTGCATATTCCTGTGACAGAAGAAGCATTGCTCCTATGGTGGAGGAAGGGGGGGTTAAACCCTGAGGGGAGAGAGTCTGTTTTCTCTCATTTCTGTAGCCAGTGATGGAAAGAGACAAGTGAAAGGCCTTTAGAGGTAAGGGGGGAGCAGAGAGTCACAAGCTTTCAGCCAGCACCAAAACCCCTCAGAAGGAGAAGACTGTGTACTTAAGGGAATGTGGAGGGAGGAGCAGAAAACGTCTGATAGTATTATCACTCGGCTAATCCCACTTTCCCCAGTCCCTTTAGGAATTAGTCCATAAATTGCCATCTCTGGGATGATGCTGGATTCTTACTGTACAAAACCAAAACAGTGTTTTAAAAGATACAATATGTTAGTGATTGCATATAGAAAAGAGAGAAACAAATCCACCTTCCTGGGTTCACCCCAGGGCCTATTTTACAAGTCTATTATATTAGTGGATAGGGATACTATCACATAAAAAAATCCTGTTTTTTTTTTCTTCTTAAATATTTTTTTGTTGTATTTTTTGCTTAATACATAATGCGTATTTTACAGCATAGCTTTTTTTTCCATTTATTTCAGGCGGAGCATTTATTAAGGAATATTATTGTTTATACGACGCCTATCTATCACCTTGATAGCCCTGCCTGTTCCGGCTGTTGTTAATCTAGGTAGCTGAATGCAGTATCTAGTTTCTTTTTTTAAGGGTATTTAAGGTTTCGTCTTCACTTCACATTTTTGCAATCATTATTATATACTATTTTCTTAGTAAACAGAGGCAATCCATTTATAGTTAACAGGTGAAAAATCAATGCTTTTATATAACTCCAACTCCCATCATGAATATAATAACCTTGATCTGTGAAGCCTAAACTTGCACTCCAGCATGTCACGTCCACTATTCACCAATTCAGGAATACAGGAAGATAGAAAAATAGAAGCTGAACATTCTCTGGCTGATTAGCCAACATGCCATCCTTGTAACAGGTATGTTCATTGATGCTGCAAGTATGATATCTGCTATAGATAAGGTTGAAAAAGTGTTTCACTAATAGCTTAAATTGTTTTCATTTCTTGTGTTTTGCTACCTTTATTTTAGATAAGTAAATATTTCTTCTATGTGCATTTGATGTGTAGTATGATAAACATGCTATGTTTTTTTTTTATTGCACATTTATGTGTTATGAGATCAAGGCGCATGATAATATATAAATGGTCCCACTGCTCCTGTACTTTTAGTAGTGTAGCAATCAGTATCTATCCCAGAATTGTGGAAGAAATTATTGTGATAGGCGATAGATTTTTACAGAATCCACTTTAGGAATTCTTGATTTTAAGTTATATAATGATATGTTATTTCCATACTAAATGGGGTACTTGGTTAAAAAGCCAAATCCATCTTAATTTTGCAAAGATGCATATGCAATTCAATTGCCTCAAGAAGTGGCGAGTTGGTCCTTTTCATCTTAGGATATTTGTCTGGGCATTGCAGATCTTCACAAATATATCTGTATGTGCATGTTGTGTTTCTTTTAAATGTTTCATGAGTTCTAAGGAAATGTTAAAAGGACACTGTAGGAACAGTAACTACTTAATCTCATCACCTCTACCTCACAGGCTTTCTGCCTAGGTGTTCTCTTTGATTCCGACCTCTCCTTTACTCCTCTTGTCCACTCAATCGCCAAATCCTGCAGCTTCATCTAAAAAAAACATAGCGCCCATCTGCTCCTTCTTAACGCCAGATGCGGCTAAGGTGCTGGTCAATGCCGTTGTTCTCTCTCACCTTGAGTACTGCAATCCCCTTCTATTTTGGTCTTACGTGTTCTCAGCTTGCACCGTTGCAAGCTATAATAATGGGGCTTCGAGGCTCATCCTCCTGTCTGCCCGCACCTCACACGCCTCCTCCCTACATTGGCTTCCAGTAAGATATAGGATTTAATTTAAGAGTCTGGTGCCTGCTTGTAAGTCTCTACATAATGCTGCTCCAACCTACCTACCAGCTTTATACTCATGTATGTCCCATCTAGGCCCCTATGCTCTGCCAAAGACCTACGTCTATCCTCTGTCCGCACTCCCACCTCTGATGCTTGCCTTCAAGAATTCTCCAGGGTTGCACCTTTTCTGTGGACCTCCCTTCCCTTCTCCATTATACTTTCACCTAGTCTCCATTCCTTCAAAAATCATTGAAAAGTCACTTCTTCAGGAGAGCATATCAGTTAAACTGTTAACAGTTTTTCATCCCCAAACCCTGTCTCCTCTCCTGCAACTGTCAAAAATAACTTACTAAGCCCTCAGTGAATACTTTTTGTCGCCATATCCCACTCCCTCTAGCATGTAAGCTAATTGAGCAAGGCCCTCAACCCCTCTGTTCCTGTGCGTCCAACTTGTCTGGTTACAGTTACGTGTTTTTAGTCCACCCATTGTACAGTGCTATAGAAGTTTTGTGGCACTACATAAATAATAAAATAATAATAATAAGCTCATGGGAGTGGTCATAGTGTCTGGAATCCGCTGGTGCCACCAATATCTAAATATTTTTTTAATGTTAAATGAGAGCCCTGAGCAGTACATCCATTCTGTGCTTCTGGGGATAACAAGAAAACATTAGCCTTTACAACAATGGGTGGCTGCGACAGATTGAGAGTATCACTGTCCATTGCTGTATGTAGTGGTATGGCTAGAGGAAAGTGTGTGACCTCTGCCGTAGCTATATATACTGTAGAAGTGTGTCTGGGGGTGGCCAGGGGCATTTATTTAGTGCTAAAATGCTTGAAAATAGTTTACCACTGAAATAAGGGACTTTGCCAGGGTTCTCCAAGCACTACAACCAAATTATTGAGATTTAAAGATTATTGTGCCTGCAGTGTCTCTTTAAGTCATACATTACAACTTCCCAGCAATTAAACATATAATGCTAGGTGTGTTTACACATACATTTAAAATTTTTTGACAATCCAGAGTATGGTGTAGAGGTTGTGACACTGGAAAGGAAGATGGTAACAGGGTGTCCATATATAATTACATAGTTACATAGCTGAAAAGAGACTTGCGTCCATCAAGTTCAGCCTTCCTCACATATGTTTTTGCTGTTGATCCAAAAGAAGGCAAAACAACCCAGTCTGAAGCACTTCCAATTTTGCAACAAACTAGGAAAAAATTCCTTCTTGACCCCAATATAGCAGTCCGATATCTCCTTGGATCAAGCAGCTATTACGCCACTAATTAGAAATTATATCCCTGTATGTTATGTTTTTGCAATTATTTATCCAATTGCAGTTTAAACATCTGTATGGACTCTGATAAAACCACATCTTCAGCAGAGAATTCTATATCCTTATTGCTCTTACTGTAAAAAATATATATATTTTTTGCCTTAGATGAAATCTCCTTTCTTCCAGCCTAAATGCATGACCTTGTGTCCTATGTTTAGCCCTGTTTATGAATAGTTTTCCAGATAATGATTTGTACTGGCCCCGAATATATTTGTATAATGTTATCATATCCCCTCTGAGGCGCCGTTTTTCCAAACTAA
The DNA here is from genome assembly GCA_933207985.1 of Pelobates cultripes. Lineage (NCBI taxonomy): Eukaryota > Metazoa > Chordata > Amphibia > Anura > Pelobatidae > Pelobates > Pelobates cultripes. The sequence continues at coordinate 202,146,062 of OW240914.1, forward strand.
AGAGGTTTACATTTTTTAACCTTTCTTCAGAACTAAAATGCTCCATTCCTTTTATCAATTTTGTAGCTCATTTCTTTTTCTAGTGCCATGACACCCTTCTTTAGATCAGGAGCCCAAAATTGCATGGCATATTCAAGGTGTGGTCTTATCAGCGATTTATAAAGAGGCAAACTTATATTTTCATCTTGAGAATTTATGTCCCTATTTATACATGAGAAAACCTTACTGGCCTTAGCAACTGCAGATTGACATTGCATATTGCTGCCTAATTTGTTGTTTATAACAATTCCCAAATCCTTCTTGTGTGTGGTTATGCCTAATACACCATTTAAGGTGTAAGTTGCTTGTGCATTCTTGACCCCGAAGTGCATAACTTTGCATTTCTCTACGTTAAATTTCATCTGCCATTTTAGTGCCCAGTCCCCCAGTCTATCTAAATCCCTCTGCAGCAAAGCAATATCCTGCTCACATTTTATTACTTTACAGAGTTTTGTGTCATCTGCAAACACTGAAACATGGCTTTAAATACATATTTCAGGATCATTTACAAATATGTTAAATAGAAGCGGTCCCAAAACAAAACCCTGAGGGACACCACTTACCACTTTTAGCCTGAAAATTTACCATTAATGAAAACTCTTTCCTTAATCCAATATACTAACTAAGAGAAAGAATATTCATCTAGACCAATTTCTTTTAGTTTGAAGACTAACCTATAGTGAGGAACCGTATCAAATGCCTCGGTAAAATCCAAGTAGATCACATCCACTGTAACACCCTGATCTATACTTCTACTTACTTCTTCGTAGAATGCAATTAGGTTAGTTTGACATGACCTATGTTTCATAAAACCATCCTGATTATTGCTCATAACAAAGTTCTTCCCAATAAATTACTAAATATTATCCCTTAATAGCCCTTCAAATATTTTCCCAGTCACAGAAGTTAAGTTCACAGGCCTATAATTTCCAGACAAGGATTTTGAACCCTTTTCAAATATAGGAACGACATCTGCCTTCCTGAAATCCTCCGGTACAATACCTGAAACAAAAGAATCTTGAAAGATTAAATACAGAGGTTCAATAATAGACGGTAAGCTCATTTGGGCAGGGTCCTCTTCAACGTATCGTTCCTCTAAGTTTTCTTGTAATTGTCCAATTTATAGTTAAATCCCCCCTCTCATAATATTGTAAAGCGCTACGGAATCTGTTGGCGCTATATAAATGGCAATAATAATAATAATAATACTGAAGAAAAATAGATTTAAAATGTCTGCCTTTTCCTGGTGTTCATTAACTAACAGACCCATCTCTGTTTCCAGTATACCTACACGTTCATTTAAAAAATAAAATTGGGGTTGGTTTTGCATTCTTTGGCTATCAATTTCTCATTTTCTAGTCAGCTACTTTAATTGCCTTTTTGCAAGCATTATTGGCTTCCTTTTATTCTATATAGGATGCCTCTGATTTGTCCAATTGAAATGCTTTAAATGCCCTTTTCTTATTTTTAATCTCTTGTTTTACTTCTCTACTAAGCCACATTGGTTTCAATTTGTTTCTTTAATATTTATTACCCAATGGTACATACTGAGAAATGTACCTTTCTAATATTTGTTTGAATAGTTTGAATAGTTTCCATTTATCCTCAGTGTTTTTATCACTAAGGAGTTTATGCCAGTCGATATGTTGTAGAGCTGCCCTAATCTTATTGAAATTGGCTTTTCTAAAATTATATGTTTTAGTATACCCCACATGCTTTTGCTTTTTTCAGTTTATTTAAAAAGTTACCATATTGTGATCACTATTTCCCAAATGCTCCCCTACTTGACTGTTGGTCAAAAGATCAACATTGTTTGTTACAATGAGATCCAGACAAGCATCCTTTCTAGTTGGTGCTTGTACCAGTTGTGACATAAAGGTGTCATTTAACACATTAAAAACCTGATTCCCCTTGCTGAAGTACTAGTCCCTCTATCCCAATTTATGTCCGGGTAATTAAAATCTCCAATAATTCACGTGTTACCTCGATTTGCAGCTTTCCCAATTTGCTCTAACAGCTGTTTTTCCTCATTAATATTTACATTAGGTGGTTTATAACATATCCCAACCAAAATTGATTTCCCTTTGTTTGCCCCAAGCAGATATCTACCCATAAAGCTTCCACATTTTCCTTGTCACACTCCACATGTTCACGATTTGAATTTAACTCATGGTTGACATATAAACATACCCCACCACCCTTTTTGTTTTTCCTATCCTTCCTAAATAACGTGTACCCGTTTAAGTTAACTCCCCAGTCATGTGTCTCATCCCACCATGTTTCAGTTATGCCTATTATGTCATGTTGTTTAGTGTATGCTATTGCCTCTAGTTCCCCCATTTTGTTATATAGGCTCCTTGCATTAGTAAGCATACATTTAATATTATCATGACTCATTTGTACTTTTTGTGAATTGTTTATCAATATTACATACCTCCTCTGTTCTGAGCTTTCCCCTCCCCCATCTCCACCCCTTATACTGAGCTAAAGCCCATCTACTTTCTATCCTATCTCCATTTTCTAGATTGCTTTGACCCTCCCCCCCTACTACTAGTTTAAAATCTCCTCCAACCTTCTAGCCATCCTATCCCCCAGCACAGCAGACCCCCTTCCGTTTAGGTGCAACCCATCACGGCTATACAGGTTGTGCCCAAGCGCAAAATCAGCCCAGTGCTCTAAAAACCCCAAGCCTTCTTTCCTGCACCAAGACTTTAGCCACGCATTGACCTCTCTAAACTCCCGCTGCCTTTCTGCTGTAGTGTGTGGCACAGGTAATATTTCTGTAAATATTACCTTGGAAGTCCTTTTCTTTAGCTTACTTCCTAGTTCCCTGAACTCATTCTTTAGGACCTTCCATTTTCCTCTGACTTTGTCATTGGTACCAATATGGACTGTGACGAGACCAATCTTGCCACTGTGCATTGGAGGAGCCTGGTTGCCTGCCTGCTGCCTTTTGACTATGGACCGGCATTTAAATACCCTATTTTCTTATGCAAAAAGGTCTATTTGTGTTTTCTGCCCTGGCGTTCGGTAGATTCTCGGATTTACTGAATGAACTCATATAACCCAGATAGCTATGCCATGGAGCCTATTAATAAAAGACATTGGCTCCATGGCAATTGAACTGTATGTGTTTGTGGTCTGAGCGCCATTCAGTATTGTGTGCTCAGACCTAAGCTATCTAGGCATATGTTGCATGTCTGTATTTTATGTCATAAATGTAACCTCCTCTATCCTGGAGATAATTGGGAAGTAATCAAATTATCTCCAAAGACAGAGGCAAAACTCCATTGAACACATGGCAGCAAAAAGACAGTAAAATGTATTTTATTGTATTTTACTGTCTTTTTGCTGCCATGTGTTCAATGGAGTTTTGCCTCTGTCTTTGGAGATAATTTGATTACTTCCCAATTATCTCCAGGATAGAAGACTCTGTGGAACTGGTTTTGGGCAGAAAAGCCATGCTTCCTGTGGTCACAAAGGACTACGATCTATCTTTTGAACCACTGGACCAATTTGTATGATTTTGACGTATGTTTGTATTTGGAGTATGCTGATTCTGAAAATGTAAGTTTATGTGAATGTGATGCATACTTTTCAAGTTATGAATAATGTGGAAAAATTGTATTTCTCTGCTTGTGCTAATTAAATTACCCATTGTGTAAGTTAATTGTATCACAGGCAGAGGGGAGGATTTTGTGTGGGAGTGTCTGAATGTATTGTATGTGTTTATTGGTTGTGTTCCAAAACCCTGTGGGTGGTACTAATGTGTAAGAATGTGTACATAAGAACAATAAACCCACAGCTCTGGCTGTTCACTGCTTGACCCTCAACACGGAGCTTTGTCTCGTTCTTGGGGGGATTTATTGTATGCTGTTCCAGTTTGACTGCTAGGAGTGTAAACCTATTCGTATGGTTTTTCCTATTCGGCTGTTTACAGCATTCGTATGGTTTCCTATTCGGCGGATTGGTGTTCTGCAGTAGCTGTGCCTGTGTCTCTGGAAGGGAAGATCTCCTAAACGGCGGTTTAACCCTTTTATGCTGAGGGTGCCGTTATATGGACCATGACAGCTGGGTCATCCCCAGCCCCTCCCAATAATCCCTCCACTCTGTCGGCAACATGCCGGATCCGAGCACCCGGGAGACAGCAAACTGTCCGGTTGAGATTATCAGAGTGGCAGATTGCCCTATCTACTCTCTTAATAATAAAGTCCCCTACCACCACAACCTGTTAAGCCTTTCTTACACTCTCAACCCCACCCGTACCAAAGGCTGTTAGAAGGAACATAAGGGAATATAAACAGCAAGAGAAAAAAAAGAGGGAAAAAGTCAAATAAAACCAGCAAGGATATATATAAAAAAGGGGACAAAGTTTTAAATAAAAATAGCAAAGAAATAAAAATATATATAAGAAAAAAGGGAAAAGTTTTTTTAATTAAAACAGTAAAGAGAAAAATATAAATAAATAAAAAAGGGACAAAGTTATAAATAAAATCAGCAAAGATTTAAAATATCTATAAAAAAGATGGAAAAAGGTTTAATAAATATATATATATATATATAAGCCTTGATTATATAATACCCCTATCCAAGGGATGTATTATAGTGTTTATAGTCGATGTCTTAACAGCACTGTTCACTTTAGAGTATTCATCTTATTATAGATGCCGTCTGTATACACTGTATATAAGTGTTTGTCCATATATTTAGTCCCTTGATTTTATTCACGATGCCACTTTATAAATTCACAGTTTTGCACTTCAAACAGAAAAACTAGATACAGCGCACTCAGACTTGTAAAAATTCATAACTAAGAAGGCTACTATAAAACGCCTATCTAAGAGAATAAATATGGGGATTTAGTTCCACCATATGGCCATGTGATGTTAAGCCCACCACTGCTTCAAAGTACCCCAATGTAAGTGGGTCCTACGCTAATTACAAAATGTGGGAGACAAATTAAATAGTACTGGTGCTAAAAACAAGCTACAGTGTATTGAATTCATTTCTTTGTAAGAGCAAAGTGAGTATACAATAGTGATAAAAGCAATTAAAAACAGTGTAACAACTAAACAATTAAAGTGTTGGTGCTTGAATGAGTATACTCACATTTGCAGATAATATATGTGCTGCATGAAGAATATAATAAAAGTGACATGACTATAAAACTCCTCCTATTTATACACACACCTGTGGCCACCTCTAAAGAGGCCTCAGAAGCTTGGGGGCAGAGGGTACAAGATACCTGAAACGGAGACGGACTCTCTGCTATGGCCCATAAGTGGTGTGGGTTGATCTCAGCCGACAATATATGGTCCTGTACCTCGCCTTTTGCCGGAAAAAGCTGGTTTGCCTAACACTCCACTACCTGCCATCACCCACTGACACCATGCCTATATTACATATGGTTTTTTCTTTCTTTTCTTCTTAGTATTTGTCACTGTAAACTGCAGCAAAACGTCCACGCTATGTATAGCCTATTCCTGTCTAAGCGTAGATATCGACCACTGTTTATTTGAATTAATCTAAAATAAAGAGAGGCTTGTGCAATCTTGTGACAACGCGCAACGTGTTTCTCTAGCATCATATATTTTCCTATGTAGGTCTAGCCTGTTTATTATATTGTAAAAATGTGCAGTTGTATTAAATGCCTTAACATTGTCTATTTTGACACGCTTACATTAGCTATCATGGCATTGTGAGCTTGTTGTAATCTTTTGCACTATAAAAATAAAGATAAAAAATGTTTTTTAGCTATAAATGGCATTGTGAGCTTGTTGTAATCTTTTGCACTATAAAAATAAAGATTAAAAAAGAAATTTAAAAAAAAAGAGGACACACGCTCTTTACACATAAAACACTATGTTAAGATGACAGAACTACTGTACCCAGAAAACTTTACTGATTGGAAGTGGTCTGGGTGACTTTAGTAGTCCTTTAATTATTCTAATGTAATTCACTTGGAACACTTTTTTGTAGTTTTCTGTTTTTACAATGGTTAATTTTAACAATGCAGGTTTTCATCAAAATACAGGAGACATACTTTAAAATAGGTCCTATTCACTAAACAAATGATTATATATTGCCTGGCCTCGAAAATGATCCAGTTTAGATATTTTGGCCTACAACTTGCAATTCCTTTGTCAAATTCCTACCTTTTGCCAATCAGTAAATAAACGCTATAGTCTCCTGGAAAACTGCTATGTGATATCACCAAGCATTGCAAAGTCTCTCGTCCAAGGATATACTGTTTGACTAAATCGAGTGTGAAATCATGTTTATAATGATGACATTTTATTTTTATTTTCTTTATAATTTATTTATCACTTACAATTCTGCTGTATACGTACATATAAATCAAAATATCTAATGACTTTTATCTTATGATAAAAGTTAAAGAAAGTAGTAGGTGGTCTGAGATCAGAGCAGAGCTTCTTAATTAGGGTCATTGAGTTTTACTGAGCCACATTTTATGGCTATAGAGCTATATAGATAATAAGCCTTGTACTTCTTGTTTCAAACATGGTCTCTGGCCAGGGCTTGCTTTGATCTTTGACCCCTGCTTTGTGTTTCTCAAACTTTTCAAGGCAGAAGGTCGATGGGAATGAGTTTACTGAGCAAATCTGACAAGTGGAAGGTACAGTGCTGGACTTGGCTGAAAACATAACGCAGCAGAGTTGGGAAATGTTTGACAGTTTGAATATCTATTCCAAACACAAGCTATGCGCTAACATTTCACACATACTTCTGTGGTGCTCAGAGATCCATCATTTCCCGTAGACAACACGATTAATTATGAGATGCAAACTGTCTTACAACTTTACTACCAGCAACCACCTTCTCACCGACCAAAAGGTCATGTCTCATTTGTAATTGGAAGAAAATCTGCCATCAAAAAGTATTATAATCCTATTTACCTTCAAACTGTCTCCAGCACTATTTCATACTTGTGTTAGTCAGAACAAAATATTATGTTTTTGACTGCAATATTCTTGGAATCACATTTCTCTGCCTGGTTGCCATTATCTTAAACACCTCAATAAATCTCAGTGATGTCTTGCTGTACCTACTGCTAAAAAAATCATAGTATGTCGACTTAGGTATACATTCATGATGTCACCTTGTGTCCTTAGACTTCAAAGTTGTTTGAGTAAAAGCGACATTGACACCTCTTTTTTATGTCACAAACTTCTTGTACGTCTTGCTTTATCATTGTACCAAGCGGTGGTACATGTTGGTGCTTTATAAAAAAAAAAAAAAGCAGTTGAATTAATAAATAAATAGAAATGTTCATTTCTACGTTACTAGCCAAGCCTATAAGGTACTTGCTACTGCAGGCTTAAGGGTCCATGGCACACTCATCAGAGATAGATTTCTACTTGCCAGTGCTGGATTTTCACTTGCCAAAGGCTAGAAGTGGGAAGAAATGTTGAGCCCTGATAAGTGATATGTAATATAAATGTGAGCAAATGAGTGACATGCCAACATTTTTGGTAGAGACACCATCCTCTTTCTGCCAATAACATATTTACTGATGCCATGCTTAACTGCACTAGTTCATCTCTATTTACTCCTGGGGTACAATGATTATGGGAGTCTGCATGATGGCTGATTTGAAGATATAGCAGTGGTCAGGGTAGATAACTTGGATCTCAGGGATATAGCTTGCAAAATTCTTCAACCTGCATATTTTGGCATACATTTTGCTACCACATTCTAAACTCAGTACAGTTCAGTTAGACTCCCACCACTCCATTCTCTAATGTCCAGATTATAAGTGTAGAGGGAAGTAATATTCTATGGAAATGAATGCATTGATATAGTTCAATATTCATTTATCCTAGGCAGAGTTTTTTCCATTCCTTTTATTATATATATTTTCTAATTATGTGCTTCCCTATCCTGACTTCAAATCCCATCTTTCCACTACTCTTTTGTAAAATATCAATGGCTATTAGCATCCATCAAAACTTGTATGGAGGAATACACATAAAATCCGAATGAATGACTGAATTTATTATCCAATTTAAGGTTAATTATGTGTTTAACAGATTTTTATGGGATATGTAGTTGAGTCACCAGGTATCTGTTTCATAGTTTTGCCCAGTGTTTACCCAAGATGCCTTACATGTAGTGGTGGCATCCCATAACTAAATGGGATGTAGGGCCTTATATGGAATGGGCTGCTCAAAAGGTAGATCCCCAGATAGTGTAGAACTACAACTCCCACAATGTTTTGCATACCTTTAGAATTACAAAGCTGTAGTTTTAAAACATCTGGGGATCTACCTTTAAAAAAAATTGTAATAGTTTCGTCCTTTGGCATGAAAAGGACAAGGGTTATAGCTGGAGCAGTTTTTGTACATTGCTGTAGTTACATGGAACAATGTACTGGGAGAAAGAAAGAAGGTAAACATTCTTGTACCAAAACCAGATTTTTGTGGTGCGAAGAAAGTCTCTTTAACGCATAATGCTGCATGTACAAGTGGAACTGTCACGGTATTTTTTCTTATTTTATTTTTTACTATTGATCATTTTAACCACTCAGTGACCAGACCGTTTTTCAATTTTCTTACCGTTAAGGACCAGGGCTATTTTTACATTTCTGCTGTGTTTGTGTTTAGCTGTAATTTTCCTCTTACTCATTTACTGTACCAACACATATTGTATACTGTTTTTCTTGCCATTATATGGTCTTTCTAAAGATACCATTATTTTCATCATATCATATAATTTATTGTAAAAAATTTTTATAAAATATGTTGAACAATTTTTTAAAAACACACTTTTTCTTACTTTGACCCCCAACATCTGCTACACATCTACAACCACCAAAAACACCCCTGCTAAATAGTTACTAAATTTTGTCCTGAGTTTAGAAATGCCCAATGTTAGCATGTTCTTAGCTTTTTTGGAAAGTTATAGGGCTATAAGTACAAGTAGCATTTTGCCATTTCCAAAACATTTTTTTTTTCATAATGAGCGCATGTTACATTGTAACACTGATATCTGTCAGGAATCCCTGAATAACCCTTCACATGTACATATGTTTTAAAAGAAGACAACCTAAGGTATTAAACATGGGGTATTTTGACTATTTTCATGCAATCATTTTACAACCAATCTATGCCAAATTTAAAAAAAAAAAATAATTGGTACTTTTTTTGAAACACATAGCAATTTAAGATAACTTTAAGGGTTACTGCCAAAGAACACCCCAATATATGTTCAGCAACATCTCCTGAGTACAGTGATACCACCTATGAATAGGTGTGTCAGGTTCTCTGGGGGATACAATACCTTATTTGGAGGGTGCGCATTCCAGTTTTACAACTTGGAATTTTCACAGCTGGTCATCATGCACCCATGTCCTATTTGGGACATTTTTGAAGCTGGTCAATGTAATTTACCCCCATCAAACCATATATTTTTGAAAAGTAGACAACCCAGGGTATTCCAGTCTTTGTTAGTAGCCATTTAGTCACAAACACTGGCCAAAATTAGCATTTATATTTGTTTGTGTGTTAAAAATGCAAAAAACAATTATGAACACTAACTTTGTCCAGTGTTTGTGACTAAGTGGCTACTAAAAAAGACTGAACATACCCCATTTGCAATACCTTGGGTTGTCTTCTTTTGCACATGGTATGCCATCATGGGGGTAATTCTCATTCCTGGGCTACCATCCGCTCTTAAAGGCAACATAACCAATCTGGCAAATTTCTATGTGAAAAAAGGGCCTTATATTTGACTCTGTAACTTTCAAAAACAATATAAAACCTGCACATGGCGGGTACTGTTATACTTGGGAGACATTGCTGAACACATATATTAGTGTTTCAAAACAGTAAAACGTATTACAACAATCATATCATCAGTGAAAGTGCCGTTTGTGTGTGAAAAATGCAAAAAACTTCACTTTCACTTTCAATATCATCGCTGTGATGTGTTTTACTGTTTTCAAACACTAATATTTGTGTTCAGCGAAGTCTACCGAGTAAAACAGAACCCACAATGTACAGGTTTTAGGGTGTCTTGGAAAGTTACAGGGTTAAATATAGTGTTAGCAAATTAAATTCTCTGGACTTTCGTGCCCCAAATTGCAATCAGTAAAATAACTTAATTATGTAAAAATATTACATAAATATGCATGTAGAATTTAAATATATTTACATATTGATATATTTGAAGTCTATGTGTATATTTATGAAATTATTTATGTTATTATGTATATGGGCATTTGTATAGTTCGTATTATTTTTATTTATTTATTTATGTATACATAGATATATATAATTTCATTCTAAGTGTATATAATTCAAAATAAATATAAAATGTAAAAATACATGTTAAAAAATAATATATATATATATATATTAATATCAAAATACAGTTAGAATAAAATGACATATATATATCTATATATATTCTTTTTTAAATTATTTTTACATTTTATATTTATTTTTAATTATCTATTGTTTATTTTTTTAATAATATATATATTTATATACAATATATAGTTATTATATATTATATATATACGTGTGCAATTTTACTCTAAGTGTATTTTTATATAAATATATGAATATAGTAATAAACAAATACACTTAGTATGACATTAAATATGATATATATATATATACGTATTATATATTGATATAATTTATGTATATATGGATCTCATATATACATATATATATATTTTCATTTTACATTTATTACCTTTATTTATTTACTGCTCAAAAAAATAAAGGGAACACAAAAATAACACATCCTAGATATGAATGAATTTAATATTCTTCTGAAATACTTTGTTCTTTGAATGTGCTGACAACAAAATCACACAAAAATTAAAAAATGGAAATCAAATTTTTCAACCCATGGAGGTCTGGATTTGGAGTCACACTCAAAATTAAAGTGGAAAAACACACTACAGGCTGATCCAACTTTGATGTAATGTCCTTAAAACAAGCCAAAATGAGGCCCAGTAGTGCGTGTGGCCTCCATGTGCCTGCATGACCTCCCTACAACGCATATGCATGCTTCTGCTGAGGTGGTGGATGGTCTCCTGAGGGATCTCCTCCCAGACCTGGACTAAAGCATCTGCCAACTCCTGGACAGTCTGTGGTGCAACGTGATGTTGGTGGATGGAGCAAGATGTGCTCAATTGGATTCAGGTCTGGGGAACGGGCGGGCCAGTCTATAGCATCAATGTCTTCGTCTTGCAGGAACTGCTGACACACTCCAGCCACATGAGGTCTAGCATTGTCTTGCATTAGGAGGAACCCTGGGCCAACCGCAACAGCATATGGTCTCACAAGGGGTCTGAGGATCTCGACTCGGTACCTTATGGCAGTCAGGCTACCTCTGGCGAGCACATGGAGGGCTGTGCGGCCCCCCAAAGAAACGCCACCCCACACCATTACTGACCCACTGCCAAACCGGTCATGTTGGAGGATGTTGCAGGCAGCAGAACGTTCTCCACGGCGTCTCCAGACTCTGTCACGTCTGTCACATGTGCTCAGTGTGAACCTGCTATCATCTGTGGAGAGCACAGGACGCCAGTGACGAATTTGCCAATCTTGGTGTTCTCTGGCAAATGCCAAACGTAAGCACAACCCCCACCTGTGGACGTCGGGCCCTCATACCACCCTCATGGAGTCTGTTTCTGACCGTTTGAGCAGACACATGCACATTTGTGGCCTGTTGGAGGTCATTTTGCAGGGCTCTGGCAGTGCTCCTCCTGTTCCTCCTTGCACAAAGGCGGAGGTAGCATTCCTGCTGCTGGATTGTTGCCCTCCTACGGCCTCCTCCAAGTCTCCTGATGTACGGCCTGTCTCCTGGTAGACCCTCCATGCTCTGGACACTACGCTGACAGAAACAGCAAACCTTCTTGCCACAGCTTGCATTGATGTGCCATCCTGGATGAGCTGCACTACCTGAGCCAATTGTTTGGGTTGTAGACTCCATCTCATGCTACCACTAGAGTCAAAGCACCGCCAGCATTCAAAAGTGAACAAAACATCAGCCAGGAAGCATAGGAACTGAGAAGTGGTCTGTGGTCACCACCTGCAGAACCACTCATTTATTGGGGTGTCTTGCTAATTGCCTATAATTTCCACCTGTTGTCTATTCCAGTTGCACAACAGCATGTGAAATTGATTGTCACTCAGTGTTGCTTCCTAAGTGGACAGTTTGATTTCACAGAAGTGTGATTGACTTGAAGTTACATTGTGTTGTTTAAGTGTTCCCTTTATTTTTTTGAGCAGTGTATATATGTGTGTGTATATATATATATATATGTGTGTGTATATATATATATATATATATATATATATATATATATATGTAAAATTAATATCATTCTAAGTGTATTTTAATATATATAGACAGTGTATGTGCATGTATGTGTGTATATATATATATATATATATATATATATATATACCTAGATCACATATATACTACATATATATAGATATATGATATAAGTATATATAATGTACTTTAACACTGTTTTAAACTTTATTAAAGTTTATTACAGGCACTGGGGGGACTGCCTGTCATTCCAGACAGGCCCCCTGCAGGCACTGCTTTGGATAGTTATTCCCTCCATGTGATTGTGACCTCATAGCGATCACATGGCCCGGGAGGGCCGGATCAGCCACAGGGGGACCGCCTGGGATTCCAGGCAAGTCCCCTCATTGTGATCGCCGGCAGAAGATCACCAGCGATCAGGTAAGTGGGAAGGATGGTGTCCTTAAGGGGTAAAACCCATTGTCTAGATAAATATATTTCATAGTCGTTTTTCATCCTGCTATTGACAAAGGGTAAAAAGATTAGAATTGTCGATTTGACAGTAAGATGGGCCTTACATTTATATTGTGTAAATATTTTACAGTACACTGATTGGCCTATTTTCCCTTTTGGTTCGTATGATTTGTTTTCTTGAATCTTTTTCGGCTGGAAAAATTCTGATGACCGGAACCGTCACATGCACAAAATTCAAAAATACCTTTTCGGACCAAGTGGTTTGCCTAAACAAATTTTTCTGCAGTAAACAAGTTGATGGCTGCCAAATTTTCATTTGGAAATAAACAGTTCAACACTGAACTTAACAGAACTGATGGTTAAATTAAACTTGTTACAGCCCCTTCTTTTATATACTATTTTACATTGCAAACATTTTATGTTAAAACAAACTGAAAACATTACTGGTTTGATTTATTAGTTGCCAAAAACTGTTGTTTTTTTTTCTTACTTACAAATACTTTATGGATTACAACCATTTGTCCAAAAGCCCTGGCTCCAAAATGTTGTCAGGCGGTCAATTTGCAGAACATACTTCAGCAAGAAGAAACTCTAATTAAAGGTTAACTTTCACTTCCCATGATGTTTAATATTGTTTACTTATCCCAATATATAAAAAGTATGCATTTTTCAAGTGTGAAAAATAAAGTTAAATGTAGAAATCCACAGCACTGAGTGAGTCCATCTTAACTGTCAATCATTGTTATACACTATGTTACTTGCACCTGGCAGTCAGCATAGAGAAAGTATATAATGGTTCTATTTCTCCTCCTCAACTGCAATGTTTGCCCTGGCTTTGCCTGGTCTGAACTGGAATATGATGTAACTTGCTAAAGCTTTAATATACATTTGAAAGAAAACAGAGCATTTCATGAAAAAAAGGTAAGCATGAGATATAGGGGATTTTCAATGTTTTATTCAATGGTGTATTTTCCAAAGAAAGAATTGTCAATTCCTCTAGAAAATACATTGAGCTCTACTGTTACGACACTTAACAGTCATATACAAAAGTATGCTTTTAAAAAAATAAAAAAAAGATATAATTTTCAAGGTAGTGGGACAAATGTGAATCTTCTAACTGAGAACATGGATATTTTGGTTTAAATATTGCTACTTGATTATAACCACAACTTTGGTACTTCAAAAAAGTCAGCTGGCTGACTAGTCTGATGATCAAGATTATATAAATATATATATACAATGCCAAAATACCAGAATATTGCAGTATGCAATGATACCTTTTTTATTGGACTAACATAATATTTCAAAGAGAGATCTATCAGATTGATCAGTATTGCTTCAGACCTGAGGAAGAGAGGAAAACTCTTGAAAGCTTGTCTTTGAAATATTATGTAAGTCCAATAAAAGAGGTATCATTGCATACTGCAATACTCCGGTATATTGACATTGTGTCTACTGGACTAATATGGCAAATCCTATCTACACTATATATATATATATATATATATATATATATATAATTTATTTTTTTAAAAGGACTGGGAGAAGATGTTGTGTGAGAGAAATAATTATCTTATCCTTGTAGACCCAGACACAGAACCTGATGCTCCAAAAAGCCTTCTTTATGACCTTTAAGATTACATCTGACCTTCCTGTGTTATGATTCAGAGCGGAAGCATGCGGAGTATCATCGCAGAATACACTATGCTTGGCAGGCAGATGAATCAACACAGGATACAGAATAATACAGTATCTTGCGTTAACCTTCACATGAATTATAATAAACGTGTCATAATTCTTTGACAGTTATGAAAACGTATTATCTAATTGCGCAGCACAAGTATAGAAAGTAAAGTCATCATTCCGGTGCCATTCATATCAGCTCTACTGCATTATATGACCCAAGAGTAGACATGATGAGTCATATTAATCATGGCAATTCTGTGGATAAGGACTTATTTTGGATTAATCATCACAGAAATCCTTATAGTTCTAGATTACTATTCAACATTTTCTTAAAAATGACCCTTAATATGGCCTCCAACATTGGTCTCAGTTTAATTATTTTGGATATTTTTTTTTTCTCAAATAATTAAAATATCAAAAAATATATCAAATAATATATCAACATATAAAAACTATTTCAGATATTTATATTTTAAAAATGTATTTTAAAAAAATGTAAAAATGTAAATAATTCTAAAAGTTTATCCAAAAATATTAAATCATTTGAATATCTTAAACAAAAAACACTTAGTGAAAGCCATAGTCATTCAATTTTGCAAAGGCAACCCATGTCAATGCATGATGGGTACACAATTATTAGTGCCATACTTTGTTAAATATATAAGGCAATATTTTAGTCCTGCTGCTTACCCCTTGTTTTATGTAACGAGCACTATATTTATCTAAATGGTTTGATCCCTTAAAGTAAGACACTCCCCAGGACATTGAGAAGACATTGTTATGGTGCCCGGAGTGTTCTTTTAAGTATCTCATTAGGAAGAATGTGATTACACCCTGTTCCAAATTATTATGCAAATTCTATTTGTGTCACAAAGATTAAATATTTTGTTTTTCAGTTTAACTCATGGATGGCATTGTGTCTCCGGGCACCTGTGATAATTAGATTGCCAGGTGAGCCCAATTTAAGGAAAAACTACTAAAGGAGGGTGTTCCACATTATTAAGCAGAGCACCATTTTCATGCAATATGGGGAAGAAAAAGGATCTCTCTGCTGCCGAAAAGAGTGAACTAGTTCAATGCCTTGGACGAGGTATGAAAACATTAGATATTTCACAAAAACTGATCAGTGCACTATTAAGAGATTTGTGGCTGATTCAGAGCACAGACGGGTTTGTGCAGATAAAGGCACATCGAGGAAGATTTCTGCCAGATCCATGCATCGGATCAAGAGAGTAGCTGCTAAAATACCATTATATAGCAGCAAACAGAT
Source organism: Pelobates cultripes (assembly GCA_933207985.1). NCBI lineage: Eukaryota > Metazoa > Chordata > Amphibia > Anura > Pelobatidae > Pelobates > Pelobates cultripes. The sequence goes on from OW240914.1 coordinate 202,161,828, forward strand.
ATTTGAAGCTGCTGGTGCCTCTGGAGTCCCACGGACATCAAGGTGTAGAGTCCTCCAGAGTCTTGCAACTGTGCATAAACCTTCTATTCGGCCACCACTAACCAATGCTCACAAGCAGAAATGGCTGCATTGGGCAGATAAATACATGAAGACTAATTTTCAAACAGTCCTGTTCACTGATGAGTGCCGTGCAACCCTGGATGGTCCAGATGGATGGAGAAGTGGATGGTTGGTGGACGGCCACCCTGTTCCAACAAGGCTGCAACGTCAGAAAGGCGGTGGTGGAGTCATGTTTTGGGCCGGAATCATGGGAAGAGAGCTGGTCGGCCCCTTTATGGTCCCCGAAGGTGTAAAGATGACCTCTGCAAAGTATGTGGAGTTTCTGACTGACCACTTTCTTCCCTGGTACAGAAGGAAGAACTATGCTTTCCGTAATAAAATCATCTTCATGCATGACAATGCACCATCTCATGCTGCAAAGAATACCTCTGCATCAATGGCTGCTATGGGGATAAAAGGAGAAAAAGTCATGGTGTGGCCTCCATCCTCCCCTGACCTCAATCCTATTGAGAACCTTTGGAGCATCCTCAAGCAAAATATATATGAGGGTGGGAGGCAGTTTACATCCAAACAGCAGCTCTGGGAGGCTATTCTGACATTTGCAGAAACTGTCCAAAAACTTACAAGTTCAATGGCTGCAAGACTTGTGAAGATGCTATCAAATAAGGGGTCCTATGTTAAAATGTAACGTGGCCTGTTAAAATGTTTAAAAAGTTAAAATGTTGTTATAAGTTTGATTAAAATAGCTTTTGATTTCGGTAAATATGCTGCAAACATAACAAATGACAATTTTCAATTCTTTACAATCTCTAAAGTGTTTTGAAAATTACTGTGCGTAATAATTTGGAACAGTGCATTGTAAGTTTTTTATTTATTTTTTTAAAAAAAATACTGTTATCATTAGGAGGTTTGTTCAATAAAATTTGAATTGTACTCTTAATAGTTGATAACATGAGAATTATGCCGACTGTTATTTACATCAATTATTTAGGTAAATGAGAAAAATATTATTTGCATAATAATTTGGAACAGTGTGTACATATACACTGAACAAAATTATAAACGCAACACTTTTGTTTTTGTCCCCATTTGTTATGATCTGAACTCAAAGATCTAAGACTCAACAACCTGATCAACTCTATGCGAAGGAGATGTGTTGCACTGCGTGAGAAAAATGGTGGTTACACCAGATACTGACTGGACTCTCCCAATACAGTAAAACTGCACATTTTAGAGTGGCCTTTTAATGTGGCCAGCCTAAGGCACACCTGTGCAATAATCATGCTGTCCAATCAGCATCTTGATATCCCACACCTGTGAGGTGGATGGATTATCTCGGCAAAGGAGAAGTGCTCACTAACACAGATTTAGATAGACTTGTGAACAATATTTGAGAGAAATAGGCCTTTTTTGTACATAGAAAAAGTCTTAGATCTTTGAGTTCAGCTCAGTAAAAATGGGGGCAAAAAACTAAAATGTTGCGTTTATAATTTTGTGCAGTGTATATATGTATTTTACTATTACTGGTATTTTTTTTATTTACTTATCCTAAGCTTGGGGACACAATTAAAGTCTCTAAATGACTATGTTTTGTTTTCCAAAAATATTTTCCAAAGATTCCAGGTTATCCAGAGCTGGGAATACAAAAATATTTTAATTCTTAATTTCATATAAGACAAACAATAAAAAAAAGTCAACACAGCAAATATCTTTTTCCCCTTAGATCGTAGCAGGCACTATTTAAGTCACCATCATAGCAAATGTAGTTTACAAACATCATCAATGAATGGGCTATGGAAGAACTTGTTATAATACCCATTGATTTTGCTACTCACTACCAGACTTGTAGTATATATACTCAGGATTTAAATAATTATATCAGTTGGAGAAAGCTTAGATGGTTCTTGAATCCTCTGGATGGTGAATATGAGCATTGTGTGGGTGCTTGAGTGTCTGCACAATAGGCTGTACTGGGCACCAGGACTCTAGTGACAGCTGGTTGTTTTTTCAATGTATTTTGTAACTCAGAGGTAACCAGTTACTTTCCAAGTATGAGATAGGCATATTCTAAGGAACAAATGATAATCATAAGGTCTGTTGACCTCCAGCAACTGCCATCTGATATCCATTCTCCACTCTCATTCATTACTACTTTCTCCTGTCCCTTTCTGGCTACCTCGTGGTATAATGCTACCCTCACCTCTGCCATGGATGCTGTAGCTCCATTACATACATATACATCCAGCAGGACATGCCTCTGACCGTAGCACACTAAGTCAACTGAATGATGCTGGAGGAAGTCCTGCACCATGTCAGACTTTCTCCATTACAAATTCTCCATGTGTTCATACAGCACAGCCCTCACCGTGCTAAATAATCATACTTTTCCTCTCGTTAGTTCATACTCCCACTATCCCATGTATTTCTATACCTTAAACTCGCTTTATGGCCACACCCTAAACTAATTTTTCAGCTGATAGTTTTGCATGCTATATTACTGACAAGATTAACCAGTTAAGAAAAGCATTCTCCCCCCTTTGCTCCTCTCTCTCTCTCAACCACACTTGTACTGTGCTTTTCATACCCTTCTCCTCATCTACTGATCTTATCAGATCTCTCTCTCCCTTGTTTTTTGCCATCCTTAATGCATATCTTCAACTGCTCTTAATGCATATCTTCAACTTTACCCTGGCATTGTCCTCTCTCTCCCTTTAAACATTATACTGTTGTCTGTCCTAAAAAGCTATCTGTTAACCCATCTTTGCCTTCTAACTACCGTCCCATGTTGCTCTTTTCTTCCTTCTACAAACATTTCATTTCTTGGGTTTCTGTGACACTGTCCTCTCGTGGGTGGTCTCCTATCTATCCCAACGTTCATTCAGTGACTATTTTTCTAATCACACCCTTGTATCATTTGGAATCCCTCAAGGCTATGTTCTTGGTCCCCTTTTGTTTTCTCTTTATACTGCCTTTCTTTGCAAACTTATTACTAACTTTAGATTTCATTACCACCTGTATACAGATGACAGAAAGATATATCTCTCCTCCCCTGATCTCTTCCCGCTGTCCTACAATGTGTCACTAGTTGCCTTTTTTCTATCTCTAATTGGATGTTCATTTGCTTTCTGAAACTCAATCTCTCGTATTTTTCCTAATCATAATACTAATCCTCATCTTTTGCTCTCCTTGCAATTTGATGATACTCCAATCAGTCCATCTTTGCATGCTCACTGTCTTGGTGTTACCTTTGTTTCTGACCTTAACTTTATACCTCACATCAAGTCTGTTGCCAAATCCTACCTTTTCCACCCTAAAAACATTGCCTGCATTTGCCCCTTTCTTACACAAGATGCTGCTAAGGAGCTTCTCCGTGCTCTAGTAATCATTCACATTGATTGTAATTGACTGTAATTCTCCTCTAATTGGTCTCCCCAGAAACTGTGTTGCCTCGCTACTATCCCTTACATATAAATCTCTAAATAACTCTAGTCCCTGTTATGTTTCATTACTAATTCTTAGGTATGCCCCTTCTTGGTCTCTCTGCTCTGCCAATGACCTTCTCCTGTCAACTGCTTGTAACCTTACTGCTAACTCACGCTTGCAACAGGGCTGGATTAAGAGCCCATTGGTCCTGGTGCTGACAATTATGATGGGCCTAATTACAAAATCTTATCGACAGAAAACACTAAAACAGTTATACCTCTCAAGCGTCATGTATCTAGTGGGCCTATTCATGTATCACAGAGCCTATTCCATAGGCTTGGGCCTGGAGCTACAGCTCCATCAGCCCCTATGTCAATCCAGCTCTGGCTTGCAAGATTTCTCAAGGCCAGCTCTGTTCCTTTGGAATAGCCTGCCTATCCTCATTGTACTCTCCCCAAGTCTTTAATCCTTTAAGAAGTCCCTCAAAACTAATTTCTTCAGAAAAACTTCAGAAACAATGTCGGGTGAAATGTGTGCTTTGGTTGTACTGGGGCTGTACTCAGTTGTGATGCCAATTGCTAAATAGTTACTGTACATTTCAAATAAAAAGGAGGATCACATACAAGAAGTTTAAAATGAGTTATAAGTGATTATCAATATTTTATTGATTTCTAGAGAAATGGCCATACTCTTTAAGGTGTTTATTGATCTGAGAAAGCAAGTTGGGCTTTAAATTTAAAAGCAGTATATCTATATCCACCTTGCATCATTGCGATTAAATGGTAATTATTTTTCATTAGTAAACCAGGTATATCTGAGAAATATCAGAGGTTAAAGTCTCCATCATCTCTACTCATCCTAGACGATTCAAATTCTCCATCAGATTCTTGCAGTTTCTTGGGCTGATTTGGCCTACACCCTTTTGTTCCCTTAGTCAGTGAGGTAGCTAGGTTATGGCAAGGATAGCACGTGCCCTGGGAGTTGCTTGAAGGATTAAGGGTGAATAAGGCAAACACAAATGTGAGATAAAGAGGTGAGATGGGACAGAGGCAAACAGGGGTGTTTTGCAGAGACAGATCAAATTGATGGAATAAGACACAAATGAAAGAAATTGGTAGACTAATTTGTGTGATAGGAGAGAGATGTGAGTGAGAGCAAGCTGAAGTGAAGCAGAGGCACAGCTGAGTGGGGGTGAGGGGAGACAGAAGTGGGTAAGACATGACAAAACCAGTTTGAGATAGCAAGTCATAAGATGGGGGATAGGGAAAAAAGGGGTGACAGGCAAAAGAGGGCGGTAATCAGAAGACTTACAGGTGGTGGAGTAAGGACACACGTGTTGGGGTTTGGTGAAAAATAAACATTGGGGAAATCGAGGGATACAGACATTGAGAAATAGATTGGGTAGTCAAAAAGAAAAAAAACATTTGCAATATTTAAAAACACACATACCCATTTCATTCACATGCACATACACACACTGACACAGATCTCTAATATATAGAACAGAAATCAGATACTTGGGCAGGGGTGCAATTTCAGTGCTTGCCATAGGAGCTATTTTCAGTAGATATGCCCCTGTCCTTAGCAGGGCCGGACTGGGGATACAAAGCAGCCCTGGAAATAAAATCTATGCCAGCCCCAAAAGTCATTGCGCCATATATTGCCGTATGTAATATGTAAGGCAATGTCTTGCCACCCCAGATGGTTGAGTAATATATATATATATATATATATATATATATATATATTGCTTTTTCTAATATATAATATTGGTCCTGAGTAAAAACACTTTTTAAATACACACAGACACACACACATACACTATGACACAGACACACACACACACCATGACACAGACACACACACACCATGACACAGACACACCATGACACAGACACACACACACACACACAGAGACTCACACTGACAGAATTACACATATTACCTGTAGGTGACTGGCTGGGTGTGCTAGTGGCCGCTGTGTGAGGTCTGCTGGTGGCCGCGGCTCAGGGGGAGGTCTGCTGGCGGCCGCTGGGGGGGGTCTGCTGGCGACCACAGCGCAGGGGGAGGTCTACTGGCGGCCGCTGGGGGAGGGGTCTACTGGCGGCCGCTGGGGAAGCTGGCTGTTCTGTCTCTGCTCCCCAGCCCTTGTGCGCAGCTTAATGAGACCGGGGCCGGAATATGACGTCATATTTCGGCCCTGGTCTCATTAAGCTGCCGCCAGCAGACCCCTCCCCCAGCGGACGCCAGCAGACCTCCCCCAGCAGCCGCCAGCAGACCCTCCCCAGCGGAGGCCAGCAGACCCAGGTGTCTGCCCAGCCCCAGGTGCCGACGGCCCACCGGAAATTTCCCGGTATCCCGGTGGGCCAGTCCGGCCCTGGGTGACCGGCTGGGTGTGCTAGTGGCCGCTGTGTGAGGTCTGCTGGCGGGCGCAGGGGGAGGTCTGCTGGCGGCCGCTGGGGGGAAGCTGGCTGTTCTGTCTCTGCTCCCCCGCCTTCGTGCGCAGCTTAATGAGACCGGGGCCGGAATATGATGTCATATTCCGGCCCCGGTCTCATTAAGCTGCGCGCTGGGGAGCAGAGACAGAACAGCCAGCTTCCCCAGCGGCCGCCAGCAGACCCCTCCCCCAGCGGACGTCAGCAGACCTCCCCCAGCAGCCGCCAGCAGACCCTCCCCAGCGGACACCAGCAGACCCAGGTGTCTGCCCGGCCCCAGGTGCCGACGGCCCACCAGGAAATTTCCCAGTATCCCGGTGGGCCAGTCCGGCCCTGGTCCTTAGTATAAGAAGTGGGGAGACCCCAGGTCACTAACCAGCTAATGTAACCAGGAAAAAAATATTTTGAGCTCCTAATCCAAGTATAACACAAGTTTAGTGCTTCAAAAATATGTTATTCATCATTAAATTACCCCATGAATAAAACAAGCACACATTTAACTGCTTTAAGTGCATCTGTCAGTATCCCTTTTTTATTATTATTATTGCCATTTATATAGCGCCAACAGATTCCGTGGCGCTTTACAATATTCTAAGAGGGGGGATTTAACTATAAATGGGACAATTACAAGAAAACTTACAGGACACTGCTGAAACAAGCTTTTAATCAGTTCACACTGATGGTTCCCCCCAATAATTTTTGGACCCTGGGAATGACTTTACTTAGCCTTTTTGATGGCTTGTCTGGTCTCTCTGTGTCTTCTTTAACTGCCATCTTCAAGTATCTAAGATGGAAGTGCCAGGAAATGGTATTATCTGCCCACAGCTGGGCATGTGCATCAAATCAGTGCATTCCCATTTCACCTCATTTGTGTCTTGTGTTTTCGACTAACCTCAGTAGACTCTTGCGATAGGTCATGAGTCTGTTGAGAGGACCAGTGATGCATGGCTACAGACCATGATGCAGTGCTAGAAGGAGGTGAGTATGCGGATCCGGGTCCAATTACAAAGTTGACAAATGCTGTGGAGCTTAACTTAACTAAAGCTTCAACCTTTGTCAACGTTTGTCAACCTGCTGGTTTTACATAAAGAAAAGTAGTCCCTACGTTTCCATATGTGTAACTTGTAAAAAGCATTTTGAAAAAAAATGGGGCATACGAGGAGGTATTTGAAACCTGCCCAATATATAAAGAAGGTGACAGAGCAGCTTTTAAGTTTCTCTAACAAACTAAATTGTGACAAGGCACCTGCTGATCCCTGCACCTCCAAATTTACTGATAGTCTCTTCCTTCAAAGTTACATTGGTAGGTGGGAATATTAGGCTGAAAGATCTGAGATTCTAGCAGGGACAATAGTATTACATCAAATAAAGATTTCCAGTTCAGAAGTTGAGATGGAGAAAGACCATAGAGAAGAAAGTTGTGGTGCCTGACCACTGTTCTCGTATCCCTGCTAAACCAAAAGGTTCCTTCCATAGCTGAAAAGCGACTTGCATCCACCAAGTTCAGCCTTCCTCACATATGTGTTTTGCTGTTGATCCAGAAAAAGGCACAAAAAAAAACAGTTTGAAGCACTTCCAATTTTGCAACAAACTACGAAAGAAATTCCTTCTTGACCCCAGAATGGCAGTCAGATTAATCCTTGGATCAAGAAACTATTACCCTACATTGAAAAAATATATCCTTGAATATTCTGTTTTTGCAAGAATGCTTCTAGTTGCTGTTTGAACATATGTACAGACTCTGATAAAACCACTTCTTCAGGCAGATAATTCCACATCCTTATAGTTCTTACAGTAAAATACCTTTCCTCTGTCTTAGACGAAATCTTCTTTCTTCCAGTCTAAACAAATGACCTCGTGTCCTATGCGATGTCCAGTTTGTGAATAGATTTCCACATAATGGTTTGTATTGGCCCTGGATATATTTGTATAATATTATGAGGCAACGTTTTTCTAAACTAAAGAGGTGTAAATTTGTTAACCTTTCTTCATAGCTGAAATATTTCCATACTTTTTATTAATTTTATAGCCCGCCTCTGCACTTTTTCTAGAGCCATAATATCCTTCTTTAGAACAGGTACCCAAAATTGCACAGCATATACAAGATGTGGTCTTACCAGTGATTTATAAAGAGGCAAATTATATTCTTATCCTGAGAATTATTGCCCTTTTTCATGACAATACCTTACTGGCCTTGAACGCGCATGTGGCCTGTGTGAGCGTTCACAGGCGGCAAGAAGAGCTGAGTGACAGCTCATCTGTCAGCTAAATAAGGAAGGAGGAAGTGTGGGCAGGCAAGATACCTGGTAAGGGGTGGTGGAGAACAAAAAAGGGATAGAACAGTGTAGGGACACATAAGGTTTTACAGGGAGGGCTGTATTTAAGGAGAAAGGTAGATGGGAAAAACTTACAAGTGAGCTTTTTAATTGGACGCTGTTTGCAAGTCCCGAGCACACAGTCCTAGAGGCTACTACATCCAGGCACCAACAATAAGGTAAGAAACTGATCACGCCTTTTGACAGATGACAGATGTAATTTTTGCACAAAACCTAGCGTTCTTAGCTGCCTAAGCCACATGTGCCAGGGTTTCAATTAGCCCTCATCACGAAAGTACAAATATATCTGCATCTGTAGCGTTTCAAGCTGAAATGCTGCACATACAGATTGCTTGCTCCATGAAAACTTATAAAAGCAGGAATTGTCATTAAGGTTGGAGTAACCATTTAATTGATGTTGACCGCAAGTACCATGACAATGACATAATGGAACACTTTGGTCTTGTCAAGCCAAGGGTTAATTTGTTTGGCTCTTCACTTTTTGGAAATTGAGACCACACATGTTTTTCTTTTATATAATTTTAATATTAGATAAGGAAAGTATCAAGGTCATATACCAGGATTATGCCTTAATATGACATGATATTTGATAAATTAGCCCAAACCACATACGTTATTTGCTACTTTTAAGTTGATTGAAAACTCAATCAATTGGGAAATGTTGATGTGATATTACAGACCTTGGAACAACATTACATTTAAAAACTGTGTATTACCAGTATTTTGATACATATTTGTCTGTTAAATGGATTTATATGCATACCTGGGCATTACACAATTTTCCTATATTAAATATATAAGATATTTTAAGACTTACTTGGTATTGATTTGTAATACGTTTTATTTCACAAGTCTAATCATAATAGTTATAATTTGAATAATGGACTTGTAATTTTTTGTTACTTTAAAAGATAGTACTCCTTATTTCTAATAACTGAGGCCATTCAAAATATCTAGTTTGGGATACCCACACTTACTGCTCATTTTACTAGTTGGTGGTAAAACTACTGTGTCTGCTTAAAGTAGTTATGCCTGGAAGTCTGTAAAAAGATCAGTTTTATTTAGTATCGCGATTGCAAGTTAGGTTACAGCATAAGTCAACTCTGTCAGCATATATTTAAGTGAGATTTAGTAAAATCTCCAGGATGACAGGCCAATCCAATGCTCCAGTGCTCATCATAGAGGAGAGGAGTTAAGATAGAGAGTCATTGAATACGCCCGATGTCACAGTATGAGAGCTGAGAAGTAATATTTCCAGCTCTCATACCCATAGGACTTGGAGTTCAGGACTGCAGGCACTATAACAACCTCTATAAAATGAAGTTGTTAAAGTGCTTGTCCCTTTAATGCATATTGAAGCCAGAAAATATCACTGACACCCAATCTCAATCACTGATTTAAAACACACTCACTGACAGTCATACACTCTCACCGCAGACACATACTGACAGATGCACACTCACTAAAAGACACACACACACTCTCAATGGCAGACACATAATCTCACTGATTTGGAAACACACTCACTGACCTACACACACTCATTGACAGACAGACATACACACACTCACTGACAGACACACCTTAAATGACAGACACACAATAACACTGATTTGAAACATTCACTGACAGACATACAAACTGACAGAAACACAATGACAGACACATTCTTAATGGCAGTCACACACTTTCACTGATTTGAAACACTCACTGACAGACACAAACATACGCACTGCCAGACACGCTGTCATACACACTGACAGACACTCACTGACAGACACTTTCATTGACAGAAACACACTCTCACTGATTTGAAACACATATACTGGCAGGCACACTCACACATTTACACATTCTTGCACACACACACACTCAAAATTTATTTTATTTATGGAGTTTCATTCTTTTTAGGCCTATCCAGCCTTGATACCTTTGGATAAGTGGATGTGGATCCTCTCCCTGGGGCCCAGTGAGGATCTTCTCCTTGGGGTTTAGTGGGGCTTTTCTCCCAGAGGTCCAGTAGCTCATGTAATCTCCCAGTTACTCATTGCTCTCTGGTGCGCTCTTTATTGATGCTGGGGCCGGAGTAATGTCATATTCCAGCTCTCTGCATCATATCATGCTGTGAATGAGCAGTGAGGAACAGTGGCCCCATCTTCTGGTGCCTGGCACTCGCCAAGGATTGGCTCTGCGTTCAGTGATTACCATTTTGAATGCTTTGATGCTAAACAAGAGTCCCCAGAAGCCTACCCATCTGTGCTTTCATGGAAGAATTAGTTTGAGCAGTAATGGGCATGTGATTGACTGAGTGTTTTCAGTATATCACAGATGCCCATTGCTGGTATAAAATGTAATCTCTGCTTTTTGCCATCCAGTGGGGTCTATGTAGTGGGTGGCCAGAGACACTCATTCTGTGTTGCATAGTTCAAAATGGTTTAACACTGAATGGAGAGAAGCACCATGGGACTCCATGCACTATAAGCAATTCAATAAGATGAAACGGTTATAGTGCCTAAAATGTCCCTTTAATCTTTTTTTCAACCATTATAATATGGGCACAAAAAGCCATAATATCACAATGCAACTATACTAAAATGAAAAAAAATACTAATAATGGTTAGCAACAAAAATGCCTGAATAATAAAATGACCCATGCCCCACAGTTTATTGACTGGAGAGTTCCACAATAAGTACAATTATTTTGTTGTGCTGTGGCAACACTGCAAACCATTCTGTTTTATGCCGATGAATCTCATACTTAGTGCAGAAATCAGGCTATAATAAACTCTGCTGTTAGTGGAGAAATGTTTATGGTAACACTGCATATAGCAATACTCAACTCGACTGCCAGAGTTTAATGAGCATACAGGACCAAACAAGGGGTATGGCCACTGCGACATTCTGGCAATGCAAAGTTTCTTGTGAAAGCATATACTTGTAAAAATTAAACACCTCAGGGTATATCATAAGTTTTGAGCCAATTAATGTTGCCAATTTACAACACATTTCTATTTTCATAAAGGTATTGCACTTCTTCTAAAATTTGGAAACGCTGATATGGAAATTATTGTTCAGATACAGAAATTACCCTCAATGAATGGCAGCATATTATAGTCTAATTATTATTCTGCCTCTTTCACCGTTCAGCTTTGTATGTCGATGTTTACTAACACATTTCCATGAGATCTGAGCACTAGAGCAAGTTGTGAATAAAATGTCTTAAGCGAATTATCAACTCAAAAAGCTAAATATGGCTGAGAGTTAGCTAGCACAGTAATTATCCATCCCCAGAGGCAGCTCTCTTATTAAGGGATTAGGTGAGCATCTAACGCATCACACTCACTGGGGCCTTGTGGCTGCTTAACTCACCTGCAGTTGCTGTTCATTGGGCAAACCAGGCCAACAAGGGAGATCAAAGATTGCTGGGCAAAAGAGGGAGCTGTAGCACTGTCAGCCCATACACAGGGGCCCAGTGACAATGTGATCTGCACATCTAGCTGGTGCAGATCACATGAATCTATTCCACAAGTGTATCAAAGCATTGTTGCAGGTTACCACAGCTGAAGGGAGTGTTGAAGCAGCAAGTGTGATCTACATCGGCTGGAGGTGCAAATCAAATGTAGCATTTAATGTCATGTACTGTAGGTGACAAATTGCTTTAAAATAACTAAAGTAAGGTATATTTCCCTTCTTAATACAGTCACAATACAGCCCTATGTGTTAAAGAAATGTATGTGAGGTTCCACGTTATGTATATCATTAATGGCTATCTTACATTTAGACTTTGCCCTTTCTGCAAAAAGACACTTGCAGTTTTCACACATCTCAAATGAGAGGTTAACAAATCCCTTGTAGCAGGCATTAATCCGGCAATAAATTTTAAAGTCTGCTTTTACCTAAGAGAAAGTGAGTTGGGATTTTTTTTCAAATAAATACATTTAGTAAGAGCTCATGTAGTGTTTGGGTTTTGAGTTTCATTGGAGACACATCCATCTCTATAAAGTACACAAGAGGAAGTTAAGCTGTGACAGATCTCGGGATGTGCAAGGCCTATTTTAAACACATTGTCATCTTGCAGTCCTCCATTAACATTAGATTCCTTTGACAGATCAGTCCTTTCAAAACAAAATATGTCCCTCTGTTGATAAAGATCATTCATTTGGTCTCTTGCTAGATCGTTGCTTCTAAAAATGAATTTATTGTAATCTAAAGAACACAACCATGAAACTAGAATCGAATTATTATCAATTAGTTATCATTATTATTATACAAACCTATAGAGGTCAACAAACAGGCAGAAAAAGTACAGCTAGAATCTTGCTACGCTGGTATAATTTTGGGCACACTTTCACTCTGTGAAACTAGTTACACCTTATTTTAAATCTGTACTATTTTGATTGATCCCTGTGCACCGAGCAGTACATTAGTGTCAAGTGACCAATTTCATGGAGCCAGCATGAGTATGAGGACATGGCTTATTCTCCTGCCAAATACATCCATTCCAGAATGGTTAGAAGGTTTAGTTATCAATATGGATTGAATTGCACCTTTGTTTGTTCTCTGAGGCAGTGCACTACACAAGCACAAGGTATCCAATGTGACTTGAATGTGACTCGAGCACAGTATTTTATTCCTTTCTTCATGTTTTACAATCTCTTAAAATAGTTCCAAAAGGATGTTAGTTGCTTTTGTACAATCCTACAGATGTTGTGTTCCTGTGCTTCCTGAAGTTCTGTACTTACTGTCACTAGTGGTTCTAAATAAATAGCAAGTTGGACACCTTTAGCATACATGCTCAGCCAGTGAGCAGCCAGTGTTATGTAGTGTTTTTTTCTACTGTAGTTCATGACTACTGTAACACATCAATGATGCAAGAAGAAATAGACCTCAAAAGTTACATATTTATGTATCTGGCATAACAGAAAATATCTGTTTAAAAGAACAGTTCGAGCTTGCAGTAGGGTTTATGGTGCCAGGCAGGGCCAGCCCAAGACGCTGTGCTGCCTAGGCACAAGGATAAAATGCTGCCCCCCTCATCGAGATTGGTTATCTCAGCCATGGAGGTGGGACCAGCCAATGCAAGACTGTCAAGACTTGGGGGAAAAAAGGCGAATAAAAACACCATTCCCATGCGATCAAAGGGGGGACGGTTACCTAAACAGACACACCCTCTGACAGACACACAATCACACTCACTGACAGACACACACACATTTTCTTACAGACTCAAGTTATTGTTGTTTTTATTTTAATTTAAGTCCACCCAGCCAGCTGTAGTGGGTCCTTTCCCTGGAGTCCAGTGGAGCTTTTCTGATGCTGTAATCGTCAAGCTCTTCTTGCTCTGCTCCCAATTACATCGTTTAGTGATGCTGGGACCAGAGTGACGTCATATCCCAGCATTGCCGCAGGGCACGTGAGGAAGCAGAGCAATAAGAGGTTAAAGAATACAGCTCCCTCCTCGCTGCCTCCATTCCGCAACAGCTGAATGGGCTGACAAAGATCTAAGAGCCAGGAGTGCCCTGTTGTAGTGAATAAATAAGTGTAGTGGATGCAGTGTCTGTGTACAGTGGATGCAGTGTGTGCTTATGTAGTGGATGCAGTGTGATTGTTTAGGAGTTGCAATGTCTGTGTGTCGTGGATGCTGTGTGTGTGTTTGTGTAGTGGAAAGTGTTTGTGTAGTGGATACTGTGTTTGTGTAGAGGATGCAGTGTGTGTACTGCATGTAGTGTGTGTTTGAGGTGTTGATTAAGTTAAATGTGAGTGGGGGAGGCAGTTTTAAAAAAATAATCCTTTTCTTCTATCCTTGGAGACTTTAACAACCCTAACACCCAGGGCCAGATAGCATGTGGCGGGGCGGAGTTTAGCGTGCGGCGGAGCTAGCATGCGGTGGAGACCCTGGTAACTGCAGCATGGGAAGCAGGAAGGAGTCCCTGCTTCCCCAACAACCAACCTCCAGGAGTTCCAAGGGATGTCGAGGTAAGAAGCAGGACAGTGTGTCTGTGTGTGAGCTTGTCTTTAGGGATCATATGTGTGTGTGCGTGTTAGTGAGCTTGTGTGTAAGGAGCATGGGTGTGTCGGAGCCTGTCTGTGGTGAGCATGTGTGTGCAGTGAGCCTGTCTGTAGTAAGCATGAGTGTGATCGTGAGCTTGTCTGTATTGACCATATGTGTGTCAGTGAGCTTGGCTGTAGTGAG
>OW240914.1:202176374-202297038 GCA_933207985.1 Pelobates cultripes
CTCCTTCAGCCTTTTTATACAAGGGTCCCTCAACAGGCACGACAGCATGAAAGACCCCATCTGCACAAGGTTGGATGCCGAGCTACTCATGTCCTGTTCTTCGTCCTCAGTGATCTCACTGAAGGTATGTTCTTCCCCCCAGCCACGTACAACACCACGGGTATCAGATAGGTGACAACGAGCACCCTGGGATGCCTGTTGTGGTTGGTCTTCCTCCTCCTCCTCAAAGCCACATTCCTCCTCTGACTCCTCTTCCTCACAATCCTCTTCCAGTGTTGCCGCATGTCCAGCAAGCGATGCTGATAAGGCTGTTTCTGGTGGTGATGGTGACCACAACTCTTCCTCTTCACGCTCATCTACGGCCTGAACCAGCACTCTTCGCAGGGCATGCTCCAGGAAGAAAACAGATGTCGCTGATGGTGCCTTCGGTGCGACTGACTAGGTTTGTCACCTCCTCAAAAGGACGTATGAGCCTACAGGCATTGCGCATGAGCTTCCAGTAACATGGCAAAAAAATTCCCAGCTCTGCAGAGGCTGTCCTAGCACCCCGGTCATACAAATACTCGTTATGCTCGTTATGCTTTTTCTTGTTGGAGCAGGCGGTCGAACATTAGGAGTGTTGAATTCCAACGTGTCGGGCTGTCGCAAATCAAGCGCCTCACTGGCATGTTTTTTCGCCGCTGGATATCTGAAAAGTGCGCCATGGCCGTGTAGGAACGCCTGAAATGGCCACACACCTTCCTGGCCTGCTTCAGGACGTCCTGTAAGCCTGGGTACTTATGCACAAAGCGTTGTACGATCAGATTACACACATGTGCCATACACGGCACATGTGTCAACTTGCCCAAATGCAATGCCGCCAACAAATTTCTTCCGTTGTCACAAACCACTTTGCCGATCTCCAGTTGGTGCGGAGTCAGCCACTGATCCACCTGTGCGTTCAGGGCGGACAGGAGTGCTGGTCCGGTGTGACTCTCTGCTTTCAGGCAAGTCAACCCCAAGACGGCGTGACACTGCCGTATCCGGGATGTGGAATAGTACCTTGGGAGCTGGGGGGGTGCCGTTGATGTGGAGCAAGACGCAGCAGCAGAAGAGGACTCAGCCGAGGAGGTTATGGAAGAGGATGGAGTAGGAGGAGTAGAGGAGGTGGCAACAGGCCTGCCTGCAAGTCGTGGCGGTGTCACCAACTCCTCTGCAGAGCCACGCATTCCATGCTTGGCAGCAGTCAGCAGGTTTACCTGACCATGCTTTGCAGACCAGGTATCAGTGGTCAGATGGACCCTTGCCCCAACACTGTGTGCCAGACATGCCATTACTTCCTTTTGCACTATCGAGTACAGGTTGGGGATTGCCTTTTGTGCAAAGAAATTTCGGCCGGGTACAGATGTACATGAGGTTAAGGAAGTTTTTAGTGTTTTTGCCAATGATATACGGCAGGTTGCTTCCACACTGTCATTCTCTGAAGTTCTGCCTGACAGGCGGATGCGTATTAGGGACTTTAATTTGTGGCTTGTTGAATGGTGTTGGGAGCAAGGATTTGGCTTTATTTCTCATGGTAGCTCTGTTTGGAATGGAGATAAGCTGTACAAAAAAGATGGTTTGCATCTTTCTCAAAAGGGAACAAATGTTCTCAGTGAGCAGTTCAGAGGTTTTGCTAGGATGTATTTAAACTAGGGGGGAGGGCAAAAGGGTTATAAAACATCAATCCAATTGTCCCCCAAAACAAGGACAGAAGGTGCCTGTAGCAAGTGTGTTAAAAAATAAGCTTAGAGTCATGTCTACAAATGCTCGCAGTTTAGGGAATAAGATCCATGAACTTGTGGCAATAATGGCAACTAATAATGTAGATTTAGTCGCTGTTACTGAGACATGGTATAATGAGAAAAATGACTGGGACATAGCAATACCAGGGTACTTTTTATATAGAAAAGACAGGAAAGGCAAGAAAGGGGGAGGGGTGGCCCTGTATGTGAAGGATAGCATAAAATCTAGCATCATAAAAGTTAGTGAGGTGAACATAGAGTCCATTTGGGTTACGTTAGAATTTGGTAATCACACAGTAACTCGTGTAGGTGTGATTTATAGGCCCCCAGGACAAATTGAAGAGTTAGATAATCTACTGAGGAAATAGCCAAACATGAATGTATAGAAGCACATCATGGGTGACTTTAATCTTCCCAATGTAAATTGGAAAACAAAATTAGCCTACTACAGCTATGAGCACACATAATTTAAACTTCCCTACTGGATTAGTCTCTAAACAAGTTATATTTCAAACCTTTGTAAAGAGGCCATACTAGATTTAGTGTTAACAAATGGAGATTTGGTATCAGATATTACCGTAGGTGAAAGTTTAGGATCCAGTGATCATCAGTCAGTGTGGTTTAATATAAGAACAGTGACTGAGTCACACCACACAAAAACAAAAGTTTTAGACTTTAGAAAACAGACTTTTCTAAAATTAGAATATGGGTAGAGGAGTCATTATCAGACTGGAGCAATTTAAATGGAGTCCAAGAGAAATGGGATTATTTAAAAGTTGCACTATTGAAGGCAACAGAAAATTGCATTAGGCTTGTCAGTAAAAGCAAAGAATTCAAGAAACCACTGTGGTACTCTGCAGATGTGGCCAAAATAGTTAAAAACAAAAAGCATTTAGGAATTATAAAAAAAACCCAGAGTGAGGAAGACAAATGATCTATAAGATTAGGCAGAAAGAGGCTAAGCAAGTTATAAGAGCTTCCAAATCACACACAGAAGAGAAAATAGCACAGTCAGTAAAAAAGGGGATAAAACATTTTTTAGATACATAAATGAGAAAAGAAAAGTAAAACAAGGATTAGTTAGATTAAAAACAAAAGAAGGAAGGTATGTAGAAGAGGATAAAGGTCTAGCTGCCTGCCTCAATGAATATTTTTGTTCTGTATTTACAGATGAAAATAAAGGAAAGTGACCTCAGATGAGAATAAGGATAAATGACTCATTTATTACACGTGAGTTTACAGAGGAAGAGGTTCTATTTCAACTGTCAAAAGTAAAGACAAATAAGTCAATGGGACCTGATGGAATACACCCAAAGCTATTAAAAGAGCTTAGTGGTGTACTAGCAAAACCACAGATTTATTTAACCAATCATTGTTAACAGGAGTAGTCCCAGAAGATTGGAAGTTAGCGAATGTTGTGCCCATTTACAAGTAGTGATGTCCCGAACGGTTCGCTGGCGAATAGTTCCAGGCGAACATAGCACGGATGGCGAACATATGCACGGTTCGATCCGCCCCCTATTAATTTACTAATACTAAGTAAAAATTACTTAGTATTAGTAAATTGTGCCCCTACTCGCAATACCGCGAGTAGGGGCATGTCTATTAAACAGTGAGCAGCCTGTGGCTGCTCAATGTTAAAAAAAAGGGTCCCCCTAAATACTAAGGGCCCTAAATACTAATAGTGGGGGACCTATTGTCCTCCCCCCGGCCCCCACCCCTGAGCAGTGGGTGGGGGCCCTAAAAATAACAATAAGGGGGGGGACCTACTGTCCCCCCCCAGCCCCCACCCCTGAGCGGTGGGTGGGGGCCCTAAAATTAACAATAAGGGGGGACCTATTGTCCCCCCCGGCCCCCACCCCTGAGCGGTGGGTGGGGGCCCAAATACAAAGGGGGGGGACCCTAGTCACCCCTCCCCCTCCCCAAAAAAATTATCTCCCTACCTACCCCCCTCACCCTAAAAATAATGAGGGGGGGACCTTTAACTAAAAACCTGTAAAAAAAAAATTAGATAAAAATAACTTACCATTTGATGTTTTCTTTCTTCTACAATCTTCTTTTTTCATCCCCAAAAAAGGCCAAATAAGAAGCCATAAGAACCGACGCAATTAAAAAAAACAAAAAAACCGAGTGCACAAAAAAATAATCCATCTTCACCCATGGAGGGCTCCGCGCAGACTGAGCTCTGCAGGGCGGGGGAAGGCTGATAAAGCCTTGCCACGCCCTGCAATTAGGCTAAGAACACGCTGATTGGCTGGTTTAAGCCAATCATAGTTACATAGTTACATAGCTGAAAAGAGACTTGTGTCCATCAAGTTCAGCCTTCCTCACAAATGTTGTTGCTGTTGATCCAAAAGAAGGCAAAAAACCTGTGTAAGAATATTAAATAGTTAACTTGTTTATATGTATTTTATGCTTTTATAAGGTTTATAACATGATTATTGCTGACTGAAGGGATATTGAATACTTAAAGTCAATATGCTGACTGTGACAGACTAAGGTATTTCTTCTATAGGATGTAAGACAATGCTAAAATTTCAGGATGTCTTGCCCATTCCAATTTCAGGATATTCTTTTCCAGACGTATGCAAAAGCTTATCTTTCCATTGTCAGAATAACGTAATATAAGGAAGTAATAAATCTTATAGTCTGTACTGTATTTGCATATACCATGGCTAATGTAAGCAAACTATGTATAAAAGCCAGCTCTGGAATACACTCATTTGAGAGTCTTGTAAAGCTGTTGTCCGTGTGTTATTGCTTACAATGATTCTCCATCAACATGGTTATGGTGACCGAGGGATCGAGAACCGAGGGGATTAGAGTCCATTACAACATTAACCCTTTCAGCTTGGTGTCTAGAAGTGGGATAGAAGTTGGATCAGCAAAACCATTGCGGTGAGTAGCCTTTTTGTGTCTTATTTGACGCTGATTGTCTATGACCCCCTTTGGTTCAGTAAGACTGTATCCAGTAGATAGGAAAGGTGTAAGGACTCTAGTTATATTGAGACTATAAGAGGTCTCCGGTTTATTAGACATTTGGTCTAAATATATAGGGTTTTGGTAACCCAGGTTAGTATCTAAGATAGATACAGGTTTTTGAGACCATGAGAGGTCTCCGGTTTATTATAGGGTTTTGGTAACCCAGGTTAGTATCTAAGATAGATACAGGGTATCTCAGGTAGATACAGGTTTTGAGACCATAAGAGGTCTCCGGTTTATTAAGTCTATAGGTGTTCTGAGCAGCACGGTTTGTAGATCTATAAGTATAACCCAAACTTCTCTTTCTCCCGGTCACCTTTGTTTGTCTTAAGTGTTTTTTGTGGGTGATTGTTTGTCTATATTGGGGACACACTTTGGTAAGTTAGTAGTGTCCCCACTCTGAGTCAGCAGTATGGGAAATGTGAGTTCATGTCCTGAGTGACCAATATATGTACATGTATATATGTGTGTGTATATATGTGTGTGTACATGTATATATGTGTGTGTATATATGTGTATATGTATGTATATATGTGTGTGTATATGTATATGTGTGTGTGTGTATATGTATATGTGTATATATAAGATAGCAGTACTTTTAAACAAATGGAGGTTTTAAAAATACATAGGGATTAAGGAGAGAACGCAGGTAACTTGTTTTTCTTTGGTTTTTACCATATATTGGGGCTGATGTGTACTGTAGTCCTTGCTGCTGTCCAGTAGTGATGGGAGTGAGCGCAGGACTTATCTTTCTGCAAGATAGCAGTACTGTATATTAGAAAAGAAATGACTCACAGGTTGTACCTGATAGACCTACTTAAATCTTTTTACTTTATTCTTTCTGTTGCATAGAAGTATAAGTTTATTACTCTGTTTTATTGTAAGTTATTTCACATGGGAACTGTGTGCCTGGAATGATTGTTGCTTTAAAAATACTATAAGCCCACTACACTTATTATGAGAGTGGGATAAGTGTAAATGTGTTGCATTGTTTGCATGATGAGCTCAGTATATTTTATAACTGAGACAAAAAGTCACTTCATTAGTATTTTAAAGTTAATTCCCCATCTGGGATTAATTGTATAGAAACACCAATCAGCACATCTTCCCTGCCCTGTGTGTTTGTTGCAAAGGATCCATACTAAATATGATTTTGAAAATAACAGAGCAACATTTACATTTTCAGCGGTCCAACACATGCTTTATTTTGCGCTGTAAACTAACCTTTTTATTGCAACAGGTTCCTTTTAAATGATCCAGTGTAATAACTACTGCTTGTGTCTTCTATGTCTCACATTATGTGTTCTTTTAAATTGTGGTATATAGCCTGGATCAGAAATCATGGACAAAGGTTTTTTACCTGTGTTACTAAGGGCTCTTGGAGACTGACCGGTCTAAAGGTTTGCCATGCCTTTAAAACATGGTATAGTATAAATTTTTTTAAGTCTCTGAGAGTTCTGAAAGATTCAGGTGAAACCATGTCTGTTTAATCTGGTCCAGATGTTTGTTCAATTTCTGTAAGATTTAAGTTGATGCAGCATCATCTCAGATTAGTTAATGGTAGTTTTAGACAAATAGTTGAGTTATGAGCGCGCTATATAAATGGATCCTTTCTTTAAATACAATACTATAGTAGATTAAAGTAATGAAGTTAATTGAGAAAATGTATACATAAGAATCCCTAAAATAAATCTAAACTAAAATTGGTATACCTTCCAATAATATGTTCTGAATACAGCTGTTAACTGTTTATTCTGTGTAAATGGTGATTGTGATAATGTGTGATAAGTGTGCAGCTTAACTGGAAAGTGGTTTAATTTATATGTTGCTGTGTTGTTTTAAATTATATGTGAATCAGTTTGTCACAGTCTAGTGATACTGATAAGAATGACAGCCAAATAACCTAGCAAATAACTGTTTTATTAGTTGTTGAATACTAGCGTTTTGGCCAAGAATAGTTGGAGATTTGGAGGTGTTAGTTTAAGATTGCTTTTATATTGTGTCTATCCGTGTTTCCTAGGAGGGAGACAGAGTGTGTAGTTGTGTGCCCATAAATGTGATTTCTGTATTGGCATATCTGCTGGGTACCCATTATGTGTTTTTTTTACAAAAATATTGTTTTGTGAGATGACGTGTAATATTACATGGGATGCTGAGTATGAGTTATATGGTTTGAAATGAATTGGTGATTATGAGTTTAGTACTTCAGTAAGATGTGCTAAAATTTGGAACAAGGTGGAAGCTGAAATGTTGGGATTATGGAAGAATAAGCAGTCTATATTCACTGCTTTGGCATATAAGCAAGATACAAAGGAAGAGATTGGTAATATGATTTTTGTAAATAAATTTTACAAGTGTTGGAAGGATGAGGCAGGTTTGATGTCTGGAGATGATATAGATCTCTTTAAAATACAGTCATGCCTTGGTAATATGTTGCCACAGTATTCTTTGCTTGTGAAACAATTGATTTCAGACTGGGACAATTTGGATAGCTCAGATTTTCTTACCAAGGTTATAGAAAAGGAAAATGCAGGTTGTTTTGAATTAAGAAAAGATTTAGGAAAGTAAGGTTGCTTATTATGCTCAGGGATTGCAACATATTATGTCCAGCTACACAGGATGAGAGCAAGGATGGGATGGAGCACATAAAGCCCGTGGAAGGGGTGGTCAAAGAGGGGCAAGGGGATGGAGACAAGGAAATCAGGGTTATAGGGGCAGGGGTAACCAAGGAGGAATAGACAGGAACACTTGTTTCAACTGTGGACAATATGGCCACTGGAGGAATGAGTGTCCACACCCCAGGAAACCCCATCAAACCCCACACACCCCACCAACCCCACAATTCTCAAAATATGCCCGGTAGGCAAGAACAACACCAGATCCACTCCCAACACCACTGGCCAGCATATCGCTTAGTTCAGGACTTTAGAGCCCTGAATAGTTTAATTGTGCCCATTTCACCCATTGTCCCTGATGTGACATCCCTCATTACAGCCATTCCACATGATGCCACTTGCTTCACTGTCATTGATTTAAGTAATGCATTTTTTTTCTATACCTATTGATCAAGAGACACAGCTACTTATGGTTTTTACTTTTGAAGGCTGTCAGTTTACCTGGACACGCTTACCCAAGGCTATGTGGATTCCCCAGCTGTTTATTCGTTGGTACTCCAACATACTCTAAAAAACATGGACCACCGGTCATGGTTCCGTCCTTTTTGCAAAATGTTGATGATTTGTTGTTATGTAGCCCTAGCTATGAGGCAAGCACTGTGGATACTGTCAGCAACTGTAGGTCACAAGGTTGTTAAACACAAAATGCAATTGTGTAAATCAAAGGTTGAATACTTAGGTTTTGTTCTGGCTTTAGGCACCAGACAATTGAGTCCAAAATGTATTGAGGTCATTCAGAGGATTCCTACACCCACTACTCGGAAGGAGTTGCTCACCTTCCTCAGCATGATTAATTACTGCCGCCAATGGATCCCTGAATGCTCCCATTATAACTCAATCCTAAGGGAGGCTGTACGTTCTGACAGCCCTGAAAATGTCTGCTGGTCACCAGACATGCTAGCTGCATATATTGCCCTTACAGTTGTTATTGTGCAAGCCCAGGCTTTAGGACTACCTGTGTATTGTAAACCATTTCATTTGTATGCTTGGGACAATTGTAAAACCATGGCCGCAGTCTGTGCACAAGAGCAAGGAGGCGGTATGCGTCCCATAGCATTCTTTTCCAAAGTAGTTCGAGCTCCGGTACAGGGTATGCCGGCGTGTCTCAGAGCATTGATAGCATGTGCAATGGCTGTTGAAACTGCTACTACTATCACACTAGGGCATCATACAATACTTCATGCCAGTCACCAGGTCACTCAGCTGACAAATCTCACCACACAACACATGACAGCCCAGCGCTTCAGTGGTTATGAGATTCTTTTTTTTTTAAATACCCAGAATCTGTCTTTTGGATTAAACAAGGTTTAGAGAAAGATCAAAATGATCTGTTCTCTAAAGAGGGGAGAATAGGCATACTTGAAGAATAGGCATACTTGAAGCAAGCTGATTTATTTTCATCAGTCAGGCACATAGCAAGCACCATTCAATTCCTCATGAATTCATTTTATATTAGGAATCTCAGGCAGCATGTACAGTCTTTTGTAAGATCGTGTGAACACTGCTCTTTTTACACACTTACAGATTGATTTTATTCATGTATCCAAAATTGGTAAGAAACAGCAATACTTACTGGTCATAGTTAATCAGTTTAGTAGATGGCATGAGGCCTTTGTGATATCTAGGGAAGATTCTAGTGAAGATTATTGTTACTGAAATTATTCCCCGGTATTGCTGCCCTCTGCAGATTGGCTCTGATAATGGCCCGGTTTTTGCAAGTGGGGTTGCCCAGGAACTTGCTAAATTCTTGCAAGTTACCTGGCAGTTTCATATACCCTATCATCCACAGAATACAGGGGTAGTTGAAAGGATGAATAGGACTATTAAGGAAAAGCCCAGAATTTACCCAGGAACATGGGTAAATTGGACAAGATATCTACCAGCTATTTTAGCTGAGATAAGAATATATCCCCACAAGGTGAATTGTTGATAAAACCGAATGGTATGTATGACAATGTTTCTTCGCAGTTTTCCCTTACCTTCACAGGAACCTACTCATTCATACCAGCCCGGTGACAAGGTGTATATCCGTCAGCTGAACAGGACCAAGAAAGGAGGATACCCTTTTGGACCACCTGCTACTGTGATTGCTGTACCCAGAACCGCTGTCCTCACAGATTCCCATGACATCTGGATTCACGCATCCCGAGTGAAGCTGTGTCCAAAGAGGGGAACCAAGGAAGACAACACCACTCCTCGCTCGGAAACAGAAGAATTTCTCCTCAGCGAAGCATCATGGCTTTTACACCATATCGTAGATTGAGAGGATCATACGTACCTGAGACCAAGATTATGTTGTGCGCTATGCTTTCTGGAGTTGTTATACTCCCTCTGATATTGTTCCTTGAATGCCATTATGAGTACAAGTCAATGGCAAGTTCTGGAAAAAGACTCTGACATGATGAACAATTCTTCAATACCCCCAGCCCAATTAGGCCTTAGCCCCTCATCTAGCATTCGTCACACACGCCCCCTCAAGAACCTTTCTCCACCACCTTTCTATCAGCATGCAATATGCAATCATTCATTTACTGAACGCATTTGGATGAATTGGACAAATAGTAACCCTTATAAGTACCAGTTACCCATATGAAATGTGTCTACAGCTAATGAAACCGATGCATTATGTTTGTTTAAAGGTTCACAGAAAATTGTTAGATCTTATAACGCAGAAATGTGCACAGTTAAGGTTGCATATCAATGTAAACAGACAGGCCTTATTACTTTTAATAATGATTATATAACTGGTATCATTAATTGGAGAAGGGGACAAATGTTAGTCATTATGAACGACACTGCAATTGAGAACTATACACTACCTTATATTTTTACACCTTACTGTCCTTTATCCTCTACCATAGAACCAAAAGTCAAACACGACACACACACACCTATTCCGTCCACATGTGTTAATACAACTGCCTTCTTACAAGCTGTACATGTGTCATTAAAAGTCACTACTCTTGTTGTAACATTATGTAATACAACAAACAAAGGCAGAAAAGGGAATGGTATGACACACTGTTAGGAGGTGCTGGAACCACTATGGGTATACTAAATAGTTATAGATATGGAGACCCTCAAGAATAAGTTAAACACAGCCAGCATGCATATAGGGACTGGTTTTCATGCTACTGCAAATTGGGCTCCAATTGTTGTTAAATCACAGGTTATAGGATTGGATTTAGATAAATCAATGTATAATTATTTAGATAATTTAACTGTTGCAACTATGAAATTCACTACAGGTCTAAGTAACTGGAGTACTTGTGCCATCAGGTATTTATGGATACAACAACAAGGATTGGCATTAGAAAACACACTAATGATTCCTAAACTAGAGAAGATTAGAGGAAAGCGTAACCTCACAGATAATGAATGGTTACTTCTAAAACCCCAATCCAGTAAATGCAATGGATGGTTAACTGGTAATGTTTCACATTTTTCATGCTCATGCTATTTTACATTATATCATACATCATCAAAGGATGTTAAATTAGCTTGTCAATTTAACACATTACCAGTACCAGTTTATGATCTTTTTGCCAAGAATTTAACCTGGTGGGCACCCACATACACAGGGGACTATATTTTTCCCAAAGATAACATACACAGGTAGCCACACATATCCTAAAAGGAGAACTCCTTAAGGTGAGTTCACAAATTCAGAATGATTCAGCCCATCATTGGTACAATGCTTTACTGGTTGGTCCCCTACTGGATCCCAGATAATGAAATCATTCTTCTATCCTTTTGTTATTATAGTCCTGATTTTATTGTGTATGATTTTATATAACTGTCACCTTACTTGTACATTGAGGAAGAGAGTACAGAAATGAATCCATAATGCAGAACAGAAACAATTAAAAATTCTCCTCTCTGCCACTGTAGAGTATCAACCCATCTTTAAACTGAGCCTTAGGAATTACCACATGGGAATCGAGGTGAAGAAATTAATGAAAGTCCCGCAGGGAGTGACTAGCACCCCTGAAAATACCATGTGGAAGTTTCTCTGTCCTGGTAAGATTTTATCGATAAGATGAGCAATTGTTTTATTGCTCAAAGAGGGGAATGTAAGAATATTAAATAGTTAACTTGTTTATATGTATTTTATGCTTTTATAAGGTTTATAACATGATTATTGCTGACTGAAGGGATATTGAATACTTAAAGTCAATATACGACAATCATATGCTGACTGTGACAGACTAAGGTATTTCTTCTATAGGATGTAAGACAATGCTAAATTTCAGGATGTCTTGCCCATTCCGATTTTAAGGATATTCTTTTCCAGACGTATGCAAAAGCTTATCTTTCCATTGTCAGAATAACGTAATACAAGGAAGTAATAAATCTTATAGTCTGTACTGTAATGAATGACATATACCATGGCTAATGTAAGCAAACTATGTATAAAAGCCAGCTCTGGAATACACTCATTTGAGAGTCTTGTAAAGCTGTTGTCCGTGTGTTATTGCTTACAAATGATTCTCCATCAACGTTGATTATGGTGACCGAGGGATCGAGAACCGAGGGGATTAGAGTCCATTACAACATTAACCCTTTCACCTACAATGTTCCTTCACAACTGCCCGTTTAGACATTAGCAACTTGTTGGTAAAAGTTACTGACATGAAAACCTTGGAAACAAACCCATAATGTACTGATTGTGTTCAGTACTGCACATCTCTTCACACATTTGAATTACTCCCCCTGCATTCATTTATTAACATTAATAGTTAAAAATTTATTTTGCATATCTTGATCCTGGGGTCCTACTTTTGGGAACAGGACACTAGGACTAGCATGTATTTACACCAGGCTGACCTCCCTTTTGTTTTGTTTTTTGGATGGTCCCACCCCAACTCAGGGCCAATCTATCCCCCTCTCGACAGCACCAGTGATGTTACTTACATCACTGGTGTGCATCCTCTTACCGTGCCTACTGGCATCCTGTCTTGTGAAATGATGTCCTACGATTTGCTGTTTTTGGGTTCACTGTAAATTCTTCCACGTCAATTACTTGTTCTGTACAGAGAAGTATTAAGATTGCCAGGGGAATTAGGTAGGCTTCCAGTTTGGACTCCCATCTTTATTCTTCACATATGGATTGTAAATGGGGCCAAGCAAATTCATGGTTCCAGGGCCAATTTCCCTTAGTGCACATCTCTCTGAGACCCTCTGATTAAAATAGCAGGTATTTTACAGAAGTACCTCAAGTGGCTGTTAATCCCTATCCCTGTCTAATGTCTGGACCGTAGGCAGACACCTGGTGTCACGAACGCACCCTACTCCAAGAGTGTGCGTGACGTAGTTGTGGTGGTGAAAGGGTTAAAGTACACTATTTGTCTGCACTAGACCGGAAATAATGACAAAATCCCCCTTTAACACCACCCACACTTAAACATAATAATATAACTATTACTACTTTAACACTGCCACCACCAAGACAATTTATAAATGGGGTGCCTTGGTCCCCCAGGTAAATCAATAATAAAACCCACCAAATATTACTTAATACAATATTTAAGGAATTATAAAAATACTAACTAGTCTCTTCAGGTAACGTGATTCT
Organism: Pelobates cultripes; assembly: GCA_933207985.1. NCBI lineage: Eukaryota > Metazoa > Chordata > Amphibia > Anura > Pelobatidae > Pelobates > Pelobates cultripes. Next base: position 202,189,370 of record OW240914.1, read on the forward strand.
TAACCAGACAAAGGCAAAACTTAATAAATGAATGTTTATTATGAGCAAAAGATAGTCACAGTGCATATAAAAATATATGATAAACAAATTATTTACACCAACAACAGATAAAAACAAAAAGGATAAAATACAGAAGTCCTAATTACTCACTTAGGTTTTCAAAGTACAACTTCTGTCCAGGGGGTTTCTGGCAAGGAAAGATGGTGACTCACCCAAAATTAGATCTTGGCCCCAAGCAAGTACACCAACACCCTTCAGGATCATTAGATATATACCCTTGCCGTGACACCTCCCCCAAATAAGAGACGCAATGGGAGAAGGCTCACATGCCTCTATCTTGCGTATTAGGTGGAGTCTTCCCCCTGGCGGGACAAACCATCAGCATTGCCATGTGTACTTCCCTTCTTGGTAAACTCGTATTGCTGGAGAACCAGACTCCACCTGAGGAGTTTCCCATTTGTCCCAGCCACCCTATGTAACCAATGCAGTGGATTGTGATCTGTAATCACGGTAAACTGGCGCCCGTACAGGTACGGTTGCAGTTTTTGCAAGGCCCAAACTATGGCCAAACACTCTTTTTCTACAGTGGCATAGGCCACTTCCCTAGGTAGCAGCTTCCGGCTGAGATACACAATAGGATGCTCATCCCCCTTCTCATCCACCTGACTCAGCACCGCTCCCAGGCCATAATTAGAGGCATCGGTTTGTACTAAGAACCGTCTGTGGAAATTAGGGGCCTGTAGTATGGGAGAATCAGTAAGGGCCTGTTTTAAGGAGCTGAAGGCCACTTCACACTCAGGTGTCCACTTAATTACTCGTGGGAGTGCTTTCTTAGTGAGATCGATTAGGGGTTTGGCCAGGGTACTATAATGTGGTACAAACTTCCTATAGTACCCTGCAGTACCCAGGAATGACATCACCTGCTTTTTGGTCTGGGGGACAGGCCAGGCCATTATAGCCTCTACCTTACTGGGCTCAGGGCGAAGCGTCCCCCCTCCCACTCTATGCCCCAGGTACTGAACCTCTGTCATGCCCAGTTGGCACTTATCTGGTTTTATGGTGAGCCCAGCTGCTGCTATGCGGTCCACAACTTGTGTTAAATGGAGCAGGTGTTCCTCCCAAGTATCACTGAACACCGCAATATCATCCAGATATGCTACCGCATGCCCCTCCTGTCCCTCTAGCAGGTGATTAACTAGACGTTGGAAGGTGGAAGGGGCATTTTTCATCCCAAAGGGCATCACCTGGAACTCATATAGCCCAAAGGGAGTGATAAAGGCCGATCTCTCTTGCGCTTCAGGGGTCATGGGGATCTGCCAGTACCCTCGGCTGAGATCCATAATACTTAGGAACTTAGCACCAGCTAGTTGGTCTAGCAATGCATCAATGCGTGGCATAGGATATGCATCAAATGCAGTTACCAGGTTCAACCGCTGGTAGTCCACACAGAATCTAGTGGTCTTGTCCTTCTTGGGGACCAGCACCACTGGGGAGGCCCAGGGGCTGTGAGACTTCCGGATTACACCCAGCTCCAGCATTTCCTCTATTTCCCTCCTAATGTCTGCCTTCACCTCTAAGGATACTCTATAGGCAGCCTGTCTGAGGGGATGGTGATCCCCAGTGTCCACGTTATGGGTTACTAGGCATGCCCTGCCAGGCTTCCCTGTGAAGAAACTATGGTAAGGTCTAAGGGCCTCAAACAGCTGACTCCTCTGTCCCTCTGTTAGGTGGGTATTAACCTGGGCTACCTCAATGCCCTCTAGATCCCGGGTTGCAGCCAGTAGATCCACAAGGGGATCAGGTTCTTGCTCATCCCCAGGCAGACTACATACGGTTAACACCGTAGTCTCCCTGTCATAATAGGCTTTAATCATATTTACGTGATACACCTTTTTCCTCCTTCCCCCCTCATCCAGGGATACCACATAGTTTACATCATTCAACTGCTGCAGAATAGTAAACGGACCCTCCCATGCTGCCTGCAATTTGTTCTGCCTTGTGGGTATCAGCACAAGAACCTTTTGACCCACTCCATACACTCTTTCTCGGGCATCACGATCATACCACCCCTTCTGCTTGGTTTGGGCAGCCCTCAGATTCCCACACACCTCCCCCATGAAAGTCTGCATCTTGTCCCTAAACCGGAGTACATAATCTACAATAGAGGTCTTTGTGGCCCCCAACTCTCCTTCCCACCCCTCTCGGATCAGAGCTAGGGGGCCGCGCACCCTACGTCCATAGAGGAGCTCAAATGGGGAGAAGCCTGTGGATTCCTGCGGCACTTCCCTGTAAGCGAACAGGAGGTGTGGCAGGTATCGCTCCCAATCCTTCCCCTGTGACGCTACAAAGGTCCTCAGCATCTGCTTGAGAGTCCCATTAAACCTCTCACACAAGCCATTGGTTTGGGGGTGGTAGGGGCTGGTCACTAGATGTTCTACCTGCACAATTTTGCAGAGGGACTGCATCAGATCAGAGGTGAACTGGGGGCCTTGATCGGTTAGCATTTCTCTGGGAAATCCCACACGGGAGAATATGCTTAACAGAGCATCAGCCACTTTGTCAGCCCTGATGGATGATAGGGCTACTGCCTCTGGGTAGCGAGTGGCGTAATCTACCACGGTTAATATATATCGCTTGCCCGAACTACTGGGAATGACAAGGGGACCGACAATATCCACAGCTATTCTCTCAAATGGTTCCCCAACTATAGGAAGGGGTATTAGGGGGGCCTTCCCCACTTCCCCAGGCTTTCCCACCCTCTGACAGTCAGGGCAGGAACGGCAATAATTTGCCACATCTGTGCCCATACCAGGCCAATAGAAATGGTGGGACAAGCGAGTCTTAGTCCGCGCCACCCCTAGGTGCCCAGCCATGGGGATGGCGTGAGCCACCTTCAGCAGCTGGTCCCGGTACCTCTGAGGTACCACCAGCTGCCTTTCTGTTACCCAAGGCTCTTGCCCCACAGTAGGAATTGTTTCTCTGTATAACCTCTCATTATCCCAGTACACTCTCTCCCTATCCCTGTCTGTGTGTGGCTGCCTAGCACGTTCCCTCAATACCTCTAATGTGGGATCTGCTCGTTGGGCCTGCTGGAATTCAGGACACCGCGCCTCGGTCTCTGAGTCAATAGGGGGCTCGGACACAGATTCCTGCCCCTGGACTACAGGAGGGGATGGTAACAAGGTGCGAGACTCCCAGGTTCCCCCATCTCGGTGCTCTCCTGTTGACATACGCTCTGGGTCTGCAGGCTGCGGCAGGCCCTGCTCCCTACTTGGGTAAGACTGCTGCCAGGTTACCACAGCTACAGTGGAAACCTCTGCCTCCCCCTCCCCGTGATTTGCACTTGGCACATCCTCACCAGGTACCACAGACAAGTTTGGTTCTAGCACAGACTGATACACACACTCACTCTGCCCTCCCTCCCGGGGACTCTGTCTTGGCACACTCTCACATCGTATTGCAGACATATCTGGTTCTGGCACAGATTGGCACACATGCTCGCTCTGCCCTCCCTCCCAGCACAATAATTTACATAAACATTTGCACCCTGTCCTTTCCACAGCAGGGCCCCTACAGGGCTTTAGTTCGTAACACCTATCACTCTCAGGCACATACTGGGATAACAACCTACCTAAGTCGGTACCAAGCAATACATTTGTAGGGATATTATCCGATACCCCCACATCCCTCAGACCCCTGCCCGCTCCCCAATCCAAATATACACGTGCCATTGGCACTGCAGGACGTATTCCCCCAATCCCCTTTACAGCTAAAGTCCTGCCAGGAATGAAGTCCTCAGAGCGCACTAGCTCTGGACGCACAAGAGTCACATCTGCCCCAGTGTCCCTGAGTCCCACAGTTACCTTCTCTCCCACTGTAACAGGCTGCAGGTTCACATTGTTGTTGCCCTCTGACTTGGTCACGAACAACACAGAAGATGGGGCTCTGGCAGGTTGAACCCCTCCGGATGAGGGTGCTGGCCTCCTTTTCTCTGGGCAGGTATTACTCAAGTGCCCCATTCGGTTGCAAATAAAACATCTGCGACTATCTCCTTGCGCAGACATGGCACTAGCTCCCCCTCTCCCTGAGGTAGGAGCTGAAACAAAAGATGGCCCGCTAGGCCTGGTGATGGGGAGTCGTGGTGGTGTGGTCCTCCAGCTGGAGGTTCCCTTGGCAAACCCTCTGCTCCGGTCCACTGTTGCTCTGTTGGCAGTGTGGACATCTGCCAGCTTACCCGCTTCCAATGCTGTTTTGGGGTTCCGGTCCAGCAGCCATTCCTGTACATCAGCTGGGCAGAGCTGCAAAAACTGTTCTTTTATTAACAGGTCTTGCAAACTTTCCAAAGTGGTAATCTCCAGCCCTGTAGTCCACTGTCGGAATGCTGTCGCCAGGTGCCCCACAACCGCTGCATAACTCTCTGTGGGATGCTTTTGCAAAGTCCTGAATTTCTTTCGGTACACCTCAGGAGTAAGGTTGTACCGTTCCTGCAAGGCAGCCTTAATCGCATCATAGTCCTGGTCAAATTCTGCTGGAAGCGCAGCAAATGCTTCCAGTGCAGGACCTCTGAGACCAGGGGTAAGGTATTTTGCCCACTGGTCCTTTGGTAGCTGGTACTGCCTGCAAACTTTTTCAAAACTGCGCAGGAAAACATCCAAATCACCATCTTTGTCCAAAGTTGGAAAATTCTCTGCACGTGGTTTGGGTGCAGAAGAGTCTCTGGAATTAATACTTATAGGGGAGGCAGTCAACCTCTCTAACTCAGCCATTTTTAGCTCATGCTTTCTGGCAGCTTGTCGCTCGGAGGCCTCTCTCTCAGCCTGCCGCTCTGCAGCCTCCCTCTCAGCAGCCTCTCTCTCCCTCTCAGCTTGGCGCTCAGAAGCCTCCTGATATTGAAGGATAAGCTGTAGTCTTTGGTTTGCGTCTGCTGAGTCCACATATTTCAACACAGTTTGTAGGTAACAATCCAAAGGATCTCCAGATCTTGGCACATCACGGACAAAAGCTACAGGTATCTCCTCTGCAGTGTTTGAGGCATCACTTTGCACTGCTTGTTGCATATCATAGTCCACCAGTGCTTGTAATAGTTCCTCTTTTGTTTTCCCCCGACAGGGAATAGATCTCTCCCGGCAAAGCTGGTCTAGCGCTGCCTTAGATTGCGCCTGGTACTCCATTTAGTAAATAAAAGATAGCAAAGAAAAACAGAGAAGGGGGGACAATTAGATCTTGGCCCCAAGCAAGTACACCAACACCCTTCAGGATCATTAGATATATACCCTTGCCGTGACACCTGGGGCCACCTTATGTTAAATCCTGCTCTGTTTCTGCCTCTGTTGTTTACAGAGGTGGGAAACTTTTGCATATCAGAAAGTGGTGACCCAGTCAGAATGGTTCAATAACTTTACATGCAAGTTGTGGTGCATTTCTTAGTTTTTTTTTACTGGTGAGTGGTTTTACCTAAACTACAACCCCCAGAATATATTGAACATGTCTATATCAAATGTTCAACAAGGCTTGGGTTAGGCTTGGGTTAGACACGTTCATCCAAGGGATGAAACAAGAATTAAATCTGTGCTTTTAGAAAGGACATTGACAGATTGCATTTGTCTATTGGCTTTTACCTGCTGTCAAAATATGTAACTGTTTCTATGTGTGCTAATATAATTTTTGGTTTCACTCTTTTTACAGAATTCTCTTGTGTGTTGATCCATTCAACATAGTGCTCTTCTGGACCCCAGATGTCCGTTTGAGTTTAAGTAACGGATGTCTATTTTGTACCACCCTGTCTTTCCAATGCTTGTCATAATTTTTTATTTTATCATTCAACAAGTATGTGTCATGCTGAAGATATCTTGATCATGGCTGCAAATATGGTAACTTATAACTTTGGAAATTATTTACAATGGTTTACCAGAAAAGGTACATTAAGATGAATATCTCATTTTCAATTGTGTCCTGGTTTATATTACCGAGACAATACACAGACAGACATTTGTTGTAAACAAAATCACCAATAACAGGCATAACTAAAGTCAGACAGAGCAGCAAATCTTGAAATTTGTAAGGTTGGGGGCTCTGAGGAAGATGGGGGGAGGGTTCATACTAGTGCAGTTTACATTGTAAATGTTAACCATTAACATGTTCTGAAAGTATTTGAGTATGTTTACATAACTGCCTGTCTGCTGCCCACATATATTTTAACTGCTTATTTGCAAAAGATGTAATTATGAGTTTCTTCAGGAAATTTTAATGAAGTTTGCACTAAACCGTTACCGGGGAACTGGCTATCTCAGTTGCACAACTACAGGGGTTCAGGTAAAGTTTTGTAAGGGACTTAATCTCCCTTGCTCTTCCTACTAGTCTATATCTTGAAGTTGGGTGTGAAAAAGCATCAGGATTTATGTCTCTGGTGGTTTACATATACATTCAGGTTTACATATATATTCATCATGTATATGATGAATGGTTCCCAATATACTTCTCAATGCACACTAACAGTCCAAATACCAATTCTGTGGGATATGGGGATATTGACACAACATGAATCACTGGTGTCCCTTGAGGACTAAGTTAGGAACCATTGCTCAAGACTGTGACATTATATATTTTTCTCATCACCAAAGTAACAAAAGACCCACCATAGGGAGCAGAGTGAATTTGGGGAGGCATATTATGTTGTCTCAGAGTAGACACTGGAGATAACCATTAAGGGAAGCCAGTTGATAATGTAGAATGACAGATGCCGAGAGAGGTGGTTGTTGAAATTTAGCAGAGTTGTATAAGCATAGCAACATGTAAAAATCAGGGCAGGGCACACATAAGAAGATGTCACAAACAAAAGTATTGATAATAAGAGAGAAGAAAGACAAGGCAGCATACATCCTCTAAAGCACCATGGAGTTCATAGTAAGTCCAAAAAAACACATATATCAGGTACCAGCAACCTTTTTGCTAGTGCCCAATTTGAACTCACCAAATTTATACTTAAGTAATGATTTCTCAAAAATGTCTATTGGTAAGGGTTTTGTAAAAATGTCAGAGGTCATCTTTTGCTGCTGGGCATCAACTGCTGCTGGGCAGTTCTTCAATAAATCCAAATCCTTTAGGCACTTGTTCATCTATTTTACCAAGAAAAAACACAAAACTGTTTAGATGCTACAACATCTAGCAATGTTGCATTTGAATCAATAATCTGACAAATTTTGATAACTTAAACATGTTTCAAATATTACAAATGTGACCCAAAGTAAGCACCAGTAGTAAATATAACAAAGATATAGGAAGATTAATTTAACCTTTATACACACTGTAGAATGTAAAAAGATTCATTTAGGTGTACAATATAAACACATAAAAATATACAATCTACAATAAAAATATAAAAGAGAACCACATAACAAAAGTGCGCTTTCTCAACAATTTCGGGAGTGTGCAACCAGGTGATACTAATAGTAAGGACTTGGTCACAGCTTTATTTAAAACTGCTCAAACATAAATTTAACTTAATGTTGCCGACTGTAGGAAGCCAGCCCCACAGACAGGTATCTTACAACCCATTGTTTCAGTTCCTGTTCATTTATCATGAGCTCTCTTCTCAAAGGTCCAGCTTCAGCTACTGTACTCCAGGCGCTGGCAAGGGCAAACTCTGCAGCTGTGACAATAACTGAAAAACAAAACCGATAGAGGCGAAAAAAGAAACCAGGCTCAAGACAAGGAGGAGGGAAGGAACTCAAACAATGAAAAGAAAGTAACAAATAAGCAAGGGGGGTAGGATGGAAGCCGAGAACTGAGGCTTGAGGTGTGCTGGCCAAGAATCAAGAGGAAGGTGAGTGGAAACAATTTTCTTTATCCTCCTTTTCTTTATCCAGTTCTGTACATGCAAGTGTTTTAAGGTGACTGAAACACTGGTTTGGTTTTTGGACGCACTGGGATTTATTGTTTTTCATTCAAGTACATATCGCTTAGCGCCATTTCACCTATTTTTTGTGAATTTATAACATTATACATACATTGTAACAAACTCCAACACCAATCTATAACTACCTTGTAAGACTATCTAGACCAGGGATAGTCAACCTGGTGCCTACCACCCACTAGTGGGCGGGGGTGGGTTCTGCAGAAAACTCCCAGTGGGCCTCAATGGCCATGGACCAAGGTCCTCAGGGGAAATCCTTTCATCTCCCTTGCTGGCCCATGCAGAGCCAGCCTTGCTGTAAGCCCTCTCGGGCTGGTGAGGAGATCAAAGATCTCCCTCACCAGACTGCTGGCACTTAGTTCCAGCAAAGGGGGTGAGGGCCTGTGTTCCCCCCATGAGACGGCTGGTTGGAGCATTGCCACGCATTACCATGGCAATGCTCTGATACAGTGCTGTGCTTGCAGGAGAACAAGAGAGTCAGCCTACAGCCGGAGGAGCTGCAGGCTTAAGAAAACATACCACCACTGGACCACCAGGGCGTGCAGCATTATGTCCCCCCTCCCTGTTAAAAGAAAGGAGGGAAAGACATTAAGATAGATTTTCACATCTCACCCACCTAAACACAGAATAGACCCTATGCACCCTTAACACACACACACACTGCCCCCTCATATACACACTGCCCCCTCACACACACAGATAGACTGCCCTCTCAAACACACACACACAGACTGCTCCCCCACACAGACTGCCCCTCAAAAAAAAACACACCGCCACTCACACACACACCGCCCCTAAACACAATCCCCCCGCTCACACCCTCCTCTCTGACCACAAACTCCGCCCCCACACACACTCTGCTCCTCGCACACTCTTCCCCCTCACACACACTCTGCCCCCACAGGCACTGCACCTTTCACACACTGCCTTTTTCACACATGCACTGCCCCCTCACACACGCACAGCACCCTTCACACACACACTGCACCCTTCACATACACTGCCCCCTCACACACACACACACACACACTACAACCTTCATACACAAATGCGCACACAGCACCTCACAGACACACAGAAAAAAAGTGAAAAAAAAAAAAAGATAAATTTAAGTACATAAAAAAAAAAAAAAATAATCGCACTTGCGCTATATATTTAGTTACTGTGGCACTGGTGAATGGTAAGGAAATTTCACCATCAACAAAGATACAAAAGTGGGCAGTAGGTATTAAAAAGTTGACTATCCCTGATCTAGACAGGCATCATTCAAGGCAGTCATGGTTCAACTCATCTAAACAAGGTACTGGGCTTTCTTGACTGCCAAGGCATGTTAGAACCAAGAACAGTCCCCCAAGCCCATATCCCCCAACCTCAATAAACCTAAATTAGGGGAAGGACTTGGACACAGCTTTATTTAAAATCAAGCATAACTTTAACTTACCAAGTTACCAACTGCTGGATGTAGGACACCAGCACCACAGGCAGGTAACTGCCCAGAGTTTGTTTCCTGTCTATCATGAGCAAGGACCCGTTTAACAGTTTTAAGTGCGTTAATGCCAAAAAGCTTAAGTAAAAAGTGTTAAGTCAACAAGCAAGTAAGATGGTAAGAGGATCAGGACAAGGCAGACATTCTAAATAATTATTTATCCTCAACATAAAGGGAAGAACTTCTCTAAGTCACCTCATAATGTGGTATGACAGTTCAAGACAAAACTACTCAATGTATCAGTTTTATGCCACGAGTGTACTGATCTTCCCCAAGGGCTTTGCGTAGCCGACTGTTAATACTGATTGTTTGCTATTCATGCAGAAGTACCATCAATATATAATGTTTATCGCTCGGATGTTGATAGCACCAATGAGAAAATCATATATGAAAAAATATATATTTATATAGGACTGAAGAATCTATGGCTGTAGATTTGCAAAGCCTTATAGCAAACATGTAATTAGTTAACACAGAATAAAACAATTCAGAAATTAAATAGAAATTAAATAAAGCTAATGTACACAATGGTATGCATCCATGCGTGCTTAGGGAGCTTAGTGTAGAAATATCCATACCAATATATTAAAATTTTCATGATATTTTTCCTTCTAAAATCTAGAATTTAAAAAAGGTTTCAAAGCTCAAGCCGGACACTACAGACTCGTGGGCTTAACATCTGTGTTTGGGAAAGTATTTGAAGGGCTGTTAAGGGAAAATATTCAAGAATTCATTATGAACCAAAAATATCATTAGCAGCAATCAACATGTACATGAATTCATGTAGAAAGAGATAAACATATCAACATGTAAGCTAGCAAAACGTGTAAAACATTTTTAAAAAGAATAACAAAAAAAGTAAATATATCCAAGGACATACTTAAAAAATGAGAGAAATCTCAAAGTATCCTTCCTGGTAAAATATTTTATTAATAAATAAGTATATATATATATATATATATATATATATATATATATATATATATATATAGTGTAGATTGAATTAGCCAAATTAGTCCAGTATGCTAGTCCATTAAAACAGGTATCATTGCATACTGCAATACTCTGGTATTTTGACATAATACAGTTGCAAGAAAAAGTATGGATTTCTGCACAAATTGGTCATAAAATGTGATCTGATCATAATCTAAGTCACAACAATAGACAATCACAGTCTGTGATTAACACACAAAGAATGAAATGTTGCCGTGTTTTTATTGAACACACCATGTAAACATTCACAGTGCAGGTGGAAAAAGTATGTGAACCCCTAGACTAATGACATCTCCAAGAGCTAATTGGAGTGAGATGTCAGCCAACTGGAGTCCAATCAATGAGATGAGATTGGAGGTGTTGGTTACAGCTGCCCTGCCCTATAAAAAACACACACCAGTTCTGGGTTTGCTTTTCACAAGAAGCATTGCCTGATGTGAATGATGCCTCGCACAAAAGAGCTCTCAGAAGACCTACGATTAAGAATTGTTGACTTGCATAAAGCTGGAAAGGGTTATAAAAGTATCTCCAAAAGCCTTGCTGTTCATCAGTCCACGGTAAGACAAATTGTCTATAAATGGAGAAAGTTCAGCACTGCTGCTACTCTCCCTAGGAGTGGCCGTCCTGTAAAGATGACTGCAAGAGCACAGCGCAGACTGCTCAATGAGGTGAAGAAGAATCCTAGAGTGTCAGCTAAAGACTTACAAAAATCACTGGCAAATGCTAACATTCCTGTTAGTGAATCTACAATACGTAAAACACTAAACAAGAATGGATTTAATGGGAGGACACCACAGAGGAAGCCACTGCTGTCCAAACAAAACATTGCTGCACGTTTACAGTTTGCACAAGAGCATCTGGATGTTCCACAGCAGTACTGGCAAAATATTCTGTGGACAGATGAAACCAAAGTTGAGTTGTTTGGAAGAAACACACAACACTATGTGTGGCGAAAAAAAGGCACAGCACACCAACATCAAAACCTCATCCCAACTGTGAAGTATGGTGGTGGGGGCATCATGGTTTGGGGCTGCTTTACTGCGTCAGGGCCTGGACGGATTGCTATCATCGAAAGAAAAATGAATTCCCAAATTTATCAAGAAATTTTGCAGGAGAACTTAAGGCCATCTGTCTACCAGCTGAAGCTCAACAGAAGATGGGTGTTGCAACAGGTCAATGACCAAAAGCATAGAAGTAAATCAACAACAGAATGGCTTAAACAGAAAAAAATACGCCTTCTGAAGGGGCCCAGTCAGAGTCCTGACCTCAACCCGATTGAGATGCTGTGGCATGACCTCAAGAAAGCGATTCACACCAGACATCCCAAAAATATTGCTGAACTAAAACAGTTCTGTAAAGAGGAATGGTCAAGAATTACTCCTGACCGTTGTGCACGTCTGATCTCCAACTACAGGAAAAGTTTGGTTGAAGTTATTGCTGCCAAAGGAGGTTCAACCAGTTATTAAATCCAAGGGTTCACATACTTTTTCCACCTGCACTGTGAATGTTTACATGGTGTGTTCATAAAAACATGGCAACATTTCATTCTTTGTGTGTTATTAGTTTAAGCAGACTGTGATTGTCTATTGTTGTGACTTAGATGATGATCAGATCACATTTTATGACCAATTTGTGCAGAAATCCATATCATTCCAAAGGGTTCACATACTTTTTCTTGCAACTGTATATAAATCCTATTTAATTGCCCTTCAATAGAGTACAGCCGACCAAAATCATTACTACTGCAATTTGTGGAACTAAAGGCTACCCTCCCACGAACACCACACCATCGAAATAGTAAACTTACAGTATGTGAAGGTTGGCTTAATACATATACGAGTAATCGAGCAACCAAACTATGACAGAAGGAAAACCTGCAAAAAATATAACAGATGAGAATTAACTTATAAGAGAGCCCTATCAGACTTTAACTTGTCTATGCAACTGCTCCCTGACAAAACTTCACCTATACTCAAGAGTGGCAACTTCTATCCTGAAAGAATAGTAAGCAAATCCTTATCATGCAAACCCATTTGATGCAAGCACTACATACAACTGGAAACTAGTTTGTGAAGGCCCTTTCCTATGTAGCAAAAAGGAAATACCTGAGTGACATACGAGCCCTCCAAAGTCCTAATCATTACTTATGCACCTTAACTTGAGTACCCGAGGGACGAAACATCCAAACAACATACAGTGGATTCTAACCATTTTCTAGCAAACTACATCAAAAGAAACTGGGAATTTAGAATCAGGAAGTTTCCTAAACATCCACACTATCACCAGCTGCCGAATTAGAAACTCCTTTGAGACATTCTCCCATCCCATAAACCTGAAAAGAAAATATAGGGCTGTGGCAGAACCACTGCCTATATGTGGTGTTCCTTCCTTACTGTGTTTGTTCCCCTGTAATTTCCATATACTGTGTCCACTCCCCATTGAGTAGAGCTCACAGGAAAGAAATTAAAGAAACTCATTTGTCTCCTTAACAGGGACCACCCCCATATCCCATTTTGAACGCAATTAGAACCTTCTCATCTCACTCATCTGTGCGAAACCGCAAGGGAAGCAATTAATGAGGGTTTCCCTGGATGGCCATAACAGTATAGACGAACTCCAGTCAGGGGGAGTGTTCATGGATTGTTTCCCAACTCGTTCATCTCCAGAACGACGACCTCCCTGGTGCCCCATTAGAACGTTCCCACTAATTGATCAGAACCAACTAACGTATAGATGAATGCCAACTAAGGGGAGCCTTCCTATCCGAAAAGGAGGCGCTTCCCTTGCAGTTTTCAGCACCAGAGGCCATCGAACGGAGAGTGGTCGGGGAAAGTGCCCCACCAGGTTGGTGGGGACACTTTTGGGGCACTGGCTACTTTGGCGGGCTTTTCTGTGCCTGGGAGACAAAGGAACAGTTTGGCTCCCAGACAAAGAGGATCCTGGGAAGAAGACCCCTGTCCAATGGGGTTGGAGATAATTTTCTATCTCTTTATATGTGTTTAAAATAACCTTCTCAGGGTAATTTTTCTATTTAAATCTTTTTATTAAAATACTGGATTGTTACTTAAAAATTGCATTGTCAGAGTAATTTCTCCCGATCCTTTGTAATTGATATTGCCCAGCCATGGACTGACTACTGTATAGCACATAAAATTTGCATCTACCTGTTTAAAATATGTTTTTGTTTTTTAATAAATTTTCATTCACATAAATTACCAGATCTAAACAAATAATCTCCATCTTACTGTAATAGCTCGTTAGTTTAATTACAGTTTAGACTAAGAAGCATCAGACACGTAAGCAATGCCAAAACCGGAGGGGACCCAGTCATGGAATGATTGATCACATGTACCACACTCATGTTGTGCGTGTGGACAATCACTTATCTGTTCTCAAATTCTGAACCCCACAACTCGACCACGACTACACTGGGAAATTTTTTAGAAACAAAAAAGAAACCGGCCCCAGCTGGGGAGGAAGATTTCCTGATAAAACCCTTTCTAAGATTCTCGGCGATATATTCCTCTAGTACTTTGTTTTCATTAACTGTGAGTGGATACACAGTACCTCTAGGAGGCATGGTACCAGGTAATATTTCGATAGCGCAGTCATATGACTGATGAGGTGGTAGTTTCTCCGCCTCCTTTTGTTAAAAAACTGCCTTGAGATCCAAGTATTGTTTCGGTATTTGGGTTGTTAAATGGCAGGTATATTAAGTAGACCTATAGGCTTCACTCGGGTAATACAGCCTCCAAATCAAGACTCGAGATTATTAGCTTGGCCTTTAATCTGAAGGGTGTACCACGCATGCGCTCGGCACATCCTTCAGCTATAGAAATCTGATGGGTGTAATGTGCATTTGCGCAGCACATCCTTCCAATATAACAATCAGATGGGTGTACTGTGCATGCATCAGATATTGCAATCTGATCTACAAATCTGACGGATTTCTGTACCACAGCTTTCACTGTGTAGTAACATACACAGTGTAGGTGAATGTGGTGTTAAATAAGGGAGATGCACGGTTAATGGGGGTGACACACAGGGATAGGGGGTTAATAGGAGTGATACACATGGGATGGGGGATATGGAAGGGTGACCAAAAGTTGCCTAACAACCCAGAAGTCCCTCTAGTGGCCGTCTGGTAGCCAGCCACTAGAGGTGAAGTTAACACATAAAGGTAATTATTGCACTTGCAATAGTTACCTTTACACGGTTAAGGGACCTGGGACACTGAACCCAGACCACTTCAATGCCCTGAATTGGTCTGGGTGCCTATAGTATCCCTTTAAACAGGTCTCTTTCTTCTCCCAATCTATCATAGGATTATGTTTGGAGAGCCAAGGAAAACCAAGGATGACAGAAAATGTGGGAGAAACGATCTGTTGTAGGGTTATAATTTCCTGATGCAAGGTCCCTATGGTTAATCTTAGAGGTTTACTTTCTCTAGTAATAAGAGGAATTGACAGTGGTCTACCATCTATGACCTCAACGGCCAAGGGTGTTGGTCTTGTTTGAAAAGGGAGAGAATGTTTTAGACTGAAGTCGATATCAATAAAACTCTCAGCAGCCCCAGAATCTATCAGAGCAACAGTCTGTACTCTTTTTTTCTCCCATTCAATAATAATGGGTAGAAGAAGCCTAAGATCACTTTTGTCATTAAAGGAGAACATACACATCACACCCAAGGCCTGTCCTCCTGGAGGGCTTAGGTGCTAGATTTTTCAGGCCTACTAGGACAGGCAAGGCGAGAATAACCCTTCCTTCCACAATATAGGCAAAGTCCCTCCCTTCTTCGATATTGCTTCTCGGCCTCGGAAAACCTTGTGGCTCCCACTTGCATAGGTTCAGGGTGAGTGACAATGGTTGTCTCTGAGGAAGGGAAGGTAAAGCAAGACGTTCAGAAATACGCCTGGTCTTTCCCTGGTATTTTGTCTGTGTCTGAGACGTTCATCTATATGAGCTAGATAGGTAATTAGCTCCTCTAACATATTGGGTAGATCTCTGGTAGCAACTTCGTCCAATAACTTGTCTGAGAGACCATTTAGAAAAACGTCAACGAATGCCTGTTCATTCCATCTCACTTCAGCAGCGTTAGTACGAAACTCTAAAGCGTAATCAACTAAGGAACGGGTCCCCTGTCCCATACATAAGAGTGTCTTAGCGGCATTAGTCCGTCTCGCCGGAGGGGTGGGGGTCAAAAGTCCTTCTAAAGGCAGCAATAAACTCAGCATAATCAAAGACAATGGGATTATCGTTTTCCCATAAGGGGTTAGCCCAAACTAATGCTCTATTAACCAGAAGTGTTATCATATATCTGATCTTTGACCTGTCTGTCGGATATGCTCTAGGATGGAGCTCGAAATTGATGCTCACTTGGTTAAGAAAACCCTGACATCCCTTGGAATCACCTCCATAACGAAGAAGGGATGTGGGGTTATTAGAAGAAACCCCTGCGGCTATTTCTATAGGATTGGTCTAGGAGCAGGGTTCTGCTCCTCAGGTTGGAGATGAGCCGTACGAACCAACAATGTTTGTACAGCCATAGCAATCTGGTCCATACGATGGTCCAGTTCCTCAAAATGAGGAACTGGCCCATGTGGATTACCTCCTGCAGGGTCCATGGCCCTATTGTAATGTCACGACAGTGACCCCAACACGCAGAAAGTAATACAGAAAGAGATGTGTTACCGGACCTTAGAATGGCCGAGTTTAAACGTCAAAGAGTAGTCTGAGAATAGCCGATAGTCAGGGAGTACAGAAGACAGATAAACGGAGATATAAGCCTAAGTCGGGATACCAGAGTGTAGAATAGTCAGAGGAATAGCCAAAAGTCAAAATACCAGAATACAATACAGAATCACAAGAGCACTAAAGGGAACTAACAAGAACCACAATAGGGCGCTGACTAACTGTAAAAGGCGCCCTTTTATAGTGTAGTGTCTATCACTTTAAATCCACGCCCCCAAAAGGTCAGGGAGCGTGGTATCACGTGACTTTGTGCGGCAGATTCGATCCGACCTCGGCGCACATGTGCCGCATTATAAAAAGGGGTGTTTCCAGAGCAGCTGGCATCAGAAGGACTGTGCCGCCTCCCGGAAGTGCGAGGAGAGGAAGCCGTGCCGTGCGGGTCGGAGTGGAACAGGTAAGGTATTGTCACAATGACGAGGTCTAGCGACTGATCCGTGGTCCAGTGGGACCAAGGACAGCAAATCCACATACTGATCATGCAGAATCTTGTCCTTGATGTCTCCTGACAGGCACTACCACAGTGGTAACAGGTAAATGCAGGTGCAATATCTCTGCAGAGCAATCAGGAACCCTAGCAGCCCCAGTCTCCAGAGGCCTAGCACAAAGAGCAAGAGGGCTAACCCCTCAATAAAGAGACCACCTCCCTATGCCCCTGGTAAACCTGTCCGGAAACCACACTAACCACCCCCCTGTCTGTCCCTGCCAACGCTTCCTAGGTGCTGGCACAATACCTACATAGGAAAGCAGAAGGTTCCATACTGGCGGCTGGCAAAACGTCCTCTTCCTCCTCTAATCCAGACTGCAGGCTGGACTCCCTCTCCTCTGATGCCAGGTACCTACGGCCACCAGACAAGTCCTCCCGCAGTCTGGACCTCTCCTTGTGCTCACCGGCGCCCTGCTCTGTCACTTCCGCACGCGCCAGAGGAGAAACGCAAGGGCTACGCAATCCTGCAGCCGGGTTCTTGCCAAGTCTATTGCCGCCATCTTGGCCATCAGCAGGGGCATTGTCCTCCTTGCAGCTTGCTCCCTGACTCTGCTGCCATCGATGTCCACCCGCTGTCCGCTCATCTGGTCACTCCGGTGACAAGTGCAATGGAGGAGGCCTAGACCACCCGGCCCTCTGTCCACCCAGGGACACTCCAGCTCCAGCCCGACGATCCCAACAGCCTGCTGCACACCAGTCATCAATTGCTCCAGGGATTCATGCCCATGAGAATCCTGGTAAGCCCGCAGCAGCGTTAATAGAACTTCCATGGATGGGATGGCCATGACAGGAGAAGGTAGGATGGGTAGTTAGCAATCTGGGAATTCTTTACAAACTTCTCTTTCACTTCTCTTTGCAGCCAGGAAGACAGCACAGCAAAATTCAGTCAGGGTCCCTTAACTGATACAGCTGACTGGTAAGTCCCCTCCCCTCTTATCCACTTAAAGGACCACTCTAGGCACCCAGACCACTTCAGCTTAATGAAGTGGTCTGGGTGCCTGGTCCAGCTAGGGTTAACCCATTTTTTTATAAACATAGCAGTTTCAGAGAAATTGCTATGTTTATGAATGGGTTAAGCCTTCCCCCAAAGCCTCTAGTGGCTGTCTCATTGACAGCCGCTAGAGGCGCTTGCGTGCTTCTCACTGTGAAAATCACAGTGAGAGCACGCAAGTATCCATAGGAAAGCATTAAAAATGCTTTACTATGCGACCGGCTGAATGCGCGTGCAGCTCTTGCCGCGTGTGCACATTCAGCCGACGGGGAGGAACGGAGGAGGAGAGCTCCCCGTCCAGCGCTGGAAAAAGGTAAGTTTTTACCCCTTTCCCCCTTCCAGAGCTGGGCGGGAGGGGGTCCCTGAGGGTGGGGGCACCCTCAGGGCACTATAGTGCCAGGAAAACGAGTATGTTTTCCTGGTACTATAGTGGTCCTTTAAATCTCCTTCAGATTTGCAACATTGTTGTTATCTTTCATTCTAGCCCACAATACATGGGCAGCAGTCATGGTTCCCCTTCCCCAGTTGTCCAGGGGGAAACTAATAAGTTTATGTGCAGTAAGCTTCTGTCTGTATAGCAGTGAGTGTGCCTGTATTAATCTTGTGTGTTTGTCAGAGAGTCTGTCTGTACTAAGTTTGTGTGTGTGCCAGTAAGCTTGTCAGTGATCTTTCGTGTTTCAGTAAGATTTTCTGCCAATGAGCGTATTAGTGAGCTTTTGATTTTGTGTCAGTGAACTTGTGTGTGTCAACGGTATTGTCTGTCTGTGAGCCTGTGTATTAGCAAGCTTCTGTGCTTGTGTCAGTGAGAATGTCTGTGAATGCATGTGAGTATGCTTACTGCATAATTAAATTTTTTACCTTGAAAGGACCAATATTCTGAATTAGAAAATAAATTTACCAATAATAAATTATATATATATATATATATATATATATATATATACATACATATCTATATATATATATATATATATATAATTATATATATAGTTATATTTATTTATTTATATATATGTTTATACTTCAGAGATAAATTTTAATATTACTTTGTAACATTTAAAGTATGTTTTGCTATCCTATATGATAGACGCCTATATGTATGTAATATGAGTGTGTATGTTGCCTGTATGTAATGTGTGTGTTGCCTGTATGCTGTGTGTGTTTGCTGTCTGTATGTAATATGTGTGTACGCTACCTGTATGCACTGTGTTGGCTCTAAGTACTGTGTGTGTGTGGTGTGTGCTGGCTGAAAATTAATGGATTATTCGGTAAGCACCTAGGATTTCTTGGGCACCAATCCCAGTCAAGATGACTGCAGGTTTGGAAAGGGTTTGGAAAGGGAGGATCCTGAAATTGACACGCCATCCCACTTGCAACAACTTCACACATAAGTTTATCCCATATCAGGTCCTCCATATCCTCCACCAATGTTACCCGACCAGGTCAGAAAGGGTTAAGGAGAAAATGGAATCTGAAATCCCTCTGGAAATCTCTGAAATAAAAATTTAGCCAAGGGAGCATCTCTTGGACAATCACCCAGGTTCAAGCCGTGGGGATGCTTGTCTCTGGAGACTCTTTTTCTGGGAATGCTAACTGGCATATGACATGACTGCACTAAACATTAGTGCTGAAATCAGCAAGTAAGAATTGGCTGCTGAAAACCGCACAACCTCCCTGTCAGAGGAACCCAATCCCACATGGAGGAAAAAGGAGCTTCACTCAGCAGGACACTGGCATAGACTGGAGACCTCTGGACCAACCTCTCTACCCTGCTCATCCACACTGTCAGTATGTGACAAGGACTGTTCTCTGGCCTAGGAAACCATTGCTTCAGCTAAAGAGACAAATAGAGTAGTCCTCAAATGTGCACCATTGCTTGTCATGATGATAAGCCGGAGCAGGGAGTCTCGACTAGTTTAGAATAACTGTGGAGCCCCGTAAGTAAAGCAGTCATGGTCAATGACGCAGTCACGTGAAGCAATGTTGAACTGGAAGGCGCACAGCTGCCATCTTGCTGGGGGGGGGGGGGGGGGGCTGGGCACAATCTTCTAGATGGTGGGCTGCCAATGGGAAAGGCATATAGCCGTGAGGGATTCAGCACCATGGGCTAAGCAAAACCCCTCCATTGGATGGAGGAGGAGGTGAGACATCTGGAGATCAGCCATTAAAACGACATTCACTTCACAGGCACAGCAGGAGAATCAAGGAAACAAGGCTTTAAGCTTGCTGCGTAAGAATCACGCAAAAGAGGAAGATGAGTGGTAACAATTTATAACATTACACAAACATTGTAACAAACTCCAACATCAATCCATAACTGCCTTCTTAGACTATCCTAGACAGGCATTCAAGGCAGTCATGTCCCAACTCACTTAAACAGTCTATTGGGCTTTCTTTCACATAGACTAATTTGCTACTTTTTTTTTTTTTTTACTTACATTTTTATTAACATTTTCGTTGAACTTCTCGTTACTTGTTATTTGCAGTAAAGAGGTAGGACTCGCAGGTCCTTGGCATGCAAATATACTTCAACAAGCTAGCCAAGCAGGGCTTTGAGAGGTAAGTCAAACAGTTAAGGGAAAACAATCTCTGCTGTGCATCATAAATATCGGAAAGGTTACAAACCAGCAAATATGTTGAATCAAAGCGTAGCAACTTATGTTTAGGTGTTATTGGTAGTGTCATGGTGTAGTCTATGATATCTTGTATTAGCGTACTGTTAGTAGTTTTGAATGTAACTTGATGTAGCTCCTATGTCCAGCTTCCCTACCACAGTCGTGCCCCCTGGCATTGTAGACTACCTGCCCATCTGGTTGGTTCTCATGTGTGTTCCCGCCCCCGGTTTGGGATGGTGTAGGCATGGCTAGCGGGCCAGGGTGTAGGAGCTTTGGTCATCATCGTGGGTGGGCCAGCGATCCCGTCTACGTCTGGGTCATTGCCTGGGTGTCTTCTTCCCCACTCCCCGTGTCATCGCCCTGTCGGCTATATGTCAGCATACTTCGGAAATCTAGGCGATATGCTGTTAGTATTCAATGTGTCCATATGTCTAGGTACGTTTGTGAGTGGCCCTGTGCTGTGAACGTCAAGTCTTCAAGCCCTCGCAAGTTCCTCCATTTTCTCAAACCAGGTCGTTAATGGGGAAGGAAGGTATCTGTCTTCCAATACAGGGGCAAGATATGTTTTGCTGTGTTCAGTATCCGTATAGTCAGGGATTTCTTGTATTTGGGGTTGGGGTCGTAGTGTGGTGTAGGAGGTGCACGGTAGGTTTGAAGGGGGTGGGTTGTCAGAGAACTTTTGTAGCACCCTACTGATCATTTGCCAGTAGGGGACCTTCATTGAGCTGGACTATAGTATCCCTTTAACTATATCTACCTAGATGGGGAAGAGCAACTGCTATCTCAAAGGAATAAGGCTGCATATCTGGGTAATTTCTTAATCACTGGCAATTTTAATTACTCAGACATTGATTAGGCCAAAAGGTCTAGTAAAGTTAAGTGAAACAGGCTTTTGAAATTGTTAAATTTAACTTTCATGTTTCTATTAGTAGAAACACCAACTAAAATAGATGCTTGACTGGATCTTGTAATAAATAATGTGGACCTATTTTTAATCATTCTAGTCAGGGAAAACTTGGGAAATTGTAAGTATAATATGGAAGCTTCTGCAATTAACTCAAAAAAATTAATCCACATCAATTTGACAAAAACACTTGAAGGACCAATTTGAGCACCATGTTAATGAAGTTGTTATGGTGCCAGGAGGTCCCTGGCACTGGGTCACCTTTAGGGGTTAAACCGTTCTCAAATGGCTTAACCCCAAAGTCTGTGCTCCAGTGTCCTATTTCCCTGCCTGTTTGTCCTTCCATTTTCTCAAAATCTTTAAACCAGAAAGCCCTTGCAGCATCACCTCTTGAGGTGAGGTGAAATACCTCCTGGCACAATTACAATGGATCCCAGCACAAGTATATCCCAGAAGTATAAGCAGAATTTTTGCCAAATATAAAGATTAGACTTAAACACAGATATTCCCTGATGACATTCCCACATGCGACCATCCCAGCTGGCTGTCAGGCCCCGCCTCTGACATGGCGTTTTCTCCTAGGATTTCCTAAAAGGTCAATGAATCCATCTTGCCTTCCAAATGCTGCAGGTTTCCAGTGCCAGAGGATGCACTAGATCATCACAGAGCCACCATGCTTAACTGTAGGCAGAGTGTTTTTAAACATACCGCTGATCCATTCGGCCGAAAATTTCCAGCTTTGTTTCATTGCTCCACAGAACTGAATTCCAAAACTTCTGTGGCATTTGAGCGTATTGGAGCCAACTTTGAGAACTTGTGCTCTTGGGTCAGTAGTGGTGTACATCTTGGAGTTCTGGCATGGAAACCTTCTGCGTTTAATATTTGCCTTACTGTGCTCACTGAAATCTCAGTTCCTGTTGTCACCAAGCCTTGCTGCAGGTATCAACCTTCTCCTCTCCTCCCCTTTATACTACCTCTCCCCTAAGTTTGGGGATTTTGTCAAACATTACACTGTGCATTATGGCCAAAACATCTCCACTTTGATCTCATCCAAAAGACATTGTTCCAGATGTCTCGTGGTTTGCTCAGATGCAACTTTGCAAAACTAAGCCATGCTGCCTTGTTCTTATTAGAGAGAAGAGGCTTTCTCCTGGCAACCCTTCCAGACAAGCTACACTTGTTCGGTCTTGTTCTAATTGTACTGTCATGAACCTTAATATTTAACATGCTAACTGAGGCCTGTAGAGTCTGAGATGTAACACTTGGGTTTTTTTCAATTTCCTGGGACGTCCACTCCTGTGAAGATTGACAATTGTTTGGAATGTTTTCCACTTTTTAAAAAGATGTTCCTACTTTACGTAGGTGTAATATGTCCTGTGTTGTTGTTCATCTGAGCTTATATACAGTTGCAAGAAAAAGTATGTGAATCCTTTGGTATGATATGGATTTCTGCACAAATTGGTCATAAAATGTGATCTGATCATCATCTAAGTCACAACAATAGACAATCACAGTCTGCTTAAACTAATAACACACAAAGAATGAAATGTTGCCATGTTTTTATTGAACACACCATGTAAACATTCACAGTGCAGGTGGAAAAAGTATGTGAACCCTTGGATTTAATAACTGGTTGAACCTCCTTTGGCAACAATAACTTCAACCAAACGTTTCCTGTAGTTGCAGATCAGACGTGCACAACGGTCAGGAGTAATTCTTGACCATTCCTCTTTACAGAACTGTTTCAGTTCAGCAATATTCTTGAGATGTCTGGTGTGAATCGCTTTCTTGAGGTCATGCCACAGCATCTCAATCGGGTTGAGGTCAGGACTCTGACTGGGCCACTTCAGAAGGCGTATTTTCTTCTGTTTAAGCCATTCTGTTGTTGATTTACTTCTATGCTTTGGGTCATTGTCCTGTTGCAACACCCATCTTCTGTTGAGCTTCAGCTGGTAGACAGATGGCCTTAAGTTCTCCTGCAAAATGTCTTGATAAACATGGGAATTCATTTTTCCTTCGATGATAGCAATCCGTCCAGGCCCTGAAGCAGCAAAGCAGCCCCAAACCATGATGCCCCCACCACCATACTTCACAGTTGGGATGAGGTTTTGATGTTGGTGTGCTGTGCATTTTTTTCGCCACACATAGTGTTGTGTGTTTCTTCCAAACAACTCAACTTTGGTTTCATCTGTCCACAGAATATTTTGCCAGTAGTGCTGTGGAACATCGAGGTGCTCTTGTGCAAACTGTAAACATGCAGCAATGTTTTGTTTGGACAGCAGTGGCTTCCTCTGTGGTATCCTCCCATGAAATCCATTCTTGTTTAGTGTTTTACGTATTGTAGATTCGCTAACAGGGATGTTAGCATTTGCCAGTGACTTTTGTAAGTCTTTAGCTGACACTCTAGGAATCTTCTTCACCTCATTGAGCAGTCTGCCCTGTGCTCTTGCAGTCATCTTTACAGGAGAACTTTCTCCATTTATAGACAATTTGTCTTACCGTGGACTGATGAACAGCAAGGATTTTGGAGCAAAAAAAGCCGCCCCCAAATGCCCAGGCAAATGTCTTGTTAGCCTGGCGGCTAACTGACAATCCAGGCGGGCGGGCGGCACTGGTGAGGGAGTACTGATTAGTAAGCTCTCTGCTCAGCTCCCTCGTCGCAGAGTGATGCCGGGAGCCGGAATATGACGTCATATTCCGGCTCCCGGCATCACTCTGCGGCACGCAAGGGAGCTGAACAGGAGGATCAGTGCTCCCTCACCCCCTGCCGTCACCGGCCACTGGACCCCAGGGAAAAGGAGAACCCCCCCCCCACCCACCCAAGCATTCCCAAAGGTAAGGAGGCTGGGGGGATTGAATTTTTTTTTTAAATGTGAGAGTGTTTGTGTGTGTGTGTGTGTGTGTGTGTGTGTCTGTTAGTGAGTGTGTGTGTGTCTGTCTGTTAGTGAGTGTGTGTCTGTCTGTTAGTGAGTGTGTCTGTCTGTTAGTGAGTGTGTCTGTCTGTTAGTGTGTGTGTCTGTTAGAGTGTGTGTGTCTGTTAGTGTGTCTGTTAGTGAGTGAGTTTGTATCTGTTAGTGAGTGAGTGTGTGTGTCTGTTAGTGAATGAGTTTGTGTGTCAGTGAGTGAGTGTGTGTGTCTGTTAGTGTGTGTGTCTGTTAGTTTGTGTGTGTCTGTTAGTGAGAGTGTATGCGTGTCTGTTAGCTAGTGTATGTGTGTCTGTCAGTGAATGTGTGTGTATTTAGAAGGCGGGGGGGGCGCCTGAGTTTTGTCATGCCTAGGGCATGACACCACTGGCTATATCTCACAACTTTCTGCACAGTTATTCTTCTTGAGCTGATCAAGTGTACGCAGTTTGTTCGTTTACACCTGCTCCTTCAGATATCCCCAAGTTACTGAGTGTCAGTTTCTTGAATTGAAGTGGTGGCGGGAAGCTTTTCGTTTCAAAATAATGGACCAGACATTTAAAAAAAAAAATCCTCACTATTTCTACTTGTTGTTCCTTCGTGAAATTACCCATAATGAATTTCCCAAAATACAGTTATAATATGAACCTGCAACAAAATATATTAACTACTAACTAATAAGTTATTTACCTATCAAATCCTACTTCTGAATTGTGGCCCACCATGTGTAATAAACTATTCCTAAACTGACTGAGACATTTTTCAAGGACAATACTTAAAAATTTGAGAAATGTATCTTTTTTTTGTTTGTTTGTTTGTTTGTTTTGTTAGAATTCAAGAAATCCCTTCATATTTTTTTTTTCATACCGAGCTAATTATACTAACAAAGTGATCACCCTGATCAGGCCTGTAAGACTCAGCACCATAAAGATCTGTACCAAGGTGGTAATCTTAGCACAATCTGTCTACTTACTGCTAGGAATAAAAACAGCATGAGCCATTCTTCAAAAGTAGCCTAGCTGGGTGAGGGGTGATTTATATAGTCTTTACCAGTAAAACATGAATACAAGAGACAGGTCAGGGGCTGGCCTGCACGGTAATGTAAACAGCCGAGTACAGATTCTTTTTATGGCTTCATGTAATTGCATGGCATTTGACAGGTTAGTACAATTTACGCTATATTTAGATAAAGAGCTGCAGGCTGTATGGTCTGAACAACATCACATGGGAATGAGTGAAAAGGGGAAGGATATCAGGAATGAATTTCAATGTCTGTTTAGGTCCCCAAGCAGGCTTCATTGTGATCTCTCAATTTTATATACAATAAGGTTTTTTTAGTGTTGGTAGGCAAGTTATATAGCAAATAGTAAATAGTTAAAAAGTTATATACACTCTGGACAAATGTACAATTCAATGCACATTATAGGGCAGCTATCTCTTTACTGCTATTTACACCATCAAATAAAACATTAAAAATCATCAATTAAACTGTTAGCAGGTTTTTATCCCCCATTCCCCATGACTCCTCTCCTGCAACTGTCAAAAATTACCTACTAAGCCCCCTCAATGCATACTTTTCTAACAACCTACTTGGTACCCCTACTTTTACCCTTTGTGTCACTATACCCCACTCTTTCTAGAATGTAAGCTCATTGAGCAGGGCCCTCCACCTCTCTGTTCCTGTACGTCCAATTGTCTTGTTAAAATTATATGTCTGTTATAAATAATAAAATAATAATAATCTATATTTTAATTTTTTTCTCATTTTCTTTCAAATTTATATTAAAGGTTTAGCAAATTACATAATAATACTGTTCGAATAAGCAAAGCCATGGCAAACATTGCAAATGAGGCGGAGAAAAAGAAAAAGCACAGAGCTTTAGCAAAGATTGACAGGGAGTTAAAGGGACACTATAGGCATCCAGACCACTTCAGCTCATTGCAGTGATCTGGGTGCAGTTGCTGTCCCCCTTAGCCCTGTTTAGCAGAATTAACCTTTGTTCCTTCCATGGGCTGTCTGTATCTTTCCCCCTCGTATTTCGTATGTTTTGCTTAATATTTTGATGTGGGACAGATCAACCTGTCCCTGGATTATCAAGCTATTTACCCTATTCGCATGGTTGTTCGGTAAATTGCATCCACCTCCCATGTTAACAGTATTCTGTTCGGAAACCGAACAAATCACCGAACGCCAGACCACCCATATGTGGAGTGTGCCGCTTGTTGACCCCAGTAACCTCGGTTAACACCCCCATAAACCGCAATAACACCAACATTCTAAGCAGTTGGCTGGGTGGCCGCCGTTCATATTTGCGAACACGTGGCGGTGCCCATCTTTAGTCATGAACACAGACAGTTGACGGCACAAACACTGCTGGGAGTTCCAACTCCGGTTATGTTCGGCGGAATTCATACGAACGGAATGGCGTTTGGGGGGAGCATACTCCCGAACAAGATATATGGGATGAGGGTATGCACAAACAGTTCATTTGTTAGTTTTAGCTTGTTTTGTACTCCTGAAAGAGACCGGCCGCACAGCATGATTTCATAGAACTCTTTTGGGCAGGCGCTTTGTGTGCGGTCGGTCTAAACTATACCTCATTGGCGTTTCGGGCTGCGTTCCTGGGATCTGAGCACTTTTCAGATATGTTGGGTGCTCAGATCCAGGCTTTGGGGTATTATTACTGTATATGTCCTGGACCTGAGAGTTAATATGTTGTGTATTTTGTCTCAGTCTACTCTCAGGCCCACAGAACCGAGAACAGCTCCATGGATCCGCCCGGGGCTACCACCACCTGCCAGAGCCGCAGCCCACATCTATCAGGCAGTGTCTCCCACCAGTATGCCGTCCCTGCACCAGTCGTGAAGCGGACCCACTACGGGCCGACACACATAACCACCAACATCATCGGCAGACAGTAATCTTGTCAGGGAAGGAGGTCCAAGGACTTCGTTATACAGGAGCCACGCTTACCTTGGTAAAGAGACACTTGGTGCCAAGCACTGCAAAGATCCAGAATACGGTGGCAGTACGGGTAGCCGGGGGAAAAGTATACCGACTGCCTACTGCCCGGGTACACTAGAATTGGGGAGTGGGGTCTGGAGTGGTAGAGGTGGGGTTGATGCTGGAGCTGCCGGCCAAAGTACTGTTGGGGAATTACATGGGGAGACTCGCATCAGCTTTTGAGACTCAGGCATCCCCGGAGGAATTGTACCCGGTAGTCACCAGGCAACAGGCCTGCACTAGAGATCACACCTCACACCAGGAGGCTCAGGTGAGAGATGGGTCTGAGAGGGTAGTGGCAGGGTCGGAAACGATCCCCACTAGGCAGTTAGTGGTACCCCAGAGGTACCCACAGGAGCTGCTACGGATAGCACTACGCATATCGGCTTACCCAAAACTTCTTTTGGCCTGGGATTTCTCAGGATATTAGGCGGTATTGCCAGACGTGTGATAGTTGCCAGAAAGTAGGTAAGAAGGGAGACCGCCACAAGGCCAATGTCCACCCTCTCCCCATAATTGAGGAACCGTTTAGATGGATAGTGGTAGACCTGGTGGGACCCTTAGCTAAGCCTAGCCCCTCTGGCAAGAAATATATCTTGACGGTGGTGGACTACGCTGCCAGGTACCCAGAGGCAGTGGTGCTGACCAACATACATGCGGAAATGATAGCGGAGGCCCTGACGCGAATCTTCTCCCGCATGGGATTTCCCCGGGAGATAGTGTAGGATACCCAGTTAACCGCAGAGATCACCCACCACCTTTGGAGGCTCTGCGGCATTAAGCTGGTTGTGAGCTCCCCTTACCACCCACAGACCAACGGTCTCTACGAACAGTTTACCAGAACGTTAAAACAAATGCTCGAGGCATTCAGAGAGACTCATCGAGACTGGGAGAAAATCATGCCGCACCTCCTTACCGGGAGGTGCCGCAGGAGTCTACAGGGTTCTCCCCATTAGAGTTACTCTTTAGGAGGCGGGTGAGGGGGCCCTTAGACCTTATACGAGAACAATTGGAGGGGGATCTAAGCCAGGATGGTACCCCCATCGTTCTATATGTGCTGGAGTTCAGGGACCGTCTGGAGGAGTTGATTAGGTCTGTTCGAGAGAACCTCAAGGCGGCACAGAACTGCCAGCTCACTTGGTACAATCGAGGCGCCAGGGAGCGTAGCATTCTGGCAGGGCAGAAAGTTTTAATTTTAAAACTTGTCCGGAATGACAAGCTACAGGCTGCCTGGCAGGGCCCATACCAAGTGGTGGAGCAAAAGTGCGACACCACTAATGTGATTGTCCCTTGCTCAGAAGCAGGAGGGTGACACATGCTCCACGTGAACATGCTGAAGCCCTACCATGATCGACCAGAGGAGTTGGCAGTGATCTGTGCCCCTGCCTCTGAGGATTTCAAAAACCTTCCCCTGTCCAACCTCCTAGGGGATGGGAGAAAATCAGGTGAGATAGAGGAGGTCAAATTGGGAGACCGGTTGAACCCTAAGGAGTGGATCGATGTACAGCAGCTATTAGAGGAGAAAAACGCTCCTGCTACCTTCCAGAGGATGGTGGACCGGCTCCTGGATGGGTTCCAGGACTATGCCTGCGCACATCTCGATGATATCGCCATTTTTAGTTATACCTGACAGGAGCACTTGACCCATATAGGAGCATCTATTGAATCCCACGCACTCTAGGGACTGATCCTCCCTGGGCGTTATAGCTTTGAGTGGGGCCATTACCACTCCTAACTTGTGAGTTGTATTCCTATAAAGGGTTCTAAGTTTTATATGATTTTAATAACTTTATTGCACTAGGAGTGCTTTTCTTGTCCCCTTTTTGTCTCCTATTTACAGAAATCATCAGTGCATACTTACAGGTTGCAAGTATATGCACATGTGTATTTTTATATTTGTTTTTATTGTGGGTTAACACCAGCTCCACTTTTTATGTACTTAAAGAGCACTTCATGATGCATAAGAACACTTGAGGTGTTTTTCTTTGAAATTTTGCGCACCAGCACTTTTGTTATCTATTATCTGTATCCAATTACCAAGGTTTATAGCAGGTGCTGCATATCAAATTAAATTTTGTCTCACACATTCTACTTTTGCACCAACTTTTCTATATTTTGTAAATTGGGTCTTAACCCTTAAGCCCAGCAAGTGTAATATAGGCATAGCCGAGGTACAGTATCTCAGTGTCACGTATTCATCCGCACATAAAAATGTGGTTAATGGCATTAACTGTCCTGACAGGAAAAGTTGTGCCGAGCAACATTACTGCCCCCACCAGGAAAAGTTGCGCCGAGCAGCAATCATGCACATGGAAACCTGATAATTGCTTTTGGGGTCAAAGGCCCGTTACGGCCAGTCAGATCAACAGGAGGGTTAGTGCTGAGCAGCAATCATGCACATGGAAACCTGATAATTGCTTTTGGGGACAAAGGCCGGTTACGGCCAATCAAATCCACAGGAGGAGTATTTAAATCCAATTTTCCTTTTGCTCATTGCCCTGTCGTGGTTTCATCCCGATCGTAATCCAAGAGTGCGTTCCTTATCTTGATTTTCTGGTATTTGACTTTGGCTTCGTTTTGACTTCTGGTATCCTTGACTTTTGGCTTTCCCTCATAGTTGTGTCTGATTCTGTGTTCCTGACCTCGGCAAGTGTGGCAAACCTAGCCACTTCAGATTATGCTGTTATATGTCTAAAGGTTGTCCTAGAAAAGCTGGTCAAATTCTGTGAGTTTATGTATTCGCTTATAACTGTAATAGAGGGCATTCGTATGCTAGCAGCCTGAAAGCCGCTAGCATTCATATTGTAGTTTCACAAACAGTGACTTTCAACACTGTTCGTGAAACGAACAAAGTACCGAATGGGAGCCCACACACAGGGGGTCGTGCAGCTCCCATTAACCGATTGCAACATTGTATCAATCGGCTGCTAATTGATTCCCAGGGTGGCCACGAGGCGGCGGTCATCTTAGATTCCCTTTTAGCCCAGCGGTGTTTGGTCGTCAAGTGCCTGGAACTAAAATCGGCTACTCTACCGCACGAACACCGCTGGACTTCCAGGCCATTTGGGAGTGCCGGTCTTTCGGTACTTTCTTCCAACCTATGTATTCGTGACTTTTCTGAAGAGTTGATGGTAAAATGTATTTTGTGTGGCGTTCGGTTAATTGTGCACAAAGTGTGCGCTCAGACCCCAGCTATTTGCCGAACGGTCACTCGGTACAATGGCACGAATAAAATATAAGTTACAGATTTTTATGTGAAAAGCCAGTTCTGCTGTACGGAGGGATAATTCACTTAACAAGATATTCTTGTGGGAGTATCCCTCTTGTACAGCAGTGCATGGTGGGAGAAATGTCCGGCATGTTCAGTTCCCCATGTAGTCCTCTACTGTATAACCCCTGTAAAGTGATTAAGGAAACCCCTTGCATGGGGAACCACATAAATAATGGAGCTTGTGAATAAAATCGTCAGTTGACTCCCAGAACTGTGTTTCGTCCAGTTACTGGGGGGATTTGGGATATTGCCTTCATTTTCAGCGTTTTCCTTGGATTAACGGAGATATTGGGATTTAATATTGCAGCTACGCTACAGCAAGTATTTTGACTATTCTTGGATACATTAAGTCCGGCCATTCTAAGGTCCGGTTATATGTTATCCTTAGTCCTAGGTGTGACACAGTTCTGCGTGCTGGATCAACTTGTAATCCTGACACTCGGTCACATGGGATGCGGGCAGCAGAAGCCTGAACCCGCTAAGATTGAGGCAGTGGCCCAGTGGCCGACTCCTGGAATGAAGACACAGGTGTTAGCTTTCCTAGGGACAACATGGTACTATAGGAAGTTTGTGCCCAATTATAGTGCCCTGGCCAAACCCCTTAGCAACCTTACCAATAAAAACCTTCCCCGTCAAGTAGACTAGGCCCCGAAGTGTGAGCAGACATTCCAACAGTTGAAACATGCACTTGTAAATGCCCGTCTTGGCCGCCCCCTATCTAACAGTCAGATGCCTATCCGATGCCTAGGATAGATTAGCTATTAGACTGGATGGCCAATACCTCTGCAATTGATCTTTGTAAGGGGTATTGAAAGATCCCCCTAGCTTCGGATGCCATCCCTAAGTCGGCGTTTGTCACCCCATTCGTCTTATACCAATTTAAGGTCATGCCATTTAGGATGAAAAACGCTCTGGCTACCTTCCAGAGGATGGTGGACCGGCTCCTGGATGGGTTCCAAGACTATGCCTGCGCATATCTCGATGATATTGCCATTTTTAGTTATACCTGGCAGGAGCCCTTGGCCCATATAGTAGCGTTCCTAGATAGGATCAGGGAAGCGGGCTTAACTCTTAGGCCCAGCAAGTGTAATATAGGCATGGCCGAGGTACAGTACCTCGGTCACCGAGTGGGATGCGGGCAGCATGAGCCCGCTAAGATTGAGGCAGTGGCCGACTCCTTGAACAAAGACACACATGTTAGCTTTCCTGGGGACGGCAGGGTACTATAGGAAGTTTGTGCCAAATTATAGTGCCCTGGCCAAACCCATTAGCGACCTTACCCGTAAAAACCTTCCCCATCAAGTAGTCTGTGCCCCGGAGTGTGAGCAGGCATTCCAACAGTTGAAACATGCACTTGTTAATAAGTCTTGGCCGCCCCCAATCCAACTAAACACTTTCTTGTTCATAGAGACACTTCTATGTTTGGATTGTGAGCAGTACTGAGCCAAGTCGGGCCCGATGACGGAGAACATCCCGTGGCTTACATCAGTCACAAGCTGTTACCCCAAGAAGCTACGCCGCCATCATAAAGGAATGCCTGGCCATTGTGTGGGCCCTGAAGAAGTTGAAACCCTATTTGTACAGACAGCCCTTTCCGTTGCTCACGGATCACAACTCGTTAGTCTGGCTGAACCGAATGGAGGGGGACAACGCCAGGCTGCTGCACTGGAGTTTGACGCTGCAGCCTTTTGACTTCACTATACATTACTGCCCCGGGAAACAGAATGGAAATGCTGATGGGTTGTCTAGACAGACAGAACTGAAGAAATGATCCGTGAGCACCCCCGGACATCCCCAAGCCGATCCGTTGAGGATCAGACTGTGTATGCTGGTTTGTGATTACGGGGGAGCAGTATAGTGGAATTAACCTTTAGAAGTAAACTTTGTTCCTTCTATGGGCTGTCTGTATGGCCCCCTCCCCCCACCCCCCCGTTATTTCGTATGTTTTGCTTAATATTTCGTGTGTGGGACCGATCACCCTGTCCCTGGATTATCGAGCTATTTACCCTATTTGCATGGTTGTTCGGTAAATTGCATCCACCTCCCATGTTAACAGTATTCTGTTCGGAAACCGAACAAATCACCGAACGCCAGACCACCCATATGTGAAGTGTGCCGCTTGTTGACCTCAGTAACCTCGGTTAACACCTCCATAATCCGCAATAACACCAACATTCTAAGCAGTTGGCTGGGTGGCCGCCGTTCGTATCTGTAGGACTTGAGTGACCGTACCTTTTTTTTAACTGTATGTTTTAGGGTGTTATTACTGTATATGTTCTGGTTAATATAATAATGTTGTGTATTTTGTCTCAGTCTACTTTCAGGTCTAGTGTGGAATGCCCCTAGAATATGTATCAGGAAACCCCTTGCATGGGGATTCACATAAAAGTCTGTGTGTGACTCCATTAAAACGAGTTATACCCTCAGAGTTGAGTGTCGTCTAGTTGCTGGGGATGAGGTGGGAGATTTCTGGAATACTTTACTACATCTGGCTGATCTATTGGAGTAGTTTATTTGTTCCTAAACCAATCTTTGAGTACCCAGCGGAGGAGAGTTCCTGCTAGGATTAGGGCTCCGCTACAGTTTTTGAGAAACGGCAATGTTTACATTAGGGATCGACCAATTATCGGTTTTACTGATATTATCGGCCGATATTCGGTATTTTCGGCAATATCGGTATCGGCCAATTCAGATACCGATATTGCCGATAATACCTCCTAGGACCTCCAGGCTCATTACAAGCCCGGCGGTCCTGGGGGGGCGGGCAGCAAGCGTTTACTCACCTCCAGCTACCCAGTGTAACTCTCGCGAGACGCTCTGCACGCTGGCCGCGAGACTTACACTAGGTAGCTGGAGGAGCTGCTGGGAGGTGAGTAAACGCTTGCTGCCCGCCCCTCCCCCCGCCCCAGCTCAGCCAATGCCACTGGATCACCAGGGATTGCTATATCCCCCCTCCCTGGCCAAGTATGAAACAAGGAGGGGGGACAACAAAAATAAATAATAATTTAATATGAAAAATAAATAATTGAATTTAATAAAAAATGCCCACTCACACACACACTCCATTATATACACATACACTACACAAACACACTGTGTATATAATGCAGAGTGTGTGTTTGTATAGTGTGTGTATATAATGCAGTGTTTGTGTAGTGTGTTTATATAATGCAGACTACACAAACACACTGCATTATATACACACACACTATACAAACACACACACTGCATTATATACACACACACTATACAAACACACATACTCAGCATTATATACACACACTATACAAACACACACACTTTGCGTTATATACACACACACACACTACACAAACACACTGTTAGTAAACCTATCTTTCTTTTTCTTAATAGTTTTTTTCATTAAATCTTTAGCTTTTAACGATGCATTTTATGCACCCTCTTTTTGGCATCCTCCTACCTCCCTATCCTCCACAACACCCCTACTATCCCCCCCCCTCCTTTTTTCTTTTTCTTCTTCTTTCATCTCTTTCGTGTCTCTTTTCTCCTTCTCACCCCTTCCATTCCGACTGTAACATAACCCCACACCAAGGGCACACGATCATAGAACGAGCATCAGACAAGGAAGACAAGGCAATAGCAGGTCCTGGTTGCATCCCAATGGCGGTATGACCACATGTGTCCATGCAAAATAAAATTTCCCTTGAGTTCCCTTGAGACATGCCACAATACGCAAGCTTTGGGGTGTACTAACCAAGCCCACGCGACACAACTACACCTTGCTGACCATCCACCAGTAATAAACTGTGTACCCACGAACTACCCTTTCCATACCCTCCTGTATATTCAACCTATGTTTTAATAATTGTTCTACGATTTGTGTCTACGATGTACGTGAAGACTACGCTACAAATATAACTGTTAATGCCAATTTTACAAGAACTTAACAGTGTTAACAAATTATTTCAGTTGTAAAAAGCCAGTCCAGAGGCCCACTACATTAAGAACATGGAATTCTGTAAACTTTGACATTTCAAATGAAAGCACTTGGCTTCAGGTATGAGTTGTGCAGTTTGGTGTGTCCTTTCATGTGTTGCTTACAGAATCAAATATTGACAGCACACAGGAAGAATAAGTGAAATGCCGGTGTAGAAACTATTTGTATAAATTACTGAAAGAATTGTGATGTAGGTTATTGGATAATTCACAGAAGTTGGAATCGCTAGCTGAACTTAGCCCATCTGTTGTACTTGGAAGACAGAAACCTTAGTTAGTTATCTTTTTTTGTATCTGTACAGGGAAAAATTGCTCATATTAAACGGCAGCGAAGTAAGGTTAATTGACTAATTACAAAGACAAAGCAGGTGATCAAAGCTTCCACGAATTGGGAAATTTTGCACTGTCTCTCCTCTCTTTACCAATTAGTAATGCAGCAGTTGAAAGAACATTCTCACAAATTAATTTAATAAATATTAGAAACCAGATGCAACAAAACATGCTGTAAAGCATTTTACACATTCATGGATTCATGTCTTGCTACAGCATCTGTTGTAATAAATTTAAGCCGACGGTTGTATTTTTATGCACATTTCAAATGTACAAAAAAAGGAAACTGCTCGAGGACATGGACTTCTTGTTTTAAAGACATTAAAAGTAGTCTCAAACCAATTCCCAATTACTTAGAAAGATCTTGTTTAATTGTTTTCTCTGATTAGAATCATTAGTTGTAAACATGTGCCTCTTGTTAATTATTCTGATAACTGGGAAAAATTATGTTAATGGCAGATTCAACTCCTCAAAATTCTGTACTTGTTGGGACTTCAGCTTGTAATGTAAACAAAAGATCTGTTCTTCTTAACGAATCCCTATCTACCCAATTTACCAAACTCATATCCTTTAAGTTATATTCCAAGATTTTAATAGGTGTTATACATGTATATCATTTTATCCTTCATTAAAGTTCTTTTATGAAAAATAGACCATTCTATAGTGATGTCCTTTGTTACTTAAAGGGATACTTTAGTGCCCGGAATACAAAGCTGTATTCCTGGAATTATGGCTCCCCCTGCCTCGCCCCCTCCCTCCTTTCCCGCCCAGGTGAATAAAGGTTTAGAAACCTATCGGCGCTGGGTCAACGCTCGCTCCTCCAGTGTCCCGTGACGAGTGGGTGCTAGTGCGCACGCATTAGACCTCCCCATAGGAAAACATTGAATCAATGCTTTCCAATGGGGTAACATCTAACACTGGATGTCCTCATGCAGAACATGACGACGTCCATCGTCAGATACTGGACCAGGAAGCCCTCTAGTGGCTGTCTGGCAGACAGCCAGTGGAGGCAGAGTTAGTGTTGCAATGTAAACACTGGAACTAAGTGCAAAAGGGATATTGCATCCAGACCACATCAAAAACCAGAAGTGGTCTGGGTGCCTATAGTGTCCCTTTAACCCCTTAAGGACACATGACGTGTGAGACATGTCATGATTCCCTTTTATTCCAGAAGTTTGGTCCTTAAGGGGTTAAAATCTTAGGTTTCTAATCACTTAAAGGACCACTATAGTGCCAGGAAAACATACTCGTTTTCCTGGCACTATAGTGCCCTGAGGGTGCCCTCCTCCTGGTGCAAGGATATTTGGCTACTACTGTTCACCCCTTCTTTGTGCGGCTCTAACACAGATAATAAGGGCATGTAGCCGAGTATCCAGATTTGTTGTTGAGAGATGCACATTCATAACTCACGCACCCACAAGGCCAGATTTACTTTTCTGTGGTTAATCCAACCAAAATAGAATAAGAGAGTGTGTGTGAGTTTCTGTGTGCGTGTGTGCAGTATGCAGTATTGGTGGGTGTAGAGATGCTTCATGTGGGATTGTGCACATACAGTAAGTGTCCTTGTGGGTTTTCATGTGTGAATGGGGCTGTTTGCAGTGTAGTACATGAGTGAGAAGGGATGTTTGTTTTGTAGTGTGTGTTTATAGGAGATAGTGGCTGTAGTAAGTTCAAGAGGGTTGTGTTGAGTTCAGAGAGGGGCATATGGAATGAAGTGGGAGCAGAAGTGATAGGGGCTGTAATGGGTGCAGGGGAGGGGTGGGAGAGCATGGCGGGTGTAGAGGGTACAAAATGAAATAGGAGTCCAATCTAATCCAATGCAGCCCACATAAGCCTCTGTCCTTTTCAACATCCAATCCCTGTCTCTCCACCAGCCCCAATTAGCTGGGGTGTGTTATCTCTGCCAGGCTGTTCCTTACCTTCCTGGTGCTCACAGTCCAGGGGACCTCTCCAAGAGAGGAAAGAGCAGGAAGTGATATCACTTCCCATCCTCAACCCCTTGTATTCCCTCCCTCACACAGAGCAACACATGGGAGAGCATTCAGGAGACCTGGCAAAAAAGCAATGACTGTTGCCTAGTCTCACTGAGCTGGAGGAGGGTCACATACAGTGCAACAGGTTGCAGGGGCTTCGTTGGAATATGTGTCGAGTAATCTGTGTGGAGTTATGGCTTTCTGGCTGGTAATGGCTGTTCAGCTGAGCCCCTGACTGCCTAGGTCCATGGCCAATGTGCCTGAGTGTTTAGTCCACCTCTTACCCCCCTATGATTCCTTTGTCTGTATTACTATCTATAGCAAGGATGATTTATTGCAGATGCTGTTCCAGATGTGGCATATTTTTAACAGCCTCATATGATTCTTAGACAAGGTTTTTTTGGCAGTATATGCTGCACATACTTTAAATTGCTTTTATTTTATGTGATATTTAAAAGAACACTATAGTACCCGGACTACTTCATTTCAATGAAGTGGTCTCAGTGCAGAGTTCCTGTCCTCTTAACCCTGCAATGAAAAACATGTAAACAATGTTTACATTGCAGGATTAAGTCCTCCTATGGTGGCTATAACTATGACAGGCACTAGAGGCACTTCTACAGCACAGTCTGAGAAAAAGTCGGTCACATAATGCTGAAGCACCATAGGAAAGCATTGGCTCAGTGCTTTACTGTAGGGAGTTTTAAAGGCCTGTGTGGCACTCACCACGAATGTGTATTAGGTTCCCATAGCTCCTCTATGAGGCCATGCCTGCTCCATGACTTTTCCCTGGGAGGAGAGGTCAGCAGTCCCAAGAGAGTAAAACTTTTTTTAAAAAACATTTTTCTGGCATGGGGGAGACCTAGAAAAGGAGTAAGGAGGGGAACACTTTAGCACTAGGAATACAGATTTGTATTCCTACCAGTACAGTGTTCCTTTGAAGGAACACTATATCATTACTGTAGCGGAGCTCTCTGTACCCCAGCTGGCTACCTCCACCAAGGATCCCTTCCTAGCTGGAACCGGGAAAAACCTCAGTGCTTCTGCCCCAGTTACCGTGGCTTGACCGGGGTTCCCTAGAGCCTCTCCGTCCTGGAACAGGATAGGGAACTAGCTATTTTTCCTCCCAGGGACTGGACGACACACAGTCCTGAGAGCTCTAGTCCTTACAAGAACTTGCCCCACCAAATCCTCCATGAGCTGAGACAAGGTGCTAAGCAGTGATTAGCCCTTTCCCCTCCCAGTAACTAGACAATACACAGTTCTGGGAGTACAACTGATTTTAATGAGCCAAACTCTGCCTTTTATGCACAGACACCAGCATTAGGCTCTCCACTGGATTCAACACAAGGCCCTCCCAGGAATCTCTGGGCCTGGGAGATAATTGAGTTACAAACCAGTGCGCTAATTATCTCCCAGGAACAGAGAGCCCAACACAAAACATAAAAGTACCCCCAAAAAATTGCAATAACCCCACATAGTATACATCCCCAAATAGCCCTGATCTGAGTGCAACAGTTGTCCAAATAGAGCTCAGATCCATGCAGTGCAGGGGAAATGCCACCTTTAAAGTTCTGACCGGCCACACACGTGGTCCTATGCCCAAAATAGTTCCAGGGTGGTTAGTACTTTTGCCGGTCAAGTATGGCTTAGCCGTGGACATTTTTAGTGGCAGCAGGGATAGCTGAACGTTTTAATATAAGATTTATGTAGTGGGCTTGAAAATGAGGGAGTGGTGGCAGTTTAGAAATCATGTCCTGATTTTTCAGCTCTCACTCTAGCTTTGTCAGCACCCACTCTAGTTTGAAAAATTCCGCCATTCATTCCTATGGAACCAATTTTGCCACAAAAACGACGATATTTTGTGAGCCATTCTGCGAAACGTTCCACATATATACCGATCGGGAACAATCCGCACATTTCGGTATATTACTGTCTATGTAGTGTAAAAACTGTGGGAGGAGTTAGGGTGGCAAATTTGGCTATAATAAGAATAAAAATATATATGTGAGATAATAGTAAGTGGTCTTGCCATGGCAAGACTACTTACTAGTATCTCACATATATATTATTATTATTATAGCCAAATTTACCACCCTACACAGTTTCTACACTACATAGACAGTAATATACCGAAACGTGCAGATTGTTCCCGATCGGTGTGCTATTACTTTGTGGAACGTTTCGCTGAATGGTTCACAAAATATTGTTGTTTTTGTGGCGAAATTGGTCCCATAGGAATGAATAGCGGAATGTTCAAAACTAGAGTGGGAGCTGACAAGAGCTGAAAAATCAGGACATGATTTCTAAACTGCCACCACTCCCTCATTTTCCAGCCCACTTACACAATTCTTACATCAAAACGTTCAGCTATCCCTGCTGCCACTAAAAATGTCCACGGCTAAGCCATAGTCCTGATAGTTTTCACAATATGACCATCTGTTTGCAACTCACGCCATCCATTGACATTCATTGAAACGTCACTCTAGCCACCTCAAATTTCAAGGGCAGTGAAATTTGTCCAACTGTGCCTTCATTTTTAATATTTCAGAGACATACTACGCATCAAAATGAAGGTCTGGGTCTTGTGATTCTCACAGTATAAAGCTCTTCGCTGTAGGATTTATAAACTACGACCGTTTGAAGATGGCAACTATTATCTCACATAATACTGGTGGAGGCAAAAACACTTCACACAATTTCCCCAGAACTTGTAGCTTTTCTAGTAATATATATGAGAGATAATAGTAAGTGGTCTTGCCATGCAAGAACACTTAATAATGTCAGTGAAGGCACACAGAGCTTAGTGGTTAGAGTGCTATGTCAATTGTTAGAGTGCTGTCTCAGTGGTTGTAGTGCTATGTCAGTGGTTATAGTGCTATGTCAGTGAAGGTACACAGGGCTCAGTGGTTATAGTTCTATGCAAGTGGTTATAGTGCAATGTCAGTGGTTATAGTGCTCCCACTCCCTCTAGCATGTAAGCTCATTGAGCAGGGCCCTCAACCTCTCTGTTCCTGTGCATCCATTTGTCTGGTTACAATTACGTGTCTGTTAGTCCACTCATTGTACAGCACTACAGAATTTGCTGGCGCTATATAAATAATGAAATAATAATAATAATGCCACTTGTACGAAGTCTATCAAAATGCAAAAGGGTTTGGGGTTGTATCACAGCAGAAGGCAGAAAATCTCTGGAACTACAGATGTTTCACACTGTTTATTGAGGTGTTCGAATATGATAAGGTTTGCAACTCTGATAATCAACTTTTCTGGTGTCTACAACAACCATAATTAATTAATTCACTGAACACAGGTAACATTCTATACAAACAATATTAACATGTGCACATATTTTTATTCATAAAGATCTGTTGAATATTATTGTTCTTGTTTGGTCCACAGATGTCAGACTACACATATTTTTAATATATTTTATGTAGGAAATCATAGATTTTTAAATATATAATATATATATATATATATATATATATATATATATATATATATATCTGTTTTATCACCTTTTTTAAATTCTGTTAAAAAATAAACTTACGGTTTGCACATTTCCTAATTTTTAATACACCATTGACATTATTTGGTTCACAGTTTAATTTATTTAGTAATTCTTGAAAAGCTTAAACTATTATGAAAATAAATAGTTGGCAACATGTATTATAATGCAAGAAATCTGATGTACAAAATAGTTAACATAATGCTTATTATAGACGTGCTTGCCTCAGATGTAACTGCAGTATGCCATTTTAACATTCTCTCTGGAAACAGAGCTATAAATTCGGACTTCTTGCTCTGCAGCGTACCACACTCACTGGGTTATTATTTAATGTAAGAATTATCGGGGATTCAAAGAGAATACAAAGTGAAATTTAATTTTAGACCAAAATAGCTGAACTGAAAACATAGTTGACTTAGAAAATTCTTACCATTCTACTAATTTGGCCTAATTTTTTTAAATTCACTTTGAATTCCTGACAGTTCTGAATTTACTAAATAATCCTGTCAAAAGAAGGACCAGCCCTTAGCGGTTGTAACAATGTACAAACTAAAACTGTCTCTTTAAAGTCAAGCAGAGTAAGAAAAACCCACTCACAGACAGCTGTTTTGCATAAGAACTGAATATATAACCTCTTTGACTACAGATGTCAAACAGGATTTTCCTGTATTTCAGAGTTAACCACTGCGCTGCCACATTGCGTTGGCATAGTGAATGCACATTTGGCAGTAAAAGGGTTAATTTAATGAGCAATACATCAGTGTCTGCATATGTATATCGGCTAGTGAAATCCAGTCAATTAATAGGAAACTGGCATACACTAAAAAATGAATAGATTTTCAAAGAATGTTTGTTTTAGAATACAATAATGGCTATTTTGACTTCCTGGAAGCTATGGGCACACCATTGAAGAGTGCACACCAACTGCTGTCTGAAATGCAACCATCTTTTTCCCAGCCAAGGCAGCTTGTCACAGAGATCAAATAAAATATCTTTGAACTCCTACTGAATTAGACTCAGCAAAATTTCTCCCCAAAACATAAAGTTAAAGGGACCCTATCGTCACCAGAACAACTACAACTTAATATAGTTGTTCTGATGTGTATAGTCTATCCCTGAAGGCTTTTTAGTGCAAACACTCTCTGAAAAGGTAGTATTCACATTGTTGCCTAGAAACATCTCTAGTTGCGTCACTCGTGCGGCCACTAGAGGTGTTTCCTATTCCAGTTCTGCACAGTGTGCAGCACTGATGTTCATGGTCTACAAGCTCTGCATAAAGACGCAGTACATTCCCATAGAGATGCATTGATTCTATGTATCTCTATGAAGAGATGCTGATTGACGCAGCTCTGCATTTTGCTGGGTATGCGCAATAGCCTCCCAATGCTTTCCAAAGTGAAAGCATTGGATTGGCTGAGATCATCAGTCACGGCGAGACTGCATGGTGCTGGAAAAAAAGTGAGTAAAATACCTTGGGAGACCAAAGGACGCATTTGTGTTCCTAACACTATAGAGTTCCTTTAACACCTACATACATCTATCATTTTCTAATTCTCTAAATGAGAATATAAATAGCATCTAAGAAAAATATAATTTGGTCTTGTCAATGGGAGAGGAAAAATGAAACATTCAAGGAAAGGTAGGGGTGAACAATGGAAGAGAATTATTAAAAGAAAAAAGAAGTATAATTTAGCAATAAACTGTGAAATGCCTGTCATCTGTAAATTGGGGCTCGCCGAAGCCCATCCCTCACCCCTCTTGAATGGATTTATAGAGTGAGAAAGTACACTGAGGTGGGACGAATGAGGCTTCCATTGGGTTTTACTGATTAAACTGAAAAATGTGATGCTCCAATCTAGATGTCTAAAGGTTTGAAAAATGAATGAAACTTTTCCTGGTCATTCTCTTCATTGTAATTGTCTTGATCTACTTCCAGCCTATCATGTTGCAGCACTGAATGAACTTTGAAGGGCTCCTGTAAGACTTGTTAAG
Source organism: Pelobates cultripes (assembly GCA_933207985.1). Classification (NCBI taxonomy): domain Eukaryota; kingdom Metazoa; phylum Chordata; class Amphibia; order Anura; family Pelobatidae; genus Pelobates; species Pelobates cultripes. Next base: position 202,231,465 of record OW240914.1, read on the forward strand.
TGAGTTTTTCCAATGTTTGCAATGCATGCAAGAACACTGCTGGATAACTGCTTCATGTTTCATCACAAAGCAATGCATGTGCCATGCAGGCTGAAAATGTCATGTATCTTTTTTAAAAGTGCATGTCAATTTTTACCACTCCCTTTGTGACAAGACTATTAATTGCCTGAAAGACACAAAAGTAAAAATAGAGATTTAGAAATTGCAAAGTTTATTTACATTAATATTTTGAATTTTTTTCAATAAAAATAGAAATTGTAAAGTGGGCATAGATCTATTCCAACAATTTATAAGTAAATTCATAAAGTGATGTAGGGGGTGGGGGGAGGGGAGGAGTTCTATTAAAGGGCCATGTCTCGGAAGCACAAGAATTTAAGACTTTTGCAAGTATGTACCAGTGGTGGTAACTACCCAGGTCACATCACCTATATTATTAATTAGCAAACCTTGAGACAAACCGTCAGAGTTAAATATTTTACATGGTGGGGCTGATGGAAAGAGAAACAAGTTATTATCAAATGCATTGCTAACTAGCCCAATTAAAGCTTATCTGAAGAAGTAATGTCATGTCCAGTTTAGACAATGCAGTGGCTCAGGGGTACAGTGCAGGTGAGTTATACTTACCCGATGCTGTCACCTGCGTAAGCTGCCATTTTCCATCTTTAGCTCCTGGAGCTTCACATCAGTGCTGTACTCTTGAGCATGCACAAGAGTTTAACATAAATGTCTATGGAGGACTATGGGAGCCTTCATAGATACTATCTTGTGATGAGCAAGATAATGCCTTATTCCCACAGCTGTTGCTCGCAACTGCTGGGGGAAGTGACAAAGCTTGACGGCTATAGCTCGACCTTTTATCCACTTTTCAAACAGAGGTTTACCATTAGACAATGTAGTCCCAACTTTATCTAATGATAACTTTGGACTGTGTTGGAATTTCAATTAAATCACAAGACAGAGTTTATGATCATTTCATATAGATTTTTTGTTTATGAAATGCTCAATTTGTTCATATTTGGGGGAAAGGGGTGACAGAGCCACTTTAACTTTTTACAGCAGTGTTGAGCTCATCTTATACATCCCAGGACTACATAAAATGTAAATAACAACCTCCAGAATCTTGAGTGATGACCTCAGTAAAGATCTGTTGTTGGAGCAAAAAGGGAACTGCCGATAAAGAGAGAGGGATAGATGGTGTGGCCTTATGGAGCAACAATATCAAAGCTAAAGAAGATTAACAAGTATTTGAAAAAAGACCCAGCACACATGACTGTAACCTAACTAACATGTTGCCCCTGACATTTGGATTGCCCAAAAAGTTCTTTCAATATGGTTATGTGAATTTATTCTCATTTTTAAACATGACATCCAAGTATCAAGAAAAATAGTAGTTCTGAAACAAATAAGCAGAAAACAATTAGACCTAGCTGAACCTCGGCAGCAGCTAGGATTGAGAAAGCATATGGATGCATCAGAGGGATGGGTGCAAATTGAAGATGGTAAAAGGTGGTTCTATTCAAGCAAAAAACAAAAGCCATAGCTTTGCATTAAAGAGATGCTCAAAGCATCAAATACATTTAGCTTAATGAAGCAATTGTGGTGTATATATCATGACCCTACATTATCAATGCTCAATTCTCTGCCCTGTGGGAGTTAAATGACTTTGTTTATTCAGTCCTAGCCATACCTCCCTTGGCAGTGACTAATGAACAATGGTTTCATTTTTACAGCACAAAGTGTTTACTTTAGAGACACTGTTAGTTTAACTTTAATCACACCAGAGGGTGCTGTAGACACTAGCAGGCAATTAACAGAGCGGGAGATAGCATCTACATTAAACACACTGTGCATTTGTTCGGTGCTGGATTTCGGGTAAGTTATAGCTTCGTTTTATGTTATTTTACATGGGGGGCTGGAGGGGTGTAAAAATTATTAAGAAACAAAGGCTGCAAAGCTTTGGTGTAACCCTTTAAGACTTTTATTTTAATGCTTACTGAAGCTCTGAGTGTATTAATTATTGACAATATATGTACATATTCTTGAGTTTTGGGGATACAAATATCTAATCAGCAAACGTGGTGATAAATGGGGCTATTAACACTAGTTATCATTTATAATGTAAATTGGACCCTGGACACCATCAGCAACAAATAAAAGATAACATATTTTTATAAAATGTATTCTATGCTTCTGCTTTGTAGACACTGCACCAAAAAAATGCAATTCTGCGATGTGTAGTATAAATTACTGAAGTGTTTGCATTTTTTTACATTTGCATAATAGATTATTAGTAAGGTGAAAATATATTAATAATCAGCCATTCTGAACATCCCTGGGGAGATACAGAGATATTATTTGGTATCTGGGCTGTGTATTCATTGATATGTGTGGATACCAGTGCCAAGGGGGTACTCAAAACACATGACATCACAGTGTGTTTTATCTGCTCTTTGTCCAGTCACCTGTGTCCTTATATAACACCATTGCCTTCATAAAGGCACTATTAAAAGCATTCCATACCACTGAGTCTCAGTCTACACTATTGGCACACTAGGCAGCAGCCTAGAAAGCCATGTTTAAGAGGTGGTATGGCTGCTGGCAATCATTCCTTTAATGCTCACTGTACTATCAGCTGCTCTATCCACACACTAGATTAGCAGACTAATGAGCTCTGGAGACAGAGACCTCTCACAATTCTTATCTTATCTCTGTATTTACACTGCTTATAAACAGGAGACACCCTGTTTCAATGTTTTTACATGAATTTTTTTAATAGTACCTTTCTCCTTTAATGATCTTCCCTCTCAAAATCATATTTCCTGAAATTTGTTTGTCATTTGTACTTTCTGTTCAGTCTTGCTTTATTCATCATGAGACATCGGGTTCCTTCTGCAACCAGCTGTAGTGATTATGGTGCTTAAAGTCTTCCTTTAACAGCCCCTTTAAAATATGTTGAGAATGTATCAATATTCTAATACATACCATCTCTTTGCTGTATTTCTTTTCTCGTATAGCAGGAAAAAGATATTATAAGAAAACAGTCATGACCCGGATAGCAGTGTAGAACCCTTTGAAACCATTAGCAGTTTTAGTTTTTTATTCACCTTGTGACTGTTGAAATAACACCTATGCATAGTAGTGAAGTACAGCCTCTAATCCCCCTGATCACCACCTCTGTATTACTATTATGAATCCAGTTGTGACACTATCATTATTCCTTTTACATTTGTGTAGAGACTGCTCTGTCTGCGCTTAATGATTAAAACCACCATCTCCTCTAGCAAGAAATCTGAGGCCTTTGATGAAAACCATCTCTAGAAGAATGAGTAGAGAAGCTTTGGAGAAGTTATTTTCATCTGAAAGCGTGTGTAAGGGGAAGTTAGTGAGGGATTGTGGAGGAGAATATAATAGGGAAGGGAGGAGGGGGGGCTACATCCAACATTTTATAGTTAACACAAGCAGTCAAGAGCCTGTATTATTTCGAAGGCTTAAATAATGAGGAACAAATGTAAAGACCTTAACCCTTACTGTGATTCATGGGCCCTGGATAGGGCAGCTATATAAGAAATGTAAAATAAATACACACTAATTTTTGCATGCAGATAGAAAAATTTAACTGTTTGTGTATGTGGGTATACACGTATGTAAGAATGCGTGTGTGTTAGTTTATACACATGTATAACACACACACACGCATTCTCACATACGTGTATACCCACATACACAAACACTTACATTTTTCTATCTGCATGCAAAAATTAGTGTGTATTTAATTTACATTTCTTATATAGCTTCCCTAACACACACACGCGCATTCTCACATACGTGTATACCCACATACACACTTACATTTTTCTATCTGCACGGAAAAATTAGTGAGTATTTATTTTACATTTCTTATATGTATATACTAACACACACACACGCATTCTCACATACGTGTACACCCACAGACACAAACACATTTTTCTATCTGTTGTTTTTGTTTGATTAAATATAATAGGGAGTCTATTCTCTTACTTCGTTATAGAAGATTATTGTTTTGCTTCTAACACCAAAGGGGTGTTGGAGAGAGTTAATCGTTTGTGGCTGTGCTTGAATCTGAAAGATTCAGCTAAAAACTTAGTGAATTACAGCAAATTCCACATGTAGTTTTTCTATTGTATCTGGCACATAAGGGGTTATCCAATGAAAACCAAAATAACTTAAATTGAATATTGAAAAGAGTTAAATGACTGGCTATCACCCTCTTAACCTAGATTGTAACAAATAAGTATGGGAAGTGCTAAGGCATTTAAGTGTCCACTGAACCCCTAGGGACTGTCCCCTTACACTGATTGAAATCAGTCAAATCAAATTTGTCATCTTTAAAAAGTTAGGAGACATTAATGGACTGTTATACTGAATGATTAATACAGGGGTTAGGAACCTAGTGAAGGCAAAAAACATATGCAGACTCCTTTCCAAGATTAATCAGATGAAAGGGGATTTAATGACCAGAAGTATCTACAGAGCTTGAGATCCCATTTAATGGACAGAGGTTTCCTTTACCCACAACTTTCTCTCCCCATCACACATAGAGGAAATGTTATAGAGAGCTATAGGCTTAAATAACTCAGCAGCATGGCTCGTTTATTGATATTCTTCATTAAGCCAAAGGAAAGAGACTTAAAGAGAGACTGGCACAAGGAGAGTGCAGATGTCAATATACCTGACACCGGTGCCATCTCACTTAGATATTTGTGTTCTACTCTGAAGATTTATGCGTCAAAGGGTTACAAATAATTTAGAAAGAATTCTAAGAGAACCCACTGTAATGGTGCATGGTCTTGTTTTAAAAATATTAAGAACTCATTCACTAAACTGCAGGGCAAAACATTTCATATGCTGTCAACATGGAGGAGTGATATTTGTCCAGATACATACAGCGGTTGTGGGAATCCACACAGTGGGTTGTAGTAGTATTTAGGGTAAAGTTTTTTAGTTTTTAAAATCTCCAACTTTATTGAACCAAAGGCTTTCATTATCCAAGGCCTCCAATTTATTATTGGGTTGAATTATGTTTCTAGGGCCAGCATGTTCAATCAAAAGGCTTGTGACTTGAATCTGAAAACTGGAAATATTTTTTTTTAAATATACTTTTCAGAGAATTGAGTAGATATGAGAAAATGACATCCGGTGGACACAGAATTAAACTGTAAAACTGAAGTGAATTTAAAATGCAATGGCAAAATTTAGGCTAAAGTGGCCAAACTGTGACTATAGGTGAGTTGGAAAAAATGTTTCATGTCAGTTAATTTAGCCAAAATTTTGCCTTTTTTATATTTATTAAAATACATTATCTATTTATTGTTATTATTTAATTATTATTATTATTGAATACATAGCAACACAGAACGCTTTGAATGTAAGTAAGGCTATCATGAAAAACAAATAAATGACATTACTAGGTTTACAAAAAGCAGACTACCTGCTGCCACAACGTGTTTATACGGCTTGGAGAATGGATAGAAATTTACATAATGATAGCTGCATAGAATACATGCACAGAAATTATAATCTATACTTTGTAGGTTAGAAACACAGTATTGTGGTTAAAGGCACATTCAAAGTGAATTTCTCATTTAAAGTCAAAATAGATGAATTGGAAAAACAGGGTTATTTACTTAACTGAGAATTCAAGGAGAATTTCAAACATAAGGTCAAAATAGCTGAAATGAAAAAAAATATCAAATTATTTCTGCTACTTTTGCCTTAAATTTGACATTCACTTTGAAATCTACTTCAGTAAATAGCCATGTGACTTCCAAAACAGCTTATCAGTGCATCTTAGAATTTGGGATTTATTTTGTAACTACCAAGTTAGCAGTTTTTTGTTTTTAAATATAAAAATATATTATATATACTTGACCTAAATTTTGCAAGTTGGTTGTCACAACTTACTGTTTAGCAAAAAAAAAAAAAAAATGACATAATTATTGCTACTTAATTGCCAACCCATATCATCTTACTACAGCTTACTGTTTAGTAGACTTGTGTAACATGAAAAAATCAGGTTCATGTGACTTGATTAACCTGATAAAAAAAAAAATTTGCGGGAGGGCGCAATTCAGTTTAGTCCTTGTGGCATTTCAGTTTAGACAAATTTCGTCTATGTGACCGTTTCGAGGGAAAACTATTTGGACGAACCAAAATAATGCAAAACTTGGTAAATATAAACGTAGTATAAATGTTATGTATATATTTTTAAGTACACTGATTTGTTTTGCAGATGATGTAAAAACCATATAAACATATATATATAAATAGGAAAAACAGGAAGAGCAATAAAAAACAACATATTTTCATATATTTATATAGATTTATAAAAAATATAGATTTTTTTTCTGCTCCTCCTTTTTTTCTCTGTTGCTCACTTATCACTTCATCTGTGAATGACATCAACATTTAGTGACTGTCCTCAAACCATTAATCATCTTTTTGATCAATCATCTTTTTTTTAGAGTCAATGATGGAAATTCGAATCAGGAATAAAACAAAACAGTTCGTCCATTAGCCGTTTTGTTTAGCTTGTGATTCGATATAGAGTTTCCGAGTTTGCGTTTTCGGAGATATTTGCCAAAAATTTGTACGAATAGCAATTTGTTTGAAATGCACAAGTCTGCTTATTAAATAAATCCATACCTCAAATCACAGCACCCAGATTATAGTATTAAAGTGAACAATGAAATAGCTTATAAAATAACAATTTTTTACTACATATTTTGGGGATTTGTTTGTCTGCGTAGAGTTAAAAATGATGGATGCCACTTTTGCTAAATAGCTACTGCATAAATATAGGTTTAAATTTGGAAAGGATGACCTAAATTACAATAATATTTAAGATACCAGTTAAATCTGCCCCAGAAAGAAAATTCTTATCACGATTTATTTATAGAGAACCAGCATATCATAAAATCATAAAAATAATGATATAATTAGATATCATAACCTGGTGGGCAGCAGATAACAGATGCATTAAGTTAATCATTTGAAACATACTGAAGGTGTTTAAATATTAGGAAACTGTGTATATTGTAATTGACATTATACAGTAAATAAGACAGCAAGACAAGAATGTAGACATTATATTGTTATATATACAGTATATATTTCTTAGAGCAATCTAAATATATACATTATGCACAGACAGACACATACACACACAAATACAGACACACATACCTATATGTGAGTGTGTGTATATATATATATATATATATATATAGCTATAAATATATCTATATCTATCACAAAATTTAGAATAGTGCAAAAAGCTATCAGATTTTAATAGATCAAACACATATTATGTGTGTATTTGATGCACACTAATTGTCATTTTTATTTTGCATGATGTCCCGTACAGTTGGCATTGTTTTAGATTAAGTCTTGATTAAAAGGATTAACGGATTTCTAGCTTGCCACAAAAATGTAATTGCTTGTAACTGGAAATCTACCCTGTTATCCATCCCCACCCCCTCCGCGGCCCCAGTTGGTGCTTGACTCTCTTGCTTCCACATGCAGTTACAAAGAAATGGTCCACAAGCTTCAAGGTACCTCAACCAGATTTCTTAACATTTGGGCCAGTTGGGATTTCAACTGCTCCGGCAACCTGTTCAAGGACCCCAGCCAGTCTACTGTGGCTTCTCCTGACCCTTCTTTGTCTTCATTGCCTCCTTTCTTTTTATAGCATTTTTATAACTTGACATGTCCAGATGCTTGTCTACATTGTATGATGCATCATGTTCTTTTGTGATATAATGAACATTATTCCAATATTTGTATTGTGTTTCCCAGACATTGTATGGCTACTGAATTGTTTCAAGAAACATTCTACATTAAAAACGGCTTCACAATTTAGATTACAAATATTGGCCACTATGGTGCAATAAAATTAACATTTGTATTAATTGTATGGTTTCAAATGGAACTAATATAGTGCAGAAATTAATTATCACTCTAACCCCTTGTCAAGCTTTATTTTTATTTATTTTTTAAAGTTGGTTTTCAACTTCCCAAGACTCATTTGTATTTAATCACTGAACAGTAAATTGTGGTGAATCGTAAAATGAATTGTAAAATTGAGGCTAAAAATAGTCAAGTTGTACCTATAACAGAATTTAAGAATTTCTCCTCTGTTTCGAGAAAAAAAACCAATTTGCTTTAATGGAGATTTTTGTAACTTGGCTGTATTAGTCATTATTTGAAAGTTGATGGTCTAATCCCCACATCTCACTATTTATTGCATAAATCAGACTGCTGAGTGAATAAATCCTAAAGCAAATTAAGACTGATTGCAGTTTGAATAGGTAAGCTAATGTTTTGGATAAATGCATATTTCTCAGCTGAAACGAACATCAAATCAACTCCAAATTGTTTTGCTTTCAACTGAAAATTAAATCAAATGTCTATTTTTTACTCTTTTCAAAACATAGTCAGCTTTATCATAAATAAACAGTTTGGAATACCATCTGACTCTGCCTGGGCAATTTAAAGGAATCCCTGGAGGTTTGTTCTGTGAAATTGAGAGACTGGATGAAAGCAATATCAGATATAAACTGTATAATGACCCTGATGTATGTCATATTTAGATTTATATTTCAGATCTATATCATAGAGTCACAAATTTGAAGTATTGCAAGTATAAATAGCTAAACAAACATAGGTAAATGCATACATAAATCACAAAACAAACATAAATATATGCCTATATAAGCCAATCTACAGTTTGTTACTCGTAAAACAGTAAAAAAAAAAAAGATTAAGAAAAATACAAAAACAAACCAAACGTGCTTAACATTTTATGTCTACTGTGCTAAACAGAAAATTGTGGTGACTTCAGAATCAATTTGTAAAATTTAAGACAAAATATTCAAGATGGAAATAAAACTGTAGTTCATATGATCTTATTTTTCTCTACTAGGTTGGACTAAGCTTTGCAAGTCAAGTCAGAAGTTGGGCTTTAGTTAATGAACGTGTGTGTGTGTGTGTGTGTGTGTGTGTGTGTGTGTGTGTGTGTGTGTGTGTGTGTGTGTGTGTGTGTGTGTGTGTGTGTGTGTGTGTGTGTGTGATCTTTAAATGCAGCCTCATCACATATATTTCCACGATTGGCTTAACACTTTGTACCAGCTGCTGCCATTTTCATTCAGCCTGAGCTCCCTACCCACCATATCATTACTGGAAGAGGGTCTGAATTAAATATAACTGCTGTGTTGGAGTGCAAATCTCATTATTTTACACTGACAGACTGGGACATGTAAGATTATTTGCTGCTCTACATTTAAAGGAACTCTAGCTCCAACCCTAATTAATATAGTATGACATAGTACTATTTAAAAGCACATTTTGATATCTATCTATATATCTATTTATTTATAAAATATTTTACAAGGAAGGATACATTGAGATTTCTCGTGTTTTCAAGTATGTCCTATCGGTCTGTAATCTATCTATCTATCTATCTATCTATCTATCTGTGTTATCGATCTATCTGTCATTATCTATCTATATTTTTGTGTCTATCTATCTATTTATCTATATGTCTGCCTGTCTATCTATCTGTGTTTACCTATCTATCTATCTATCTATCTATCTATCTATATATCTCTGTGTTTTTCTATCTATCTATCCATCTATCTGTGTTTACCTATCTATCAATCTATCTATATTTTTGTGTCTGCCTATCTATATATCTATCTATCTATCTATCTATCTATCTATCTATCTATCTATCTATATCTGTGTTTATCTGTTTATCTAGCTATCTATCTATATCTGTTTATCTAGCTATCTATCTATCTCTATCGATCGATCGATCTATCTATCTATATATATAAATCTATCTATCTATCTATCGATCTATCTGTCTGCCTGTCTGTCTATCTATCTCTGTTTGTTTATCTATTTATATATCTCTGTGTTTATCTGTTTATCTATGTATCTGTGTTATGTATCTATCTATCGGTCATTATTTATCTGTTATGTATCTATCTATCTATCTGTCTGCCTGCCTGCCTGTCTGTCTATCTATCTCTGCTTGTTTATCTATCTATCTATCTATCTATCTATCTATAAATCTCTGTGTTTATCTGTTTATCTATCTATCTAAAGTTGTTTATCTATCTATCTATCTATCTATATATATTTATAAATCTATCTATATATCTATCTATCTATCCATCTATCTGTCTGCCTGTCTGTCTATCTATCTCTGTTTGTTTATCTATCTATCTATTTATCTCTGTGTTTATCTGTTTATCTATCTCTGTGTTATGTATCTATCTATCGGTCATTATTTATCTGTTATGTATCTATCTATCTATCTATCTATTTATATATCTCTGTGTTTATCTGTTTATCTATCTATCTAAATCTGTTTATCTATCTATCTATCTATCTATCTATCTATATCTGTTTATCTAGCTAGCTAGCTATCTATCTATATCTTTGTGTTTATCTATCTATCTATCTAATATTGCAGTCTTTTTAGCTATCAACTAATCACGAAATGTAAATACTAAGGTAAATAGGTAAATATGTTGGTAATATGTTGGTAGAGAGTAATCTTTAGAGAGCACCTTTTTCATGCAAGTTGTATCAATAATAATATCTTTAAGCAGATTTACAATATATATTTTACCTCTCTCCCGTCCAACCTTGGCTAAATTTAGTTTTGCATTACTTTGATAATCCTCTACTCCAGCACCTTGGAGGAAAACAAATTGTTCCCCTGGGCTAGGATCAGCCCCTCTATATTATTATAATTATTGGCATTTATATAGTGCCAACATATTCCGCGGTGCTCTAAAATATTTTAAAAAGGCGAAATTTAACAATACATGCAACAATTACAAGCTATTACAGGAACAATAGGTTAATGAAGATGCTGCTAAAATGAGCTTATAATCTTGAAGAGGTGAAGTATAAAAAACACAATACTAAAGGGCAGAATGGGGGATAGAAACCAATGGGAAAGGTGTGAAAGCTGAGAAAGTAGAACTGGCAGGTGAGAGTGGAGTGTGGCCCTTTAAGAGAGAGCAAGAGGCAGATTTGTGACATGGAAGTTACTCTGGGAGGCAATAAGCTTTTCTGAAGAGATGGGTTTTGAAAGACATCTTAAATAATTTAAGACTAGGGGAGAGTCTGATGGGGGTAGGCAAGCTGGTCCAAAGGAAAGGAGCCACTCAGGAGAAGTCTTGCAAGTGAGAGTTAGCAGTAAGGGTGCGAGCAGCGGACAGGATTAGGTCACCAGCAGAGCAGAGAGACCGAGAAGGGATGATACTTATCTATGAATTAGTGTATTAGGATTCAGAATGATGGACTCTTCTAATATAAGAGTCTCTGTGGCTTATAGTATGATGGTAGTATTCCATCATCCTTGGAGGGAGATGAGGGCAGGATGGCCTTGAGCATACTGCAGGCTGCAATAGTGGTCTGTAAGATTCTGTATAGTACAGATATCTGGCATTCCCCAAACCCATATACTTACTGTGTGTGGTGACTTCTGCTTTCCCAAACATCCCATCAAGTTCCTCACAAAAGTCCATAAGCAGGTTATCTGATCATATTTTTGTATCTATTTTTTCATGCGGCAAACATTGTTTCTATATTAATATTTTGCACTCAGTCTGGAAATAACAAGATAAATAATACCACAAATCTCTAATACTTTCTGTCCCCCAATATTTTATTTTACATATCTCTGGACAACAATCTATGCAAAAACTTTGGTTTTGCCTTAAAACAGGGTGTCAGCTAGTCAGCCAAGATTTCAACTAAATGTCACTATATATATTTTAAATGAAAAAACAAACACTATAGTGAATGAGTTAGGTGTTTAGGACACTATAAGACTATAATGGAGGCTGCTTGAGTGCAATCAAAATCTGTTATACCAAATGAAAAGAAAACAAATATACCTGCTGCTATACACTTTATCATAGAAATGAAATATACTTTTTCTAATACTTTATAAAGTCATCAATGTTCTTATCAGTATGATCACAATATAGATAAGTCGATTAATATATCCATTCAAATACAAGGTGTAACTAGTCATTATATTTTTCTGTTATAAATATGGACTGGGCTATGATAAATCGGTTCAGAAGAATAAATATCTCATTAATAAACATGCACAGACTTAGTGGCAGGTTTGGCTATATCAGGCTTGGTACTGCCTTGTACTTAGATCAGACACTGTGTATCTAGTTTGTTATTTCAGCCTGTGTGTTATAATGCCCATATAGTCAGCACCGACCCAGGTCTCACCCACGTGCTGTGACTATCACACAGGGCTAACTGGCTACCTTGCCCCATGGCAGGCTGTGCTTCTGTCTGTCACCATTCAATGCAGAGCAGGAGTACATAATACCTGGTATTATAGAGCAGCACAGCCATTTACAACTCACCCCAGCAAACTCTCTTGAAGACATCAGACACAATGAAACTAACAAATCCCAGATGTGAAGCAAAGATTATAACATGTTACCCTAAAGACCCACACATAGACAGCTAAAAATATGCAAACCCCAGTTACTTTGTTCATATTTTCCACTGTTGAGATTGAGGGGGAGTTTAAACTTTTTTTTTTTTTCCAAGATAATTATCAAAGAGAAAGCGAAATTCATTTAACCCTGTGTTGACTGGATGTTTGTTTTTTAAGAAAAGCAGGCATCTGACATATAAACAGGGATCCAGACCAGGACATTTATATTCATGAGACTACAAAGTGTGTGATCTTCATGTTATCTTATCACTTGTTTATTCCAAAGATGTTTGTTCCCCAGACCCTTTCATTTAAGGAGAAACAAAAAGATATGGAGACCCATGCATTTTATTTTTATTTTTTTATTTTAGTATTAATTAATTTATATCAGCTTTGTTCAAGTAAATTAAAACAAAGCCATATCGGTTTTTGGAAACAGTAACCAGTAAAATGTGTCTACTTTAAATTCGAAGTAGGGAATATTAGAATAAGATTTACAGTGTGAGTTGTTTCATTATCTCGCTATTGCAAAGACTGAATCATTGTTAGTGAACAATAATATATATATATATAATACAAATCTGAGATGTCCTTTATTAATATAGAGCTATTCATGAGAGATTACATTTGTAGTGTACGTGTGGGTACAGATTCCAAACTCATAAGTACTAACTAACTGGGAAAAACATAAACACATTCTTAATGTATTAAATCTGTGTACTATTCGGTTGGGATACATATTCGGATTCAAAATTATTATATATAGATATATATATATATATATTTATATATATATATATATATATATATATATATAAAATCTATATGTATACATATATTATATATTGTGTGTGTGTGTGTATATATATATATATTGTACTGTATGTATCTTACTTTTGAATATATAGTATCACTTTTCACAGATTTTATATATATATATATTGTATATATAATATATATATGTAATATATATAATATATATATAACATCAAACCATTTATATTTAATCTTAAATAGTTATTGGACATTTGTACAAAGCACATTAATATATAATTCCATTAAAAAGTTAAAACTGTATAACCCATATTCCTCTGTACGATTTAGTGGAATTGTTTATTTGATTTAATAACCATATATGCCTTTGGTGGGTATTTTAGAAATAATATTGTATTTCAGAGTTGGAATCACCAGTGTAAAATTCTTCAATTTATACAAAGTCAGAACAAGATTTGACATGTGATTCTAAATATTCATTTTATTCCAGTGTGTAGAGAGAAGATTTAAAGACCATGTTTCCCTGTTTAATACATTTCGAAGCTGGGAATATATTGGAATGTAGGGGGATATTTTAAACAGAGCATTGTTTAAATAGCTAAAATAGACTTTATAGTGCAGACATTTTACTCTAACAATAAAAATATAAATTTATATATTTTTTAAAAAAAAGCAAATAAGAAGACACTTATGTGCGTGAACGATGTATAAACAGTTTTACATGTAATTTAAGCAGTATTACAGAATATTTAATTATGCAGCACACTATAACTTTAATAAATAATAAGGCGCTATTGTTTTTACAGAAAAAAAAGTTATATATATTCTTTCTTTTTATTATTTTTTTATTTTGTTAACCAGAGGAATACCTGTAGATTTTCACTCGTTGTCCTGTGTGCGATGGGAGAAACCCGTATTACACAATTTTTTCATAGTTTACACCAGTTTTGTCCCACTTAAAATATATACACAATAATATTTAACAAAAGTGCATATTTTTCAATTTGAGATTTCCTAATTAGGGTAATTAATGGCAGAAATATAAAGTGATACAATAACTATGAGTAACAAAAAGAAAGGTGATATAATAAATGCATCATTGGATAAATATCATAGTCTTTAAAGTACAGCTATTCATGTAATTAAAATATATATTTCATCAAATTGGTATGCAAATAATAAAGACAAAGTGAGTGATTTTGTCTGTGTGAGTCAGTCATACAAAAAAAATCAGTCGTACAAATAACTGTTTTTCTTTCAAAGATGAATGTCAGTATGCTTAAACTTAGATTTTAATTTCAGACTATTAAAATGGAACATGTGTACCATGATACATTAGTTAGTATATGTATGTCGAAATAAATATGTGGGTGTATAAAATATCTAGGTTCAGAACAGTTATGCAAATCTAAACCCAACTGGCAATATTTGTTCTAGAATGTAGCTATTATTAGTAGTAATAATAATGATAATGAATATATTACCATGAAACATAAAAATGATTATACACTAAGTAACAGAACACTAACACTGCATTATTATAATGTGTTTTATTTTATTTTTACTAGTGCTTATGCTGTAAAAACTTACCAAAATTTGTAACATTTTCTTTGCTAAATGCATAATTAAAGAATTAATTCATTGATTCGTTGAGGATGAAATAATCAAAGTGCATTTGTACAGATCTGTGACATTCAAAAAGTATTTAATTATTTAAATGCTAAAATTTTTACCCCCTTTTCTTACCCTAATTTTATTGAATTCACACCCTTGAAATACAGTCATAAAATATATGTGGCGCTATATGTGAGTATTTTTTTGTGAACAAGACCAGATAGATAGATAGATAGATAGAATGTTAGATAGAGTTGTGATATTTAATATTCTTGCAAATTAAAATCTGTCCACACGAAGTCCAGTCCTGTAAAATATCTGAACAAGCAGCCCTAGCAGTTATTGGAGTTTCCAGGTGAAAGATGTGTTACTTGGTGCCCTGCCCCCCCTCTGTTCCCCCCGCTACTCTCCATTGGCTCCCTGGTTAGTTTGACATCAGACACTGAGATCTATATAAAGTCTCTACAAGGATGCAGAAGGGTTAAGTGAGCGGAGGAGCTTGAGCCCGGATGAAGCTTGTTATTGCACTCCAGATTTTGTATCCTTTATAATCTTAAATATACATTTACTGGCTTAGCTAGTGAGCCTGTGAGCTTCTGGATCACAAACTTGCTGTGCTCCCATGAGGAAGGAGAACTTGGACTCTGAAGGTGTTTTCAAACTTTTCAACAAAGGGCTCGTCATGGGGTCATACTAAGGAGAAGCAGGAATCAGGTCTGGAGAGCAGAGAGCTGTATTTCAGGACAATTGGAAACATTTAGGAGATATTTTGCAGACCATGAACATAATAAGCAGCTACCAGCACCACCATATGATGCCAGAACCCTTCATTTTCACGCCAGGGTCGAGATGTCACCAGGAGAGACCTTTCTTCCAAGGTTGGGTCCTGAATCCAGGAGAGATGTCCCCGGAATTTGCAGCCCAACCTTCTTACAGCCCTGAGTATGGGTCAGTGGGACCACCCCAAGCAAGCAACCGGCTAGAGGCCCTAGGGGGGAGACTGGGGAGGAGGAAAGGAATCCCCCCCAAAAAAGAGAGGAGAAGAACTGAAAGTATCAACAGCGCGTTTGCAGAGCTCAGAGAGTGCATCCCCAATGTACCAGCAGACACCAAGCTGTCCAAAATAAAGACCCTCAGACTGGCCACTAGCTATATTGGCTACTTAATGGATGTGCTGGCCAAAGACAATGAGGTGGGAGCCACAGAAGGATTTAAAGCTGAAATCAAGAAGGTGGATAGCAGAGAGAGTAAGAGGAAGAGAGACACGGTGAGTAAACAGAGTGTTACATGTAGAGAGAGTTAGGGGAGAAGGGAGAGAATAAAAGAGGGGACTGGGAGAAAGTAGGAGAAACAGAAAGAAAGAATTGTAGATGGGGGAGAAGATACGTAAAGGGAAAACAGGGGAATGAGGAGGAGAGAGAAGTTTTGTTAGCTATTAAAATTTAAAAAATAAACACCCATAATAAGCAGTGACATATAATAATGATTATACACTGCATAACAGAACATTTAATAACAGTGCAATGTCATAATAGTATCACTATACACAGATTACAGAATGTACAATATAATGCATTCTTATAGACTGTCTGTCGATCTATCCATCTGTCTATCTGTCTATCTATCTGTCTATCTATCTATCTATCTATCTATCTATCTATCTATCATCTATCATATTACTTTTACTAAGATTGTTGTATGTAGTTATATGTGTATAACTGGGTTTGATCTATAAATTGTTATGTTTTCTGTAGTGTAATATTTTACTATAAAACCCTATGACTACCGCCATTGTACTTTTGAATATATTAACAAGTTTAATATAATCAAACAATCCCTGTTTTAATGATTATTTGTATGATGATTAGGTAACATAAGATCCATAACTGATCAGTTATAAGAACATTGTAACATTGTAGAACTGTATACATTTGTGACACGGGGGAAACTGCATGGGAGAAACGGCCTATTTTATATTTATACATTTGGGATATTTATTCGCTATCAGGCTAATAAATAAACTTGCTATATTTTATTTCCTGGAAATGGGATGGAATTGCCCAACATAAACTGATAAATTGAGATTATTTTCTTCCCAACAATTAAAAAAAAAATGAAAATAAGGAATACAACCAAGTGGCTTCAGTGTTGAAGTCCCTATCAGCAAAGTTGCATTATATTTAATATATACAACTATTAATAAAATGTCTGATCGCTTAGAAAGAAAAACACATTCATGACATTTTTTTTTCTTGTTTATACAGATATAAGTGTTTCCTGCAGGATATTTTATTAAGCCCGTTCATTCCTTACAATAGAAAACATACAAAAACTAAATATTTACTTGGACTGTGGTGAACGTAGTCCTCTCTCGTGTCATGTATATCACTAAAAGTTTAATAATCATTTAAATAATTGTTTAGAATTATTCAGACATAATATAAAACATTCTCTGTAATTCTCCACTAATAAAGCTATGGGATTTGAAATCTTAAAGAAACAGAATGATTAATTTATCAACTCTTGTATATATCAGCATTGTTTTCCCTGTTAATTCCTTGCCGTTATATATTCCCATTATATAATTGTAAAGCGCTGCGTAATATGTAATAATAATAATAATAATAATAATAATAATTTGTGTCTTTTCAGCAGAGTGAAGGATTCTGGGGAACGGTACCCTCTGGAGAAAAGAAATTAAAGGGAAGAACAGGGTGGCCCCAACAAGTCTGGGCCTTAGAACTGAATCCTTAAATCTTTTAGGAATCAATCCAATGCACTGTTATTGTCCGGCTAATCAGAGATTTAAGAAAATATGTCCACTGAGCACTCTTCTGGCTGGGTTGGTGGGGTTCTTGGGGAGATCTGTATTTATGTGCAATGTTTTAAATGTTTTGTATATAGATATATATATGTATTTGCAATATTAGGGCAAAAACTTTTTTTTTAAGAGCAATGAGGTTTGTACACAAAAAAATAAATAAAATTTAAATAATTAAAAGTTGCAAAATTTGCATGAACATTGAAATCACCTTCAAAGGATCAGTTTGTAACAAAAGAGCAGACAGTGTGTTTATCTGAACAATGTTATTTTGTTTAGATTTAGGTTTTCCACTGTGACTCAGGGATTAATTTGTTCCTTGGAGGTGACCCAAAAATGTTACCTGCTTGATTCTAGTCTATCAAAATAATAATAATTCTAATAGTTTTCAAGTTTTCACATTGATGGATTATATTTTATATTAGGTACTTTTATTTGCAATGCTGTGCAAAATTTGCTAAGTCAAGGCAGCAGCCATTTAGCAAATTCTGGAAAAAACAAAAAACTTGGTGTTAAATGTGCAATTTCTAACAAATGTATGTGTGTTCTCAGACTAAAAGGCAGATGTGTAGATGTTTTCATTAATACTTTTGCAGAACTAGAACACACGCACAAATATGTGTGTGTGTGTTCTAGTGATTGTATATTGTATTTTTTTATTATTTTGATTTTATTTTTTTTCCAATTATTTCTGTCATTTATTTTTGGTTTTGTGGCTGAAATAGACTGTTTCAGGTGCATTGCACTGTATCTGCCAAGAACACATAAAATGATCTCTAAATTAGTAGCAAAGTGTTGATATTTTTAGGAGTGCTGATTTCCTCTAAGAAAGGGGCAGGGTGTTCTGCTCCCATATATTCTGTCCTAACAAGCTTTCTTTTTATGAGTGATTACTTATTCTGCATTTCCACCCCAGTTTAGCAGAATATATTTATATATAATTTTCATTTTGTACATAATAAACTATTTTTCAGTAATGAAAATGATGAATGCATTTAACTACCTAGCTGTGTGAATTTACTGTAAAATGTATATGCTACCTCATATTTCCATCACTTCCTAGCAGGTTTAACTTGCCAAAAAAAATATTTATGTTGTTTGAAAATAAATTTCTTTTTCGATTTTCTTAAGAAACCTACCACTGGCTAGTTGCAGCTTTCTGACTTTTATTAATGTGGCTTTTTATGCTGTTAAAGCTGTGCTATATCCTGGGGGGTCGTTAAAGAGTTATTTATAATTAGAGAAAAAATATATTAATGCACTCAGTAAATATATAACAAGGATTGGTGGATCTGGGGGAAAAAAAGTCTTGTCCTTGTGCTAAGAAAGACAGACATACAGATCTAGACATACAGACAGATCTAGAGAAACTGAATGGATAAAACCACAAAATACAGACTAATTCATGTCTTTATTTATTGAATACATACTTCAATAAAGGTCCCTGCTTAGGACAAAAAAGGAATCTCTTCTAAAATTCTACTTTGTTAAGATCTGTGCTTACAGATATATGCATACACCTATATCATTATCCCTGATGAATGTACAATATTTGAAACGTATGGTTATAGCCTTGTGGACTGAATCATTGAAGTATCTGTGATGTGTGAAAACTGGGTGCATTGTGTGCGCTCATGTCAGTGTTTGTGTCAGATAGATGTTTTCATGTCTCATCTGTGTACTCAGTGGGGAAATGTTAAGTGTAAACAGATCATACAGACAATACGGGAGCATATATATGTAATAAGTAATATATTACAACAATATCAATATTTAGTTACATTATATAAATCTGACTTAGCCTGAAACACCCAATTGCTTAGCTGCAATTTAAAAGGTGAAGAATAATATGCTTTTAAAGTACTTCTGCGTATACAAACAGTAATATGAGCTTGCTTTATTACTGTATAATATTATCATCCTATTATATAAAATCTATGGTACTATTATAATTATTAAGTAATCAGTGCACCCATAGCATCACAATTAGTGCAGTAGTGCTATCCTTTTGGGGTATTGTTGTGTGCTAGACGTTTCTGGTGAAGCACATATTATTTATTATATACTAGTTGTACGTGTGAGTATATTATAAATCATTGTACACCAGTGACTACCAATTGAGACACAGATACTTCTGGCTGGCAGACAAATATATACATGAAACACACTCATCTAAACAACACACTCCAATGCAGCAACACCCATGGGGAAATATTCAGTATTTTGGTCTGCACAGAGATCTCCATCATAAAAGTTAAAATTTTAACCTTTACAAAGTTCATGGTAAATGTTTTGTACCTAAAAAGCTGATCATTTAATATGTTCTGCCGTATTAGATTCGCAGTGTGCCAAAACTCAACTAACTGTATTGTAGCTTAAAAAAATAAAATTGTTTGTCTGTCTGTGTGTCTGCGTGTGTCTGTGGGTCTATCAGTCTGTAGTTTGAGGTAAGACTGCTGAGTAGATACATCTAGTAAAGAATATAAAACTATATACACGTTTGTAAAATGTCTATAACCATTGAACAAATGTTGCTTTTAATCGGCATCGATGTGAAACCTGTATGTGTTGTTAGGTCTGTCTATCTGTCTGTCATTTTTCTGTTGCTAAATATCTATACTTTCTAAAGCAGCTATCTATTGTTGTGTTTGTTTAAAGGCCATAGAGACAGTGAAATGGTTAACGTGCTGCTGCTATTCGATGTGTGAGTTTAATGTCCTCCTGGGTATAAGTTACTGTTTATGTGACGGGGTCCCCAGAATCTTGCCCCCAGTCCCTGTATCCAGCCCATCTCTGGCTCAGCCAGAGCAGGAGAAGGATATGGAGTGATCTGAACAGGCAGACACCTTATTAATGCATTCAGACTTAATCCAGATTGGAAACAAATAAAACCACAACTTGTAAATCCGTCAATTAACTTTTATACTTCGGCCCCTGCTCAATCTGACATAAAGCATGTGAGAAGGGCAGGAGAGGAGACAGTAACATAAAGAGGCACCGAATTAAACAAGAAAAAAAGGAAATGGAGGTAACAAATGAAGAGGTGTGTGAGAAAGAGGGGGCTGTGGGAGGAAGAGGGAAGGAGATAAAAGGGGAAAGAGACTGGGTGTATTCACTAAGCTGTGAGTTGTAGTAAATTCACAAATTAATTCCCAAATCTGAGCAGAACAGATGATTTGAATCCTTCTCCAAATACAGTCACAGACTGTCTGTTAAAGTTTAAATTGTGCAGTTTGGTTTTCCGTTTACTACAACCCACTGTTTGGTGAATACACCCCTGGCATGAATAGAGTGACCTGGGGTGTTTGTGAGAGGCATGTATCATTCAAAAAGAAACACTTTCATTATTAGCATTATCAAGTGGATTAACTGCTTTATAGCTGCAATAGATGGTTTGCATTTGCATCAGTGGTGAAACACAGCTCTTTTAATAGTAGCGATTTTCACTAACGAGAAAATTGTCAAGAATTGAATTTAAAGGGATAGTCCAACTTTTTTTTTGTAGAACACTGTTTTTGGATGGGGTAACCATTGCTTGCTTACCAAGACCAAGTTCTCCCTGCAGCCCAATCCTCTCCCAATTACATCACACCCTTTCACTTTTGATGGGAGAGCAATGTTCCTGAGCTGGGGCTAAGCTGAGGACTTTGGCAGCATGGAGGGGGGCCACCATTGATCCTCTGTTGCCAGCACGCTTGTATATATTAATGACAGACAACAAATATGCACAGAATTCACATTAGCCAGCCCGGAATGATGTTGGAGGAAGACTTGCACCTCTGGCATGTTCTTTAACTCTCTATGTGCAGGGATTCTCACTGAAGTGGCCATGGTTCTTGAGGTAACCCTTTGAAAGTTCATTTTAAATTCAAAGTTAAAATAAGCGAATTGGAAAACTTTCCACAAAAGCTTTGCTTCCGTTTCGTCTTCTTTGACTTGAAATTTGAAATGAATTTTGACAATTCTAAGTAAAGTAGGAATAATGCAGAACAGAAAAAAGAATTGCAGATTGATTATATTGCAATAGATTAATTTAGTTATGTTAAACTAAATACCGGGTTTCCCATTTAGTTTTATTAAAAAGGATTACTGAATTAATGGAGATATGTTTATCTCTTGCAATGCAGTGGGCATAAAATAATTTTGTAAACAATGCATTAGTCATTTTGTAAAAAGAACTAAACATTTTTTTTTTTAAATGTAATTTTGCAGACCTTCTTACTTTTAGATACTCCTTCAGCAGCATTAATGAGGTACCTGAACATTCAGCACATGTATTATTATTATTATTATTATTATTATTATAGCGCCAACAAATTCCACACTGAAGAAGTGTGTTTTCAAAGATTTTTTGAAGGAGTGGAGACTGGGTGAAAGTCTAACAGAGAAGGTGCAGCCCTGGAGAAGTCTTCGGCAGAGCGCAGGGGCCTAAATGGGACATACTTGTGTATAAGGGAGGATACATAGGTGGTAGCAGCATTATGTAGGGACTTGTAAGCATGCACCAGAATCTTAAATTGAGCCTATATCTAACTGAAAGCCAATGTAGGGACTGCCAGAGGGGGAGGCATGGGAGGTGCAGGCGAACAGGAAAATGAGCCTTGCTGCCGCATTCGTTATATATTGCAGCGGTGCAAGGGGATTGCAGTAGTCAAGGCGAGAAAGAACAGTGGCATGGACCAGCACCTTAGCTGTGTCTGGTGTTAAATGGTATTAAATAGGGGCGGATGAAAGATGAATGTAACTAAATGGAGGTTACATTGTGACTAAATGGGACTGTTGGGTGGTTGACTTTAAAGATTATTAACTTGATTAAATCTGCCTTCATATGTGTACAGCATCTCAAGTACATTTGGCTTACCCATTTATGTAGGAACATCTTCCTAACTGTAGATCATTTCCATTTGGATTTCTATGGTTTTTTTTTCTTGCAAAGCCTGGACAAAATGTATATTAGCAAGGTAAGCAGTTAAATGATCTTCATGATTCAAGTCCCTCTTGACAAGGTTAAAGGGATAGTATGGGCACCATAACAACTTCATCTACAATAAGTTGTTATGGTAACAGGAGGCCCCCAGGTGCACTCTTACCTTCAGGGATTAAACTGTTCTTGAACTATTTAACCCCAGAGTTTCCCCCAGCACTGTTTAATGCCTGAATTTAAGAATGCACCACAGGGCCTCATAGCCATAACAACTTCAATGTTGAAAAATAGAAGGAAATCCAATATAGTGTTCCTTAAAGCAGCACTGTTACCCCCACCCCTCCAAAACTTTAGTATTTCCTAAATATAGAATCTTTACAAAGTACTCACTGGAAATCCAACCTACTCAAAAGATATACTGAGACAAAGTAGTGTCAATCCCACAGCCTTCACCAAAGATGACTGCAGGGCCATTGGCTCTATATATGATGGATCCCTGCAGTCCTTGCAGCTGACATCGGCTCCTGGCAGCTGCAGTGCCTGGAGCTGAAGATGAGTGCCAGGAACAGGATGGCAATAGTGGCTGTAGTAGGTACATAGTGTAATAAGGGCTGCAGTGGGTGCATGGGGTTAAGAGGGGCTGTAGTGGGTGCAAGGGGTAATAGAGTCTGTATTTGGTGTATGGAGTAATAGGAGCTGTAGTTGGTGCAGAGGTAATGTGTGCTGTAGTGGGTGCAGGGGTAATAGGGGCTATAGTGGGTGCAGAGGGTAAGAGGAGCTGTATTAGGGGCAAGGGTGAAAGGGTCTGTAGTAGCTGCAGTTGGAAAGGGGTTGTAGTGAGTGCAGAAGTGATAGGGGCTATAGTGGGTGCATTGTGAAATATTGGCCGTGGTGGGTGCATGGTAAGAGGGGATGTAGTAGGTGCAGGGGAGGGAAAGGGGCTTTAGTGGGTGCAGAGGGGTATGGGCTGTAGTAGCTGCAGGGGTTAATAGGGGCTGTAGTGGTGCATGAGGTAATAGAGGATGAAGTAAGTGCAGGGTGGAAAGGGCTGTAGTGGTGCAGTCGGTGCAGGGGGGGAAGGGCCTGTAGTGGTGCAGTGGGTTAGAGGGGGCTGTAGAGGATGCAAGCAGTAATAGTAGCTGTAGTGGTTGCATGAGGTAATAGAGGATGTAGTGTGTGAAAGTGGTTTTAGGGGCTGCAGGGGCATAGGGACTGTAGTGCTGCATGGGGTTATAGGGGATGTAGTGAATGGGCTGTAATTGTGCAGGTGGGAAAGGGCCTGTAGTGGGTGCAGGGGGCAATAGGGGCTTCAGTGGGTAGTGTGGCATGGGGATAGGGCTTGTGGTAGGGAGTTATGTAATTGAGATGGGCGAGGGTGAAGCCATAGTGCAGGTACAGTATGTTGATGACATGCCAATGTCAATGTGTAGCTGTGTGTGTGTGTGTATGTATCTGACACACAGATACACACACACTGGCACATAGTGGCACAAAGATACATACACTGACACACAGATACACACACCTTGACACACAGTGTGTGTGTGTGTGTGTGTGTATCTGTGTGTCAAAGTGTGTGTATCTGCATGTCAAAGTGTGTGTATCTGTGTTTGTATGTGTTGGTGTGTGTCTGTGTATCAAGGTGTGTGTATCTGTGTTTCTATGTGCCAGTGTGTGTATCTGTGCATCAGTGTGTATGAATCTGACACACAGATACAAACACACTGGCACATAGTAGCACACAGATACACACACTGACACACAGGGCCGGACTGGGGATACAAAGCAGCCCTGGAAAAAAATGTATGCAAGCCCCATAAGTCATTGTGCCATGTAGAGTGTGTGTGTATATATATATATATATATATATATATATATATATATATATACATACAGCTATATATATTCTACGTTTATAAATTAGTAACTGGAGCAGGATAGTGGAGTGCAGGGAAATGTTGGTGTGTGAATGCAGATAAGAAGGGGTTGAATTGCCAGCCAGGTGTGAAACGTTATGAGCCACCTCAAATGCTTGTGCACAGTATTTGTTTTTTGAATGGTTATTTTTTTTATTTTTTTTTATTTGGGTATAAACACACACAACTTCAGTTTGTATGTTTGCGGGGGCATATTTGTATGTAGTTTGTGTGGATACAGGTGCACATATATGGAGCAGGTCAATGTGTTTGAATGTAGGGACATGTGTGTGGGGAGTCAGTGTGTGAATGCAGGGACGTGTCTGGATGTTTGATGTGCTTAAAGGTGCGTAGGTGTGTAGTAGGTCAAGGTGTTTTTGTGAATGCAGGGGTGTTTGTGTATGGTTTGCACTGTCTGGGTGAATGAAGTGGTGAATTTGTATCCCTTATTGTCTGTAGTCCATTACCATCTCCAATAGCAAGTAGCCCATTACTGCCCCATAGCTTGTAGTCCATTTTTCTCCCCTATTTCTCATAGGTAGAAGCCCAGTCTCTGCTCTCTGTAGTTAGTTGCCCATCCCCATATAGTTAATAGCCTATGTTCCTCCTCTACCCCATAGATAGTACCCAAACCCCCCTATAGTAGAAACACTCACTTCCTCTCTCCCATAGATAGTACTACATTCTCCTCTTGGCCTTGATTTTTCTCCTCAACCCATTCTCCCCCCCATAGATAACACTCAAGTCCCATTCCCCCCTAGAGAGTACCCCAATCCCCCCCATAGATAGTACCTCAATTCCCCTCCTCAGAGATAGTACCCCAATCCCTCTCCCCATATACAGTACCCCAAACTCTCTCCCTATATATACAGTACCCCAATCCCTCTCCCCATATACAGTACCCCAAACTCTCTCTCTATATATACAGTACCCCAATCCCTCTCCCCATATACAGTACCCCATGTTTCTCCCTATATACAGTACCCCAATCCCTCTCCCCATATACAGTACCCCAATCTCTCTCCCTATATATACAGTACCTCAATCTTTCTCCCTATATACAGTACCCCAATCCCTCTCCCCATATACAGTACCCCAATCTCTCTCCCTATATGTACAGTACCCCAAACCCTCTCCCCAACCCTCCTATCATAGTTGGTACCCCAATCCCCCTATAATAGATCGAACCCTAATCCCTCTCCCCATAAATGGTACCCCAATCTCCTCTAAACCCACTCCTTTAGAGAGTTACAGATTCTAATGATTTCCCCCCACTCCAGCCCTGTCCCAGTCATTGATAACAAGGACCTGTACCTGATGTAGAGCTTCATGAACTCAGCATGCTGCCTGTACTGCTTATCATAGCAGCTCCGCACCTCTTGTGCTGCCCTTTCACTCATGACGTCACTTCCCCCGGAATGAGCCGCACGGAGCTGCTCTGATCAGTACAACAGGCAGCATGAGTGCAAGTCCGTGCGGCTGCGTTCCAACCCCCGACAGAGGCTCTGCTCATAGCGCCTCTGTCGGCTTTATTACAGGCAAGACCAATTTTTCAGTGTGTATCTGCGAGCTGTGTCGGCTGCTCTCGGTGCATTGTGCGGCCGCACTGCTCGCCTCACGCAATCCTAAGGCTGGCCGTGACTGCATGCCGGCCCCAGTTGCCGCGGCCCACCGAGAAATTTCTTGGTATCCCGGTGGGCCAGTCCGGCCCTGGACACACTGTGTGTGTGGGCCTTGAACTCTTTGTCATGTTGCTCAAACCATTCCTAAAGGATTTTTCTTCAGTGTGGCAGGATGCAATATCCTGCTAAAAGAGGCCACTACCATTAGAGAACACCATTGCCATGAAGGGGTTACATGGTCTGCAACAATCTCTAGGTAAATGTTATGTGTTACAGTAAAATCCACATGAATGCCAGGACCCAAAGTTCTCTTGGTCTGCATTCTTTCCATAATGCATCCACCTGCGATCTTTTCCCCAGGTAATCAACGCACATTCACCCAGCCATTGCCCTGATCTAAAAGAAAACATGATTCATCAGACCAGGGAACCTTCTTCCATTGCTCCTTGTTCCAGTTTTGATGCTCATGTCTCCATTGAAAGTGCTTTCAGCAGTGGACAGGGGCCATCATTGGCACTCTGACCAGTCTGCGGTAACTTTGTCACATATGCAGCAAACTTCGATGCACTGTGTGTTCTGACACCTTTCTATTGTGGCCATTATGTTACGGACAAAGTTTTTCAGCAATTTGAGCTACAGTAGCTCTTCTGTGTGATCAGACCAGACAGGCTAGCTTTCACACCACACTTACATCAATGAGCTTTGGGCGCCCAAGATCCTAACTCCGGTTCACTGGTTGTCCTTCTTTTTTCACTTTTGATAGGTACTAACCATTGCATACCGGGAAAACTCCATACGACTTGCTGTTTTGGAGATGCTCAGACCTAGTTTTCTAGCCATCACTGTTTGGCCACTTCACTTTCTATCCAATATATCCCATCACTTGACAGGTGCCATTGTAGCGATATAATCAATGTTATTCACTTTACCTGTCAGTGGTTTTAAAGTTGTGGCTGATCAGTGTATAACCATATAGAGTTATTTTCACATTTATATATATATATGCATATATACTCTTTACACCATAAGCTTCACAATGAGCTGAAGTGTTAATGACATTTAGATTAATGCTTAAATTGGATTTATATAAAGTTTTGCAGACTTTGGTGACCTAATATCAAGGCTTAAAATAACTGGCTGCCTACCTCCTCGTGTCAAATAGAGGCCAGGAAGCCTGCCTGCCAATGGACATGAGTTTAGGTTTTGGTACCGCACTCAAGGCTATGCAACCTCTTGTAGTTTGAATAATAGCTTATTAATCAAGCAGTGTGTGAGATGCCCAGGTTTGTAACATAACAGTTCATTCTTTTTTTTTTTTTTAAAGATGGGGGTTGGGGAGGGGTTAGTGCTTGGGGTGGAAGGCCCATTAGTGTTAATGTGGCAAACTCAAAGGCACCTTTATAACTGCAACATGTACAAAACAATCTTTCCTTTATAAAGCCCCCCTTTCTAAAAAGGGTGGGGTATAAAAAACAGTCTTCAAGAAAAAGCCAAGGAAAATTAGATCAAAAAAAGCCTAAAGCATTTTAATGAGGTAAAACACCTCTGCAGTAATGATCGCACTGGGACTGCAAAAAGCTGGGCTGAAAAGCCCAAAGGAGCTGCAAAGCACTTTGTATTCTAGGGGAGGGAAAGGGCTGTTGCTGCGAGAGGTTAAAATATAGAGTAGAGGTTCAAATGTGGCAAATGGAAGCAACAACCTCATGAAAAAGCAGCATGTTGCTTTCTATAATGGCACTGAGTGTAGCTAGTTGAAGTATCACTTCCTGTATAGTGTTTTGGGACTCAGGACCTGAGAAGTTAAATAGCTAATGCAAAGTTGCGGGAAGGAAGAGTTTCTAGCTTTCTGTATAAATTCAACATATTTACAATCATAGAATCATACTTCAGAGCTCTATTTAACCAGTGCACTTCCATTTTCATAGGTGTCTTTCTTAAAGAGTATGATCTGTTAGCTCACGGTCTATCTAGAACGGACTATCGATGTATGAAATATCTTCAGGGCCATTTAATTTTCTACAGATTTGTTTTCCAATTGTACAGCGCTGCGTAATGTGTTGGCACATTATAAATGCAAGTAATAAAAATATATAAATCTGATGATCCCACAGGGAGCTGACGCTATGTTGGGCTTTAGCTAACAAAATCAAGCAGTCATGGCTGACTTTGGCACTACAGAGAGCAGAGATTTGTGAACAAGACTTCCCATGATTTCAACTTGTGTTAAGGCCAATGTATCTATCACAAATAAATGTTAATTACATTTAGATATACTAATACTACTACTACTAATAATAATAATAATAAACCCTACAACAGTTCATATGGTTATTCAGCCATTCTCCTCTACAATGTCATCCTATGATTGTACCGGTCTGCTGTTGTCCTTCATGCTTCCTTTTGCATTGGGATTCTTGTGAACACTAGACAAAGCAATACTATTGATAACTACCACCTTGTACATTGTCAATTGCATTGTATCGATTGTATGATTGATTAAATGGCTCTTGTGTGAAGTTGGCTGACTTGCCGCAATTAGACAATTGCCTAACATTTTGATATGACTTTCCTGGAAGTTGCTAGATATCGTATAAACACATAAGTTTGAGTGCCATAATTATCTGAAGTCCCATGGACATACCAGACAACATTAAATGGCATAAATGAGTAAGTTCCTTGACAGTGTAAGAATGATGACAGTTAAAGTTTAGAGTATCCTGAGATCCTGAGTGCACATGTAAACCTTAACATGGATAGATTAACCCAAACTAAAATAAATAAATAAAAGACCCTTACCCCTTAGTAAAATAAATAAATAACTACTATTTTATGAATGCTGTTCTCTTACATCCATTACAGTATTGCTCAAATGATGCTCAGCATTTTAAATGTTTACAGTGTTATTCACTAAAACATATTATTGGGGGGGGGTTTGACCTGCACGGACTGTGGGCGGTTAGCTCTCTATACAAACAATGCCTCAGAAACTTCTACACATCATGAAATTGCCCATAAACATCATAAACGCATGTCACCATCCAAGCAGGCGAGAGTTACAGAGACATAGATAGCATTTAGGGCAATGAAGAGGTCAAATCTAAAGAGGGCTGCGGTGGTGCGCACACCTATCCATTGTTAACCCCTTCCCTTTAAGTCAACCTCCTTAGCAATGGAAACCCCTTCCCTGTCAGCTAGCCTCCCTACCCAGTGCTAACCCCTTGCCTGTCAGCCAACCTCCTTACCAAGTGGTAACCCCTTCCCTATCATTCAACCTCCCTACCCAGTGTTAACCCCTCCCCTGCCAATTTCTGTCAGCCAACCTCGCTGCATAGTGTTAACCCCTCCCCTGGTTATAATAATACTGTCTATTTTCCCCTTTAGCATCAATGACAGCGTGCATAGTTGTCTATGAGGCCCCTAATTCTTGCATGTGGTATAGCTGCTTATTCATCTTGGCAAAATGCCTCCAGGTCATGCAAAGTCTTTGGTCATCTTGCATGAACTGCACTTTTGAGATCTCCCCAGAGTGGCTTGATGATATTAAGGTCAGGAGATGGTGATGGCCACTCCAGAACCTTTGCCTTTTTCTGCTGTAACCACTGGAGGGTCAACTTGACCTTGTGCTTAGGGTCATTGTTATGCTGGAAAGTCCAAGAGCGTCCCATGTGCAGAATTCATGCAGAAGAATGCAAAATGTCTGCCAGTATTTTCAGATAACATGCTGCATTAATTTTGCCATCAATTTTCTCAAGATTCCCAGTGCCTTTAGAGCTCACCTCCTCCCCCCCCTCCAAAAAACATCAGGGAGCCACCACCATGCTTCACAGTGGGGATGGTATTCTTTTCACTATAGGCCTTGTTGACCCCATCTCCAAACATAGCACTTATGGTTGTGATCTTAAAGCTACAAATTACAGTGTTCCAGAAGCTGTGAGGCGTGTCGGGTATATTGTAACCAGGCTTTTCTGTGACATTGGCGCAGTAAAGGCTTCTTTCTGACAACTCGAACATGCAGCTCATTTTTGTTCAAGTATCGTCGTATTGTGCTCCTTGAAACAATCACATTGTCTTCTTCCAGAGCAGACTGTATTTCTCATGCAGTTACCTGTGGGTTTTTCTTTGTATCCCGAACAATTCTTATGGCAGTTGTGGCTGAAATCTTTCTTGGTCTACCTGACCGTGGCTTGGTATCAAGAGATCTCCGAATTTTCCACTTCTTAATAAGTGATTGAACAGTACTGACTGGCATCTTCAAGGCTTTGGATATTTTTTTAAATCCTTTTTCATCTTTATAAAGTTACATTACTTTGTTAAGCAGGTCTTTTGACAGTTCTTTTCTGCTCCCCATGGCTCAGTATCTAGCCTGCTCAGTGCATCCACATGAGAGCTAATAAACTCATTGACTATTTATACACAGACACTAATTGTAATTTAAAAAGCCACAAGTGTGGGGAATTAACCTTTAATTGCCATTTTACACTGTGGGTGTCACCTCGTATGCCAAACATTCAAGGGTATGTAAACTTTTTATCAAGGCCATTTGGGTGATTTCTGTTACCATTATGATGTAAAAAGGAGCCAAACAACTATGTGATAATAAATGGAATAGATAGCTTCATATGATCACTATCCTTCAATAAAAAAATAAAATAAAATGTTTTTTGGCGTGATCAGTCATATTTTCAAAATCAATGTCAAAATTTTACAATTTCTGCCAGGGTATGCAAACTTTTGAGCACAACTGTATATTAGATATATATAAAGAGAGAGAGAGAGAGATAACACAGAGCTCTATAGGTATATATGAGTTTGTCTCTTTATATTTATTTATAATAATCATATGACACTACATGATATCTAATGTGGAGCGGAAATGTTTGTGTGTGTGATGTGTTTTGTAAGTTCTAATGTCTGAATGCTGAGGAGGTTTGTCTGCACATTATGTGCATGTGTAGTGCTGAGTGAAGCTCAGGCACGCCCAGTAATGCGTGTCATTACTGATTCTCACAGAGAATCACTGGAGCATGGCCATTGGTGGACAGACATTGTGGGCGTGTCATTACTAATTCTCACAGAGAATCACTGGAGCATGGCCATTGGTGGACAGACATTGTGGGCGTGTCATTACTGATTCTCACAGAGAATCACTGGATCATGGCCATTGGTGGACAGACATTGTGGGCATGTCATTACTGATTCTCACAGAGAATCACTGGAGCATGTCCATTGGCAGACGGACATTTACTTCTAAAGCTCATTTTACACTGTTTAGGGAAAAAGGCATTCACTGACATTAGGTTTACTGTTGGGGAGGAGGGATCAGATATACATTTTTTTTTTACCTATACAGTTCCTTTAATTAATTATTAAATTATTAAGACTCTGTGAGGATAAAATAATGATTCAAAGTGCCTGAACTATTCTTAAAGTGGCCTATATCCTAATTAAGGGCCTCAATATAAATACTGTATCTACTATGGGATTTAGAAAAAAAATCTAAAAAATAATTGTAAATATCCATAGAGGTAAATATCCAAGTACCGATGTCTGTAATTATAAAAAGCCTCATTGCGCAGTATAGCTATAAGAGTTATAATTTTCATAGAATTGCTTATCTCGATTTAATACTATTTTTCACACAATCAGTCATTAGAACATCCATATACAGAGTGCTGGGAATACCCTTCTCCATGCTACCTTGAGTCATCTAGACATCTCATCATGTCTAACTTTGAGATGTTTCTTGATGAATCATGAGTTTTCAAGGAGAATTTCAGGAACGAGTGTATTCTCTGTGCCCGCTGTCTGTAAGGTGGCACAGGCGGCCACCTTAGTGTGCCAGAGCAGGGGGGCACAAAAATCCAAATCTCCTGCCTCTGGCTGGGGACTCAACTTTTTCAAAACACAGCGGCCTACCTCGCTCTTCCTGCAGCCAGCACACAGCAGCTTGGCACTGAAGTCAGCTGGCTCCTTCTGATGATGTCAGGATGAGTGTGTGACTTCCACATCACTTTTCTCAGACTCTCCAGTGGACCTGACGTGATCTGCAAGTTCTAGCTTCAGGTCTTGTCCTGTCCCACCGGATCCTCAGGGATAAGGTTTCTCCCCTCCCTGGCCCAAGGTAATCCTCAGATAATCCCCCTCTACAGCCCGTGTGGCAACCTGTACAGCATCTATTCCACCTCTAATGCCCCTCTACTGCCCTGTGCCCTCCTCCACAGCCCCTGCCCTCTATAGCACATCTGCCCCCTCTACAGCCTCTGTCACCTCTCTACAGTGTCTGTCCCCCTCTACAGCCTCTGTCACCTCTCTACAGTGTCTGTCCCCTGTGTCCTCTCTACTGCTTCTGTTCCCCCCCACTACAGCCCCAGTTAACCCATCCACAGCCATTGTGCACCCTTACAGCCCCTGTCCACCTCTACAGCCTCCCTTACCCTCCTTACCCATTGTGCTCCCCTCTACAGCCTCTGTGCCTCCTTCTCCAGCCCCTGTTCTCCCCTCTACTGCCCCTGCACCCTCCTCTACAGCCCCTGTACCCTCACCACAGACCTTGTGCCCTCACCGCAGACGCTGTAGGAGGGGGACACAGGGTCTGTGTCCCCATGGGCAATAGTTAGGGGTAGGGGCTGTAGAGGGGGACACACGGGCTGTGTTTGGGGAAAAGGGGCTGGAGAGTCCCATAGTCCCCTACTACAACCCCTACTCCTCAATTACAGCCAATATCACCCCACTACAACCCACTGCCAGTGTCCTTCTTGAGATTAGGTTCTGGATTCACACCTGCTTTGTATTCCTATGTCTGTATGACCATATGACTGTGTATGTAATTCTTAATATGCCTGTGTCTGTATGTCTCTATGCAATGTTTTGGCATGCATACAGGGGCGTATTAGCCGCGAGGCAAACAAGGCATTTGCCTTGGGCGGCATTTTTCAGGGGGCGGCAAAAAAGCCGCCCCCAAATGCCCAGGGCAAATGCCTAGTTAGCCTCGCGGCTAACAGACATGCCGGGCTGGGTGGGCGGTGCTGAGCGGGCGCTGGGCGGGCGCTGGGCGGGCGTTGGGCGGGTGCTGGGCGGGCGGCTGGCGAGGGAGCTCTTCCTCTGAGCTGTCCGCTCAGCTCCCTCGCGCGCCGCAGAGTGAGGCTGGGAGCCGAAATATGACGTCATTTTCCGGCTCCCAGCCTCACTCTGCTGGCGGCACGAGAGGGAGCTGAGCAGAGCGCTCAGGGGAAGAGCTCCCTCGCCGGCCGCCCGCCCAGCGCCGCCCGCCCAGCGCCGCCCGCCCAGCGCCGCCCGCCCAGCGCCGCCCGCCCAGCCCGACTGGCAGCCACTGGACCCCAGGACCCCAGGGAGAGGAAGAACCTCCCCAGCATTCCCAAAGGTAAGGAGCCTGGGGGGGGTTAAAAAAAAAAAAAAACACAAGTGTGTGTGTGTGTATCTGTTAGTGTGTGTGTATGTTAGTGTTAGTGTGTGTATGTTAGTGTGTGTATGTTAGTGTTAGTGTGTGTGTCTGTTAGTGTGTGTGTGAGTCTGTTAGTGTGTGTGTGAGTCTGTTAGTGTGTGCCTGTTAGTGTGTGTCTGTTAGTGTGTGTCTGTCTGTTAGTGTGTGTGTGTTTGCCTGTTAGTGTGTGTGTGTGTGTGTTTGCCTGTTAGTGTGTGTCTGTTAGTGTGTGTGTGTGTGTTTGCCTGTTAGTGTGTGTGTGTGTGTTTGCCTGTGAGTGTGAGTGTGTCTGTTAGTGAGTGTGTGTTTCTGTTAGCTAGTGAATGCAGTGAATGTGTGTGTGTGTATTTAGAAGGCGGAGCAGGGGGGAAGGGTTGGGTGGCGGTTGCGCGGGTGGGGGTTGCGCGGGGGGGTGCCTGAGTTTTGTCCTGCCTAGGGCAGCACAAAACCAGGATACACCACTGCATGCATATATGTGGGGGTAGACTATGTTGGAGTAGTTGGTATGTACAAGTATTCTCCTTTATGATTACAGGTAAAACATTCAATATTAGAAAGTCTATTAATTGCTGTTTAACACATGTAATTTATCTACTTGCCTGCATGAAGTGTTATATTCAATATGTTGGCCAAACCTCGAGACCTCTGATGGCGAGGATTACAGAGCCTGTACGTGATGTAAGGGCACAAGTAAAAAGAACACAGAAAAACATTTTCATACTTGTAATAATTTGGATTTGAGTTTTGTATTTTTTTGGTTTTCTATTCTATGTCTGGTTTTCTTTATGCTGGGTTTCTGGGTTCATTCCTATATCCATCCCTGGATTTCCCAGTGGGGGTGGGGTGGGGGAGGGTGTACAGTAACCATTGCGTTAGGTGGAGATGGAGCGTTTGTGGTATGTATTAATTTTATTTTTGTATCCAATACAGAGGTATTTTCCCATTTGAGAAAAAAAAAAAAAAAACAACAACAGCAACAAAAAAACAAACAAATGCTTTTCTGTTTAATTATATTACAGGGACTTTGGTGCTTGTATAATGTGTAATATGTTGAACCAGGATAGGGCCCTTCAGCAGTGTTAGCAAGGACAATAAGAAGATCTATTTAGGAGAAGGAAGGTATTGATTAAATTAAAGGGGCACTTAAATTAGAGGGGCAAAGGTTTAAAAATAATATCTGGAAGTATTACTTTACTGAGAGGGTAGAGGATGCATGGAATAGCCTTCCAGCTGAAGTGGTAGCGGTTAATACAGTGAAGGAGTTTAAGCATGCATGGGATAGGCATAAGGCTATCCTAGATATAAGGTAAGGCCAGGGACTAATGAAAGTATTTCAAAAACTGGGCAGACTAGATGGGCTGAATGGTTCTTATATGCCATCACATTCTATGTTTCTATGCTAGTCATCTCTTCCTCTGTAGCAAAGAAGCTTTTGGAAATAGCTTCCGCTAGCTGTCCTGAGCTAAGCCTTGCATTACAGGGCTGACTCATTGGCTGAGAGCATTAGCTATGCATCGAAAGCCAATGAGCTAAGCACAACAACACCAGGCTTAGCCGAGTGCTTCACTTGGAAGGCATCAAGACACTCCTGGTACCATAACTCCAGGCTGTAATGGTGTTTGAAGTGTTCCTTTAAGCAAATTTGTCTCTGCTCAGAATATCATTGAAACTATTTTGTCAGTATTTAAAGGGATACTGTAGGCACTATAACAATTTTAAGGGTGCCTCTCCACCCACAGCTGAGCCCCTAATGGAGGTATGGCTAAGGCATATATTACTCACTTCCTTCTAGCCATACCAATTTGTGCCAGTAATCGGAGCAGTGATAAGCTGAAAGCCGACAGTTGATACTCTCAGTAAATCACGGCCGACCGTTGCTGCTCAGGCTAAAACTTCCTCGTCAGCACAAGCAGCACAGAGGGCATCGGCTAGGGACTCTTGTTTAGCATTATACCATTAAAATTAGATAAAGCAGTTACAGTGCCTGCTCCACTATCCCTCTAGCTTTCCATCTTCTGCCTCTATGAATTTATCCTGTAAGTCAGCCTCAAATTGTGATATCTTTATTTACTAGATGATGTGTACTGTACATATAACTTTAAGTGAATGGGAGGCACTGCCGGCAGTGGAGGCTATTTTATGCTATAATCAAGCCAAATGTTTATAAAAACATGACAAGAGATGAAGGTTTGAACATCCAGTTTTGTTAACTCCCATCGATATATCTCAATGTTGTAATGTTGTGCCTTCAAGACAGAAGAGCACTAACACAAACTGCTGGAGGATGATGTACCAGGAGCTAAAGAAAGAAGATGACGGCACTTGCGGGCGAGTTTTGAGTGTGCCGGTATGCCATCTTCAAGGGTCTTTGCATGATATGTTTTGGGTCAACCATATCAAAATAATTGGCAAAATCAAGGGAAAATGTTTGAATAAGATCACCTTGCTTCTTTTTGCAGAGTTCAGGTACAAATCCAGAGGAATGGGATTAAAGGAGCACTATAGTGCCAGGAAAACATACTCGTTTTCCTGGCACTATAGTGCCCTGAGGGTTCCCCCACCCTCAGGGTCCCCCTCCCGCCCGGCTCTGGAAGGGGGAAAAGGGTAAAAACCTACCTTTTTCCAGCGCTGGGCGGGGAGCTCTCCGCCTCCGATCCTCCTCCTCTCCTCCCCGTCGGCTGAATGCGCACGCTTGGCAAGAGCTGCGCGCGCATTCAGCCGGTCGCATAGGAAAGGATTATCAATGCTTTCCTATGGATGCTTGCATGCTCTCACTGTGATTTTCACAGTGAGAATCACGCAAGCGCCTCTAGCGGCTGTCAATGAGACAGCCGCCAGAGGCTTTGGGGGAAGGCTTAACCCATTCATAAACATAGCAGTTTCTCTGAAACTGCTATGTTTATAAAAGAATGGGTTAACCCTAGAAGGACCTGGCACCCAGACCACTTCATTAAGCTGAAGTGATCTGGGTGCCTATAGTGGTCCTTTAATGAATGAAATGAAATAGGATGGTCACTGGTGCACTGAGCTCAAGCTGATTGTGCCCAAAATGTGATTTAATTTCAAAGTTTCAGAGTTGTTCAGTTACATCAATGATGAACCTATGCCTTAAATTTAAATTATAAAATGTCATTGCTGATTTTTTAATGCATTCATATTTTAGATTAGCAATCAATGAAATTGCATTTCCAACAGTAATTATTGTAAAAATAATAGTAAAAAGAAAGTGCAGATGATTTCAATGAAACAAAGCAGTAGGTTCAAAATACAGTAAAAGTTTCCCCTGTGTGCCAGTCTCTGCTTTCATCCCTTTGTGCCATTTATTTTTTGTAAAGTGGTGAAAATAGAAGCTGGTCAAAAGGGGATGAAATGGCACAAGGTAAAACACCAAAGCTGGCATAAATGGGACAAGCTGGCCTAGAGGGGTGAGAGTTCTTTCATAAATGGATAATGACTTAAAAGTGTAATGGATATCAGTGTTTTCATGAAGTAAGGAGCAGGCTAGGAGTGTCCAGGCTCTTAGAGGACGAGCCGTCTGTTTTATGCAGATTTTTTGCTCCAGCCCCAGGTACAGTATGTCACAAAAGCGAGTTCACCCCTCACATTTTTGTAATATTTTATTATATATTTTCATTTGACAACACTGAAGAAATGACACTATGCTACAATGTAAAGTAGTAAGTGGTCAGTGGTCAGCCGAATCCCGTGCTTAAGATCTGTATAGTTCTCACTAGGTGATCGATGGGGGTACCAGAATAGTGGGAGCGAAGGGAAGCATCCCTCCAGGCCTAGGCCCTTAATAAAGCCTGCATCTTTGAGCTGCTGTCTCGGAGACTCCGAAAGTCCCAGACCTTCTTCCATTGGGGGAAACAGGAGGCGTTGTTGGTCCTGCACCGCCAGCAGCGGGTTGCCCTCTGTTTGTGTGGATGATGTACGGGGACCAGGTCTCTTGTGGCATTCGGCCCAAGCGGGCTTACAGTAATGGTGGCATGAGTAGCTCTGACACGCTGTACCCAAAGGAGGCTCACTCTCTCCCCGGTGCTCACACTTCCCGTCTCCCTCTAGGGGTTGTTTTGAGGTAGTCACTATGTGAGTCTCTAGTTCTGCCCATAACCGTGAAAAAGCTTCATCAAGTCGCAGCAAGAATCAGTCCACTGGTTTAAAGAGAGTGCCCCCAGAGCTATTTAGTAATGCCTGCTTCCATGACTTGTGCGTCTGCCATCTTGGAAGTTCTCTTACTGCTGCAGTGAGCGGGAACCAGCATAGACAAGTGACTCAGGGGTGTCCGATGTTGTGGGAGCAGGGCTAACTCTCACTGGCAGGGGGGAGGGGACGGTATGCCCAACCGTCGAGGGCCTTGCTCCATGTAGATCACGGACCACGAGATCGGTCGCTTCTCAGTGTCTCGACCGCCAGGAAGGGCTTCCATCGCAGGTAGACCGGTATGCTACAAGGTAATGCTGCTCCCACGAGAAGTAGGTATTACAAGCTTAGAAAGTGAGGCTAGAGTGTCTACAAGGTAGGCTTAAAACACGATGCTGCACGGAGCTCCAACTCAAGGGGGACAAATTTATTACAATTTCACTCATTATCGTAATGAACGTGCTCTTTGATTATTGCATTATCACTAACTGATAAGTGTACATAAGAAATGTAAATTAATTTCTTCAAAATAGAAGATGCAAATAATTTAGAAGAAACAAATAAAACTGACAGATGAAAGTCTTGCATACGTTTAGTGCTTTTTATCCCCCCCAAGTGTCTCTTTAGTGAATCTTATCCTCTATAGTGTCTCTTGCACCCCCCCCCTTCCCTCACCCCCTCTTTGTGTCTCATGCAGCTCTGTGGTGACCCCCTTCCTGCCAGTCTCCCAGACATTGCATCCTTATCAGGTCAGGTGGACATTGCTCTATGTGTCATTTGCAATATAGGACACAGGCAATTTTGTAACTCAAAGTTTAGGTTAAAAAAATCTTCATTCTCTATTGCAAAAAGCAAAAAAAACCTAAACAATAACCAATGAACATTTTGAGTACCATAACCACTATAACCCCTTTTAGTGTATTTATGTTGCCATTAGTGCTGTGGTGACCTCCCATGAGTGGAAGTCAAACTGTTCTTAGTACAGTTTGACAACTTACCTGGGTCCTCCAGTCCTCAACTGGTCCTCTCCAGCAGGATAATCCAGATGTCATTGCTTAAACCAAATGAGAATGTAATCACAGATTGAGAGCATCAGGTGAGTGTTCTCAGCCAATTGCATAAGGTTGCTTGCTCTATAGATTAACCTAGCTTCTGATGTGGCCTTTCCTTCTAAAAAAATACCAAATGCAGCAGATGCAGAGTCCAACATGTTGTCAAACTTTGCTATAATGGTTTGACTTCTTATGATAGAATTGGCCCAGAGCATTCCTGCCCTCCTAATAACTACAGCAGTAGTGGTTGTAGTTATGGTAGTTTGATTATTCCTTTAACTGACTCAGTCAATCAGCTTGAAAACAAGGCTCTATAGGATACGAAAGGTTATCAGTCTAATGTATTTAGTAAATGTTTCCACTTTAACTGCAAACTATACTTTGTTCAAATACACTGTTTCAGCAGTTAGCAGTGTTATCAATGTGCATTACACCAGGCAAAGGAATAGTTAACACTACAGAATATTTTCCAAAGGTCTTATAAAAGCCAGGTTTATTCCATTACATTTTTTGAACTCACCATTATTTAGAACATATCTTATGCCATATGATTGCTGTCATTAAATATTTAGGTTGAGAACTTCAGGAAGAATGCTACTGGGATAGGGTCTAATGCTCAAAAATAATGTTTGAAGTGGCACTATTGTTCCAAGCAGTACAGTTACGGGCTAATTTTAGAGACTGGAAATATGTGAAGTATGGGCTATCTATCAGTAATTGTGTGAACCTGCATATTTCAAATACAAACTTAGCAGCAACCAAATGCAACAGCTGTGCAGGCCTTTATCTTCTGTGGCCAAGATAATGCAAGCAGGGATTCAGAAAGAAGGCATGTACAGTATTTAGCTGGCTCTACTGTATACACTCACACATATATACACACACATAACAAATAGGAATTTATTAACATATTCAAGATTAGGGTTTTTGCAACTCAGTTGTAAATTCACTACAATTCAGAGTTTAGTGAATAACCTACTATTAAGTCATGAATGTAAAAAGAGATAGAGGTATATCTACAGATTTTAACTAATGCTATTGACATGTATGTATAATAATTTAAAATTACTAGCTTAGAAAAAATATCTAACTTAACTAAATTCAAATATACTTTTCAATTGTCAACAACACTCTGGTAATAAGTAAACCCGTTAAACATGCAATATCGAATTAATTTTTTTTTTTTTTAAATGCTAGGATTCTCTTCCAAGATATATAGTACTCTTCTCCCTTCTCCCCTCTCCACTTTACCACTCCAGATCCTATTCTGGCATCTTAACAGGCGGTATGGCTCTGTTTATCTGATCTCTTGGGAATCTCTTCTTATCTTAAAAATTG
This sequence comes from Pelobates cultripes, assembly GCA_933207985.1. NCBI lineage: Eukaryota > Metazoa > Chordata > Amphibia > Anura > Pelobatidae > Pelobates > Pelobates cultripes. Next base: position 202,271,636 of record OW240914.1, read on the forward strand.
GTGAAGGAGGGGTTAATAAGGAAGTCTCCCCAGACATCCCGGAGCCAAATTAAATAGCATATTGACACCAGAACCAAGAGGTGGACATGGGAACTGTAAAGAGGGAGTAATTGTGGGGTCATCTGGTTAACTGTTTTAGAGGAATCCAGGAGTATAGAGCTGTGAATGGAACATCATGTAGAACTTCTAATATCTTATCTGATTCCTTGATTGGAGAGTGAGAAGTTATCAAAAATGTACAGGAGATCAGGGGATGATAATAGAAAACCATAGAAAGGGTGAAAAAGAAACTAGAACACCTGGGAAACGCCAATTATTTTTTTTCTCAGCAGTTCTATTGATATTAATATTTCTATAACAACCACATATCGTGCACACCTCTGCAATCTAGACTGAAAGCTCCACTCCGCAGGACTCTTTCTACATTCTATCTGTGTTTGTTGGTCATGGTCATAAGTACAGTGCTGTGTAATTTGTTGATGCTTTATAAACAAATAATAACATTAGACCGGTGAGATAGCTCAGTGGGCTAATGTATCATCATCCCGGCAGGGATGACTCAGCCCTACATCCTTCCGAGGTAGATAAAATGAGTACCATTAAATTGAGTAATAGTAAGAACCCCTGGATGTTGGGCTAAGGTAACATCTCCAGGACGTGCTTGAAAACCAGAATAATCTGAATGTACCTTTCCTGGTTAAATACAGTGTTATTATTATTAGTAGTAGTAAATGTTAAAATGAGGATGTCCAAAGTTTGAATACCCAGTGGATAAAAGGTCCATCAAAGTTAAATGAAAGAGAACATAATGTTTTATTATTATTTCAAATTACAATTTACAATGCATCTCTTGGCTTAACACACTATTTGATGTAGATCTTCATTCAGTCCTTATTGTCAGAAGCACCACTTACAAAGCAACATACCTTGTGCGAGAAACTGTTTTAGATGTTCTTGCACAGTCTTAGGTCTGAAGTGTTGCCTCTCTGACCAAATAGAGCTTAAAGATACCCACCCAAACTGAACAGGGGAAGCCAGTAATTAGACTGGCAAGAGGTATATATTTTAATGAATGCTTTTCAAAATAATGAACACAGTGGCTGTAGTAATGTAAGATGTTATCATATGAAGACAAAAAAAAACACAGTTTTTTCTAAGATGCATCAGAAAAAAACGTAAATTACCTCACATGGTATTGGTAGGTGCTTCCAAAGTGATTCTGGATTACCTGTTTCTGTTTATATAGGAATTTGTATTAAACGTTGACTAGTGGTTTGAGTACTGCTTCATACAAAACTATACGTGCGATTTAAACTATAAATAAAGAATTGTGGGGAATTAAAAACTGAATTGCAAATTCAGGGTACTGTAGCCTAAATTTTGCAAATCCATTTTCAATTGACTACTATATGGCTTTTTTTTAATTAAATCACTCACTGTTAACCAGATTGTGAGAACTGGGGAGAATGACTTTATAGCCTAATGAACCCATGTGTATTTTGCCATGTAAATTACTGGACACAGTGGGGTGATATATTAAGATGCCCTGTTCTAAAAAGTGGTGTAAAAATGTAAAAGGGTAGGAGTCAACAATGGAAAAGAGAAGATGGAGTGTGACAATGAATTTATTGCTGCATAACTGGCATTTTTCTTACATATTACAAGAATGTGTTAATAATGTTGCTTAGTCTATAGAGAGGATGAATGGTGCACCTTTTAGTTAACACAGATGCTATGAAGTGAAATAATAGTCATCCATAATCCTAACACTATGCTTAGCTCCCCATAACCCTAGTATGAATGGATCTAATATGAACAATGCTGAAATACAGCTGCAATAAACAAAAAGGTGCCATATCAAACATGACATTTGGGGTTCTCCATTCCTGGATCACTAGAAATATAGGATGTACAACATAACAGACCCTAAATTTGGGGAATTTTTTAATATAAATTAAAAAATTTTTAAACCAGAATATCCAAACTGAAAAAACTTTCTAAGCCAGCTAAGTTTTCATTTTAGCTAAAATTACATAACATTTGAAATTCGTATTGGGGTGTAAATTTCAGTAAAATCTGAAATAAAATCCAAATTGCAAAATCTAAGAAAAATAGCTGATCTGGAATATTGGCTATTTTAGCCCAACATTTGCAATCCAGAGTCTAATTTGCACAATTCTGGGTTTAGAAATAATATTTTAGTGGAGACATAAAGGGCTAAAAATACCGGTTTTCCTTTTTATGCATTCTGGAAGATCCTTGTCTCCCATATAGGTTTTTCAGTGCAAAAGTAAGTCTCTGTGGGAGGCAGGTTTAGAAAAATAGGGTCTTACTTTTGGCATGCTGTTAGGATCGTTAAGAGTATATCAATCACTTGGGAGTCAGGCTCATTAATCTTCAGTGAGCTACTCAGTGGGAGGACACATTGAACCTCATCAGGAATAAAGAAATTCTACCAGGCCAATTTAATGATTCTACAACTCAGATGCATGTTTGATTAACCACAATTACAATTGGTGTTGATGACCAACCTGGTAGGAACACCATTCCAGAAAGATGACATTAAAGTCAAGGTGCTCTCTGGGGACTTCACCTCCAGGCATATGAATAGGTCAATAGAACTCCTGGTGACCTCCGACCGTCCAGACCCAAGCAATGACTCGTGGCTCTCAGGCAGATTTATAGTGAGGCCTGGTGGGTGGTTCAAGAGAAGAGAGGATCTAATGGACCACAGTAAGGGGCAGTGGCATTGCAGATTTTTTTAAAATCCACCTCACATCTAAAATAATTTGTATAGACTATTACTTTAGGTGTTAAGTGGATTAGAGAGTTACACAACACAACTATCAGTGTCACACACATCAAGGAGAAGTGAGGTTATCTAGGTCCCTGTTAGGGACCTTGGAAGTGTTAACGGTCCACTGTTTGAGGGGTGCAATACTTACCTTGCTCCGGGCACTGGTAACCCATGCAACTTCACTGGTAAAGGCTTTGGTGTTGTTTATTTGATGACGACACAGATAACTGGATTAAGAGAAAGGTCACTAGCAAGCATTAACCAGATGATTGCCAAATAGTTTTCAATGACCACTGCACTGAGCTAGTGAGTCATATCATCTTTACATTCTGCTAGATGACATTGCTGCATACAATTATTTCTGTAGTTTATTAAGGATAAGGGACAGTTTATGAATTTATTCTGGTTGAGTCAATACGGATAGAACATTTTTCAAATTCTTAGTTCCATGTAGATATATATAAGTCATAGTCTACATATTAGTGCATATGTGACATTGTAAAATACTATATGTCTTAAACATAAAGTAAGGATTGCAGATACCAATATGGCATTATACATTACAGGCATATACTCAAGCCTTGAAGTCAGGATTACAGACACATGTATGACATCATACATTAAAAGATATACAAATAGAGGTTACATATATAGACACATAGCTAAGAACTGTCTACAGTGGCATTTATGATATCTTAGCAGTATATATGGTAATTATGCATTCTAATAAATCAAATAGTGATAAATAAATTATGTCTACTGATAAACCAGTAGAAAACATATTTTTCTAGCATTCAATCTTGAATTAACTAGAGTGAGATTTGTAAATGTGTAACCTTTGAAACTTCTCATAAACAGAACAATGATTGCATCTACTTTGAAAATCTTTGAGGGCCCATTCTTTCATGTGTAAAATTAATTTAAAATGCAAAATTTACCTTTTTTGCCCTTTATTTGCCATGTATTTACTCTACCTTTACACTGTAATACACCGCTAAATGGTTCGATTTAGAATGACTGAATGAACTCATTAGATAAACACATACATACAAAATAGCCCAGTAAAATTTTTCTATCGCAGTGAATGTGCCATTCACCAAATAAAATGCATCTCTTTGTAGTTTTAGATTTTAAAATAACAGATTAAATTAATAATAATAATAATCATGTAATATTAGTAATCTTGAACTAGTATATGTTGACCTTTTGACAGTCACACATGCCACCTGCTGGTTAAATATAATAATGCCAGCTTGTTGACAAGAGATACCAAAAAACAAGTGTCAGCGCTTTACATACACTAAGAACAAATAAAAAGAATTAAAAGGTCAATCTAAGGACCACAACAACTTTGCAGAGGAAAGTCTTTGTTCTGACAGCCAGGGCCGGATTAACATAGGGGCTGATGGAGCTGCAGCTCCAGGCCCAGGCCCAGGCCCATGGAATAGGCCCATTGTAAAAAAAATAAATAAAAATAAATGTTTTTTACTTTTTTTTTTTTTTTTACAGACTACTCTTAGGTTTACCACCTGACTGGTATTTTAAGGCACAGCTGGTATTGGAGGCTGCCTGGCCGTGTATTTTCCTCCGTATAAACGGAGATTACTCTGCAATACCAGCACCGTCACTGTGTAAGGAGAGAGGCAGGGATAGGAAGTTACAGCATCTCCCTGCCTCTCTCTACTCACTGATCCGCGGGGGAGCAGCTACACAACACAGAGAATCCAGACAACAGCTTCCAGCCTGCAGAGACAGACTACAGCTCAGGTATGTGAAAGATGGGGGGAAAGGCAACAGGGAGATACTAGGGGACACTGAGACACTAGGGGACACTGGGAGATGTGGGGACACTGGGAGACATGGGGACACTGAGACACATGGGGACACAGACACATGGTGACGCTGTGAGACATAGGGAGACACATTGGGACACGGAGACACTAGTGACACAGTGTCCCCATGTCTCCCAGCCAGTGTTCCTAGTGTCTCAGTGTCCCCATGACTCCGGGTGTCCCCTGGTGTCCAAGTATCTGTGTCACCATGTCTCTGTATCCCCATGTCTCTCAGTGTCCCCATGTCTCCCAGTGTCCCCATGGCTCCCAGCCAGTGTCTCAGTGTCCCCATGTATTCCAGTGTCCCTATGTCTCCCAGCCAGTGTCCCTAGTGTCTCAGTGTCCCCATGTCTCCCAGTGTCTGTGTCCCCATGTCTCTGTGTCCTTAGTGTCTCCATGTCTCCCAGTGTCCCCACATGTCTCAGTGTCCCCATGTCTCCCAGTGTCCCCATGTATATGTCCACAAGTGCCCCATGTCTCCCAGTGTCCCCAAGTGTCTGTGTCCCCATGCCTCCCAGCCAGTGTCCCTAGTGTCTGTGTCCCTATGTCTCTCAGTGTCCCTTGTGTCTTAGATTCCCCAAATGTCTATCACCATGGCTCACAGTATCCCCTAGTCTCCCAGTATCTGTGTCCCCATGTCTCTGTGTCCCCATGTCTCTCAATGTCCCCATGTCTCCCAGTGTCCCCATGACTCCCAGCCAGTGTCCCTATGTTTCCCAGCCATTGTCCCTAGTGTCTCAGTGTCCCATGTCTCCCAGTGTCTGTGTCCCCATGTCTCTATGTCCTTAGTGTCCCCATGTCTCCCAGTGTCCCCAAATGTCTCAGTGTCCCCATGCATCCCAGTGTCCCCATGTCTATGTCCACAAGTGCCCCATGTCTCCCAGTGTCCCCAAGTGTCTGTGTCCCCATGCCTCCCAGCCAGTGTCCCTAGTATCTATGTCCCCATGTCTCTTAGTGTCCCTATGTCTCTTAGTGTCCCCATGACTCCCAGCTAGTGTCTCAGAGTCCCCATGTCTCCCAGTGTCCCTATGTCTCCCAGCCAGTGTCCCTAGTGTCTCAGTGTCCCCATGTCTCCCAGTGTCTGTGTCCCCATGTCTCTGTGTCCTTTGTGTCCCATGTCTCCCAGTCTCCCCAAGTGTCTGTGTCCCCATGCCTCCCAGCCAGTGTCCCTAGTGTCTGTGTCCTCCTGTCTCCTAGTGTCTGTGTCCCCATGTCTGTGTCCCTAGTGTCTGTCTCCTCATTTCTCCCAGTGTCCCCAAATGTATGTGTCCTCATGTCTCCCAGTGTCCCCATGTCTGTATTCACAAGTGCCCCCACGTCTCCGAGTGCCCCCACGTCTCCCAGTGTCCCCGGATCTCTCAGTGTCCCCATGTCTCTCAGTGTCCCCTAGTATCCTAGTGACACAGGACACACTGAGACATGGGGACACTGGGAGACTAGGGGACTGGGCGACATGGGGACATTGACACTGTGATACATAAGGACACTGATGCCAGGCTGGCCTTCCAATTCTTTGGACAGACATGCCCCCTTTTGGGCATGTTCGCCCCTTTTGGCAGTTCTGGTCACGTGATTCGCGTCAGTGGCACACCCTTTTACCCCGCCCATGGACACTGCTGTTATGGGGTATGGATTTACTTGAAAGATGAAAGCATTAATTAGATAAAGAGATTAGCATAGAGTATGTGTTTTCTTATTGCTGCATCCTTTGAGTTTCCCTCCAACACCAACTCCATCAGATACATGACTCTTTAGAGGTATGACTGTTTTAGTGTTTTTGGTCGATAAAATTCTGTAATTAGGCCCCATCATAATTGTCAGAACCAGGCCCACTAGGCACTTAATCTGGCCCTGAGGTCAATGGGACATGTGTATGAATAGTTTCAATTCAGTGATTTCTCCATTCTTTGTATCGGGTGCAGCAATTAAAAACCTAAAGCATCTTTCAGTTCAGTGAAGGAATATCTGTCATCTCCATCGGTATCAAATTCCTTTAAAGACTGTGGTATGCCAGGCCCAAGTGAGTCCTTGAGGTTTTGGTATGATAAATTTCCATTTATATCCTGGCCAGACTGCTTGAAGAGTTTCTTAAGATCTGGGGAAGAAAATGTATTCTTAAAAGGACTATTCATCATCCACTGTTATATCATTGTATATTAGGCTAGTAATTGTACTGCCTATCAGGGGTCTTTCCATTTAAAACACTTATAATCAAAATTAACAGCGCTTTTCACCACAGCATAGAGCTTTTTCAATTTCAAGGACACTTGACAAAGCCCTATGCAGTGGCGATACACATTGTGTTACTTTTAATTATCAGTGTTTTAACTCTTTGTTTTATTGTATTTATTAAAAGATACTCATTTTCAAACTACCCTGGACCATCCCGTCTCACTTTGGCACTCCACGAATTTCTTCTACTTCGTTCTCCAAGGTGGGGAGGTGTACCACCAGAACCTTATTGAGTGAGCAAACCCATACTTTGCTCCTGAGCTATTAAGTGAATTTTCATCTCTCACCCACCCAATCACACAGTGTGCACTATATTGATATTTTTATAAGTACCACAGAGAAGACCCCCCACCACCTACATATCCTCAGAGAGGTGATCATACACACTAACAGATCCACATAAATAGCTCCAATAAATGTAAGTGCATTTCCTATTTTATAATACCGCAGCACTTCTGCCCACAGTCGCCGTGACTTGACTGGGGTCCTGGAACCGCTCCCTCATGGAGCCGAATGGGGAACTCTCTATCCACCCCCAGGCACTGGATGACACTTAGTCCTGGAAGATCTAGTGCTTAAAAGGACTTTCCCTGTTGAATCCTCCACACTGGAACAGTGATTAGCCCTTTCCCTTCCCAGTTGTAGCGGTACTTACCTTACCCGGGGGCCGGCCGAGGTCCTCACTTCCCGCCGCGCGCAGCGGGCACGGACCGCGAGATGCGGTCACGTGTTCCGCCTAGCTCTAAGAGCGTGCCGCGCGTCTCGGGCATGCTCTTAAAGGGGCAGTGGGAGCCAAAAAATGAAATGTGCTCCCATTGGCCCCTGTCATCCCACATTCCCCAGACACTCACATTTTGGGGGCGTGGATATGACAGGGGCTTGCTGTAAGGAAAGGCTGGCTCTCTATCTGGAAGATCATTGGCATTACTAATCGGGTATTGCTGGAAGGAAAGGCTGGCTCTCTGTCTGGAAGATCACTGTTATTACTAATCGGGTATTGCTGGAAGGAGAGGCTGGCTCTCTGTCTGGAAGATCATTGGCATTACTAATCGGCTATTGTTGGAAGGAAAGGCTGGCTCTCTGTCTGGAAGATCACTGACATTACTAATCGGGTATTGCTGGAAGGAAAGGCTGACTCTCTATTATATTTCCCCTTAGGAGAAGGGACGAACGCTGGATGGAATAGGTCTGGGTCCCAAACCTGGTACTATTCCTCCTTCTTCTGCTACACAAAGATTCACGTCTAAATTTAAATTTTTTTTAATGTCAAATTTTTTATTTTATTTTAACAACAATAATAATACACGTATACACAATTCAACAATTTGCAGGGTTATTTCCAAAAATGAGAAATCAAAGTGATTTGCAAATTTAAAGCCAAAGTAGCCAATCTGGAATCGTAGCTGACTGAGGGCATGTTTCTTTTTTTCTTTTTTTCAACTCTAAATTTGAAATTCAGTTTGAATTCTCACTTTAGTTTTCAATAAATGATTTAATTGGTAGAATATATTAATGCTAATTCTCTCTCCAGTAATTCTTATTGTGGATCACAACCGAGATTAACTCCAATCTGCCCTCCAACAAAAATCCTCAAATGTCTTCTTCTCCATTAACGGTGGAACTCTTCGTCTTGCTGGTGGAGTTATAATAGGCGCTTCCGAGGTGAATATCGCATCAAAGTTGCTGACATCTTCGGCTCCGTTGATGGTTGGCACAAATGGAGGTGTCACATTTTGTAATAATAATGCGTTCCAATCTATATGCTGTAAAGGAATTTGTAAAATAATGAGCATCACGTACAAACCAAGACTATATAAAATACAAGATAACAGCTAATATGCCCAAAAAGCCACATTTTGTTTAGATCCCAATAGGATTCCCTAGTTTTCTTATGTTCTCGTTTGGCTGTGTTAGAATTTCAGTATATTACAAAGATTTTATTTTTCCTAAAATCACACAAATATTTAGTGACAAAACCACAGTAAAAAACACAAAACAAAAAACCATATGTACGTACTTGAAAATAAGGATGGTCCTTCACTTCCTGTGCGTCTTTCTCACTGGATCCTAGACGTTTCTCATGTTTTTTAGTCAGTAACTGTAAAAGGAATTTTGTAAAATAGGTTTTGTTAATTTTAATGCTAAACATCAGGAATATTAACAGTAAGTCGGGCCCTGTTGGAGGTCCTGTGGGTGTGCGTCCGTCCAGGGTATGAGATATCTGTGTGAGAACTGCACAACAGGGGGAGAAGAGTGTGAAGGGAGGCGCTAAATGGATTTTTGCCTGTGTAACCAAGAACCCTTGCACCAGCCCTGAGTGTATTTTGAGATGTTCAATGCTCAGTACTGTTCATGTGAAATGCATTATTTTTGTATTTTCGTATTTACTTCTTCAGCGTTATACTCAAAGGGACAGAACAAAGGTAAAGGAAAAATGTGTATTATCGCTATTAATTATAAATAAACATATAGTGGGTAGTAACCTCACTGTTTGAGGGGGATGCTGACAATGCAATGTTTTACGCCAGGATAAATCGTGGTGGTGTTTGTACACGGTTTGTAACTGCTACTATGTTTTTATACAAGTCACTAGTGGGCGCTGTGAGTCACATAACTATAGAGAATGAGTGTTAGATGTAATATTGCATCATTTATGGATGTCATAGAATAAGTGAGCAGATATTTCGGGTTTTGTTTTAATACTCTGTAATAATGAATGTTTCTTTACCAGCATTAACACACACAGCTAGCTACATCAAATTCAAGGTGAATATATAGCATTGAAAATTTGCATGACCAATAAGAGAACTATTGTATAAACATAAAATAAAAAAACTGATACATTTCCTCTCCCAAAGGTCAGCCGGACCTCCATTCTTTACTGCCCATTCTACAGAATTCCCCTATCTCAGGGCAGCTTGCTAGGTCTGAATCTCCACTCATCTATGGCGAATGCATGTTTTCAGCATGGGTTGTATGATATATTAAATTTGCGTGACAACTTACCTTACTCAGTATTGAAGTGGCTTCACTAGACAATGACTCTGGAATTTTTAGTTTACATTTGGCAATTTTAGCATAAAGCGTTTCAACATCACGGCCTTCGAAGGGTAACTAGAGAAAAATTACATTTAAAAAAACCTCAGTTAAGGTTTGAATAAGTTGTAAATTGTAGTAGCTGAAAGCTGAGCAATAAATTAATAGTTAGGGTTTTATAATCTTCGTAGTACAGATGACACAATGTGTATATCACAACTCAACAACCATGTGTGTGCGAGTGTATATAATATGTGAAAGATAACTGAACGCTGTCGTGAAATACATCATCAGGCGTACCGCAGGGGAGAGAAACGCGTCCGGAGATGCACTGTGATTGGCTGGAATTTTCAAAACGCTGAGCGATTTTCAAGACCGCAGGGAATATCAATTTTTGAGCTCTGAGATAAAGGACTGGAAGGTCTATATCAGGGGGTGCCTAGAAGGTAGATCCCCAGATGCTCTCTAACAACAACTCCCATGATGCTTTGCATACCTTTACAATGAAAAAGCATCATGGAAGATCTACCTTTTTGGCATCCATGGTCTATTGTATAATTAATTTTCTCCTGGTGTTTTTATTTATTTACTTTTTAAATTGTCATCTAGTATTATTTGTTTTATTTTGTACAGTAACATTGGGTTACGATGGCTTTTTTCTTTTTGTCAGGAGACAAAAAAAGTTAAATACAAAACATTTAAGCAAGTTAGTAGGTGGGATGTTTATTAGAGTCAGAACTACTAAACATCCTCTGACCGTATAGGTATTCACAAAGAAGTGGTATACAGAGGGTTACACACGATGTATGCACACATTGTCAGCCACCGGAGCACTAAGTAACTGGACCAGGGGCAGAGCAAAAGATGGAGATAATTCATTGGTAAAAGATTTAGATTTGGGAACCAAGGGTCAGGGGTTAATTACAGGGTATTGAAGCTGTCTTGATCTATTATGGGGAGGGGTTAATTTGAGATGTGATTTGGATAAGGATGGGTTCATTGTAAAGAAATGTTGGAATATAATAGTTGAAGGAAAATGACAGGTAAACGAGTGCAAAAATAACGGTCAGGGAATGTGGGTTCTGTGTTTGGAAGGGAGGAGTTAATTAATTGGGGGTGTCTGTTTTGGGGTGAGATACGTTTGTATACAAATGTGGGTGTGAATGTTGGAGAGAGAGGAATTATTGGAAGAGGGGAGGCCAACAAAAAGTAATAAAACAAAACCGAAAATAAATAGAGCAACTTTTTAATAAAGATTGCTGTCATGTTAAAAGCAAATACTTGGCAGAATCTCTTTATATTTTCTAAACAGAAATCTGACTATAAATTCTTAATGAAAGATTGTTCTTACGTTTCCAGTTAACATTACATAAATAACCACTCCGAAGCTCCACCAGTCCACAGATCTTGTATATGTCTTGCGCTTGGCCATTTCAGGAGCCAGATAATTAGGAGTTCCACAAATGCTGTTTGTTCTATCTCCGTATCCAATTCCTCAGAAATAGTGAAAATAGAATTGTATATAAGTTGAGGATAGATGTTCAATTTGAGCAATTTACATTTGGATATGACTTTCTTTAAGTTTGTTGCTGCCGCAACTTCTCATATCATTTCCATCCGAAAATTTCAATTATCTCAGTGGCAGCACCGTGGCTGGGTCTGACTATCAGGAAAATACTTAAATATAGTTTGATAAAAAAACAAAAAAAAACAGAAGTACTTTATACACTTACACTCCGGGCACCATAAAAACGTAATTGAAGTTGTTATGGTGCCAGGAGGCCTCCAGGGCGCACGCCTATCTCAAGTGGTCAAACCATTCTTGAACTGTTTAATCTCAAAGTGAGCCTCCATCTCCAATCACTACTTCCCTCAGGCGGCATCCGGCTTCTGAAATTACAGTTTTAAGAAGCACGGAGTGCCACTGGGCAGGGCGACTGCTGATTGTCTGGGAGCGGTCAGCTGACGCTCTCAGCAATCAGTCACTGCCCATTCATAAAAAATTGCTGGAAAAGAAACGGGAGGCCCACTTAGGAATAATTTACATTTAAAATAAATGCTCTTATTTTTAATGTTATAAAGTTCCTTTATGTCAGTTTTGGAATTAAGCATACCTTTTATAGACATCCTATTATATGTTAAATGGCTGTTTAAATGAAAGATAACTGATTTGAACTTAGTAAGTGTGACCTTTTTGTATCTAAAATTATATTAGAGCATTCTATTTACCTTCTTTAGAGAGACCATAGTCAGTTATCTTCGCAAATCCTCTCTCATCCAGAACAATGTTTTCAAGCTTCAGATCTCTAGATTAAAATGTAGAAAAGGAAGTTTTATTCATTTTACATAACAGTAGAAGCACTTAGAATAGCTCTCATTGTTCAGGGTTTTTAATTGGTTAAAATTAATAACTTAATCTAGATAATTAAACTGGGTTAGACAGACTGTGTGCTATAAATAACACTTAAATAACGTGTAGTTTTGTTTTTTTATAGGCTTACCTGTGGACGATGTTTTGTTCGTGTAAATACTCAAGTCCAAGGACGACACATGCAGAATAAAATCTGGGGAAAAATAAATAAATGAATGGCTTTCTAGAAGATAGAGTGTTTGCACGATTAAATGGTTTTATTCCATATATCCAACTCTGTATTCTGACAGAGTACATTAATTCCCAGGTTTCCTCATGTCTTTCACTGCTAGTGTGTTATGTATGAGCTGATACAATGGTGATTGGTTGTTTATCACTTACAGCAGGTTCAATTCACCAATGCCGATACTTGCAGAGTCATTAGACATAGTTGGTGCAGACAGCGGTGTATGTGGTCAGAAGTAACTGCTCTGATCCAGCATTGACACATAATGGTAAAGATATATACAGCAGCTCATAGGATATAAAGTTATACAGTTTAAAGTCATTCTAAACTAAATAAACACAGAATTTAAACAAAGTGTGATATCCCAGAATTAATTCATAATCTGACAAGATGTTATGGAAGGTGTAGCCCAGCTCAAGCCACCATCTGTAGAACATTGGATGAGATATCGATAAATGGACAGAATGCTGCTTATACTCACACTGCTCTGGGTTCTGGAAATGGGCCATGGTTGTTATCAAGGCATGTAAGAAGGTCGCCCCCTGCTGCATACTCCATAACAAAGCAGGCGTGATCTCGGGTGTGGAAACACCCAAACAAGTTCATAAGGAATGGGTGCCGCCTATTGCTCACTGTCTGGAATATCCGCTTTTCACTCAGAAGGCTGGAAAGGAAAATAAAAGTTTATTTTCTTCGACTCTAAAATCAAATGAAAAAACCCCCCACAGAAACAGGACATGGTCCTCTTCACAAACACAAGATATTTATTACTGCATTCACTGACTTGTTGAACTGATGTGGTGATTCTAAGTTTACTTTTTTTATGAATTTCAGGGCGTACATGTTGGTTGTTTCCTTGTGCTCGGCCAGCAGAACCTGAAATGAAAGAATAAAGTGTTGTGCTATCCTGAATTTAAGACATCTGTTATATCGAACTAGAACTCGAATTCCACCATAAACTTACTTTCCCAAATTGCCCTTTACCCAGCACAGAGCAAAGCTGGAAGTCTTGCATTCTGAGAGTAGGCCGACCCTGAGTACACACAGCAGGTAAGTAGTCATGTGATAGCTCTTCAGAATTTTCAGAAACACTATTATCCAGACTGGAACAATTAGGTTCACTCATTTCATCTGGTGTCATGATGAATCTGCTATCAATGCTACATCCATAGCTACCTCCAGAATCCTAGAAAAGAAAGTCAGACACGATAAAAGGGTTTTATCGTCACTCCTCTGGAAAGTGCGCCATTGAATAAAAAATTGAAAATCACATACATGTTAACAGTTTCTCATGAGATGTTCTGTTTTCTTTTTGTTTAGTTCTGGCACAGCCAGGGCACACAATGCAAATGAAGAGGACATAGAGAAACATTGTTTAATTTCTCCTCCTTTCTGTATGATCGCTCTGTGCTGACGGTCAGATGCAAAGGGCGGAGCTTTTAACGATGACTGACAGGGAGCTAAGATGGAGGCGCCCAGTTTCAGTATAAAGAGGTGTGGATTTCTACGTTTAATTTTATCGTTCACATCTCACAAACAGATAGTCGTTGAATTTAGGGATAAGTAAATATAATATTAAACGTCCTGGGAAGTGATTGTTACCCTTTGATAAAGCATCAAACGCTCTGATTTATTTACTAAACCCAGAATTCAGCAACTCAATTGATCAAGAAATGCAAATTATCGTATACATTTCATACTTTCTATCATTTTTATATGATTCTTTTAATTTTTTTAAAATGTGTGTTTATTTTAATTTGACAAGGCAGCAGAAACTATGTATGGAGCAAACTGTGAAGGCCATAACCCGCTCTCCTTTTATAAAGGGATAGTAGCCATAATCTCAACTAGAAAGCTCACCCACGGTGTTGGGGGTTTGAACGATTGAGTCTGAAACATATTGATCAATAAAGGAAAGGAAGCACGGGGTAGTGAAAAGGAAGCTAGGTTTGCTGAGAATGAAGAGAGAAGCAGTGAATGTGGGAAAATAATGATTAAAAGGGAACTGTAAGCACCATAACCATTTTAGCTCGCTGTAGTGGTTATAGTGACTAGAGTGTCCTGCCGTTCTCCCTGGTTTAATGTTTAACCAATTAGATTCTTCCAAATACCTGGATTTTTTCCCCCTCCTCAGTCATACTGATACCAATGAATTACCATTTCTGTATCAATATCAATTTTATACAACCTGATGGCATTGATTGTGTTGTGCTGTCCTACATTTTCTAAGATATCTGTTATATCGAACTAGAACTGGAATTCCACCTTAAACTTACTTTCACAGATTGCACAGAGCAATACTGGAAGTCCTGCATTCTGAGAAGCTGATCCTGAATCCACATAGCAGGTAAGTGGTCATGTGGTAGGTCCTCAAAATTTTCAGGAACGCCATTATTCAGGCTAGAACAATTAGGGTGACTCATTTCAGCTGGTGTCATGATGTATCTGTTATCACTGCTACATTCATAGATATCTCCAGAATTCTAGAAAAGAAAGTCAGACACAATAAAATTGTAAAGAAAACTAAAGGAAGCTAGGTTTGCTGGGAGTGGAGAGAGAAGTAGTGAATTTGGGAAAATAATGATTAAAAGAGAACTGTAAGCACGATAACCATTATAGCTCACTGTAGTAGTTACATTAATTACTATTAGAGTGTCCTGGTGCTATCCCTCGTTTAATGTCAAACCAATTAGATTCTTCCAAGTACCTGGATACCTCCTCCCTCCTCTGCCATATTGATAGTGAGGAATTAACATTGCTATATCCATACCAATTTTATACAACCTGATGGCATTGATTGTGTTGTGCTGTCCTACATTTGTTAAGACATCTGTTATATCAAACTATAACTGTGATTCCACCTTAAACTTACTTTCACAGATTGCACAGAGCGATACTGGAAGTCCTGGAATTTGAGAAAAAGCTGATGTTGAATCCACATAGCAGGTAAGTGATCTTGCGGTAGGTCCTCAGGATTTTCAGGAACGCTATTATCCAGGCTGGAACAATTAGGGTGACTCATTTCATCTGGTGTCACGATGAATCTGTTATCACTGCTACAGTCATAGCTATCTCCAGAATCCTAGAAAAGAAAGTCAGACACAATAAAATTGTAGAGAAAACTAAAGGAAGCTAGGTTTACTGGGAGTGGAGAGAGACAGCTGCGTACATACCGCGTGCCTGCTGCCATGTGTTGTGGCCCCGACCGCGCAGTATACTTACCCGGGCCGCAGGTGAAGGGGCCCATTGGGTGGCCCATGCTGTTAAGGAAACCCGATGGAAATGAATATCATCATCAGAGTGGGCCTGGCAACAGCGCGACCGAGCCCACTTTGATGATGTCAGACGCTGGGAGGAAGTGACTTCCGCAGTCACTCCTCCCAGCAACCACCAGGAGCCGTGCTGGAGAAAGCAGAGGGAGTCAGAGTGGGAAGTCTGACTCCCATCAATCTGACCACTGGACCCCAGGGAAGTCACCCTCCTGCACCTAAACGGTAGGTAATAGGAGGGTGACTAAAATATTTTGCACATGTGTGTGTGTCTCTGTGTATGTGTTTGTATGTATGTTTGTATGTGTGTCTTTGTATGTGTCTGTATGTATGTGTGTGTGACTGTATGTATGTGTCTGTGAGTCTGTGTGTGTATGTGTGTCTCTGTATGTATGTGTCTGTCTATGCATGTGTCTGTGTGTGTCTATGTATATGTCTGTGTGTGTGTTTCTGTGTGTCTATGTATGTGTGTGTGTGTGTGTCTACGTATGTGTCTGTGTGTCTGCATGTTAGTCTATGTATGTGAATGTATGTGTCAGTACGTATGTGTGTATCTCTGTGCGTGTCTGTATGGGGTGGCAGTGGGGGGAATGGGGTGGTGGTGGGTGGGGTGGTGGTGGGGGCAGGGTCAGTTTTGCACCAGGGCCCCATGGATTGTGTGTACGCCACTGGAGAGAGAAGTAGTGAATTTGGGAAAATAATGATTAAAAGGGAACTGTAAGCACCATAACCAGTCTAGTTTGTTATAGTAGTTACATTAATTACTATTAGAGTGTCCTGGTGCTATCCCTGGTTTAATGTCAAACCAATTCGATTCTTCCAAGTTCCCGGATACCTCCACCCTCCTCAGTCATACTGATAGTGAGGAAGTAACATTTCTGTATCAATACCAATTTTATGCAACCTGATGGCATTCATTGTGTTGTGCTGTCCTGCATTTGTGAAGACATCTGTTATATCGAACTAGAACTGAAATTCCACCTTAAACTTACTTTCACAGATTGCACAGAGCGTTGCTGGATGTCCTGCAGTTTGAGAAGAAGCTGATCCTGGATCAACATAGCAGGTAAGTGGTCTTGTGGTAGGTCCTCAGAATGTTCAGGAGCACTATTATCCAGACTGGAACAATTAGGGTGACTCATTTCATCTGGTGTCATGATGAATCTGTTATCAATGCTACATTCATAGCAATCTCCAGAATCCTAGAAAAGAAAGTCAGACACATTAATGTTGGGTTTTATTGTCATTTCTCAGAACTGGCGCCACTGAATAAAAGACTGAAATTCTATGTTTAATGTTATTGTTCACATCTCACAATCACATGTTAAATATACGGATAAGGAAATAGCTCCCTGATCTTAGGAGATATGACTGCCATTTTCTTTTCTAGTTTGTTGTAAAATAGTGAGGAATTACTATTTCTCTTCAATACCAATTTTATACAACCTGATGGCATTGATTGTGTTGTGCTGTCCTACATTTGTTAAGATATCTGTTATATCGAACTAGAACTGGAATTCCACCTTAAACTTACTTTTACAGATTGTCCCTCCTCCAGCATAGAGCAATGCTGGATGTCCTGCAATTTGAGAAGAAGTTGATCTTGAGTCCACATAGCAGGTAAGTGGTCATGTGGTAGGTTCTCAGAATTTTCAGGAACGCTATTATCCAGACTGGAACAATTAGGCTGACTCATTTCATCTGGTGTCATGATGTATCTGTTATCAATGCTACATTCATAGATATCTCCAGAATTCTAGAAAAGAAAGTCAGACTCAATAAAATGGTAGAGAAAACTAAGGGAAGCTAGGTTTGCTGGGAGTGGAGAGAGAAGCAGTGAATGTGAGAAAATAATGATTAAAAGGAAATTGTAAGCACCATAACCATTCTAGCTCACTGTAGTAGTTACATTAATTAGAGTGTCCTGGTTCTATCCATGGTTTAATGTCAAACCAATTAGATTCTCCCAAATACCTGGATACTTCCCCCCTCTTCAGCCATACTGATAGTGATCAATTAACATTTTTGTATCAATAGCAATTTTATGCAACCTGGATGGCATTGATTGGCTGACAATTCAGGATAACCCCACAGCTGTCCCGGTTGGACATAATATTTATAGCGCAAAAATGTAAATTCCACATTATCCCTGTGGCGAGGGGTGCAGTCACTGGATGCTAGCCAAAGTCCAGTGTCAAAATGCTCCCAAATGGTTTGACAAAAAAGTGGGTTAGTAGCCACAGACTCTCTGCACTAGAACTACTGCACTAAGCTGTAATGGTTATTCTATGCAGAGTATACACTTAAGTTTAAGGATTAAAAACAACCAGAATAAAGTCAGCACATCTTTACCTGAGCCAGTATGTCCGGGATCTCAATATGGAATGAAAACCAACTCTGATCACTGTGTAGAAATGATTGACTTGGAGCAGGAGGTGGCTCTGAGTCAAACTCCACATCCGGTGGGCTAATTGGTTTCATATCAAAGTTTGGAATATCGCTATCAGAAGGAAGACAATAATAGTTTATCTGGTTTAATCGTTAAAATATTATGGCAGATTATGCGATCTATATACTCATTATATTTTAGACATTGATGCTGCTATATACAGTGCATTATTTAAAGGACACCCCAATAATACATATAACTAGGGTTGCAGATTTCTATGTTTTTGCACCGTATAGAGTTCTGCATTCCTGTGTGACATCCAAAGTACTTTCACACCCTGCCTGGCAGACTGCAGAATTCTAAGAGTCCTGCAAAGAGAAGGAGATCTGGCTACTTGTCACAAGTATGCAACATGTAGACAGCATTATAAATGAATCTGTGACTGATACACATGCTAAGAAATGTGTAGACAGCAGTAGGCAAACATATGTCGGACTTATAGATAATTCAACATGTATAGTATTGTGAACTAGGAGGGCTTCAGGCTCTAACAACATTGATTAGAAAGATATAAAGTGAATACCCAGCCGGCTCTGGCTCCTGTACGTCTGTCACCAATAACGAAGGGGCAAGAATATTAATGTCCGTCTCCGGAACTGGTAACGATGTTTCTTCTGTAAAGGTTTAGACATAACATAATGTAAGTATTGTATATCATTCACAGTGATTAATGATACTCCAATTATTTTCACCTCAATGCTAAAGAGAATAAAACAAGAACCACAATCTCCAATCATAGATCTTTATGATATTTCATTTTATAGAAGAATCAGTTTTTCAAACACTAATAATGCTTATATGTAAACCCATAATATCATGTATAACTCATATATGTATAAACTAATAATGTCAGTAGTATTGGAGGGGACACAATAAATGTTCAATAGATATATATCCTGTTTATATACTGTATAGCTGAAATGAAGCATGCACCTCCTGCAGGATGGCTGTTAGAATTGATGCGCATGCATCACCTGCCTGTCAACATTTGGAATATGGTATTCCACAATGCTTAGCGAATAAATTCACAGTGCTGGGCACATTTGAAGTTGCCTTTCTCGAAGGAGACTATTGCAGTAATTCAGCTCTCATCGGAGAACAATTAAGAATTGTCCATTTAAAGGACCATAGGTGGTTTTCTTTCATATGAACATCATGTTAATCATAGAGCTGCCTTGTTTTTAGAATGTTCATTATATCTCTATATATTTTAATGCTCTTTATATTCAGAAGCTTTGATATGTCCTTAAAGAAGACATTATGATCCCAGAACCTATCAACCCAAAGGTCACTATTTGGAATTTTACACATTTGTTCCCTTGGAGGAGCACCTGCAAGTCCCTCTCATGTCTGCATTGATGACCATCCCGACTGGTGTGTTGGCATGAGACTCAGGAAGTGTGTTTTCCATCTGTTTGTTTCTAGGTGAACATAGATTTCTGAATTTTTCCAGACGCAGGTAGGTGTCTGTCATTAGTTTCTCTGACAATATTCTGGTCACTGATCTTGATTTGATATAAATGGCTTAAAGCACCCAGCAGAATGTATGTTTGATTTACACTAAGTCAGGCTTTGATCGCCACCTTAATATGTAAGTTTTAATATCTCTCAGTGAACTATTTGATATAAAAGCTATTTTTTAAAGGGACTGACTAACAAGAATTTATCTTGTAAAATGTTTTGCAAATTATTTCAGGATATTACTATTATCCCTTATATAGCGCCAACATATTCTGCAGTGGTTTACAATTATCGAAAGGGGATATTTAGGTTTAATGAAGTTTCTGCTCAACGTACATCCATTCAGTAATTAATCCTACCCACAGACACTTACTGGCAAGGTCTAAACCAGGATTCAAACCTTGGTCTCCCAGTTCTAAGGCAGTAACATTCCCAATGCTTTAACCGGCTCATGTACAGATGTCTAAGATATATGTTTTGTAAATAATATAAAATGTATTTGCGTGTTGGTATAACTCCCTTTGCTCCCAGTTCTAAGAGGACGTCTATCTTCAGTCCGTACTCCCACCTCTGATGCTCACCTTCAAGACTTTTCTAGGGCTACAATCTTCCTGTGGAACTCCCATCCCTTCTCCGTTAGACGCACACCCAGTCTCCACTCCTTCAAAAAAATCATTAAAAGCCCACTTCTTCACAAAAGCATATCAGTTAAACTGTTAGTAGCTCCCGACTGATTCCTCTCCTGCAACTGTCATTACTTCCCTATACTTCCTTTAGCTTTTGTGTCACTTTACCCCACTCCCTCTAGCATGTAAGCTCATCGTACAGAGCCCTCAACCCCTCTGTAGCTGTGTGTCCAACTTGTCTGGTTACAATTACATGTTTGTTAGTCCACCCACTGTAAAGCGCTGCAGAATTTCCTGGTGCTATACATTAATAATAATCTGTACATTTCCTCACAAACCCTTGGAGTATAGAGGTCTACGGGATATACACCGCTCTCTCATACCTTCCTGTAAGAGAGTTATATCTTGCAGTAGTGGTTATGGTGCCAGGAGTGCCCTGGATCCCATTATAAGTAGTCAAACCGTTTTTGAACAGTTTTCATTGTTACCCATAAATCTTCTTTTAAACTACATATGAGGTTACTGAACCTTTACCTTTAATGATAGATGTTTCTTCCAGAATTAAGTCACGTAAACTGTCTATTTTGTTCTCGCTGTCTTGTAGTATTTTCTGGACAGCAGTAAGATGTTTGACATTCTGTAACAGCAATAAGAATAGTCAGATAATTGAGTGAGATGTATGAAGAAGTGTAGCCTCAATTACCCTATTCTAGGAAATAAGCCCTGACTGCTCACACCCCAGGACAGACATGGACTATGTTTTGATCTAATTATTACCCCTTAAACAATGATTTTCACCCAGATGTCAAACACCACAGTGCTTCTGTGCAGGCAAACTAAATTATAGACACATGCATTATGGAACAAGATACACATTATAATCTTTACATAGAAAATTAAATACACATTGGTTGCATGCTTTGCAATTAGAAATATTAAAAATAATTAATGGCCGATCAAGAAAAGCTTGTGCCTTCAACTAAATAGTTGAGATGGTGTCGGCAAACTCATGGAAATGTAGTTTCTATCGCATCTCTTGATTCCATGAACAAATATCACCAACATACTATTAGCTTAAATCAGATAAAATGCTGTTGGGCTGAAAAAAATTATGCATTGTACAATGTGTTTCCACCACTCCCACACCAAAAAAAAAAAGTTTAAAGAATTTTTTTCTGTCTCTTATTTAAATATAACCAACTTACTTTGGAATACCCATTTGAATATGCACCGACCATTATCTCTGCTCCATGTTTCACCTTCAGCTCAATGCTTAGCTGTTTCTGCAAAGCAGTCAGCTTCCCGTTATCTGCCTGGGAGCTGGTGTCATCTTTAAAAGCAGCTGAGATCTCTGGACATCACGGAAATTAGTAACAAGAAAAAAAAAATACAGAATTTAGAAATGTCGGCAGACAGTTTCACTTAATAAATAAAAAAGGCAATAACAGTAACATCTGTAAGTAAAGATATTGTAATCTACACAAAACCTGAGAGCAGCAGAAAATCAACAAAAACAACAAAAATCACTGCAGCTAAACGTCCCTGTGCTTGATGACATCATAACGAGACGGTATGAACAGTATTCTCTTTGAGGTGTCACGTCATAAACTCATCCACTAACTATTCCAACTTCTATATATGTCAGTGAGATTGCCATTATTATAGCCAGTCACAACATAATTGGGGTCATTCTATAAGCCACATTGTAACTCTGTGTGTTTTCACAAACCCCCCATATAGGCTCTCATAGGGAATAATGCAATTACCAGGTTTGGGTGAGAGATTTCCCATCTAAACAGAGCTCGCTGGAGAAGCTGCAAATCTTTGTTTTATGTTTCTGTAAAACTAACAAGGCTAAGCTTTCCTCAGCCAGTATTTATTTTATTCTGCACGTTTTCACGCTGTATAATGTGGCTGATCTGATGCTCAGTAAGTGATCTTTTCTATAAGTCATTCTACAATCTCATACAGCACATCACGAGTGCAGTAACTGATCCAAAGTTACGATTTGCTGTTTGAAGTCTCTAAAACATCCACCTGATTATAAAATGAAAAAAAAAGAAAAACAGTACTGCTAACGTTCCTCTATATATCTGTAGGTTACATTTACATGTTGGATGCGTAACATAGTATTTATCCATGTTCTCCAGGAAATGATTGAAATATATTTACAATAAACAAGCACATACACACACTCATTACAAGGAAACACAAAGTCTTGGAATGTACCTTCTGCGTCTGGCACAACAATATGCGCATTGCGCTCCTGAAGTTTAATGTAAAGGTCATCCAGTTTTTTTTGTGATGTTTTGAGAAACTTGTTGACTTTTGCAAGATGTTTTTTCTTGGTTGTAGCCTTTACCATGTTTCTGGCTCCTGCTGTAATTTTAAGTTCTTTTCTAATTTCCTGTTTGATCTGCTCCCTAACTTTATCAATATCCGGTTGAGCTACATGTTTAGGGATGTCCTTTGATGACTCGGTATTAGCTGCCAATACGATACGTTTAGGAGAGTTCAGATCAATTGAGGAAAAACTACCATTTACAGCTGAGCCCTTGGCAATTTTAGGAGAGTTTGGAGTAATTGGACACTCTATAAATAATAATAAAAAAGACAGTAGTCAAATCACAATGTAGACAGACAATATTGTTCATTCACTGGTTTGAAATATCACACAATACAAGTAAGGCAACATGACAAATTATAGGATCTTTTTATACATACACTTTTATTCAGACACTTCATGTACCATAATATGTTATGTGCTCTCAAATGTTTTGGTGCCCAAAGTTTCCCTATCCCTGCTTTTGTCTTCTGATAATTATAACTACAACATAATATTATTCCCTGCCTTGTCCTATATCTTTTAAGCCCTTAAGGATGGAGGAAGTTATCCAAGTTCTGTTCAAAACCAAACCTTGAATTTGAGATATATATTGTTTAACCATAGCTTACCTCTTTCATATTAAGTGCACCCACACGTATTACATACAATTTTGTTCAAGAGAAAGAGGGTTTTCATTTCACAAAAATAAACTATTTATGTATGAAACATAATTTAATATGAATAAAATAAAATAAAAAGTTTGAGAAATTAAAAAGTACTCTGTGGCACTTTACCTTTAAATGTCATAATACTGTTAACTTTTAGTGCAATAAAATGCACATATTTATGTTTAGCCATATACAGGTTTTATGGATTTTTGGAAAGTTACAGGGTTACATATAGTACTTCCCCCTTTGCAGTTTTTGCACCTTGAAATTTGTTGGTTTAGTTGCCTTTAAGGCAGTATGGCAGGCCAGGAATGAGAATTACCCCCATCATGGCAAACCATTTGTAAACGTAGACAACCCAGGGTTTTGCAAATGGGGTAAATCTAATCTTTTAGGAGCCACTTAGTCACAAACCCTGTCCAAACATTTGCATTTGTCACAGAAAAGCTGCATTTTCACTGATGATATCATCGTCATTAAATAATTTACTCTTTTAAAACATACGTATTTGTTTTCAGCCAAGTCTCACAAGTACAACAGTAGCCCCCATGTCCAGGTTTTACGGTGTTTTGGAAAGTTACAAGGTTAAATATAGGGCTTGTAAATTGAATTCACTGGACTTTCTGCCTGGGTTGTCAGGCAGGTCCCCCAATTTATAATCAATAAAATCACATTATTATGTAAAAATAATACGTAAATAAATACTTTATATATATGTAATTTAATTTTACATAAATTTTGATAGCAATATATAAATATTGATATTGAAATGCACTTAAATTACATTTCTTGGGGGGAGCATTTGTTATGTTTACAAATGAGATGCAACCACTGGTTCCATTGAGTTATAAACATCAACGGAGTACGCAGCTCAATAAACAGTTTCTTCATGACTATTAGTGAATGAAACTACTGCCAAGTGCTGAACTACATACACCTGCTGAGTTTATGGGATATGCTTAGCATTGTCATTAAAAAGAATGGGAACATTCCAGATCTTTTCTGGACTAAGACAGTAGTGCATTATGGGTGGGGGGATACAAGGAGTAAGGGGGTTAGAAGAGACTCACAAGATGGAAACGACGTCTGAATATATACAAATGGATCTACCTTCCCCAAAATATTAACTCTGCAATCTAATGTCCCAGAAATGTCAACATTGTATATTTTGTACAAACTCTGCAGGAAGCAATCAAACCAGAGAAATCTGGATGTGTCCTTCCTGGTAAAAAATGAACAGAAACCTATTATTAAAGTTATAGAAGAAGGAATGTCTTGCTAGGAGAATTGTTACTAGGCTTCCCAAAGATAGATATAACAGCCACACACACAATGTTTTAACATACCCAAAGGGTCCTCTCCTTTCTGCTCAGTGTCATCACATTTGTTGCGTCTGGCGCCCTGAAATGGCAAAAACTATTAGAAACCCAAATAAATTCAAATAAAAATGCTCTAACTAACCAAAGTTTTTACAGTCCATCTCGTTGCTGCCACAGGGCCCAGCAATAAACTACTACAAACAACCTAAAGGTATGGGTTTACTTAAATCGCATTGAAGTTGTTATAGTGCCTGGAGTCCCTGGAACAGCCTTATATTTAAGTGTTAAATTGTTTGTAAATAATTTAACACTAAATATGTGCCATCAGTAACCGTTCTCTCCCTCTTCTCTTCTCTTCGGCTAATGCAGTAGTATTGGTACAGCCAGTAAGGAGACGGCAGAGATTGGCCGAGAGTAGCAGCTGACAATTCATTAATGGTAGTTAGCAGTAGTGGTTATGGTGTTTGGAGTGGCCCTTTAAAGGAAAACTCCAGAAAACTTAAAGCCCCTCTGCTTGCTGCATGAAGCCTGTTACATTTGTGATCGTTTATAAAAGTGTTTCTTTTAAATACACCACAGGCGGCGCATATTGCGCTATGGTCAGTGTGATGTCATACCATGGACGTAGCATATTGGCGTGGTGGGGGGCGGGGGTCAGCAAAATGTTGTTTTGCCTAGAGTAGTAAAAAAACTTGCATTGACCTTGTATGTAACTAGTATGGGAAATGTTTTATATAGATTTCCAATCTATTGAGTAACTTGGCTTCATCCACTGAACACTGAATTCTAGT
>OW240914.1:202297138-202310966 GCA_933207985.1 Pelobates cultripes
CATGTGTGTGTCAGTGAGCTTGTCTGTAGTGAGCATGTGTGTGTCAGTGAGCTTGTCTGTAGTGAATCTGTGTGTTAGTGAGCTCTTCTGTAGGGAGCATGTGTGTGTCAATGGGCTTGTCTGTAGGGAGAGTGTGTGCGCGTCAGTGAGCTTGTCTATAGTGAGCGCGTGTGTGTGACAGTGAGCTTGTCTGTAGTAAGCTTGTGTGTGTATCAGATTTTGTCTGTACTAAATTTGTGTGTGCGCGAGTAACCTTGTCTGTATGTGTCATTGAGATTGTCTGTCAATGAGCCTATTTGTGTGCATCAGTAAGATTGTCTGTGTCTGTGTGTGAGTATGCTTTACTGTATAATTTAATTACCCTAAAAGAAGAAATGTATCAATAATATATACATATATATATTTTTATATATATGTATAAAAGCTGTTGTACCTTGCACTCAGGCTTCAAAGTTGTGTGACCGGGTGCATCACCAGGGCTCCAGTATCCAGGAAATTGAAATAGTTGGCTGCACTCTCAGATTTCCTTAAAACATAACTTTTATTGAAATATTTAAGAGAAGATCAATGTTTCAGTCCCTCTTGTGGACTTTCGTCATGATCCTGTGTGAATTTGGTACTTCCGAATGTCCGAATAGGTGAATAGCCGAATGGTCGAAGACATGAAATTACCGAATTTGCGAAGTGTCAAAATGCCGAAGTTGCTGAAGTGTCGAAGTGCCGAAGTTCCGAAGCACAGTATTGCCTAAGAACTAATATACTTACCCAGTGGAAGAATGAACAATATTACACTGTATACAATTTTAAATAAAAAGTATCCAAACATAGCCAGGATTCAGCTGTAAGCATTTGCAACACTTACAACAATAAAGTAACATACATTCATATAAAATGTAAGTTACTTAGCCAGTCAATGTAATGACAGGAATGAATAAGTAGATAACTCCCTAATTCCCACGGTATTAGGGAGCTATCTACCAAAAGGCTGAAAGACCTAAATTGGTCTTTCAGCCAAATGTACTAATACTAAGTAAAGATTACTTAGTATTAGTAAATTATGCCCCTATTCGCTATACCGCGAGTAGGGGCATGTCTAATAAATAGTGAGCAGCCTATGGCCCCCTCCCGAGCCACCACCCGTGCCACGCGAGTTGGGGCTTCTAACCTGAAGGGGGGACCTATTGCCCCCCCGGCCCCCACTCCTGAACAGTGGGTGGGGGCCCTACAGTAAAATAAGGGGGGGGACCTTATGTCCTCCCCCCTGGCCCCTACCCCTGAGTGGTGAGTGGGGGCCCTAAATACTAATAGGGGGGGACCTAATGTCCTCCCCCTGGCCCCCACCCCTGAGCGGTGGGTGGGGGCCCTAAATTAGAATAAGGGGGGGAACTAATGTCCTCCCCCTGGCCCCCACCCCTGAGCGGTGGGTGGGGGCCCTAAATTAGAGTAAGGGGGGGAACTAATGTCCTCCCCTCTGGCCCCCACCCCTGAGTGGTGGGTGGGGGGCCTAAATACTAATAAGGGGGGGGACCTAATGTCCTCCCCCCGGGCCCCCACCCCTGAGCAGTGGGTGGGGGCCCTAAATACTAATAAGGGGGGGGCAGGGCCAGACTGGGGATACAAAGCAGCCCTGGAAAAAAAATATATACCAGCCCCATAAGTCAATGCGCCATATATTGTCGCATGTAATATGTAAGGCTATGTCTTGCCACCCCAGATCATTGAGTAATATATATATATATATATATATATATATATATATATATATTGCTTTTTCTAATATAACATATTGGTCCTTTCATAGTAAAACTTTTAATTATACAGTAAGCATACTCACATGCAGATACAGACAACCTCACTGACACACACAAGTTCGTTGATACACAGCCTCATAGACAAACAATCTCACAGATAAACATAAGCTCATTGACATAAAAACACAAGCTCACTCACTAGCAGACACACACATACATGCAAGCAAGCAAGCTCACTAGCAGGCGCACACACACACACACAGCTTAATGTAGTGGTTCTGGTGTCTATAGCCTGTCCCTGCAGGCTTTTCAATGAAAACACTGACTTTTCAGAGAAAAGGCAGTGTTTACATTGCTTCAGAGTGACACCTCTGGTGACAGTCACTCAGATGGTCACTAGAGGTGCTTCCTGTGTCAGTGCTGCACAGTTTGCAGCACCTACATTCAGGGCCTCCACGCTCTGGAGACGCAGAAGGTTCCCCATAGAGATACATTGATTAAATGCATCTCTATGAGGAAATGCTGATTGGTGTAGCGTTTTGCAGCCAATCCTATGTCAAGCTTGATGATCTCAGCCACAGAGGCAGGGACAGTCGAGGGGAGACCAGCATGGCATGGGAAAAAAAAAAGATGAGTAAAAACACACACCATGACAGACACACACACCATGACAGACACACACACACACCATGACAGACACACACAAACACCATGACAGACACATGCACACCATGACAGACACACGCACACCATGACAGACACACGCATACCATGACAGACACACGCATACCACGACAGACACATGCATACCACGACAGACGCACGCATACCACGACAGACAGTCCATGATACAGACAGACACACACACACCATGACACAGACAGACCATGCCAAACACACACACCATGACACACCGACACACACACACCCACCATGACACACCGACACACCATGACACAGACACACATATCATGACGCAGACACACATATCATGACACACACACACCATGACAGAGACAGACACATACCGTGACACACACACACACCATGACAGAGACAGACACATACCATGACAGAGACAGACACATACCATGACACAAACACACCATGACACACCGACACACCATGACACAGACACACATATCATGACGCAGACACACATATCATGACACACACCCCATGACAGACACACATACCATGACACACACACACCATGACAGACACACATACCATGACACACACACACCATGACAGAGACAGACACACATACCATGACACACACACACCATGACAGACACCCATGACACACACCATGACAGAGACAGACACATACCATGACACACACACACCATGACAGAGACAGACACATACCATGACACACACACACCATGACAGAGACAGACACATACCATGACACACACACACCATGACAGAGACAGACACATACCATGACACACACACACCATGACAGAGACAGACACATACCATGACACACACACACCATGACAGAGACAGACACATACCATGACACACACACACCATGACAGAGACAGACACATACCATGACACACACACACCATGACAGAGACAGACACATACCATGACACACACACACCATGACAGACAGACACACACACACACACATACACTGACAGCATAACACATATTACCTGTGGGCCAGGGGGGTCATGCAGGGCAGAGAGCTGGGTGTGATGGTGGCCGCAGAAGAAGCTGGGATGGTGGCCGCTGGAGGAGCAGGGATGGCGGCCGCTGGAGGAGCTGTTCTGGCAGCCGCAGGAGAAGCTGTGCTGTCTCTGCTCCCCCCGCCCTCACGCGCTACTGAATGAGACCGGGGCCGGAATATGATGTCATTTTTCGGCCCGGTCTCATTCAGTGGCGCGCGAGGGCGGGGGAGAAGAGACAGCACAGCTTCCAGCGGCCGCCAGAACAGCTCCTCCAGCGGCAGCAAGCACACCCACATGTCTGCCAGGCCCCAGGTGCCGACGGCCCACCGGGAAATTTCCCGGTATCCCGGTGGGCCAGTCTGGTCCTGGGGGGGACGACTAATAACCGACGCACTTAAAAAAAAAAAATCCATCTTCAACCATGAAGGGCTCCGCGCAGCTCTGCAGGGCCAGGGGGAGGACATTAGGTTCCCCCCATATTCTAATTTAAGGCCCCCACCCACCGCTAAGGCATGGGGGCCAGGGAGGAGGACATTAGGTGTCCCCCCTTATTAGTATTTAGACCCACCGCTCAGGGGTGGGGGCCATGTGGGAGGACATTAGGTCCCCCCCTTATTCTAATTTAGGTCTCCCCCCTTATTCTAATTTAGGGCCCCCACCCACCACTAAGGGCTGGGGGCCAGGGGGGAGGACATTATGTCCCCCCCTTATTCTAATTTAGGGGCCCCTCCCGCCGCTCAGGGGTGGAGGCTGGGGGGAGGCAATAGGTCCCTGTTAGGGGACCCTGTTTTATTTTTATTTTTTAACAGTGAGCAGCCACAGGCTGCTAAAGTTCGCTGCAAGACCAATTTAGGTCTTTCAGCCTTTTGGTAGATAACTCTCTAATACCCTGGGAATTAGGGAGTTATCTACTAAGCGGCTGCAAGAGAAGTCCCGAAGTGCTGAAGTTCCGAAGTGTTGAAGTGCTGAAGTTGCCGAAGTTCCGAAGTGCTGAAGTTCCCAAGTTGCCGTAGTTCCGAAGTGCCGAAGTTGCTGAAGTCCCGAATTGCCGAAGCCCCGAATTTCAGAATGCTGAACCGAACCGAAAATTTTCCCCATGCACATGCCTATCATTTAGATTATAGTATGTGAATATCCCAGGGGTCCAGTTTTTTCTGAATTACAGGAACTATTAGCAATTATATGTCTACTACGAAAGAAAGGTGGGTTCCTTTTGGCAACCACTTATTACTAGTAGCTGTGTACTAAATTTTGTAGCATGACACTAGCTAAAGGGACACTATAGTAGTAGGAATTTATAATCCAGTGCTGCTAGTTTCAAAAGAGGTAGTATACTTATCTTCTCTTTCTCACCATGCTGGACTCCTTACTCAAGCTCCGTCTCTTTGGCTGAGTTCCTCGAGATCAATGATCTCAGTCAATCCATTGCTTTTCCGTAGTGCACATCTCTCTGAGACCCTCTGATTAAAATAGCAGGTATTTTACAGAAGCACCTCAAGTGGCTGTTTGAGTGACAGCCACTAGATGTAGATTAACCCTGCAATGAACACATTGCCGAACCTGCAGAATGGCAATGTTTTCAACTGTAGGGATAAGACGGGGGACACATGGCACCCAGGCCACTTCCTTGAGATGAAGTGGTCTGGGTGCCTACTGTAAGAATATTAAATAGTTAACTTGTTTATATGTATTTTATGCTTTTATAAGGTTTATAACATGATTATTGCTGACTGAAGGGATATTGAATACTTAAAGTCAATATACGACAATCATATGCTGACTGTGACAGACTAAGGTATTTCTTCTATAGGATGTAAGACAATGCTAAATTTCAGGATGTCTTGCCCATTCCGATTTTAAGGATATTCTTTTCCAGACGTATGCAAAAGCTTATCTTTCCATTGTCAGAATAACGTAATACAAGGAAGTAATAAATCTTATAGTCTGTACTGTAATGAATGACATATACCATGGCTAATGTAAGCAAACTATGTATAAAAGCCAGCTCTGGAATACACTCATTTGAGAGTCTTGTAAAGCTGTTGTCCGTGTGTTATTGCTTACAAATGATTCTCCATCAACGTTGATTATGGTGACCGAGGGATCGAGAACCGAGGGGATTAGAGTCCATTACAACATTAACCCTTTCAGCTTGGTGTCTAGAAGTGGGATAGATAGAAGTTGGATCAGCAAAACCATTTGCGGTGAGTAGCCTTTTTGTGTCTTATTGACGCTGATTGTCTATGACCCCCGTTTGGTTCAGTAAGACTGTATCCAGTAGATAGGAAAGGTGTAAGGACTCTAGTTATATTGAGACTATAAGAGGTCTCCGGTTTATTAGACATTTGGTCTAAATATATATAGGGGTTCTTGGTAACCCAGGTTAGTATCTAAGATAGATACAGGTTTTTGAGACCATAAGAGGTCTCCGGTTTATTATAGGGTTTTGGTAACCCAGGTTAGTATCTAAGATAGATACAGGGTATCTCAGGTAGATACAGGTTTTTGAGACCATAAGAGGTCTCCGGTTTATTAAGTCTATAGGTGTTCTGAGCAGCATGGTTTGTAGATCTTTAAGTATAACCCAAACTTCTCTTTCTCCCGGTCACCTTTGTTTGTCTTAAGTGTTTTTTGTGGGTGATTGTTTGTCTATATTGGGGACACACTTTGGTAAGTTAGTAGTGTCCCCACTCTGAGTCAGCAGTATGGGAAATGTGAGTTCAGGTCCTGAGTGACCAATATATGTATGTATATGTGTGTGTATGTATATATGTATATATGTATGTATATATGTGTGTGTATATGTATATGTGTATATATAAGATAGCAGTACTTTTAAACAAATGGAGGTTTTAAAAATACATAGGGATTAAGGAGAGAACGCAGGTAACTTGTTTTTCTTTGGTTTTTACCATATATTGGGGCTGATGTGTACTGTAGTCCTTGCTGCTGCCCAGTAGTGATGGGAGTGAGCGCAGGACTTATCTTTCTGCAAGATAGCAGTACTGTATATTAGAAAAGAAATGACTCACAGGTTGTACCTGATAGACCTACTTAAATCTTTTTACTTTATTCTTTCTGTCGCATAGAAGTATAAGTTTATTACTCTGTTTTATTGTAAGTTATTTCACATGGGAACTGTGTGCCTGGAATGATTGTTGCTTTAAAAATACTATAAGCCCACTACACTTATTATGAGAGTGGGATAGTGTAAATGTGTTGCATTGTTTGCATGATGAGCTCAGTATATTTTATAACTGAGACAAAAAGTCACATCATTAGTATTTGAAAGTTAATTCCCCGTATGGGATTAATTGTATAGAAACACCAATCAGCACATATTCCCTGCCCTGTGTGTTTGTTGCAAAGGATCCATACTGTAAATATGATTTTTGTTTGAAAATAAGAGAGCAACATTTACATTTTCAGCGGTCCAACACATGCTTTATTTTGCACTGTAAACTAACCTTTTTATTGCAACAGGTTCCTTTTAAATGATCCAGTGTAATAACTACTGCTTGTGTCTTCTATGTCTCACATTATGTGTTATTTTAAATTGTGGTATATAGCCTGAATCAGACATCATGGACAAAGGTTTTTACCTGTGTTACTAAGGGCTCTTGGAGACTGACCGGTCTAAAGGTTTGCCATGCCTTAGAACATGGTATAGTATAAATTTTTTAAGTCTCTGAGAGTTCTGAAAGATTCAGGTGAAACCATGTCTGTTTAATCTGGTCCAGATGTTTGTTCAATTTCTGTAAGATTTAAATTGATGCAGCATCATCTCAGATTAATTAATGGAAGTTTTATACAAATATTTGAGTTATGAGCGCGCTATATAAATGGATCCTTTCTTTAAATACAATACTATAGTAGATTAAAGTAATGAAGTTAATTAAGAAAATGTATACATAAGAATCCCTAAAATAAATCTAAACTAAAATTGTTATACTTTCCAATAATATGTTCTGAATACAGCTGTTAACTGTTTATTCTGTGTAAATGGTGATTGTGATAATGTGTGATAAGTGTGCAGTTTAACTTGAAAGTGGTTTAATTTATATGTTGCTGTATTGTTTTAAATTATATGTGAATCAGTTTGTCACAGTCTAGTGATACTGATAAGAATGACAGCCAAATAACCTAGCAAATAACTGTTTTATTAGTTGTTGAATACTAGCGTTTTGGCCAAGAATAGTTGGAGATTTGGAGGTGTTAGTTTAAGATTGCTTTTATATTGTGTCTACCCGTGTTTCCTAGGAGGGAGACAGAGTGTGTAGTTGTGTGCCCATAAATGTGATTTCTGTATTGGCATATCTGCTGGGTACCCATTATGTGTTTCTACAAAGATATTGTTTTGTGAGATGACGTGTAATATTACATTGGATGCTGAGTATGAGTTATATGGTTTGAAATGAATTGGTGATTATGAGCTTAGTACTTCAGTAAGATGTGCTAAAATTTGGAACAAGGTGGAAGCTGAAATGTTGGGATTATGGAAGAATAAGCAGTCTATATTCACTGCTTTGGCATATAAGCAAGATGCAAAGGAAGAGATTGGTAATATGATTTTTGTAAAGAAATTTTACAAGTGTTGGAAGGATGAGGCAGGTTTGATGTCTGGAGATGATATAGATCTCTTTAAAATACAGTCATGCCTTGGTAATATGTTGCCACAGTATTTTTTGCTTGTGAAACAATTGATTTCAGACTGGGCCAATTTGGATAGCTCAGATTTTCTTACCAAGGTTATAGAAAAGGAAAATGCAGGTTGTTTTGAATTAAGAAAAGATTTAGGAAAGTAAGGTTGCTTATTATGCTCAGGGATTGCAACATATTATGTCCAGCTACACAGGATGAGAGCAAGGATGGGATGGAGCACATAAAGCCCGTGGAAGGGGTGGTCAAAGAGGGGCAAGGGGATGGAGACAGGGAAATCAGGGTTATAGGGGCAGGGGTAACCAAGGAGGAATAGACAGGAACACTTGTTTCAACTGTGGACAATATGGCCACTGGAGGAATGAGTGTCCACACCCCAGGAAACCCCACACACCCCAACAACCCCACAATTCTCAAAATATGCCCTGTAGGCAAGAACAACTACAGATCCACTCCCAACACCACTGGCCAGCATATCGCTTAGTTCAGGACTTTAGAGCCCTGAATAGTTTAATTGTGCCCATTTCACCCATTGTCCCTGATGTGACATCCCTCATTACAGCCATTCCACATGATGCCACTTGCTTCACTGTCATTGATTTAAGTAATGCATTTTTTCTATACCTATTGATCAAGAGACACAGCTACTTATGGTTTTTACTTTTGAAGGCTGTCAGTTTACCTGGACACGCTTACCCAAGGCTATGTGGATTCCCCAGCTGTTTATTCGTTGGTACTCCAACATACTCTAAAAAACATGGACCACCGGTCATGGTTCCGTCCTTTTTGCAAAATGTTGATGATTTGTTGTTATGTAGCCCTAGCTATGAGGCAAGCACTGTGGATACTGTCAGCAACTGTGGGTCACAAGGTTGTTAAACACAAAATGCAATTGTGTAAATCAAAGGTTGAATACTTAGGTTTTGTTCTGGCTTTAGGCACCAGACAATTGAGTCCAAAACGTATTGAGGTCATTCAGAGGATTCCTACACCCACTACTCGGAAGGAGTTGCTCACCTTCCTCGGCATGATTAATTACTGCCACCATGGATCCCTGAATGCTCCCATTATGACTCAATCCTAAGGGAGGCTGTACGTTCTGACAGCCCTGAAAATGTCTGCTGGTCACCAGACATGCTAGCTGCATATATTACCCTTACAGTTGTTATTGTGCAAGCCCAGGCTTTAGGACTACCTGTGTATTGTAAACCATTTCATTTGTATGCTCGGGACAACTGTAAAACCATGGCCGCGGTCTGTGCACAAGAGCAAGGAGGCGGTATGCGTCCCATAGCATTCTTTTCCAAAGTAGTTCGAGCTCCGGTACAGGGTATGCCGGCGTGTCTCAGAGCATTGATAGCATGTGCAATGGCTGTTGAAACTGCTACTACTATCACACTAGGGCATCCTACAATACTTCATGCCAGTCACCAGGTCACTCAGCTGACAAATCTCACCACACAACACATGACAGCCCAGCGCTTCAGTGGTTATGAGATTCTTTTTTTTAATACCCAGAATCTGTCTTTTGGATTAAACAAGGTTTAGAGAAAGATCAGAATGATCTGTTCTCTAAAGAGGGGAGAATAGGCATACTTGAAGAATAGGCATACTTGAAGCAAGCTGCTTTATTTTCATCAGTCAGGCACATAGCAAGCACCATTCAATTCCTCATGAATTCATTTTATATTAGGAATCTCAGGCAGCATGTACAGTCTTTTGTAAGATCGTGTGAACGCTGCTCTTTTTTACACACTTACAGATTGATTTTATTCATGTATCCAAAATTGGTAAGAAACAGCAATACTTACTGGTCATAGTTGATCAGTTTAGTAGATGGCATGAGGCCTTTGTGACATCTAGGGAAGATGCTAGTGAAGATTATTGTTACTGAAATTATTCCCCGGTATTGCTGCCCTCTGCAGATTGGCTCTGATAATGGCCCGGTTTTTGCAAGTGGGGTTGCCCAGGAACTTGCTAAATTCTTGCAAGTTACCTGGTAGTTTCATATACCCTATCATCCACAGAATACAGGGGTAGTTGAAAGGATGAATAGGACTATTAAGGAAAAGCCCAGAATTTACCCAGGAACATGGGTAAATTGGACAAGATATCTACCAGCTATTTTAGCTGAGATAAGAATGAATCCCCACAAGGTGAATTGTTGATAAAACCGAATGGTATGTATGACAATGTTTCTTCGCAGTTTTCCCTTACCTTCACAGGAACCTACTCATTCATACCAGCCCGGTGACAAGGTGTATATCCGTCAGTTGAACAGGACCAAGAAAGGAGGATACCCTTTTGGACCACCTGCTACTGTGATTGCTGTACCCAGAACCGCTGTCCACAGATTCCCATGACATCTGGATTCACGCATCCCGAGTGAAGCTGTGTCCAAAGAGGGGAACCAAGGAAGACAACACCACTCCTCGCTCGGAAACAGAAGAATTTCTCCTCAGCGAAGCATCATGGTTTTTACACCATATCGTAGATTGAGAGGATCATACGTACCTGAGACCAAGATTATGTTGTGCGCTATGCTTTCTGGAGTTGTTATACTCCCTCTGATATTGTTCCTTGAATGCCATTATGAGTACAAGTCAATGGCAAGTTCTGGAAAAAGACTCTGACATGATGAACAATTCTTCAATACCCCCAGCCCAATTAGGCCTTAGCCCCTCATCTAGCATTCGTCACACACGCCCCCTCAAGAACCTTTCTCCACCACCTTTCTATCAGCATGCAATATGCAATCATTCATTTACTGAACGCATTTGGATGAATTGGACAAATAGTAACCCTTATAAGTACCAGTTACCCATATGAAATGTGTCTACAGCTAATGAAACCGATGCATTATGTTTGTTTAAAGGTTCACAGAAAATTGTTAGATCTTATAACGCAGAAATGTGCACAGTTAAGGTTGCATATCAATGTAAACAGACAGGCCTTATTACTTTTAATAATGATTATATAACTGGTATCATTAATTGGAGAAGGGGACAAATGTTAGTCATTATGAACGACACTACAATTGAGAACTATACACTACCTTATATTTTTACACCTTATTACTGTCCTTTATCCTCTACCATAGAACCAAAAGTCAACAACGACACACACACACCTATTCCGTCCACATGTGTTAATACAACTGCCTTCTTACAAGCTGTACATGTGTCATTAAAAGTCACTACTCTTGTTGTAACATTATGTAATACAACAAACAAAGGCAGAAAAGGGAATGGTATGACACACTGTTAGGAGGTGCTGGAACCACTATGGGTATACTAAATAGTTATAGATATGGAGACCCTCAAGAATAAGTTAAACACAGCCAGCATGCATATAGGGACTGGTTTTCATGCTACTGCAAATTGGGCTCCAATTGTTGTTAAATCACAGGTTATAGGATTGGATTTAGATAAATCAATGTATAATTATTTAGATAATTTAACTGTTGCAACTATGAAATTCACTACAGGTCTAAGTAACTGGAGTACTTGTGCCATCAGGTATTTATGGATACAACAACAAGGATTGGCATTAGAAAACACACTAATGATTCCTAAACTAGAGAAGATTAGAGGAAAGCGTAACCTCACAGATAATGAATGGTTACTTCTAAAACCCCAATCCAGTAAATGCAATGGATGGTTAACTGGTAATGTTTCACATTTTTCATGCTCATGCTATTTTACATTATATCATACATCATCAAAGGATGTTAAATTAGCTTGTCAATTTAACACATTACCAGTACCAGTTTATGATCTTTTTGCCAAGAATTTAACCTGGTGGGCACCCACATACACAGGGGACTATATTTTTCCCAAAGATAACATACACAGGTAGCCACACATATCCTAAAAGGAGAACTCCTTAAGGTGAGTTCACAAATTCAGAATGATTCAGCCCATCATTGGTACAATGCTTTACTGGTTGGTCCCCTACTGGATCCCAGATAATGAAATCATTCTTCTATCCTTTTGTTATTATAGTCCTGATTTTATTGTGTATGATTTTATATAACTGTCACCTTACTTGTACATTGAGGAAGAGAGTACAGAAATGAATCCATAATGCAGAACAGAAACAATTAAAAATTCTCCTCTCTGCCACTGTAGAGTATCAACCCATCTTTAAACTGAGCCTTAGGAATTACCACATGGGAATCGAGGTGAAGAAATTAATGAAAGTCCCGCAGGGAGTGACTAGCACCCCTGAAAATACCATGTGGAAGTTTCTCTGTCCTGGTAAGATTTTATCGATAAGATGAGCAATTGTTTTATTGCTCAAAGAGGGGAATGTAAGAATATTAAATAGTTAACTTGTTTATATGTATTTTATGCTTTTATAAGGTTTATAACATGATTATTGCTGACTGAAGGGATATTGAATACTTAAAGTCAATATACGACAATCATATGCTGACTGTGACAGACTAAGGTATTTCTTCTATAGGATGTAAGACAATGCTAAATTTCAGGATGTCTTGCCCATTCCGATTTTAAGGATATTCTTTTCCAGACGTATGCAAAAGCTTATCTTTCCATTGTCAGAATAACGTAATACAAGGAAGTAATAAATCTTATAGTCTGTACTGTAATGAATGACATATACCATGGCTAATGTAAGCAAACTATGTATAAAAGCCAGCTCTGGAATACACTCATTTGAGAGTCTTGTAAAGCTGTTGTCCGTGTGTTATTGCTTACAAATGATTCTCCATCAACGTTGATTATGGTGACCGAGGGATCGAGAACCGAGGGGATTAGAGTCCATTACAACATTAACCCTTTCACCTACAATGTTCCTTCACAACTGCCCGTTTAGACATTAGCAACTTGTTGGTAAAAGTTACTGACATGAAAACCTTGGAAACAAACCCATAATGTACTGATTGTGTTCAGTACTGCACATCTCTTCACACATTTGAATTACTCCCCCTGCATTCATTTATTAACATTAATAGTTAAAAATTTATTTTGCATATCTTGATCCTGGGGTCCTACTTTTGGGAACAGGACACTAGGACTAGCATGTATTTACACCAGGCTGACCTCCCTTTTGTTTTGTTTTTTGGATGGTCCCACCCCAACTCAGGGCCAATCTATCCCCCTCTCGACAGCACCAGTGATGTTACTTACATCACTGGTGTGCATCCTCTTACCGTGCCTACTGGCATCCTGTCTTGTGAAATGATGTCCTACGATTTGCTGTTTTTGGGTTCACTGTAAATTCTTCCACGTCAATTACTTGTTCTGTACAGAGAAGTATTAAGATTGCCAGGGGAATTAGGTAGGCTTCCAGTTTGGACTCCCATCTTTATTCTTCACATATGGATTGTAAATGGGGCCAAGCAAATTCATGGTTCCAGGGCCAATTTCCCTTAGTGCACATCTCTCTGAGACCCTCTGATTAAAATAGCAGGTATTTTACAGAAGTACCTCAAGTGGCTGTTAATCCCTATCCCTGTCTAATGTCTGGACCGTAGGCAGACACCTGGTGTCACGAACGCACCCTACTCCAAGAGTGTGCGTGACGTAGTTGTGGTGGTGAAAGGGTTAAAGTACACTATTTGTCTGCACTAGACCGGAAATAATGACAAAATCCCCCTTTAACACCACCCACACTTAAACATAATAATATAACTATTACTATTTTAACGCTGCCACCACCAAGACAATTTATAAATAGGGTGCCTTGGTCCCCCAGGTAAATCAATAC
>OW240914.1:202311066-202406821 GCA_933207985.1 Pelobates cultripes
TTGTGATTTAGGAATGTTAGGTGATTTCTGCCCTTTATGGATTAAAACCAGACTCTGTATCAACTGTGTAATTTTCCATGGAGTTTTGCCATGGATCCCCCTCCGGCATGCCACAGTCCAGGTGTTAGTCCCCTTGAAACAACTTTTCCATCCCTATTGTGGCCAGAAAGAGTCCTTGTGTGTTTTAAAATTCGCCTCCCCATTGAAGTCAATGGCGTTTCGGGCGGTTCGCCGGTTCGCGAACATTTGCGGAAGTTCGCGTTCGCCGTTCGCGAACCGAAAATTTCGGGTTCGCGACATCACTATTCTTAATATGTCAATGTAGTTGAAACATTGATTATATGCAAATGCACGTCTGCGTCTGCTTACAATAAATCTGCTCTGCTTTATTTTGAAGCCCTGTGAGTGCTTTCTTTCATGTTTGAGTGATAGTTTTTAGTTTTAAGGTTTTTTTTCCCACTTCCATATTTTCACACTGTGCTGGCGCGATGCATTATGGGGCTGGTATAGAATTTTTTTCCAGGGCTGCTTTTCATTCCCAGTCCAGCCCTGGCTGCGAGGGACAGCCATCCTTTGAGCTCAGCTCCCTCGCGCATCCGGAGTCAGAATATGACGTCCCTCTGGCTCCTAGCATCACTAAGTGGCGCACGAGGGAGTTGAACAGGAAGCACTGGAGCCCAGCAGCTGCCTGCCAGCCAACACAGGAGACAGCCCATGAGAGCCACTGGACCACAGGGGAGGCAAAGTTTGTGAGTGTCAGTGTGATTCTGTCAGTATCAGGGTGTGTGTCTCAGTGAATGTGTGTGTCTGCCAGTATATGTCTGTTAGTGAGTGTGTGTGTGTGTGTGTGTGTGTGTCTGTCTGTCTGTCAGTGAATGTGTGTGTCACACACACATTCACTGACAGACAGACACACACACACATTCACTGACAGACGCACATTCACTAACAGACATACACTGGCAGTCACACAAACATATTGTCGCATGTAATATGTAAGGCTAAGTCTTGCCACCCCAAATGATTGAATAATATATATATATATATATATATATATATATATATATATATATCAAATATATATTGCTTTTTCTAATATAAATTATTGGTCCTTTCAGAGTAAAACATGTAATTATACCATAAGCATACTCACATGCAGACACAGACAATCTCACTGACACACACAAGCTCATTGATTCACAGCCTCATAGACAAACAATCTCACTGATATACATAAGCTCATTGACATAAAAACACAAGCTCACTCACTAGCAGGCACACACACACACACACACACACACATGCAAGCAAACTCACTCACCAGCAGGCGCACACGCACACAGCTTAAAGTAGTGGTTCTGGTGTCTACAGCCTGTCCCTGCAGGCTTTTCAATGTAAACACTGACTTTTCACAGAAAAGGCAGTTTTTACATTGTTTCCTGGTGACACCTCTAGTGACAGTCACTCAGACGGTCACTAGAGGTGCTTCCTGTGTCAGTGCAGCACAGTGTGCAGCACCTACATTCAGGGCCTCCACGCTCTGGAGGCGCTGAATGTTCCCCATAGAGATACATTGATTCAATGCATCTCTATGAGGAGATGCTGATTGGTGTAGCATTTTGCAGCCAATCCTATGGCAAAGCATTGGATTGGCTGAGATCATCAAGCTTGATGATCTCAGCAATAGAGGAAGGGTCAGTCGAGGGGAGACCAGCACAGCGTGGGGAAAAGAAAAGGTTAGCAAAAACACTACTTTTAAACACACACAGACACACACACACACCCCATGACACACACATACCATGACACACACACACACCTTGACAGACACACACATATCATGACAAACACACACACACCTTGAAAGACACACAAACCATGACACAGTCAGACCATGACAGAGACACACACACCATGACACAGACAGACACACACCATGACACAGAAAGACACACACACCATGACACAGACAGACACACACACACCATGACAGACAGACACACACACCATGACAATGACAGACACACACAAACAAACCATGACAGACACACACACCATGACACAGACACACAGCATGACAGACAGACACACACACCTTGACAGACACACATACCATGACAGACACACACACCATGACACAGACAGACAGACACACACACACACCATGACAGACACACACGCCATGACAGATAGACACACACCATGACAGACACACACCATGACAGACACACTCACCATGACACAGACAGACACACACCTTGACAGACAGACACATACACTGACAGACTGACACAGATTATTGCTACCTGTGGGTGACCGGCCAGGGGCTCATGCAGGGCAGACAGCTTGGTGAGCTGGCGGCCGCAAGGGCTGCTGTGCTGTCTCTGCTCCCCAGCATGCAGCTTAATGAGACCGATGATGTCATATTCCCCGGTCTCATTAAGTAGCGCGCGAGGATGGGGGGCAGAGACAGCACATCTCCCCCTGCGGCCGCCAGCACAGACAGCACCCCCTGCGGCCGCCAGCACTCCCAGCTGTCTGTCTGGCCCCAGGTGCTGACGGCCCACCTGGAAATTTTCCGGTTTCCCAGTGGACCAGTCTGGCCCTGCTCTCCAGTGTTCTTTGGCAGTAACCCTTAAAGTTCTCAGTACATGTATTCTTAAATTGCTATGTGTGTCAAAAAAAAATCAACAATTATTATTTATTTTTTTAAATTTGGCATAGATTGGTGGTAAAATAGTTGCATGAAAAGAGTCAAAATACACCAAGTTTAATACCTTAGGTTGTCTTCTTTTTAAAAAATATATACATGTGAAGAGTTATTCGGGGATTCCTGACAGATATCAGTGTTACAATGTAACTTTCGTTAATTTTGAAAAGAAAATGGTTT
The DNA here is from genome assembly GCA_933207985.1 of Pelobates cultripes. Classification (NCBI taxonomy): domain Eukaryota; kingdom Metazoa; phylum Chordata; class Amphibia; order Anura; family Pelobatidae; genus Pelobates; species Pelobates cultripes. The sequence continues at coordinate 202,313,957 of OW240914.1, forward strand.
GGAAATAGCAAAGTGCTACTTGTACTTATTGCCCTATAACTTTCCAAAAAAAGCTAAGAACATGTTAACATTGGGTATTTCTAAACTCAGGACAAAACTTAGAAACTATTTAGCATGGGTGTTTTTTTGGCGGTTGTAGATGCGTATCAGATGTTGGGGGTCAAAATAAGAAAAAGTGTGTTTTTTAAAATAGTTTCATCATATTTTATAAAAATGTTTATAGTAAATTATATGATATGATGAAAATAATGGTATCTTTAGAAAGACCATTTATTGGCGAGAAAAACGGTATATAATGTGCGGATACAGTAAGAAAATTGAAAAGCGGTCTGGTCACTAAGGAGTTAAAGATTTAGCAATGAATATGACAATCCTGTTAACGACAGGCACACCCAGGGTACACAGTGCAAATGAGGAGAAATAAAATATGTTTCTCCCCTTCCTTTAGCTATGTTCTATGTCAGGAAAGGACAATATTTATAACCATCACTGGCAGGAAGCCAAGATGGAGCCGCACTGTTCCAGGATAGAGGTAAATGCAGTACTGTGGGTTTCTACATTTACTTTTCTGTTTCAGATTTCTCAAACATAGTTATAGCTAACTACAAGGAATAAGTAGACGTAATATTAATATGGCCTGGAAGTGACAGTTCCCTTTTAAAGTGAATCTATTTATTATTAATTATTATTACGACTATTTTTGGAGCAGCAACATATTCTACAGTGCTCTACAGTGGGTATTATTATTATTATTTATAAAGCGCTAACAAATTCCACAGCACTGTACAATGGGTGGACTAACATACATGTAATTGTAACCAGACAAGTTGGACACACATGTATTATGTACGTGGAGGGGAATTGTGATGCAGAATGAGAAAAACAGAAACCTATCCCACTTACCCCGAATAATGGCAGACAACGTAATTTGGATGAAACAGGCGACAGCATTTATTATAACGTATGATACAATACTGCATAACACATCCATAATTTATTTTAAACATAATTTTTTCTTATTATAAACAAAAACTTCATACATAAATAACCATAACTTAGCATATAACTTAACACATAGTGTCATACAGTAAAAACACAATGTCCTTGCCAATATACTGACCATGTGCCTATGCACCACATATTCTCACCTCCCCCCTCGACTATAAATTGCTTTCCTTTCAATGCTTACCACCAGCTGACCTTTTCCTCGCTCAGTGGGTACTTCCAAACAGGTAACCTAAAGTTAACCCTTTAACCCCTTAAGGACCAATCTTCTGAAATAAAAGGGAATCATGTGTTCTTAAGGGGTTAAAGCAGGGGAGGTTGAGACCTGAAATTTGACCACATCATTCCACATATTGACATAGCCCCCCAAACCGAATTGGCAAGGACATAACCCCAGGCCACAACCCCACTAGTTTAAGCCTAAAATCAGCAGGGGGGCCCACCCAAACCACACAAGGCCTGTTCCACTGCTTCCTGCAGGGCGAGATTAAAGAGGTCGAGCCCAACCTCTGTCAAGTGCACCCCTTCCACCCGAAATAAATTGGCAGTATCCTGCTCAAACACCCTATGGTGAACCAGAAGGGAGGCCCACCAGAAGAGAGAAGGGCAGAAGAAAGGAGCAAGTCCAGGGAATGGGGGGGTAAAGGAATGAAAGGGGGGACAGGGGAGAGAGATCCACTGGCAGAGAAGGCCCCAGACCCAGACCTCCCCTCAAACCTCAACGGCGGTACCCCATGTCGGCCCTTCTCAGCCCCACCATTACGCACCAACTCTCTCCTAATGCCTGCGGCCAGAGCTCCATCACCTGAGGCTGCAACCCAAGCAATGGGCGGGCACAGTGGCCACAGGGGAGGTCCTTTAAGAAGCCTGGCTGCGGGGGAAACCACGCCGGCAGATATATCCGTGTTGAGGTGAGCATATTGCTCAAGAAGGAGCCGGCCACCATCCAGCGCAGCAGCAGCTCTAAGGAATGCCAGAATAGCCTCAACATCCATCTCTCTCCCACAAAATAAACTACAGGCCCAAGACAAACAGGAGCAGACAGAGGACAGGAAGCTGCTTGCTGGCCCGAATCCCAAGTGGCACTGAGGTAAGACCATCCCACCACAATTCACACACTGCATAACCCCACCCAACATACATACACAACTATTCACACGCATCTATCCCCATACTCATACATGTGCCCTTGTCTGCTTAGCTGTGCTATCTTCGCAGGGCCTGGAACAGAGGGATTGAGAGCCCTGCTCAATGAGCTTACATGCTAGAGGGAGTGGGGTATAGCGGAGGCTGGTCCATTGGGATTTGTGGAGAAACAAAAAAAAATATGTAAAAATATGTTGGAATCAAAAGATACTAATGATAAGTTAGGTGAAAATATATTGAGTCTGTCATGATTATATCTGCAATTTAATTTCACTTTTATTGATGACTGGAGATGCTGCTGCTAAAAACTGATCATGTTAACCCCTTCAGGATGGAGTCAATAGTACACGTTCTGATCAAAACAAAATGTAAACAAAAACTGGAATTTGACTAAATGTCTGTTCAACCGTAATTCACCTCTTTCATATTAAGCGCACCCAAACTTATTATATATCATTTTATTCAGGAGAAACAGGGCTTTAATTTATCGTCAACTAATCATATATGAAACATAATTTATTATGCATAAAGTAAAAAAAGGTGAGAAATTAAGAATTAAAAAAAAAAAAAATCTGCTTTATATTTGACTCTATAACTTTCCAAAACACCATAAAACCTGTACATGGGAGGTACTGTTATACTAGGGAGACTTCACTGAACACAAACATTAGTGTTTCAAAATAGTAAAACGTATTACAACAATAAAAGTGCCATTCATGTGTGAAAAATGCAAAAAACGTCACTTTTACTAAAAATATCATCATTGTAATACAATTTACCATTTGGAAACACTAATATTTGTGTTCAGCAAGTCTCTCAAGTAAAACAGTACCCCCCATGTACAGGTTTTATGGTGTTTTGGAAAGTTACAGGGTTAAATATAGTGCTTGCGAATTAAATTCTCTGCACTTTCTGCCTGGGTTGTCAGGCATGTCAATCAAATTAAAATTTATAAAATCACATAATTATGCTAAAAGATTACTTTAATATACACGTAGAATTTTAATATATATACATATATATGTATTTAAATTCTACGTGTATACTTATGTAATCATTAATATAATTATATATATATTTATCTATATATATATATATATTTGCGGTTATTTGTATTTTATAAATAGAATGTTATTCTAAGTGTATTTTGTTACCAATATATATATATATTAATAACAAAATACAGTTAGAATGAAATTACATATGTATATATAATTTATTTTCATTTAAAAAAAATGTTTTTAATTTATTTATTGTATTATTTTGTATATTTATTATTGTAATTATACGTATATATAAAAATATAATATATATATATATATGTATTATATATATAATATATACAAATATATATATCTCATTCTAAGTGTATTTTAATACTAATATATGTACTTATATTAATATTAAAATACACTACGTATGACGTTACATATATATATATATATATATATATAAGATGTATATATATTATAGATATAATATATATATTTTATATAAATATATATATATATATATATAAAAATACATTTAATTTATTTTTACATGTTTAATTATAATTTTTTTACTAGTCTCTCTGCTGGCAGATCCACAGCCAGCTATATGGGGCATGATTTGCCGGGGAGGGCTGCCTGGGTTGTCAGGCAGTCCTCCCGAAGAGGATCGTGGTGGAGGTAAGTCCAGTGGAGCTCCTGGGGTAGAAAGCGGCGTTCTATGCCGCCTCAACGGCTTTAAAACCCATTATAATAACGGCATTAAGGGGTTAATATGTTTAGACATGTCTGAAAAAACACCATCTTCTGAATATAGACGCCACACACATCTCTAAACACACATCTGTAAGCTGTCACTGCTAGGTATACAAGCCAATCATATCATGCTCAAGTAAAGTAAGTTTGTATTATGAGTGGTTTATAATGTGGATTGGAGATTGTGAAATTCACCTCTGGCAGGGTTATTCACTAAAGTGAGAATCCAAGGTGCATTTCAACTTTTTAGGTCAAAATAGCTGAAAAGGAAAATTCTCTAATGCCTTAAAGGGACACTGCAGGCACCCAGACCACTTTAGCTCATGGAAGTGGTCTGGGTGCAGTGTCCCTTTTGCACTTACAATGTTTACATTGCAGGTCTAAGTCTGCCCACAGTGGCTGTCTACCAGACAGTCATTAGAGGGCTTTCTGAATCGAAACATAACTTTGGTGCATGAGGCCCTCCAGAGTCAGATTTCTCCCCGTAGGAAAGCATTATTGTTGTTCGATTCTTTGCTTGTTCGGTCCCCCCGTTGATTCTAGTTTTTACTCAGACCAAGGGAAACTGTTCTCAGGTTATTTTTCTGCCGGTGCCTGGTTCGGTACTTTAGATAGCTGGTTAGTAATGGTTCCTATTCCTTATATGGCTATCTACTGGAGTTAGTTGATTGGTTTTCCACGTTCACCAGAATATTTCTGTACGTCAGAATAGGGTCATTATTTCATTTATGTCTTCTTCATGCTTTCTCCATCCCCTTGTGTGTCACGCTTTACACATGGTAACGCTTTACACATGATAATTTGTTTTGCATTTTTGATATGCTCACTACATTGCTGGTTCATTTATGTATACCCAGGTATATATGTCGCATACTGACTATTGGGAGTAAGCAGACAAATATTATTCTATTTCACTTTCTGTATTATTATTATTACTACCTATAGATCATGTGCAGACCTCTTCTACAGCTCACAAGATGTAATCATTATGTTATTAGGGTAGGTGAAACTTCCTCTCCCAATTTTCTAATTTTTTAGTTAATTTGTGTATTTTACCTTAAAGGCACATTCTTTTTAAGATTATTCTCTTCAAAGATACCTTATTCTACAAGGTACGTACCTTCATGTTCATGTGTCTTGCGTTTGGTGTCAAGCCCCTGTTCAGGGTCAGAGAATTGGTTTTATAGGTTCATGTTCTGGCCTTCATTTTGCTTTAATTTAACTCTCGTCCCAGCAAGGCCTGCAACCCGCCTTTCCTAGGAGGCTCATTTTCCCACCCGGGCCAACTGCATAGTTATCGCCTTGTGTACCCTTCTTCAGAGTCTTAGTCAGGGCCTCACCCATCACAGCCTGTGAGGAACTGACTCTGCTGGGTTTCGAACCCTGGTTTACATGGTGCTAAACCTTTTCCTTACCAGTACACCAGCCTGCCTTTTGCAAATTTACCTGAGATCTGATACTATTGCTTGTAGAGTCAAGGTTATCAGTGACAACTCACTTCAGCTGTGTCTGGTCAGGTGTCTGGTTCTTGGCCTATAAAAGCCACTTCCTGTCTCTGTACCTTTGCCAGATTATTGTGGTTCCTGTACTCTCTAATCCAGCGTGTTCCTGTTTCTCCTTCCTGTTGCTGAATTTGGACTGTTTTGACTTTGCTGCTTCTCCTTCCCACTGACCTCGGCTTGCCTCACTACGATTATCATCTTTCTGTTCCAGTCTCCCATCTCTGCTTAAGACCAGAAGGCCACTCAAGGCTCAGGGGCTCAACCACCTGGGTAACGAGTGGCTACCTCTGGCAGAAAACATTGCTGATCTGGCTACTGGACTCCAAAACTTTGTAACATCAATATCATTACACAGCCACTCGTTTTGCTTCTTTTAGTCCTAATTGAGAGGCCAACATCCTGCCACATCGTACAGTGGCAACATTCCCATCTGTCAAAATCATAGGTAGAGCGTCTCACAGCTGCTTGGCAACTAGCAGGGCTTCATTTATCACGCTATAGGAATTGTTTGGCAATTTGGCATTAAAGTAGCAAACCATTTCTTTTTTATCAGTTTGTCGGTTTATCTAGGTTATTACTTATTGCTTTTAGAATGTCTCAAGCATCTTGTCAGGGAGATGACATGTCTCTTTCTGGCTCCCCGAACGGGCCCTGCACCCCTATTAGATCCTGTTCCATCATCAAGTCACCCACCCCTGACTCTTCCGATTCCCTGAGGTCATGGACTGTAACCAAATTGGCAGTGGAATTGTGGAATTGTGCCGCAGGAGCATCCCCTTCCCGGCAACAGCACAGAAGGCAGAACTATACAGGCTCCTGTCAACACAGTCCTACGACCCAAAGCCCGGCACGAGCTCACCGGGTGGCTTTACTGACAACACGGGGGATGTTCAGGGTATTTTGAACAACATTCTGTTTTCCCTACAGCATATGAATGACCATTTGATGAAGCTGGAAACGACATCCCCTAACCCCTCGGTGGCCTACTGGCACGATCACGCAAGATAGTGCAGGCATGTGTCCTACACCACCTCCCACAACGCAGCATATCTGGTTTCCCCAGCCATCAGGAAAGATATACTTGATGTCAAAGACGTTCATTTGATGTCCCCATTAACAGTTTCACAGGATATAATTCAGAACAGGGCCTACAGCTACGGGGATCTGTCTGTGGTCCTTAAAGCCAGGGACCCTAGACTGAACAAAAACTTTCCATCCCCGAGTTTGTAATTGTTGTTGGGCTATACAGGGACGTTATCTGTTCTGTATACCCCCAAAGATGATAGGAGCTTGATCTCTACATGCACAGGTTGGTGGATTTGGGACACAAGTACAGGGGCTTTATGTTTTATGATTACCATAAGTCGGTGTCGGCCAAGGCAGCTGCAGCTCTTGCAAAGTTCAACATTCGGACCGACTGGAGTCAGTTACGGAGCTGTTCTGCCGGCATTTCTTCTGCTTGAAGCCCCGGCTTGCACTATTTGCACTTCCACCTGTCACACTACCAACTTGTGCCCCTGCAAGGCCAACCCTTCCACATCCACTGCCTTAGCACGTTCCAATACCTCCATCATCAGTCAGGCTAGGGGTCTGAAAGATATGTTTGGCAGACCCATCATCTTCTTGGAGAAGGCTCAGCTGTGCAACAACTTTAATGCAGGTGCCTGTAATTACAACACTTGCAGGTTATTGCACATCTGCTCTCATTGCTTTAGGGCACACACCAAAACCATGTGCCCTACCAAACTCTTCCCCAAGAAATAACTGATGGAGATCAACTTAGACATTTTAGCTTTTTACTTACGTTCACATCCATCACCTCTGCTAGTTAAATTTTTGGTATCAGGGCTCTCTAATGGTTTTCACACTGGTGTTATAGCACTCCCTGCAAGCACTCTGGAATGTCCCAACCTATTGTCTGCCATGGACGAACCTGCAGTCGTGGACACCTTACTAGGCAAGGTAGTACACCTGTATTTTCATGATTGGGCCATTCTCCCATCCACCTTTTTACACGTGCCACACAAACCCCATTGGTGTGGTCACAAACAGGTTTTCAAATAAAAGACTTCTAGCCTATTGGCTATTCATTCCTCACTCACACTGAGTATCAACTCACTTATCGCTGCAGAAGAATTCTCCCTCCACTACGCATCTTTGGATAACGCCATACAGGTCATCTTGCACGTGGGCAAACATGCTTGGCTCAGTAAAATGGACATCGCTAACGCATTTAAGCTACTTCAAATCCATCCGTCCCTTTGGCATATCCATGGCATAAAGTGGATATTACTATTTTTCCACCAGACTCACATTTGGTTCCAGGTGCAGCCTGAAATTGTTCAACATATTTGCAGAAACACTCTGCTGGCTGCTCCTTAATGTCATCAGTTGTCCCACTGTGATTTACTATTTAAACAACTTTCTTTTAGTAAAAGCTGGGTCTCACAAGCCACGTGGTATCCTTAGCACTATGGCTCTTTTTCACACTTTGGGTATCCTGCTCTCATCTGACAAAACTTTAGGCCTCACAACCAAATTAGTGTTCCTGGGTATCACTTTGGATACGGTGGCGTTGCAGATGATAAACTGTATCGCATTAGACAGGAACTGGACCATTTCCTGCAGCTTGATTTGCGTACCTGGGGTACCTACAGGCCTTAAGGGTGTCCCTTAATTTCGCTATGTGAATCATTCCGGAGGGAAGGGCATTCATTTCAAGATTGCTTTGCCTACTACCTGGCTTGTCTGATAGTGGCACTGACCTCCTCGATCCACCTGCTAGCTCAGATTTAAGTATCTGGCACAATTTTCTCCTCAATTGGACTGGCATACCCATGTTAGTCCCCCACTATCACAACACTTCCCAGTCATCATGTCCAATGCTGTCCCCATCACAGGTTTCGCTGCCATTTTTTTTGGTTCAGAGACATTCAAGGAGACCTCCCCCCGTTCGAGATTTAACCTATTGTGCCTGTGGCTCACACATTGGGTCATCGCTGGGCATGGAAGGTGGTAAGATTTCTCTGTGATAACATGCGGCTTGTGAAATAGTCAACAAGGGGCACTCCTCCTTGTTAAACTATTACGAGACTGATCCGTAAGTTAACTTGGCTTGCCGCCAGATTCCAATTTTATTTACACTGTGAGCACATACCTATATTCAGGTCCTATATTCAGAGCACTCTCTGACCTACTGGGTACACACTCATTTGACAACTCCACCAATCGAGTTATTAAAACAGCTATTTACTTAGCTTTTTACAGATTTCTGAGGCCCAGTGAGTTTACAGTTGTTTGCCAGACTGACATCAGCTCTAGTCTCAAAGCTTCTTCTGCCATCAAAGTTCACATCCATTACATTTTATTTTTTTCAAACTTCAAAGACTAATCAAACAAGTCACCCAATGCTAATCCTACTATATCCTACCTATAATAATTGGTGTCCTGTTAAAACTCTTGATTCTTATCTATCCTCAATAGACCATGTCCAACCCAACGCTCCACTACTCTCTCTACAGGGTCACCCACTTACCAAAGCTAAATGTATTTTTTATGTCAGAACCCTATTCTTACACCTAGGTTTCAGTTCAGCATCATTTTCAGGCCATTCTTTCTGAATAGGAGCAGCTTCCATGGCATCCAGCACTAATACACCAGTACATATCATTAAAAGACTGGGGGGGTGGAAATCCTCAGTCCACAACCGCTACATTCCACAACCCGAGAAAAAATTGAGGAAAGCTTTTAAAAGTTTTGCTCTATAAATATATTGCAATAAAGTGTGTTTCTTGGTTAACTTTTTTGCCCTCTTTATTACAGGCCTACCCGTATTTTGGTTTCGGCACACCTCAACCAACTTTGCCCAAATACGAATTATGCATATTACGATTATGTGTCCGACAACAAGTTTGAGAGCCAGAGGCCTGTGTTTGTGGGAGGAGTATGACCCTATAAAAACCCCACTCTCCCTCTTATCTGGGCCGTTCCTGTTCAGATCGTCCCACCCACCTCAACCCTTATAAATTATAATACAATAATCTCCTTGGTGGGCCCTCTTTATTACAGACCTACTCGTACTTTGGTTTCGGCACACCTCAGCCAACTTTGTCCAAATTCGAATTATGCATTATTATTATTATTATTACTGGTATTTATAAAGCGCCAACAGATTCTGCAGCGCTGTACAATTAGTGGAGAATGTACAATATACACAGACAAATACAAGAGCATATTATGATTATGTTTCTGACTATATATATATTTGTGCTCGGAATTTAAATACGTAATGGATAGTATCTGTGAGCAAAGTTGGTTGTGGTGTGCCGAAACCAACATACGAGTGGGCCTGTAAATAAAAGAGGGCCCACCAAGGAGAATGTAGTTATAACAGGGTGTAGGTGGGTGGGGACAATCAGCTGAGCGGCAGCGGTGAGTAGGGGCTGGGAGTTTAAGTAGGGGACTTACTCCTCCCACAAATTCAGGCCTAATGGCCTTTCTACTTGTGCTCGGAATTTAAATACGTAATGGAAAGTATCTGTGAGCAAAGTTGGTTGTGGTGTGCCGAAACCAACGTACGAGTGGGCCTGTAAATAAAAGAGGGCAAAAGATAAATTCGAGAAAATACACACTTTATTGCATTTTACAAGACCAAGTTCCTGAAAGCTTGGCGAAGCTCTTTCTCCGGTTGTGGAATATATGCATTATATATGGAGGATTTCCATCGCCCCAGTCTTTTGATGATGTGGACCGGTGCATTTGTGCTAGAGGCTGCTGAGGCGGCTCCTATACGGAAGGAGTGCCCGGAGAATGCAGCCGGGTTGTGTCCGAGCTTAGATAACAGGGTTCTGACATGTAACATCAATTTTGCCATGGTAAGCGGGTGCCCTTGTAATGTTAAGAGCGGAGAGTCTGGTAGGTGAGCGTGAAGAGTTGACCGTAGTTGGTCTAGAACAGGGGTAGGCAACCTATGGCACTAGTGCCATGCACGGCACTCGAGGTGTCTTTGCACGGCACTCAAGGCTGCTAGAGCCAAACGCACTCTGACCTATCAGGAGTCCCAGTAAAACTTCAGATATCTGCTAATACGAAGAGGTGGTGAAGGACAAACCTCAATTTATGCATTGCAGCACATAGAGGAAGTGATCTCAGATCACTTCCTCCCAGCACTTGTGAATGGGAATCCACTCTGTAGTAGAGCAGCCCTCGACAGCTATCACAGCTCCTGTCCTTGACCTGTGCTTGGCCAGCCTGGACCCCACTGGAACTCAGGGAACCCACCCACACTGCTAGATATACACAGAAATGTAGAACAACCCTCCCCTCATACAAATAATATGAACAGCCCATACACACAACACACAATCACCACAAAAACACCACTAACATTGTACATACATGCACACAACCCCACATGCAGCCTCTCACATGCAATACCCCAAACAGCCCCCACACACTACCAAACACACAATGTGACATATCCATCCACACACAATTCCACAAGCAGCCCTCATACACAGCCCACATTCATATGTATCATACACGATACCATAAACTACTAATGAACATATACAATATAATAGCTCATATATGCACAAATAAAATAATACAAAGTAATTACAGTAAAAATAACACAAGCAGAATACGGCAGCATACACACCTCAATTTAAAAAAATAGGATCGGCACGCTACGGGACATCACAATCCTATATCGGCACAGTGCTGCTAAAAGGTTGCCTACCCCTGGTCTAGAACTTTTACCGGACACCAGGCATTATCAGTAGGGAAGAGAGGAATTATTGTAGGGTGTAGTGACCGGTTGGTTTTAGTTGTAGGGATCGAAAGTAGGTAGTGATCCTCTATCTTAGTGAGGTGTGATGTTTTAAGGCTTAGGGTGATATCTCCTTGACAAACCACGGTGAACTCTCTAGGTCTGAGAAAACCATAGAAAGCGAGATATATAGCAGATTTGATCACCGTATTAGTGTTGCTATCGAATGGGGCTGTGTCAAGGAGTTTGCTAAGTGACCTGAAGATAGGCCCGTCTATAGGTAATCTAGTGCTTGTGAGTGGAGGTGAAACCTTTGATATACCTTTCAAGACCTTTTTAATGGGGTATGATGACAAAAAAGAGTGCTGTTAGGAAAATTGGTGAGGCTGTGGTGCTGAACCCCGGTGAGGTAAAGTTTAATGGTGTTGTGCGACAGTTTAAGGTGTAGGTGGCAGAAAGAGGCAAAAGTCACAATGGTTTGAATAGAAAAGTCACCTTGTAGACCGAATTCTGCAGTGAATTTGTTAAATATGTTAAGTGCCCTATTGTAAGTGATAGCAGTGTTGGGTGATAATGCTTGGTGAGTGAGTGATCTAGCGTGATGCAAGAGTGTGCTTAATCCAAGATTAGTTCGTGAAACCGTGGTGTCCTGGATGGCTGTTGGTGAGCCGTTGGGAGTGCCTGAGAAAATGCCTGGAATTGAGAACGAGAAAGAGCGTCAGCGGCCGTGTTGTGAATACCCGGGATGTGAAAACATACTAAGTGAAACTGATCGGATGCTGCCAGCCAGGTCAGCTTGCGAATCAGCCGCATGATGGTCAGGGATAATGAGCGCCCTTTGTTAACGATTTCGCAAGCCGCCGAGTTATCTGAGTACCATTTTACTGCCTTGCCGGACCAGAGATGACCCGCCACAATGGGGTAAATTTCAAATAGGGCTGAGGTCTCCCTGAATCCTGGCAAGGCATCCGTCTCAGTGGGCCAGTGGCCCCTAAACCAGTAGTTCCCAAAAATGGCTGCGAAACCAGTGTTGGCTGCTGCGTCTGTGTGGATGATGGGTGAAGAGGTGGAGAGAGGGGGAATAAACATGGAGATACCATTCCAGTCTTTCAAAAACTTCCCCCACATAGCTAAGTCAGCCTTGGCATGGGGGTCCAAAGAAACTGTGCCGGAGTCCGGGACTCCGTGGAGCAGGCAAAGAAGTCTGGATATGAAAGACCTTCCCTGCGGAATGATGCGCATGGCAAAGTTCCGAGATCCAAGAAGGGACTGAAGTTCTCTCCTGGTGCAAACATCATTCCGCAGGAACATGTCTATCTCCCCTCTCAATCGTGACAGTTTGTCGTGGGGAAGGCTAGCTCTGAGTTTAACAGAGTCGAGCTCTATCCCTAAAAAGGTCAATTTTGTTGTGGGGCCTATAGTTTTAGCTGGGGACAAAGGGACTCCAAGTGTGGAAAATAGTGCGGTAGTACTTTTGATTGCTGAGGGTGTTGGTGACCCTGGCTCTATCAGTAGAAAGTCGTCTAGGTAGTGAATAACGGAGTGACACCTGATGACGTTCAGAAGCAGCCAGCATAGTGACTCTGCGAAAATGTCGAAAAGTTTGGGGCTGCTTCGAGAACCGAAAGTGAGTTGTGTTGAGAAGTAATAATTCCCTCGCCATTTAACACCGTGTAAGTGCCAGAGTGAGGGGTGCATGGGTAGTAATTTAAACGCATTTGTGATGTCTGTTTTGCTGAGCCAGGGTCGATTACCAGATGATATGATGGACTGTATGGCGTCGTCGATGGTTACATACTGAAGTGAGAATTCGTCTGCTGGAATGAGTGCATTTATGCTTGGAACAAAAGAGGAGTGCGGTGCCGATAAATCGATAATTAGACGTTTTTTATTAGAATATTTGTGAATAGCAATACCAATAGGGTTAGTGCGCCAGGAGGAAAACGGTGAAGAGGTGAAGGGTCCGATCATGAAACCGTTGGTGGTTTCTGAGGAAATGAGAGTGTCTATAGCGACTGGGTCTAAACGTGCTGACTGGAGATTAGGACATTCTAGTGTACCTGGGGGAATGGCTACTATGCCCGTGTGAAACCCTTGTGAGAATCCTGTGGTGAGATATTCCACCAAGTGCCTGCTAGGGTGAGACCTTAGATAAAAAACCAGGTTGTCGATATTTATGTTGGTTAGTCATTTGTTTGGTGACAACCTGGCTGGACACATGGTCTTGGTATGTGCCCTGAAACATATGGAGCAGATGTGCAATAATCTACAGGCGCTGAAACTGCAGGAGCCTGCGTTGAAGTTATTGTAAAGTAGGGTGAGGTGTGAACGTGGGGTGAGGGGTGGGAGTGGAGGTGGTGGGATCTGATTCAACAGTCCGCCATGTGGGATGTCGAATTACAAATGGCACAAGCCGGGGGCCTGAGTCCAGCGAAGTGGCGACAGAAAAGTTCTGTGTCCATATGACCCCAGTTCATTCTTATGTTGAACTGCTTGATATGGGTCGCCGCCTTCGCTGAAACTGACTTGTGATAGTCATAGAAGGAAGAGCCCCCGTACTTGATGCCTAGATCCACTACCTTGTGAAGATAGAGATCTAGCTCTTCTCTCCTGTGGGGATACACCGTGCAAATGACGTCGCGGTATATCCCGAAAGCTATCACGAACTGGGGGATAGACAATTTTTTATTGAGCCTGGGATCCCTCATTTTGAGCACAACTGAAATGTCACCATAGTTGTATGCCTTGTTCTCGAGTATATCCTGAGAGGCTATGAGCAAAGACACCAGACACACGTCCTTCCCGTCTAGGATATCTTTCCTGATAGAGTCTGGGACGGAGTGTGCTGGTGACTCAAATGGTGTAATGGCTGTGCCAGGTGCTGGAGGGGGGAGTATGCTGGTATGCTGGTATAGCGGGTACAGCCATGGTAGAGACTGGGACTTCCGTGATAGTACCTGAGGAGGAGATGGCGCTCTCCACCTTAGATAGCCTGCAATTGAGGGTCTGTAGATTGGCCAAGATATCTGCCAGGGTATCCTGGGTGGCCGTGCTGTTTCTTGGTGGTTGTCCTTGAGAGCTAGTTCCAGGCCTAGGCTCGGGGGCTTGGTGGGTAAGCAGCCTATAAAGTTCTGCCTTTCTAGCTGTGGCCGGAAAGGGGATTCCCCTGAGCCTAAGCTCGGCCGTGATTTTGGGAATAGTCCATGCTCTCAAGGACGTGGGGGTTGAAAGAGTGAGTGATTCGCCTGGAGACCCGGGTCTGATTGGCGTGAATGGTGTTTCTTCTGTCAATTCTTCGGTTGGAATTGGTTCTTGGGACATTCTAAAAAGGAATGATTATGTGAAAGATATATTAGAGGGGGAGTGAGGTAAGTAGGAGGGGTATGGGGGGTGGTGTATCTGGAAGAACTGGACTGTAATGCTAGATGCCGAAGCGAAAAACTTAACTGTTGAATGACTGGATAGGTGAGGCCCTGCTAATGCCAAGTGGCGGTGAGAGGCTCTACCTATGATTTGGCTTATGACGTAGCTGCCACAGACGTGGTGGCGGGATGTTGGCCTCTCGGTGACGGTAAAGAGAAATCAAAACGTGTGGCCGTGACAGGTGAGGCCCTAACTAGAGCCCTGTAGTAGGGCATGCGAGGCTTCTAACTATGATTTGGGCGTGGGGCCGTACCTCCGTGTTGAGGTGGGGTGGGGGTGGTAGGCCTCGCGGGATTGGATTTCCTGATAGGGTGGGCTAAGGCAATAGCCGGGGACCTGTAGCCAGTATGCTTAAGGGTAAAGTGAGAGGACTGGAGTGGTGTGTGGATACTAACCTTGACTGGTCGCAAATGGTATCTGGAGCCTCCTGGTGGTAATAAGTGTAGAGAGTCTTGTCTTATTGCTGTCCTTGAGGAAGAATCCTGAGGATTTAAGACAGATGTTGATGTATTTATGCGTATCGTGATGTCGTATGATTAGTATTGGGAGTTGGTTTGTTAGGGGCGCAACATGAGATCCTGCATTGAGGGATCTGGAAGGTTAGGTGTGAGAATGGGATGATTTTAGATATTTGTGAGAAGGCAGAATGAGGCCTTGGGGTGGCGAATGGACGTACTTGAGTAAGGACGTAAGTACCTGAAGGTATGGCTGAGTACCGGGTCAGGTTTTGGTGTTTTCAGAGCCTGATGGCCGTATGACCGAATGTCTGTGTAGACAAATAGTAAAGAGATAACGTATCGTGGGCGTAAGCCTGTGGGAATGAAATTGAGACCGCGTGAGGTCTAGTATGGGATGTAGAAAAAAGAGAGTGAACTATACCTTGGTTTGAAGTACAGAGATTACGTTAAGCATGGCAGGTTAACTGCGTAGAATCGGTGGAAGCTTAGAATAATACAGGAGCTAAGGGTTTAACCAAAGAAAATTTCCATATTTAGCGACGGATGTGAAGGTAAGTAATAAAACCTGATAACTCAAAGTGATAAGATACAATACCTGTTCCTGTAATAAAAGACCTTGAAATAACAACTTTAGCGCAGGGACAGTCTCTGAGAAAGTGGGGCTGACACCCACGAAACGCGTAAGACAGACTAACAGACCGAGAGTGAGCAGGATACGAAGAACAACCAGCCGCCAGCAGAAAGAACGGCTTCTTTCCCCGCACAGTATTCACGATCTGGGGACCGACGGACTGCCAGCATCTGATAATCAAAGTGAGGTTTGGGACGCACGCCAACCTCACAGCAGCCGGCAAGTACAACTATTCAGTCCTGATACACAGTATCCACTGTAATCCTCACCAGTTACAGTGGATATCAGGCTATATGAATAATATTTGTGCTGGCAATTGACTTGTGGATCGTTCCTGGCTCTCATTTTTTGCACTTTTTACTCTTATGATATATTTTTAACTATTCTTTTATTTACTCTTTTTAATATATTATGAATACATTTCTATATTATTTTCAATACTTTTTCTTATAGTGGTTTTTTGGAATTTTTATTAGCTTACTTTCACTTGAAGTGATTTTAGGTATAGAGATTAAGTATTTTATATATCTCTCCATTGAAAGTTAAGCATTGCCTTTTGCACCATTTAGTTTGCTACCAGATGATTTAAAGCTAAACACACCATATACAATTGTGTGTATAATAATATCATACAGATAACTATTCTTGATGTTCTTGATGTTGTTATTCTGTAATAATTAGTTGCTTTACATTAAGCAGAATATTTGGTGTGTAACAGATAGAATCTGCCTTTAGCAGATTTAAAGGTATACACACCACACATTTTTTCACTATCATTATCAATTGTCCCAGATGTTGACATAACTATTACACCCAAGTGTACCAATCAAGCCATACTAAAGTGAATTAGCTCCTGAACACACTGCCTTGAAGGTATCTCTGTTCTCTATGTTTAAACGATAGTTAAATGAGCCGAGCGTTCGTGCGTTTTGGCGCGAACAGAAAAATTTATACGAAGAGCATGTATTCATGTAAATCAGATAGAGGGAGCCTACCCCTACGTTTTTAGGCCCGAATGGCGGGGAATAGCGAACGCTAATTCCCTCACCTAGCTTACGTGAACGTGCCGGTCTCGTGACCGGAAGTCGGTTACCTCGACCGGGGAAAAACCGAGTGGAAGGACCTCGAACGGACGGAGGATTGTTCAGGACGTCTGACTGCTGGAAACAGGAACAGTTCTGGCGGGAAGCTGGACTGGAAATGCTGGTTGCTTTGAGGACAATCAGCTGAGCGGCAGCGGTGAGTAGGGACTGGGAGTTTAAGTAGAGGACTTACTCCTCCCACAAATTCAGGCCTAATGGCCTTTCTACATATATATATATATATATATATATATACAAATGTATAAATTAGCTTGCACTCACGGACTTGAAGTTTGAAAAAATCGCTTTATTCAAAGCATGTTATAGAATCATCACACCGACGTTTCAGCCCACGTCCGGGGCTTTCCTCAAGGTGAATTGACAATAAAAACATTAAATCCAAGTGTGAAATATATACCCATAAAAAGAATAAACTAACTCACCACAGGTGATGTCTTGCAGTATACCGGCGTCCTACTAACCCAGTGCGCATGCCTTATCAAACACAACCCGGAAGTAGTGGATCCGTGCGTAACCCGGTTACCATAGTAACATACCCACGCCGTGAACTGCCGAAATAGGAGATACACTAAAATACAAACACCAAGTGCCCTACGAGAACCGATTGATACAATTGTAACATACAAGCTCAAATAGAAAAAGGGAGCACACACGGTTATGGACCTATCACTGTTACAAGTTCATTGAAAAAACAACAAACTATTAGGTTATAAAGAAAAAAGTTAGCAAATATAATTACATAATAGATACATATACAATGCATTAATCGGGATAGCTATCATTATTCCTACACCATAAGTGCAATATTTAGCTCCTCAATAGGTATCCAATAAATAACAGACGGTCCAAAAACGTGTGTACTCCACCTGAATCAAAAACAGTACCAAAACACTTTGTTAAGACGAATTCATATATAAGAGCAGATTAAAGTTAAATAAAAGGATGAAAAGATAATAACTCATTCAGTCCATTAGGTGACACAGTATTAAGTTCATAAATCCAGTATGTTTCTTTCTGTAGCAAAAGTCTACAGAGTAGAGTCTACGTAGAGTAGACTTTTGCTACAGAAAGAAACATACTATTTTCTTTATAACCTAATAGTTTGTTGTTTTTTCAATGAACATGTAACAGTGATAGGTCCATAACCGTGTGTGCTCCCTTTTTCTATTTGAGCTTGTATGTTACAATTGTATCAATCGGTTCTCGTAGGGCACTTGGTGTTTGTATTTTAGTGTATCTCCTATTTCGGCAGTTCACGGCGTGGGTATGTTACTATGGTAACCGGGTTACGCACGGATCCACTACTTCCGGGTTGTGTTTGATAACGCATGCGCACTGGGTTAGTAGGACGCCGGTATACTGCAAGACATCACCTGTGGTGAGTTAGTTTATTCTTTTTATGGGTATATATTTCACACTTGGATTTAATGTTTTTATTGTCAATTCACCTTGAGGAAAGCCCCAGACGTGGGCTGAAATGTCGGTGTGATGATTCTATAACATGCTTTGAATAAAGCGATTTTTTCAAACTTCAAGTCCGTGAGTGCAAGCTAATTTATACATTTGTCTATGATTTGGCTTTGGCTTATAGCACCCGGCCCTTATATATTATATACAGCCTGAGTGCAAGGATATCCACTTTTTTTTATATATATATATATATATATATATATATATATATATATATGATATAAAATAGGAGTAATCTGGCACTCTACCTTAAGTATACTAGTGTTCAGTAGACCATGGTGCTGCACGGCATATAATATAGAAAAATAAATGGAGAGCACTCAATGGATTTTCTCATGGTGTATTCATGAGGAATTAACGTGAGAACAGATAAAAGTTACTATATAATGCTATGTGAATGTAAGGGGTCCATAAAAACTAAAGGAGGATGAAGAATATCTGAATAGAGAATAGATCTGAAATGCTGAATAGACATAAATAAGTAAATAGATATGAATAAGTAAAATGTACAAGACCAGAAGCATGGAATGCCGATGTGTGGATGAAATACGAAAGGAGTGTGTGAACGGTGAACAGGAGAAGTGGTGAAAGAAAATAGATCAAAGGATAAAGAAAGGGAATGGACATGGAGAAAGGTGTGAGAATGAGTGTGTAGAGAAAATGCAGAAAAAAAAAGATCCCTGCACACTGATACCGTGTAAATGCTCCGGCCATCCACTGTGGTGGATGCTCTGGATCCACCAGTAAAGTCTTCTAAAGAAAGTGTGACGTTTTGGCTCAGCAGAGCCTTAATCAGGCAATAAGGCTCTGCTGAGCCAAAACATCGCACTTTCTATGGGATGGGTCACCTATCAATAAATAGACCATCCTTACTATTGGAGTGTTGCATGTGTTTATTCCTTTTGAATACATACACAGACAGTCATACAGAGACATATAGACTGTATGTCTCTGTATGACTGTCTGTGTATGTATGTCTGTGTATGTACACAGGGTGGCTAAAAGATAGATTCCCATCTGTCGTGCAACTTCAACAATGCTTTGAAAGCTGGGGCTCTACCGATTCCCCATGCTTGCAGGATTGTATTTAGCACTGAGCAGTATTTGTGTGTTTGACTGTAAGCATGCGTTTGTATGGAGTATGTTTGTGTGAATGTAGGGGTGTGTTTGTATGTAGTGTTTGTGTTTGAATGCAAGCATGCATTTATGTGTAGTGTTGGTTTTTGCATGCAGTGGTGTGTTTATATATAATTTTGGTGTCTGATCCAGAGGTGTGTTTGTATGTAGTGTTGACATTTGAATGCAGGGGTGTGTTTGTATGTAGTGTTGACGTTTGCATGCAGGTGTTTATTTGTGTGTAGTGTTGGTGTTTGAATGCTGAGATGTATGCACATATACACATACACTACCACACACACACACTGTGATACACATACACGAAGATACACACACTGACACATATGCAGATACACAGATACAAATATACACATTCAGATAGACAGACACACATATACAGATACAAACAAACACTGACAGACATACAGATAAAACACACACACTGACATACAGACACACTGACACACACAGATAGACATTGACAGACATACATATACACACATACACACTGATAAACATACAGATACACACACACAGACACACTGACATACATACACACACACACACAGACATACAAACACACAGACACTGACAGAATAACACACACAGACACACTGACAGACATACACACACACACAGACAAACGGACAGACATACACACAACACACACACTGAAAGACATAGATACACACACAAACACACTGACAGACATACACACAGACACACTGACAGACATGCACACACACACTGACAGACAGACATATAGATACACACTGACAGACACACACACACATACACCCCCACACACACAGATACACACATACATGCTGGTCAAAATATACACTTTTCTAGCCACTCTCCTGTTTCCTACTTTGTGGGTTCAGGAGGGTGGCTTACATGGGATATAAAGTGCTGCCGGAGGTAGTTGGGAGTTGGAGGAGCTGGTCCTGCCCAGCCCCCCTCCTCTCTACCTTATCCTGCTCTCGCTGCTCTAGTCTTCTTGGGAGGAAGTCCTCCCATGCTGATGAGAAGGGGGCCAGGGGTAGCTCCTCCCCTGCTGGGCACCAGCCACGCTGTGTGCTACAGAGGGAGCAGAGATATGACATGTTCATATCTCCGCCCCTTCCACACAGTCCACAGCACTGCAGGCTGGCGCTCGGCCACCTGGACATTTGCGCCGGTGCGCCCTAAGGCGGCCGCCTATGCCGCCTTATGGACGTGCTGGCCCTGTTTATATGTATATATATTGTAGCGTAGCTCCAATACCACAAATAGGTATCTCTGCAATTCCTTTCTCGAAGCTGAAACAAGCACTGTAATAGTGTAATAGTAAAATACCCTTTTCCCCCAGCAACTAGACAACACATAGTTCTGGAAGTCAACTGAGTTTATTTTAGCCACACATGGCTTTTATGAACTGACCCCTAGCATGGGGTCTCCACATCAACAAAGGTTTTCCTCCCAGGATCCTCTGTTTCTGAGAGATAATTTAGTGAGAAAACTATAACTCAATTATCTCTCAGAATAGATACAGGAAACATACACAATATGTTAGAGTGACCTTTTATTGTGGTCAGCCTAAGGCACACCTGTGCAATAATCATGCTGTCTTATCAGCATCTTGATATGCCACACCTGTGCAGTGGATAGATTATCTCGGCAAAGGAGAAGTGCTCACTAATACAGAGTTAGACAGATTTGTGAACAATATTTGAGAGAAATAGGCCTTTTGTGTACGTAGAAAAAGGAGCGAGGGGAAGGAGCGAGATGACGTAGGACGCATGGCTACATCCTCGTGGTGAGCGGTTGAGGGACCGAGCAAGCTAGGTTGGAGTAGGGAACCGGACCTGAGCAGTCAGTGACGCTACCCGGGAACCCCCTGTGAGCAATGTGAGGGGAAGACCTCACGCAGAACGGAGGACGTGGACGGAGGGAGGGGAGCCCGGTGGGGAGGAACCACGTGACGAAAACACTGATGCCGGTGACAGGCGGAGACTGCAGGCTGGGATAGAACCCACAAGATAAGTGACAAACCTGTTTGTACATACGGTGAAGTTCCATAGCAGGGACTGATTAAAAGCAATACTAATACTATTGACATAATTGGAAATATTATAAAGAGGGCAACAACTAGATTAATCAACGAATTAAATTAATTTAACTTTACCATGAAAAGGAGCATATTTTTAATTAGCTGTAATAAGTGTGTTTGCCTTGGAATCTAAAACCAAATATAAACGTCTACCAGGATAGATAAATAAATAAAGGAGTAAAAAAATAAAATATTTAGGTTGGAAATCATAAGAAACAAAAGACAAAGGCATAGAAAAAGGGAAGAAATAAATAGATAATGACTATAAAAAAAAAGAGGAAAAAAATGGCTACAAAAAATACACAAAACGACAAGTATTTAAAAAAAGGAAAAAAAGGCCAAAAATAAAACAGAAAAACGCTTTTCCTTTTTTTCACCAAATTGAACAACTAATAAAGCAAATATAGAGGAATCGATTCTCTCTAATATTCCCTTATAATAGCATCAACAAAGCACAAAGGGAAGAAATTCAAGAATTAAATCAAAGTGATGCAAAAAACGAATCTGATGATCTACTCAGACATCTAGATATACAATTTGGGAAATTAAGATAAGAAATCCAAACCAATACAACAGACATCAAGACAGAACTATTGACCCTTAATCAACGATTTATGGAAATAGAAGAAAAACTAAAGAGACTAGAACATAAGGAAAACATCCATAAAGAAGAACATATGGCGCTAGAGAAAAAAATGGAGGATATGGAAGATAAACTGACAAAATTAGAAGACCGGTCAAGAAGGAACAACTTAAGAATCAGAGGAATACCAGAGCAAATAAATCAAACAAATTTGGAACCATACATAGAAGAATTCTTTAAATACTTGAAGGTTGAATTGGACCATAGAATCCCTATGATGGAAAGATGTCATAGAACATACAAACCTTAAGCAGTCCCAAAACATCTACCAAGGGACGTAATGATATGCTGCGCCTCCTCTAGACTTAAGATGCAAATTCTAAGAGCCATAAGAAATAATGGATGTATAGAAAAATATGAAACCCTAAAAGTATTTAGGGTTTTCGTAATTGATGTTGTTCTGTCTCAGGGTCAGTGTGCCTTCAGCAAAGGTCCTCCTCTTTTGTCTAGTTGACCATGACAAATCCTGGAATACTTTTAGGGTTTCATATTTTTCTATACATCCATTATTTCTTAAGGCTCTTAGAATTTGCATCTTAAGTTGGGGGTTCCCCACAAAAATTATTCTACCATATGAAGGGAAACTCATCTATAACAATAGCGCAGATGACCTGAAAACTGGCTAGAGAAGAATAAAATTGGAAAAATCCTCTGCCACTAGTCAAAGAATCGGGAGGTTTTAAATATCTAAAGGGGGGAGGGGGTAAATTGGAGGGAATATAACAGGTAATGGAGATTCTTATTTTTTGATCAATAAGGAAGGGAATTTTTTTTGGTTTTATTCTTTCTGTTTTTCTTTACATTTTATATTTTTGTACTCTATAATTGTAGATTATTTGATAAAAAAAAACGGGTACAAATTTGTGCCCTTCAAGAAACCCATTGGACAAAAGCCAAAGAAAAGACAATAAACTCATCAAGTTATCTAATATTATAAGCGCAGCACTTATGTTTGCAAAAAATTTTTCCCTAGCTATTAAATATCAAGAATTAGAAACATAGAAACATAGAATGTGACGGCAGATAAGAACCATTCGGCCCATCTAGTCTGCCCAATTTTCTAAATACTTTCATTAGTCCCTAGTCTTATCTTATAGTTAGGATAACCTTAGGCCTATCCCACGCATGCTTAAACTCCTTTACTGTGTTAACCTCTACCACTTCAGCTGGAAGGCTATTCCATGCATCCACTACCCTCTCAGTAAAGTAATACTTCCTGATATTATTTTTAAACCTTTGTCCCTCTAATTTAAGACTATGTCCTCTTGTTGTGGTAGTTTTTCTTCTTTTAAATATAGTCTCCTCCTTTACTGTGTTGATTCCCTTTATATATTTAAATGTTTCTATCATATCCCCCCTGTCTCGTCTTTCCTCCAAGCTATACATGTTAAGATCCTTTAACCTTTCCTGGTAAGTTTTATCCCGCAATCCATGAACCAGTTTAGTAGCCCTTCTCTGAACCCTCTCTAAGGTATCAATATCCTTCTGAAGATACGGTCTCCAGTACTGTGTACAATACTCCAAGTGAGGTCTCACCAGTGTTCTGTACAATGGCATGAGCACTTCCCTCTTTCTACTGCTAATACCTCTCCCTATACAACCAAGCATTCTGCTAGCATTTCCTGCTGCTCTATTACATTGTCTGCCTACCTTTAAGTCATCAAATAATGGACCCAGAAGGGCGATACATTATCTTGATGTGAAATTCATTACACTAGTCCAGTGTTTCCCTACCCAGTCCTCAAGGCACACCTACCAGTCCAGGATTTAGGGATTACCCAGTTGTGTCTAAGGTGTTTTTACAAAGAAGAAAAAAAACACCTTAGACACAACTGGGTAATCCCTAAATCCTGGACTGGTAGGTGTGCCTTGAGGACTGGGTTGGGAAACACTGCACTAGTCAATATGTATGCACCAAATAAAGCAGCAATAAAATTAATATCAAAAGTGCTTAAAAAGATATAGCAGATAAGACAAGGTTTGGTACTAATCGTAGGGGATTTAAATTGTGTAGTTGACCCGAAAAGAGATAGAAAAGAGTGAAAATAACAATAAAGATGAGAACAGATTGCAAAACGTACTTAACAATCACAATCTAAATGATACATGGAGAACATTTCATCAAACAGATTTAAATTATACATGCTATTCTAGAACATTCAACTCCTATTCCAGAATAGATTATATATTGGGAGAAGTGGCAATAATATATCTTGTCAAAAAAATAGACATACAGGATATCGCATGGTCAAACCATAGCCCTGTCATGCTGCAATATAAAGATAATTTTGATAATTTTCTGCAAAGAGTGGCGTGTAAAAGACTTTATACTACACAAAAAAAAGTAGTGTGGAAGAAATTGAAAAGATAACAAATCTTTCTTTAGTAAAAACAAAGGTAAAGGCACACCGGACATTACGGTCTGGTGTGCATACAAAAGTGTAGTTAGAGGTCACCTGATAAAAATGGTATCGATGGAAAATAAAAAAGGATTACCGCCCCTATGGAAACTATACATAACATTCAGCAAACATAAAAGGCAAAATAAATTAATACCATCTACACAAACAGCAAGTAAGATTGCAGAAACAGAAAAACAGATCAACAATCAACTAATAAATAAAGCATCTAGACAACTAGCATCATTGCAGGCTAAATGGTATTTGAAAGGCAATAAACCAGAAACAATGATGACCAATAATTTGAAAAAAGATAAACATAAAAGAGTAATATACAAAATAAAAGAACGATACTTATCTAATGGCTCCGTAATAAATTGGAGGTTCATTTGAAAGATTTTATCAGAATTTATATAGCCTACAAGAAGAAACATTTGGTAAGGCAAAAAAGATAGAGAAGTTCTTTGAAAACTTGCCCATGCCAAAAATCCATTCCTATAAATTAAGGCAAATAAATCAGCCCATAACAGAAGAAGAGGTTAGTAAATCGATAGAGAAACTTAAAATAAAGACCGCTCCAGGCCCAGATGGCTTTACAAATAAATTTGACAAATTAATGAAAGATCAACTAAAAGGGGAACTCACAAATATTTGTACCCATATAATAGAAACAGGAGACTGTCCTGGAGAGCTGTTGAGGGCAAACATTGTGCCTATCATAAAAGCAGACAAAGACCTAGAAGATATAGGTAATTATAGACCCATATCATTAATTAATACAGATATTCAAATACTATCTCCCATTATAGCTGATAGATTAAAAACAGTAATACCACAACTTATTAATAATGATCAAGTCAGATTTATACCAAGGAGGTCCTCAGTTAACAACCTTAGAAAAATAATAAACATAATGGAGGAAGCGGAGAGCAGTGGAACCCCTTTAATACTTCTGTCAATAGACGCAGAGAAAGCGTTTGACAGGGTTGGATGGGGTTTCATGTTCGCTGCTTTAAACCGCTTTGGAATTACTGGACCAATCCTACAAGCCATGTCTGCTCTCTACAGCTTTCCATCAGCCAAGATAACAGGGTCAGGTTTTACATCACAAGATTTTAATATAAAAAAATGGGACCAGACAAGGGTGTCCTCTCTCCCTGTTACTGTGTATAATGGTGCTAGAACCCTTAGCAATTTTAATAAGACAGAATAATAAAATTAAGGGATTCACGAATTCACTAGGACAATCCAAACTAAACATTGAAACATAGAATGTGACGGCAGATAAGAACCATTCGGCCCATCTAGTCTGCCCAATTTTCTAAATACTTTCATTAGTCCCTAGTCTTATCTTATAGTTAGGACAGCCTTATGCCTCTCCCACGCATGCTTAAACTCCTTTGCTGTGTTAACCTCTACCACTTCAACTGGAAGGCTATTCCATGCATCCACTACCCTCTCAGTAATACTTCCTGATATTATTTTTAAACCTCTGTCCCTCTAATTTAAGACTATGTCCTCTTGTTGTGGTAGTTTTTCTTCTTTTAAATATAGTCCTGGCACTATTAAAGGAACACTATAGTCACCTAAATTACTTTAGCTAAATAAAGCAGTTTTAGTGTATAGATCATTCCCCTGCAATTTCACTGCTCAATTCACTGTCATTTAGGAGTTAAATCAGTTTGTTTCTGTTTATGCAGCCCTAGCCACACCTCCCCTGGCTATGATTGACAGAGCCTTCATAAAAAAAAAACTGGTTTCACTTTCAAACAGATGTAATTTACCTTAAATAATTGTATCTCAATCTCTAAATTGAACTTTAATCACATAAAGGAGGCTCTTGCAGGGTCTAGCAAGCTATTAACATAGCAGAGGATAAGAAAATGTTAATTAAACAGAACTTGCAATAAAGAAAGCCTAAATAGGGCTCTCTTTACAGGAAGTGTTTATGGAAGGCTGTGCAAAAGGGATTTAACTCCTAAATGGCAGAGGATTGAGCAGTGAGACTGCAGGGGCATGTTCTATACACCAAAACTGATTCATTAAGCTAAAGTTTTTCAGGTGACTATAGTGTCCCTTTAAAGGACCACTATAGTGCCAGGAAAACATACTCGTTTTCCTGGCACTAAAGGGTCTCTAGGTCCCCCCACCCTCAGGGCCCCCCTCCCGCCGTGCTCTAGGGGGTAGAAGGGGATAACTCTTACCTTTTTTCCCCTGCCGGGCTCCCTCGACGGTGGGTACTCTCTTCCTTATTTTCCCATCATCGGCTGAATGAGCATGCGCACCACGCATTGCAAAGGCATGGGTTTCTCATGGTTGGGTAAGATTAACATCTTAAAAGCATATATCATGCCAAATGGTTGTACCATTGCAGAATGATTCCAATTAATTTCCCAGAAAACTGGCTGTCTGTATTACACTCTTATTTTGTTAAATTTATTTGAGGGGGCAGGAAACCAAGTATTGACCAGATCAAGACAAGATGGAGACTTGGGGTGCCCAGAAGGTTTACAATGTTATCAGGTTAGCAGACTATTTCATATAATGCTCACACAAAGCAAGGCTGCTACTCACGAAATATGGTATAAAATGGAAAAAGCTGGGGTTGGAAACTTATCCTCATTATTTTGGATTGTTGGGGCTAATAAAAAAATTATTAGAGAGGCACGAAGCAAATCTCAGATACTTAAAGAGCTAACGAGATGGTGGGATAAACTTACAAACAAGAAATGCTTTAGAAACAAAATAATTAATATGCTCTTTTTCGCAAGTATCTCAGATATGTTAGAAAATATAAAACAGACTTATGGATGTTAAATGGGGTAAAAGAATTTAAAGACATAGTGGAGGAATACAACATTAATCCTTTCAACCAAATTATGAAGGACTTGAATATTCCCCCGAGTGAAAGTTCAACTATCTGCAAATTAAAAGCTTTCTAGCAAAACACCTCTTTAAGAATAAGGAGAAGGATACCATAAATCATATACAATTATTTGAACTAAAGACCTATAAAAAACCTAATGGCAAAATGTGCTAAAGTTGTATATAGATGGAGACAAGACAAACCGATAGCATTGATTAATAAATGGGAAAAAGAACTACGTGTACCTATAGATAAAATCCCTAAATAAGCTAAATAAAAATATACACAGTCTAAATCTTTTAGAAACCCAGTTTAAACTATCAAATAGATGGTATTTAACACCCAAACGCCTAAAGAGAATCTTCCCAGAACTACCAGACAGATGCTGGAATGCAATACTGCTGAAGGTAATATGATCCATAGTTGGTGGCAGGGGCGTACCAAGAGCATTTGGCACCCGGGGCGGATCCTGTGCTTGGCATCCCCTTGCCCCCCCCCAAAGCCCCACCCCAGTGCCAGTTTGGCTCTGCCTCAGATTTTGCTTAGCTCCGCCCACTTTCCCTCCGTGCGGCCAGTTTATCAGCTGTTTGCTTGTGTGAGCTGTACTGCACGGCACCCTAACTACCATGGGGCACTGTGCGGCCCCAGCTCACACAGCCCCTCCAGCCAGGGCTGGTGCAAGGATTTTTGCCGCCCTAGGCAAAAGTAAAGTTTGACGCCCCCCCATGTGACATCACAATGCCCCTCCCATATGATTTGCCATGTTATCTAACGCCAGTGCTGCAGTGCCGCCGTGTTTACATTAAAAGGCCTGCAGGGACAAGCTATAGACACCAGAACCACTGCAGTGGTTCTGAGGACTATAGTGTTTCTTTAATGTGAGGTAAATTAGAGATTAGTGCCACGAATAATATACTAGATTGCCTACTTACAACCAGATGAGGATGATGATGGGCTCTAGCTGCAGTCTGGCTCCACTGGTCTGGTGTAGAACAGGCTCTCTGGAGGCGGTTTGTAACTGTGGTCACAAAAATCAATGTTCTGGGAGAACGGGAAGCAGCTCATTTTTTGGGGGTCCTTTACACAGCTCAAGGTCTGGGTCCCAGGGTCCACCTTCATGTTCCACCAATGAGTTTGTTCACAGGGGGTGGAGTGTGTAGGGGATGTCCTGATATGTGTGTAAGGAATGCATTGTGTGAATCTGTGTGTGTATGTGTAAGGGCTGCGGTGTGTGTTTCTGTGTATGTATGGGATGGGAGGTGTGTTTCTGAGTATGTATGGGATGCATTGAGTGTGTGTAAGGGGTGCATTGAGTGTGTGTAATTAATACATTGTGTGTTTCTGTGTGTGTAAGGGATGCATTGTGTGAAACGGTTGCATTGCCTGTGTATGTGTGTCTGTGTGTGTAATGCAGTGTGTGTAATGCATTGTGTGTTTTTCTGTGTGCAAGGGGTGCATTGTGTGTGATGAATGTCAATCTCTCCCCCTCCTTCAATTTCCTTCTCTCCCCCCCCTCCAATTTACTTCTCCCCCTCCCAATTTCTTTATTTAGCTCCCCTCACAATTTCTTTCTTTATCCCCCTCTCCAATTTCCTTCTCCCCCCTCCCAATTTCTTTCTTTATCCCCCCTCCCAAGTTATTTCTTTATCCCCCCTCCCAATCTTTCTTTATCCCCCTCTCCAATTTTCTTCTCCCCCCTCCCAATCTTTCTTTATCCCCCTCTCAATTTCCTTCTCCCTCCCAATCTTTATTTATCCCCCCTAATCTTTCTTTATCCCCCTCCCAATTTCCTTATACCCTCTCCCAATCTTTATTTATCCCCCTCCCAATTTCCTTATCCCCCATCCCCTCCCAATTTCTTTATTCTTTATCCCCCTCCCAATTTCTTTCTTTATCCCCCCTCCCAATCTTTATTTATCCCCCCTCCCAATCTTTATTTGCCCCCCTTCCCAATTTCTCCCCCATTCCCCTACACTCATGTTGTAGGGGCCGAGCCCTGTATCATGTTATGGGTACAGGGGCTTTGTTTCCACCCGGCGGACTAAAAGGAAGTGCACACTCAGTATGCACTTCCTGTTAGTCCGGCCGGGTACAGGAGACAGATGCTCCCTGTACCCGCGGACCATACAGGGCTCGGCCACGCTACAGAGAGCGCTTCCCTCCTGTCAGCCCCTCTCCTCATGCTGCGCCCGGGCGGGCAAAGCTGCAGCCGCCTGAGGCTCTCTGCAGAGCGCTCGGGCGGCTGCAGCATGAGGGGGGCCGGCGCTCTTGGCGGTGCCCCCTCCCAAGGCACCCCCCACCCTGGTGGCACCCGGGGCGGACCGCCCCCTCCGCCCCCCCTTAGTACGCCACTGGTTGGTGGCAGTGCACACCCATAAATACATTTTGGAAAGAAGTAATCAAGATAATATATCAAATAACGGAAATAAAACTACCC
The DNA here is from genome assembly GCA_933207985.1 of Pelobates cultripes. NCBI lineage: Eukaryota > Metazoa > Chordata > Amphibia > Anura > Pelobatidae > Pelobates > Pelobates cultripes. The sequence goes on from OW240914.1 coordinate 202,343,763, forward strand.
TTTAAGCCTGAAGTGGTTTTACTAAACTTGCACTGGCCAGAAATGACAAAAAAAAACATCAATGGTGTCATTACATATAATTACAGCAGCCAAATTACTTCTTGCAAGAAATTGGAAAACAGAGACAATTCCAAATATCAACGAATTGATAAAGCAAGTATTATGGAAAGCAAGAATGGAAAGAGGTATCCTGGTAAACTTGGGAAACAGATATAAATAAAGAAAGGGGGTGATACAACCTTGAACCGGGCAGGCAGACAAATAGAATGAGCAATTAAAAAAATTCAACAGAATAAATTGGCGCAACAGGAATTAGACAGAATATTGCTATAAACAGGTATTTAGATAATGCAGCAACCTACAAGGAGTTCTGATATACACAATCTCCAAGAAACAAATATATAAAACAGAAAGTGTAGGTGCGCAAAACAAGATGAGAAATAGCGACCAAGGATGAAACCATAAATAGAGTGTATGAATTGTGCAGGTTTCCCACCAAAGTACATACAATAGTGTATTAGAATACAAATATAGCCAGTGAATAGCCAGCAAGTGTACAAAGATACAATGTGGTCAAGTCAGAATTTGTAACAAGTAAAACATATACTTGCAATTGCACTGGTGTTCAGGAATAATTAGATCTAAAATACATAAGAACACAGACCTACTGCAATAATGTAAATAAATAGTATTAAAGTATTAAAGGACCACTATAGTGCAAGGAAAACATACTCGTTTTCCTGGCACTATAGTGCCCTGAGGGTGCCCCCACCCTCAGGGACCCCCTCCCGCCCGGCTCTGGAAAGGGGAAAGGGGTAAAATCTCCTCCTCCGATCCTCCTTCTCTCCTCCCCGTCGGCTGAATGCGCACGCGCGGCAAGAGCTGCGCGCGCATTCAGCTGGTCACATAGGAAAGCATTCATAATGCTTTCCTATGGACGCTGGCGTGCTCTCACTGTGAAAATCACAGTGAGAAGCACGCAAGCGCCTCTAGTGGCTGTCAATGAGACAGCCACTAGAGGAAATAGGGGAAGGCTTAACCCATTCACAAACATAGCAGTTTCTCTGAAACTGCTATGTTTATGAAAAAATGGGTTAACCCTAGAAGGACCTGGCACCCAGACCACTTCATTAAGCTGAAGTGGTCTGGGTGCCTAGAGTGGTCCTTTAAGGTATCAGAAAAAGGTAAAACTCACAGTTGTGGAGTGGTCAAAGTACCACTCCAAACCATCAGTCAACGGGAGGATCAGCCCCTTGAGGACATTGAATCCAAATTGCATTATGATACACAAACTCACTCTCAACCGAAATAGTGAAGTAGAAAAAAATGTTGCTTTATTCCAAATAGATGGTCTGTTTATGGTTTCATCCTTGGTCGCTATTTCTTATATTGTTTTGTGCACCTACACTTTCTGTTTTATATATTTTAGACAAATAGAATATGAAAACATAGAAACCACATAAGATATAAGAGGCTCTCGTACTCTCCAGGATTAAACGTGCGGGGTAGAGAAGAAACCTACATTAAGAAATAGATAGAAATAGGGAGGGACCCGGGTGGAAGGGATAGGTAGATTAACAATCCAGCAATATATTGATGATGACATTGCACCAAAGCCCGCTTCACAAAAGTAATACAAAGCGTATGCAGGGCTGGTACAAGTCTGAAAAAAAAAGAAAAAAAAGAAAAGAACTTGAGTTCAGCTCATGAAAAATGGGGGCAAAAACAAAAGTGTTGAGTTTATAATTTTGTCTATCTATCTATCTGTCTATATATATAGGTGTATAACCCATATATTTATATATATATATATATGTTTATATATGGGTTATACACCCCTGATTGTGGCCCTGACACTATATGCTAATCGTTCTACTGAGTTCAGACATGATTCTCCAGTGAATGCATATAAAAAGCAACATGAACAATTTTTCACCTTGTAGGTGTCATGAAAATCTGTAATCCAGCATTTACTATCTTCTTTAACTGAAGTTTTAGGCTGAATTCGTCCAAGTGTAAGTAAACACTGAATTGCATCATAGTTCTAACATTTCACCCATTAGAGGAATATTGCTGTCATTCTTTACCACTTGGGGTTAAATTGTGTTTATCCACCATTCCTAAATGCGGGTGAAAAAGAGCTCGTTATTCCGGATCACAAAACAGCTTTATCTTCACTCTCTCAAAAGGCACAGACAAATTCAGAAAACAATGTATTTAGCACAAGCACAGATTAGGTTGCATTTCAATTGACATCTTCAGTGAAACCAAGGAGATAGCAAACAGCAGGAGATATAAATACAATTACTCTGTAATATACTGCCAAGGAGAAAAGGACAGAGAGAGCAAAAGTTAAGTAAGAGGTACAGATGAGAGGCAGAAAGATACACCTTGCAAATTTCAGTGAGGGATTTGGGCACTAAAAACATATTGTAGTGACTTGAAAACCGAATTGCAAAGTTTAGGCAAAAAGTACAGATTTGGAAATATTCTCCAACTCCGCTATCATAACTGCTTTTGGTATTAGCCTAAAGTTTGTCATTTGCATTTAATTCAGCTACAATTGTGAGCTTAATTAATCCGGAGTTTAATGCATCCCGACTTCACACATTTCGCCGCAACAATCCATGAAGGACACCAGAATTCCCAGCATGGCAAACACCGTTAAACGCAGGAAGCCAGTTTACCCATAGATGTGATAGTGCACCTCCACTACAACAAAGCAAAGGAGGAACTCATGTCTACTGTAAGGAAGCTAAAACAATTGTCGGACCCCTTTCAGGATTTGGCTGTATAGACTGACCTATCACCGTCTACTTTAGCACAAAGATGCAAATTCATCAATGTTAATAAAAACTGCTCCAAGTCGCCAGATCTCCTACAGGTGTGGATACCTGACCAAGCTCATCATCTGGTGAAATGGAATGACGGTAGCAAATACACCAGAGGATGGCCAACAGGTGCTGAATTTCTGGAACATCATGTCGGAGTCTCACTCCTTTCCCAAAGAGATGTCAACCATTTCCGAGTTTCTCCCTCTTGGAAGAGAGCTAACAGGGCTCTCTAGAAGTCACAGAAGAGCACTCAGCACAGATCTCTTCACCAGGTGACATCCAACTGATCGGTACTATGGTAATTTTAGTTCTTGCCTGTTAGGTGTGTGAACTTCACTGTACACATAACACCTTACATTTAGATTGAGCGCACGATCCTATAACACTCTTACAAAAAAATTTAAATAAATAAAAAATGTGTATAACTGGAAAACAATAACAACATTTATGCAATCACACACAAAAAAACTTAATCACACAGTAGTATGGTATATGAATTGCACCTGGTAGTCAGTGGCAGAACTACCGCGGTTGCAGGGATCGCAGCTGTGATTGGGCCTGTCACTCTAGGGGGCCCGGCCAACCCTGCGAATCTGTCAGGACGAACCAGTGGCCCAACACGCAGAATTAAGTAACAAATAACAAACAGTAACAATGTATTACCGGGCCTTAGAATGGCTGGATTTACCTAAACAATAACCAGACATGAGCCAAGGTCAGGAATACAGAAAGGAACAAATATGATAAGAACAAAGCCAAAGGGTCAGGGATACCAAAAATACGGGAAGTCAAGCAAAGCCAAGATCGAAAACCAATAGACAGAATCAGGAACGTGCTCTGGGATAACCAACAGGATGGAAACCACAAAAGGGCACTGATCAACTGCAGGTTTGGGATTAAATAACTCAGTAAACCCTGCTAATGGCTGATTTGGGTCCCATAACCCCAGAACGTGTGTGCACGGCGAAAACGTGATTCCGCACGCAGGTTCACGTCACTAGTGATGTCATTATAGGTGGCGTCATTATATAACACCACCTTGCAGTGGCCGGCGTCCTTCTGATCTGGTGTGGTCACACTGAGGTGCCGACTGGGCACCATAACAGGACCCCTGCGACCGCGGGTTCTGCTGGCTAAGTAATGCGACACCGGCCCGCTGGATTTAACCAGCGCCGCATTGAAGGGGCCCATCGTGTGGCCCGTGCTGTTAGGGCCAGCCGATGCGATGTATTTCCAGGAGGCCCGATCAGCACTTTAACAGCGTCACCGGGCCCCCTCTGATGTCACATGGGATGATGTCTGTCTGTGTGTCTGTATGTATGTGTGTATGTCTGTGTGCATGTATGTCTGTATGTATGTATGTGTGTGTATATCTGTCTGTGTGTCTGTATGTTTGTGCGTATGTCTGTCTGTGTGTCTGTATGAATGTCTGTCTGTCTGTGTGGGTTTGTATGTCTGTCTGTATGTCTGTGTGTGTGTGTGTGTGTGTGTGTGTATATGTCTGTCTGTGTCTGTGTTTGTATGTATGAGTCTGTATGTATGTGTGTGTGTGTTTGTATGTATGTGTGTATGTATGTGTGTGTGCCTGTATGTGTGTGTCTCTGTAATTGTGTGTGTTGTGGCAGAGTCAGAGAGACTTTCTATGTAAGTAACAGATTGGAGCCCTCTCTATTCCCAGCATGATAGGGTTAATTGTTGGAAGTCGGCTATTTTAGGTGAATGTAATTAATCTGGCCTAGGGGTTTAAAAGGTCAGACTCTGAAGGCATCAGAGAGTCTAACAGCTGGGAGAGAGAAGGCAGTTAAGCCTGAGAAACTCTCAATGAAAAGGTACTGTGTAAAAGCCTGCTTAAAGTGCTGTGTTTAAATTGTTTAAAACTGGGAACTGGATTAGCTGGCCAGTTGGATAGTTAGGAATACTGCTATTTATTAAGTCTCCAAGTTGGAGTAGGATTTATTGTTTTATTTTTTTTGTTTTATTTATTAATGTGAAGCACAGCATTATATAACTTATGGAAAGTGCAAATAAACTGCAATACTATTTTATCCTAAAGCTTGTATTTGATGTTTATTGTCAAGAGCCTGGCCATCCTGCCACAGTGTCTATGTGTGTCTGTATGTGTATCTGTTTGCATGTGTGGGGGAGGGGGTAACATATGGGAAGGGGATGGTAGACATATGGCGGAAGGGTGAGAGGGGGTAGACATACAGGGTGGGAGCAGGGCAATTTTTGCACCGGGGCCCTGTGGTTTCTAGTTACAGCTCTGCTGGTAGAACATACATTAATGCTTACTTATCATCATGCCTGTGCTTATTGGCCACCAGACCTAATTCCATGTAGGTACCATATTCAAGAGCACACAACGCAATACCTGTGTGCCTTGGGTAGGCATGGCACTTTCAAGTTGAGAAATTCACTCGCCTCCATACCTCCCATACTGATCTGAGTTATTCAAATACTTCCATCAGTCAGATTCAAATGTTCTTATTGTCAACTCACACAAAGTTAGCTAGTCTAACATACACTGTTTTACTGTTCATTATGTACTGTTTAATTTTATGGCAGTTATTTGTTTTTCTTCTCCCAACCCGCCCTACTCATCATTCTTTTTCCCCGTACCCGATGTGGCAGACCTTTAATGAGTAAATGCATACATGCACAAGTTCTGTTGAAGTACAGCAAATGCAAGATGCTGGGAGCAGCTCATTTTACATTCTCCATACTCTATCAATGCGAAAATGGTTGAAGAGCCCTCACAAATGAAGAATGATTCAAGCAGAAGATGACAAAAGGGGTGTCTATTCTACTCCATAATGACTGAGACTTCCAAACTGACAAGATACATATAGATCCAGATGGCAGGCTGCTAATACTTGAAGGGTTCCTAAATAACAAACAGATCACTAATGCAATATCTTTCTGCGCAAAGCCTGTTGCAAAATACTAGCCATGAAAATGCGGCACCGGGATTCAATAATAACTCCTTGCCAGATACAGAGATTGATTCTACACATGAAAATATTTTTGGTTTGATGGTAATTTTTATCTACAGACCAGGGGTAATGCTATGGGGACCAAGTTCGCTCCAAGCTATGTGAATTTATTTATGTCCTATTGGGAATGATTATTTATTTACCAAAAAGGAGAGCTTAGGGTGAATTTGGGCTTCTATAGGACATACATTGACGATATTTTTATGGTTTGTAAAGAACCAGAGGATGATCTCAATACCTTTTTAAAATTATTTAAATGCTAACAATTGGGGAATTAAATTGACCAAATGTTTCAGTCCAAATAATATAAATTTTCTAGACCTTAATATTTTCATTCTAAATAACACTCTTAGAACTGGAACAGTCAACTTCCTTATAGAAAAGGATAGCTGTCACCATCGACCCTGGTTGGAAAATTTCCCCCAGGGTCAATTTTTAAGATTGAGATGTAATTGCTCTGATAAAGAAGATTTTATTATCCAATCTAATGTTCTTAAAAAAATGTTTGAGGATAAAGGCTATAATAACACCAAATTGGGGGAAGAAATCAAAAATCATAAATAAGAAAAAAGAGAGTTTCCTATCCACTGTCACTAAAAAGAAGTTTAATATCCAACCTTTAATAACGTGTGACACGAAAAAATGTTATTTATTTGCTACAATGTTCGTGCGGCCTACAATATGTAGGGAGAACATCCAGACTCTTAAAAGTTCAAATCAACGAACATATTAGAAATATTAAGAAGGGCTTGGAACTCCACAGTGTATCTAAACACTTTTTAGAATACCATCATTCTAACCCTATTTAACTAGAATTGATAGGCATAGATAGAATACAAAATCACTAGAGGGGTGGTGATATTGCTAAGAGTCTTGATAGAGAAGAATTGAAATGGATTTTTGAACTGCAGACACTTTGCCCTAAGGGACTTAATTTCGATTTTGATACTGGCACTCTTTTATGATTCTTATATCAAATACATACCTTTTTTGAGAAAAAATTATGATAAAATTATGTATGCACTTTATTGTCAGCTCCCATTTAAGTTAATGGTGTAAAAACTAAATATTAGGTCGCGCCAAAAATGTAAACAATGCGTACTTGCATAGAATGAATGAAATAAAATAAAGTCCTGATAAAATATATGAAGTAAAAGTAGTCCAAGTTTGATTGTAGGGATGAAAAAAGTATTGTGGGCTTTATGAAATCCGAGGTAGTTCGATGTCAGGATCACGCAGAAACATGCAAATAAAAGAAAAAGTACCAATCGTGTAAAACTGTGGTGGAGAGATGGAGGTTTTCTTAATGGTAGTGCTCCTACTCACCTATAGTAGAGCTATAACCAGCTCAGGAATAAATCGCTTTCAGTGGCGCTGATCCCCCACTGGTAGGATATAGGTGAAGGTTAGTAGTACAGGATGGGGAGAGAGAAAAACAGAAACAAATAGTGCTCTCTGTATGTGTCATTAAAGTTAAATATTTTAAAAGGTATAGTACTCACATAAGAGTGAGCAGAGAATGTGTAGTGTAGGTTGTATAATCCCTACCTGGGATTCTTGGGTGAGTCAGGAATCCAGTGTATTCAGTGAAATATGGGATAAAAAGTGAAAGTAATCCAAAGAATAAAATAAACTTATGCATATGAAATTGTAAAAAAAATCGAAAATGAAGAAAAAGAATATATATAAAATAAGGAAAAGATATAGAAAAAAGTATAAAAATTTATATATTATAAAAAATTAAAAAGATCAAATTCCATGTTAAGACCCTCTGGAGAGAGAGTCTTAAGCTCAAATACCCAATACATTTCCCCTTTTCCTAGAATTCTTCTCATATCTCCACCTCTCCAGGGGATATTGCACTGCTTGATTCCGATACATTTTAATACTTTGGGGTCTTTGTTATGTTTTAAAAAATGTCTTGATACTGAATGATTTACATATCCTTTAATGATATTGCGGCAATGCTCTGCAAGTCTAAGCATCTTTTTTGTCATCCCAATATACTGAAGACCGCACGGACATTCTAATAGGTAGATAATATTTTTGGAGTTGCATCCGATACAGTTTTTAATTGGGTAGGATTTTCCAGTATTTTTAGAAGAGAAAAGCGTGGTTTTAGATTTAATAGTTGGGTATGAAGATTTGCATGCAATACATTGATTACATTTAAAACATCCTTTAGGTTTTGGTAGGGAACTTGTAATTTTTGTAGAATTTATTTTAATGTAGTTGCAAGTAAGCATACTTTTGAAACTGGGGGCTCCTCTAAATATAATATGAGGTTTATCCGGAATTTGGTCTTTTAACAGGTCATCTTGTTTAAGAATGTGCCAGTGCTTGTTAATTATCTCTTTTATAGCCTTGCTTTTGCTATTAAAATCTAAAATAATGGGTAAAATTGGGCTAGTTTTTTCTTTATCACTGTTGTTTTTGTATTCCAACAGATCTTTTCTTTCTTTTTTCACAACCACATCGAGAGCTGCCTCTAATTTATCAGAAGGATAATTTTTCTCGATAAACGTATTTTTAGTGAGGTAGATTGAATGTTAAAATCATCGGTCTGGGAGCAGTTACGGTGGAGGCGGAGAAATTGACTTTTGGGGATACCGTTTAACCAGGGCTTGTAATGGCAGCTGGATTGATCAATGATAGTGTTGGTGCAAACCTGTTTAAAAAACATTTTCGATTGAATAGAATTGTCTTTGATAAAAATATTAAGATCTAAAAAGTTCACTGATTCACTGCTATACTCTGAAGTTAAAATAATTCCTTTGTCATTATCATTTAAATGGGTTAAAAACTCTACAAGAGTAGATTTAGAGCCTTGCCAGATAAAAAACAAATCATCTATATAACGGAAATAGGAGACCAGGTTTGCCCGCCATGCATGGCCACCCCAAATAGCAGAAGATTCACAATCTGCCATAAAGAGGTTGGTGTAGCTGGGGGCAGACCTAGTCCCCATGGCTGTACCTTTACTTTGATTATAAAAAGAGTCTAAAAACCAAAAGTAGTTATTCATTAAAATAATCTTTATACCTTCTAAAATAAATTGAATTTGACACTCTGGGATAAAACCTTATTTTTTTTAAAAATGTTTTCTACTGCTTTGCATCCAATATTGTGTGGTATGATGGTGTATAAGGATTCAACATTGCATGTTACCAAGATATAGTCTTGACACCAGGTGAAATCATTTAAAAATCTTAAAAGGGTCATGGAATCTTTTAGGTAGGATTTCATGTGTTTAACTGAGAGTTGTAATAAAATATCAATAAATTCTGAGAGATTAGCTAAAACTGAGTTGATCCCGGACACTATAGGTCTGCCTGGAGGTTCTTTTTCGTTCTTATGTAATTTAGGTAAAAAATATAACACCGGAATTTTAGGAAAGGAGATATTAATATAATCGAATTCTTGTTTATTAAGGATTCCGGAGTTTAGGCCTCTAATATAGCTTTTATCGTAAGGGTGGGATCACAGGATAATTTTTCGTATACTTCTGTATTCTCTAATTGACGGTTAGCCTCTTCTATGTACATGTCTTTAGGCAGAATAACCAGACCTCCCCCTTTATCAGGAGGTTTGATTATAATGTCGTTGTCTTTTTGCAATTCTCTCAGGGCTTTCCATTCTGTCTTTGCAAGGTTGCAGTGATCAAATTTATTATGTTTAATCTTATCAAAATCTTTTGTGACGAGTTTTTGAAAAACCTCAATAGGACCTGATTTAAAATTGGAGGGATAAAATTTGTATGGATTCTTTAGATTGGTATGTGTGACAAAGGTCTTGGGGATATTGTACGAATCAGGGTTTAGGTGTTCTGAGTGGGAATCTGTGAGGGCAGTTTTGTTATGGGTAAAAAATCTTTTGATGGTGGCTTTCCTCACAAACTTATTAATGTCTATAAAAGCTTAGAATGGTTTAAAAGGATTGGTAGGGGCATATTTCAAACCTTTACTTAAAACCGAAATCTGTGCTGATGTTAAAACTTTTTAGGTTAGAAGATTAAAAATGCCAGAGTCTCTCTCATTGACCGTAGTTATTGTCTCTCTATTCTCTCTCGTTTGTAGTCTTCTACCACTTCTCCTTCCTCTATACTCAGACTTCTTTTTCTTGCCCTGGGTAGGTAAGGAGTCTGTGTATGAGGAGGGTTGTGCGTGCGGATGTCTAAAAAATGATCTTCATTATCTAACTCTGAATCAATAGATAGTAATTGATATCTGTTGCTATGATTGTAATTAATTGGAGATTTTGGAGGGTCTGGACGTCTTAGTCCAAAACCAGTTCTCTGAGGTTTAGGGGTAATATTTCTAGATGCAAGGCTGGTGTTGGTGGGTGGGTTATAGTGATGGTTGGATGTGAAGGTTTGATGGGGAAAATCCTGATAATCTGGTGATGTGATGCTACATTTCTTTGTATAATGGGAAGATGGTCTGTGATACTGGGGTAGTCTTTGTCTTGAAGGTGATCTGTGCTTTCTTGGATATGGATATTGTCTGTTGTGATCCCTATGATGGTATTTTAATGATTTATGATATCTTTATTGTGGATAGTAGTGGTTCTGACGGTGCCGGAGGGAAGGAGGTGCTTTAGATGGATGGTGAGGTCTATAGTAATGTTGAGAGTTAGTGAATTGAGCCTCCTGAGTGTGTTTATAATTTGTGTTTTTGGCATATGATGTGTACTTTTTGTGTAAGTGGTATGTTCTAACCTGATTGTTATTGTAATCTTGTTTATCCCTTATATATATTTTTTATCTTAATGTGTTTCATACCTGTTTCTACTTTTTCTATTTTGCTTTGAATAAGTACAGAGTTCTGTTTATAGGCTTGAGTATCAGTGAAGGGTAGAAGTTTATCTATTAATTCGTTAATTTCGATATCTAAGATGGAGAGTTTCTTGCTTTTTTTTTTATGATTAGCGTCTCCATGAGTCCTAGAGTGCACATTTCTAATTTATTTAACCAATCATTCAAAAATTCTTCATCATCTTGTTCTGAGGTCAGTAATTTGTGCAATCTAAGGCCTCTTGGGGTTATCCTTTCATCAATGTATTTTTTGAGAGTGGCAATCTCCCATTTTAGTTTTATCTCAGAGGATAATCGGTAGATGGATCACCGCTTAATGACCACTAGGTGATGATAGTATCTACAGAAAAGGCAGCAACCTAAAATGTGGTGTTCCCTCAAAACACAACAATAAGAAGTACAAAATGTAAAAACAAAATATGAGGGCGCGCCAAAAATGTAAACAATGCATACTTACATAGAATTAATGAAATTAAATAAAGTCCTGATAAAATATATGAAGTAAAAGTATTCCACGTTTTAAGTTAATGGTGCCCTTGTTTTTATTAATATTTTTGCAATAATGATACTTGATATATTTTTAGATTGTGTTCTGTTTGCACATTTTTACTATATGCCTCTAGCTATTATAAGATATATATGCACTTTCTAGCTATTTGCACTAATATTAAAACTCTTTTAAATTTCTATTATATGCCTCTAGCTATTATAAGGTATATATATGCACTTTTCTCCTATGTTCTGGCGCACACAATATCCTGCGGCAGCATTCTGATGACGCCCATCCTGGAGTGGGAACTTTTCTATTTTGGGAGGTCTGTGATTGGAAGGATTGTTAGGGCAGCTGTGAATTCTCCTCCATTTTTGTATCTGGAGACTGGAAATACACACCCGGGAAGTACCATATATCGACATTAGATCTACACATCTGTTTCCCTTTTTGCTATTAAGTTATACATAAATAGCATGTCTTTACCTTTGTTGGTAGATGCACCTGAGGAAGACCTGTCATGGGTCGAAACGCGTAGTGCTTTATATTTTATCACTTCTCTGTTTGTTGTGTTTACAATACAGTGTATTTTATATTTATTTTGGTTCCTGATTTTACAAATCTGATCCTGCATCCTGAAGGAACACACTAAGGAAACTTGATACACTTCATCAACCTGAGAGTGTTCTCAATTTCTATCCATATTGCTGAGATTTGCAATAATCATTTGTGTGCTATCACCTTATGATATATATAGTGTTAAAACCACCATCCAGCCCCCTAGCCCCTCTGCCTCCCTAAATATAGTAAAATGTTTACTTTTGTTCAAGTCTGCAGCTGCTGGCTCTGTCCCACACTCATCTGTGAAAACCACTCCAAACTATTCAACCAAATGCATCTTTGTATGAGCAATGGGACAAAATAGAACCAAGTAGAACTATATTGGCAAGGCATAATCAACACAATTAAAATGAGCTCTCTACTTGTTTAGAATGCTGCCAATTCCAAACTCGCTCCTGAAGCTATTTCAGCATCAGGTGCACTCATTCATCTGTAAAAGTCGTCCCCCAAGGATGAAACACAACCTACTCAGAAATAACCCTAAACAGGTAGGGCTGGGGGTCCCTTACTACATCTCAACATTCTGACTACACCTCAACACTAGCCACAGATATGTTAGAGAAATCAAAGGGACACTATAGTCACCAAAACAACTTTAGCTTAATGAAGCAATATTGTTGTATGGTAGGGATGTGTAAGCATCCGAATTGCACAAAATTCGTCCAAATGTACTTTCGGAACGAAACAAATTGCACGTGTCTGTTCTATAGATCTCTGTCATTTAGGAGTTAAATCCCTTTGTTTATGCAACCCTGGGCACACCTCCCTGCATTCAATTTACACAGCCTTCCTAAACACCTCCTGTAAATAGTCATCTAATGTGTACACTTCCTTTACTGCAAATTCTGTTTAATTTAGAATGTATCTCCTGCTCTGTTAATAGCATTCTAGGCCCTGCCAGAGCCTATGTCATCTTATGTTATGTTAGCCTTATGTTAGCAATGTTCAAATTACAAAGCAGAACAAGGACTAAGTTATATCTAGTTGAAAATGGAACCATTTTATTTTTGTGCAGACTGTGTCACTCACAGTCAGGGTGAGTGTGGCTAGGGTGCATAAACAGAAACAAAAGTGATCAACTCCTAAATGGCAATGAATTGAGCATTGAAACTTCAGAGGCACAATCTATGCATAAACACTGCTTCATTAAGCTAAAGTTGTTTTAATGATTAAAGTGTATCTTTAACCCACAGCAGTACACCCAGTGGGTGGCTCTGGAGGACGTGTTTCTCAGTCCACACACCATGAGGGAGCAATGTGTCTACCGTTCTCTCATTTGTCCACTGATTGATAAGGCACTGAGTCTAACACGGATATATCTCAAGCCATGGGACGATGGGCACCACACTTACTGCTAAATTCACGTCTGCAGCATTATGCCTTCAGTGCATGACACAGACTTGCCCTTACAGAATTGGGTAAAAGCAAAGATCAGCCATGTAGCACAGTTGTTCGTGAAGAACTCTATAAAACCTTTCCAGTCCCTCGTGGATGCATACAACCTGCCCTTCAGAGAGCTCTTTACGTGCTTACGGATCAAACATATCACACAATCTCATGGGGTGCAACTACTCACTAAAGGGACCCTAACCAATATACAGAGGATATGCTTGGGAAAAAAAGTCTAGTGCTAAACCCTTACCTGCCTGCTATGTATTGCTTTCCCAAGCGAGTGAGCCAGTGACACCCACATACATATCCCAATGGGAGAAGGAGCTCAATACACAGATATCACAGGAAGAATCGCACAGAGCAGCGATCAATCTGCAAGGTATTTCCAAATGCACAAACCACTGGGAGACCAACAGGAAAGTGCTATAATGCTGGTACCTGGTGTTGGCAAAACCTGTCAATATATATCCAGGAACTTTGGATGCATTCTGGAGGTTTAAGAGGCACTAAGGTGCTCCAAATATTCTGGAGTTGGCTCCTAGTACAACCATTCAGGAGAGCGATTGCAAACCTCATAGCAAATGTTATTGGGCAGGAGATCCCTCCTTCCCCTTCAATTCCTTTTTCTCATGAAAAAAAATTCCATAATCAAACACTGGAGAACGATGAAAATTCCATTGCTCCAAATGGTGAAGAACGCAATCACATCCAGCAGAAATTTTGAAGAAATCCATATGAACAAACTAACACTTTGGCTTTTATAGAGGTGGTAACACTTGCTGATGATCAATTAATCAAGGGCATTTGATTAGCAGCACCTGTCTGCTACGTAGCCTCTTAATTCCTTTGGAAGCAGAAAGGGGGTACTTAGTTTTTCACACATGGCTTCTCCATTTTTGTTAAATAAATCATGACATGGTGTAATATGTCCTGTATTGTTGTTCATCTGAGGTTGTATTAACCTAGTTTTAAGACCTGCGAAGAAACAGATGATTGTTATTATGCCCTGATATGTAAAACCATAGCATTTTAGAGAGTATTCTTTCTCATGACTGTATGTATTGGTGCAAGTATTCAATGCACTTTGTCCCATAACAGTGATTGGATACGGAGCTGCACCTGTCCCACTCATATGAAAGATATATGATGATGTGGGAATAGTTGATCTTAAGTTTGTTTTTTAAATATAGTCAAGCATAGACTACCCAATCACGATTTTTAAAAAAATTAATATTGCCTTGGAACAGAACCTTACACCCATTATTCACAGATCATCAGTGGTCATTTTTTGGTTTGATTTGCTATTTGGTTAGTTCAAACATCCATGGTCATTGTGTCATAGAGAAATGTTTGTGTTTTTGAAAACCATCTCCATAATTGGTATACTTTTACTGTGACTGTTTTGGTAACTGCAGCCAAGTTAGCCTCCACAAATCAAAATTTTTAACAAAAACTATAAAATTCATTATATACGGTATTTGTTAGAACACATAGATATTAGATGCTTAATTAAGGGGCTAAAAATTAATGTTTAAGGCAAAAAAAATATGGCATATGAGGTTTGATTACTTGTTGTTTACGTTAGATCTAACATAGAATAAACAATATTAACAATTATGTGCAAGAGCATAATGCTAGTAGATTGAATATAGAAAAAATCTAAGATATTAAAGAATAGAATTGTAGAGAAGTTCAAGCTGCATATACCACTGGGTAATTAAATTTAACAGTTGCAGAATATCGATATTGCTCCATAACAAAAGAATATTTCGGTCATTTCTAACAGTGTGCACATAACTAACAAAGAAAACAACTGGGCTGCAGGTTAAAACCATGGATTGGATCACTCATCCAATACCAATGGTTGGGGAGTCCCAGCATCCGCCATTATCTGTCATATTAAGGTAGCCCTTCCACTGTGCCCAAGCTTTCATACAATCCAGCTGGCTTTCCCTTAGAAGGTTAACCAGGGCTCGCTGATGCAGCCCGTCGGTCTTGCCAGCACCCCAGATGGGCGCTCAAGGGTGCATAGGCCCTGGGGGCACAATATCAGGCCGACCTGCAGGAGACAAGTGCACTGCGCTCCCCTCCAGCCGGTTACTTCTTGAAGCATGACCAAGCGCAGCCCAGCTATTTCCACCCACGGAGCCAAGACTCTTACCCTGGTGTCTGCCGCAGGCAGTGTGAAGGGACGGGGATATGAATTACATCATATTCCTGCTCCCTGTGTACCAAACAGTGCGGCTGGTGCCCAGTGATGGGGCTGGGCTGCAGGACGGGACACCACAGAGCCAGGACAACATGCACCCCAGGCAATAGATTGAACATATGTAAATATGTAATTGTTACTGTCTGTGTATGTATGTCTCTGTATGCATGTATGTAACTGAATGTATGTATATCTCTGTATGTATGCATGTATATCTCTGTATGCATGTTTGTCTCTGTATGCCTGTATGTCTTTGTATGTATGTTTCTGTATGATGGTATGTATGTATGTTTCTATATGACAGTATGTATGTATGTGTCTGTATGACGATATGCCTCTGTATGCATGTATGTGTCTGTATGCCTGTGCGTCTCTGAATGTATGTGTCTGTATGCCTATATGTCTTTGTATGTATGTTTCTGTATGCCTGTATGTATGTATGTATGTATGTGTCTGTATGACAGTATGCCTCTGTATGCATGTATGTCTCTGTATGTATGTCTCTGTATGCCTGTATGTCTATGTATGTGTTTATGTCTCTCCCTGTATGTCTCTGTGTGACTGTGTGTCTGTATGTCACTGCCAGTGTGTCTGTATTTCTCTGACTGTATGTCTCTATATGATTATTTCTGTGTTTGTATGACAGTGTACCTGTTTGACTTTGACTGTGTGCCTGAAAAATGATGCCTGTGGTTTGGGATTAAAGACACACAAAGGTACCTGGAGGGGAAGGACACACAAAATGGACTGAGGGGAAAAAGAGCCACACATAGGGACTGTGGTGGAGAAGGAGACACAGAAAGGGGCTGGGATAAGAATGAGACACAGAAAAGGGCTGGAGGTAAGAGACACACAAAGGGTCTAGGGGAAAGTAAGAGACATACTAAGTGGGTTGTAAGACACAGTAAAGGGGGAATAAAATGCACTAGAGCACAAAAGGGGTAAGAAATTAAAAAAGGGTGTTACAACAAGACACACAGGTGAAGATGCATTTTTTATGCATCTTCATCTGTGTAGCTGAAAATCCTTGCATTGGGCCTTCCCCCACCCCAGGCCTCCCCAATTCACATGAATGTTTAAAACCTAAAAAACATTCAGGCTCACAGATCTTTGTAGGATCATGTAAGATCAAGTGTTTTTTATATTAGACGTATTACACAATTACTGAAATTTCAGTTATTTAATGATGGGAGGAGTAGCCCCCTCCACATGAATGCCATCCACAAAAATCATTCAGACTAATTACTACTCATGTATTTTTGATGCACTGCAAAAATAAAGAATGTAAAAAATAAATAAATAAAATCATTCAGGCTTTTATTAGATCAGGTAAAATCAAGTGTTTGTATTTTAAATGTCACATAATTACAGGGATATTTCACCCGATACCTCAAAATGATGGGGTGGAGGGAGAGGGGGCGTAACTCTCATACTTGACAGTTTTAGGGACAAAAAATAGTTTGTAAACTACATGCACCTGTCTATCGAGAAAAAACAAACCTAATATGACTATAATAGTTATGTAATCACTGGCATGCCTCAAAAATTGGCCTTGTATTTATTTGTACCTTGTATAAGTTTTCGCCTACCTCAACCAGCAAAGTACTCCATATTCTTTGACTACACAGAACAATCTATGTAAATTACAATAATTAAACGTTCTAAAAAAACAAACCATTTAATTTGTTTTATAGTACTATTGGGCAAACAAGGGAAGCTTGTTGCAAATATCAATGTCCAAAAATGCTGTTAAAAGTGAGTTTAGTCACCCACTAACTTTTTATTTCCTTATTTAATCTTTTTCTCATTTCTCCCCACAAAGTCAGCCTGTACCTGCTGTCTATGTCATGTAGTGCATATTCATATTCCATTTTTAAATACACAATAAATACAGACACGCCAGAGAAATGTCTCTTATGAGAAAAACAGCTGTTATTTTGCCTGGTGAATAGATTAGATGTTTTAGAACATTATCGAAATAAAGAGATCATGATTCAAATAGGAAGAATTATTTGAGTGCAGAGATACCACATATAAATATCAAATAATGTCAGAATAAATCCTTTAATCATCACTAAGTATAAGACACCTGTAGCTAGTAACTCTTTCAACCAAATTGCCATACCTTGCAACACATTGCGTTGTGTTCCAGACTCCTGGGGTTACAGACCATTTAGAGGAATTTAAATACAAACTACGGATGATTGCAGAACAATTTTAATTCAAAATATAGATGTGTACAGAACATTTCTAAAATCATGATGTTTCTCTGATACAAGCAGTGACAGTAAATATTAGTTGCTATCACAAAAAGAGTTTAGTCTGGGAAGTTTAAATTGCCAAGTTGGAGATATTCTAAAATTAAGTTACATTCTCAGCTTTCTGAGACTTTCCACCTCATTAAAAAAAAACATTTATTAATTCTGGGTAGTAAACCAGACAGTAAAGTATTTTTTTTCAGGTGGTATAAAATATATCTAAAAAGTGCTATACCCCCCCAGTAATGTAGACAAAGTTGTAATTTGTCAGATGTTTGATGTATATTCCCTGGTGGGCCAGTCCAACCCTTCATTGCAGACATATTTGGATGGCATATTGGATGGCATATTTGTATGAGAGCATCAACAACGGTGCTTAGACTGGCCCCTCTAACCTCTTTATGACAGCAGTGATCCCCTTATTTTATTTTGTCCCATAACCAGGGCAGGTGCCAAATGTGGACTGCACATGGCTTAAAAAAAAACATCCCTGTTCCAACATCACAAACCAGCGCACATGCACCATAGACAGTAGTTTGACATGATCAACTTAAGTACTCTTTGCCTAAATAATGTGGCTCAGGTAAAACGCAGTGCAAACCAGATAAGTCATCACCAAATTGTTGCTGCTGGTTGATATGCTTGTGAGTGAGCAAAATAATACCCACAGATAGTGTGAAGGCCTGCAATGTGGCAGCAGGGGTGACAGTGCAAATGGTCTTTCATCAGTTGCCTGAACAAAGTCTGGTCATGGCCAACAGTAACAATGTTACTGGCTTCACTTATGACCAGTTATGTCAACTGCTGATCTATCAAGAAGTGTGCAGTATTGCAAGGACTAAAATTGCACATGGCTCGCGTGTCCTATAGGCGACTTAGGCAGTTGAGGCAGGGAGGACCACTAAGGGGTTGGGGGAGATGGAGGACCACTAAGGGGAGTGTGGGAGAGAGGATCACTATGGGGGAGTGGGGGAGAGAGGACCACTAAGGGACAGGAGGAGAGTGAAATACCGAGGGACAGGGAAGAGAGGGGAGAAACCACTAAGGGACAAACCCACTAAGAAAGCTCTAAAGATGAAGGTGACATCTCTAAGGGAGAGGAGGGGAGGAGAGAGCACTAAGGGACAGAGGGGTAGGGGAGATCACTAAGGTACAGGGGCGATCACTAAGGGACAGGAGGGGAGGTGAGAGCACTAAGGGACAGGAGGGTGAGCTCTGAGGAACAGGTGGGGAGAGCACTAATGGACTTATGGGGATATCACTAAGGGACAGGGGGGCAAGGGAGAGCACTAAGGGACAGGAGGGGAGGGGATATCACTAAGGGATAGGAGGGGGGAGCTCTGAAGGACAGATGGGAAGAGCACTAATGGACTGGAGGGGAGGGGATATCACTAAGGGAAAGGGGGGAAATGGAGAGCACTAAGAAACAACTGTGGCACTCTGCAGATGTGGCCAAATAGTAAAAATACTAAAAGTTAGCATTTGGTAATTATATTAAAAAAACTGAATGAGGAAGATAGACAGATCTATAAGATTAGGCAGAAAGAGGCTAACCAAGTTCAGAGCTTCCAAAATCACACACAGAAGAGAAAGTAGCACGGTCAGTAAAAAAAGGGAATAAAACATTTTTAGATACATAAATGAGAAAAGGAAAGTAAAACAAGGATTAGTTAGATAAAAAAAAAAAAAAAAGGAAGGTATGTAGAAGAGGATAAAGTTAATATGCCTCAATTAATATTTTTGTTCAGTATTTACAGATGAAAATGAAGGAAAGAGGCCTCAGTTAGGAAAAGGGACAAATGAGTCATTTGTTACATGTGAGTTTACAGAGGAAGAGGTTCTATTTCAACAAACATATAACAAACTATGACAATATGCGACCTCTAATATACAAATAAGCAATACATATAAAAGAAATATTTGTTACCACAGTAAGTTGTGCTTCATATCTAAATTTGCAATTTAAATTAGATGTGAACATAGGCCTTCAAATGTATTACTAAACATACACATGGACAATAACCACCACTTACAAAAAACAAAACAATACAAATTGCTTATCTCTGAAATGCCAAAAGCGAGAGGGGGTTTACCTAATCTAAGTTTCGATATTGTCTGGTATTTTAAGACTGCCTTTTTCAGATTTGTTGTTTCTTATCCTGTCCAAAGATATAAGCCGAAGATAATTATATTTATCACAAGAATATGCTTGTAGTTACCTTTTGAGCTTTTCTATTAGATTGTTGCTGTTGATTTTTTAGACTTTTTCCTTAGCTTCACCCAAAAAAGTTTAGATTTTTTTTTTTTTAGGTATCTTCATTATTATATAGGTGAAGTTGGGTTTTTATCTATTAATTCCCGACATGTATCCCAAAGAGATGACTTCTTACTAATAGTTTGTATATTGAACATTTGTTCCATTTTGATCTGAAATTTTAGTTGTTTTTTGACTTGTAACCATGAATGAAATTTCCATTTTTCCAGTTCCTGGATATAACTATCTTAGTGGTTAAAAATAAGTGAGTTATAGTTAGTATGATCTTCTGGGACATAGGGGGCCAATTTAAGTGAAGTAAGATTACTTCTGGAGATAATTTTAGTTCAAAATTTAAATGTATTAAAATAAATTGATGTATTTCTCCAAATTGTTTTTTTAATTTTTATGCAGCCCCACCAAATATGTAATGGCTGTAGATAGCCCACACCTCCGACATAAATGATCTTCTGTAATGAACATCTTGTTCATTCTTTCTGGAACTAAATGCCATCTATTAATTACTGTAAAAATTAGATTCTATTAGATTTGAAGAATGTACAATAACATTTCTATATTGATATTCATGATACGTTAAAAAGAACAAAGAGGGAGAAAAAAGAGAGAAATTGGAGCCCAAATTTTGACTAGTACCTCCTAGCTTGGGGGTTCAAACACATAGAAAAAAGAGAGAACTTGAGGTAGCAGAAACAAAATATATAGAAAAAATGGGAAACCCCCCAAAAATATCTGTAATCTTTAAAATTTCACTTTTAATTGTGTATCTAAAAAGTCCCTAATTATAGTGGACTAAACCAATACAAAAGACTAACAACAATAAATAATCAGTCACTATACAGGAGTAGATATGTCGTGTGACTGGGCAGGACTAGATTAGTCAAATAGGTCTTTGTCAAGACAAATATTAAATAGGGTGACAGGACTAAATATGTCCAGTAAGTCTTAATTAAACCAAATACTAAATAGAGCCAAAAAAATCTAAGTGGTTTGTAACAACCAAATAAATAGTACTTAGGCAGTATTCAGCTCCATAGAGCAATTACCAACTACACAGTAGCCAGAGGATGGTAAGTTATTGATACATTTGTTAAACAGTAACAATGTATAGTATGGTTTCTATAATTTAGTGTCAATTGATAGCATTGTTGCAATTACTTGCCATTGTCAGTTTGATATTTTATCCAGCTAAAATGTGCAGTTCAGTATCTGTTTAGCAATAACCCCAATAAGCCTAATAAAAATGACCTTGCCTTGTTTTAAGATGGGTAAGATGTCCCTGACCATTTCTTCGGGAAATGAACCTATTTTGGCCGCATGATTAAAAATATTTGTTAGATGGGGACTAATTTGATCTATATATATATCTTATAAAATAAATTACTGAATCCGTCTGGACCTGGGGTTTTGAATTTTTCTAAATTGGATATAGCCTGTTTAACTTCTTCAATCGTTATCTCTTTATTCAAAGAAGATCTATTTGGATCAGTAATTTGAGGTAGGTTTGATTTTTTGAGATATTGTTTGATATCCTCTATAGTGGTAGTGGATGGAATGTTAGACAATTTACTGTAAAACTTATTAAAGTGTTGACCTATTTTGTTAGGTGTTTCTAAGATTCTGTCTTTATTTGTTAATCTTTCAACTTTGTTTGTTCCTTTTTGCTGTCTAAGATTATGAGATAAGATTTTATTAGCTCAATTACCTTTAGAATAGTACTTAAGCTTCAGTTTGTCTGTTTTTGACTGTTCTTTCCATAAGACGTTGATTTAATTTCTACTTCGCTGCAAAAATTTTATTAAAGTTTTCAACAGTTGGATTTTGTTTATTTATTTGAGACAACTTTCCTGATTCTGCATATAGGATATAACTGGAGATTTTTATTGAAGGGATTCTCCAGTGCCAGGAAAACTTATTATTTTTCCTGGCACTGCAGGACCCGGTAGTGCCCCTCTCCCTTCAGTGACTTACTGGAGTCCAGTGCCGATGTCCCTCGTTGCGGATCAGGCTCCGCCTACTCTCTGCATGCACATTAGACCTCCCCTATGGGGATTTTGGTGACGCTGGAGGTCCTCACATAGCATGAGGACGTCCAGCATTGCTTAAAACACTTTTCGTGTTCTATGAACACGGAAGTCCCTCTAGTGGCTGTCTGATAGACAACCACTAGAGGAGGTACTTAACCCTGCAAGGTAATTATTGCAGTTTACAAAAACTGCAATAATTACACTTGCAAGGTTAAGGGTAGTGGGAGTTGGCACCCAGGCCACTCCATTGGGCAGAAGTGGTCTGGGTGCCTGGAGTATCCTTTTAACTTGAACTTGTAATTTAATGAGATGTCCTCTAAACACCGTTTTAAAAGCACAGCATAGAATCGTAGGTGCAATTTTCCCAGTCATATTTTCTGCAAAATATCTATTGATATTTAATTAAATTAGTTTCCTGTTAGATTCTGATCTGAGTAAACTATAATTTAAGCACCAGATATATGTTTCTTTTGTCTTTTTGCGTGTTCCAATTTTGCATACTACTCCATTGTGATCCGTCCAGGTTGTATCTTTGATATCTATTTTAGTTATTGCTTCTATAAGGGTAGGGTCTGTCCAGATCATATCTAGTCTTGAATAAGAAAAGTGAATTCTTGAAAAATGGGTATAGTCATATTTACTAGTATGTAAAATTCTCCATATGTCATAACAATTAAATTCATTCAAAGATTTAGCCTGTTTAACAACCATTTTATTAATTTTGGCCCCTTTCATTATTATTTTTTTTTAATCTAAGTTAGGGTCCAAAACTGAATTGAAATCTCCTGCAAGTAAAATTTGTCCTGCTTTTATTTCTTCTACTTTTTCTAATATTTTTCTTAAGTAAGTAGCTGGAGATTTATTTGGAAAATAAATATTACATAAAGTATATAGTTTTTCATTTAATCTACAAACTGCCACCAAAAATCTTCCTTCTGGATCACACAGTTTATAGAGTATTTCAACTTTTAATTTTCCTCCAAATATTATTGCCACACCACATTTTTTTTGTTTTATCTGAAGCAGGATTAGTATTTGGGAATCTCTTCCCACCCCACATTTGTCTATCAGATTGTTTCCAGTTGGCTTCTTGAAGGAAGAGGTTCTATTTCAACTTTCAAAGTAAAGACAAATAAGTCAATAGGGACCGGATGGAATACACCCAAAGTTATTAAAAGAGCTTAGTGGTGTACTGGCAAAACCATTAAATGATTTACTTAACCTATCATTGTTAACAGGAGTAGTTCCAGAAGATTGGAAGTTAGCGAAAGTTGTGCCCATTCACAAGAAAGGTAATAGGGAGGAGTCAGGCAACTATAGACCAGTGAGCCTTACTTCAGTACTGGGGAAAGTAATGGAAACCATGTTAAAGGATAGGATTGCTGAATATCTAAAATCACATGGATTTCAAGATAAGAGACAACATGGGTTTACTTCAGGGAGATCATGCCAAACTAATCTTATTGATTTTTTGATTGGGTAACTAAAATAATAGATCAGGGTGGTGCAGTAGGCATTGCTTACCTAGATTTCAGTAAGGCTTTGGACAATGTTAAACATAGAAGGCTTATCAATAAACTGCAATCTTTAAGTTTGGATTCCAATATTGTTGATTGGGCAAGGCAGTGACTGAGTGACAGGCAACAGAGGGTTGTAGTCAATGGAGTATATTTGAAGCATGGTCTTGTCATCGGTGGGGTGCTTTATGGATCTGTACTTGGACCCATTCTCTTTAATATTTTATTAGTGATATTGTAGAAGGTCTTGATGGTAAGGTAAGTCTTTTTGCTGATGATACTAAGATAAGTAACAGGGTTGATGTCCCAGGAGGGATAAGCCAAATGGCAAATGATTTAGGTAAACTAGAAAAATGGTCAGAGTTGTGGCAGCTGACATTTAATGTGGATAAGTGCAAGATAATGCATACTGGACGTAAAAACCCAAGGTGAGAGTACAGAATATTTGATAGAGTTCTAACCTCAACATATGAGGAAAGGGATTTAGGGGTGATTATTTCTGATGACTTAAATGTAGGCAGATTGTAACAAAGCTGTGTGATACAAAAAAGTGAATACAAATACAAAAAGATAAGTCCTGTGCTCACTCCAATCACTCCTGTAGGACCCGCTTAGGGGGGTCTGCCTTGACGTTGGCAGACGGGCATTCCCTCCAATGGCCATTGTAGTAACTATATGACCTCCATTTGTCTAAATATACATAGGGATTAAGGAGAGAGCGCAGGTAACTTTTTTCCCTTAGGTTTTTACTATATACACAGCTTTGTTACAATGCTGCCGCCCTTAATATGTGTTCCCTATTAAGGGTTAATAAGTACCGTGTTTCCCCGAAAATACACCCTACCCCGAAAATAAGCCCTAGCTGGATTATCGGGGTGGGCTGCAATATAAGCCCTACCCCGAAAATAAGACCTAGGCAGGGCCGGCGGCTGCCGGCCCTTTAAATGTCTCAGCCGCCTGAGCGCTCTATAGAGAGCAGTGGCGTACTAAGGGGGGGGGGCGGGGGGGGCAGCCCGCCCTGGGTGCCACTGTCCAGGGGGGTGCCATGACTTCAAGTGTCATGTGTCACCCCCCCGGCCCCAATCATCACGCTGCGCTCAGCCGCACCTTTGAGAAGAGGGAGGAGTCTTTGGGACGCGGACGCGGCGTGATGACGCCGTACGCAGCGCCGCCGTCAGTCGGCCTTCACGGATCTTCAGCGCAAGGATCCAGTGGTCGGTCTCGGAGGGAAGGCATCATCAAAACGTGAGTAGTAATTTATGTGTTTATGTAATTTATGTAATGTTATTTAATTAATTAAAATGTGAATTAATTATTGGGGGGTATATTAATTGCGGGGGGGTGTATTAATTATGGGGGGGTGTAATAATTGTAGTGAATATTAATTATGGGGGTGTATTAATTGTGGGGGTGGATTAATTATGGGGGTGTATATTAATTATGGGGGGTAATTCATTATGGGGTGTATTAATTATGGGGGTGTGTATTAATTGTGGGGTGTAAGGCTAATTATGGGGGTATTAATTGTGGGGAGTGGATTAATTTATGGCAGGTGTATATTAATTATGGGGGGTGTATTAATTGTGGGGTATGACTATGGGGGTATATTAATTATGGGGTGTATATAATTTGGGGTGTATATTAATTGGTGGGGGTGTATATTAATTATGGGGGTGTGTATTAATTATGGGGTGTGTATATTGGCTTAATTGTGGGGGTGTATTAAGGGGTGTATTAATTATGGGGGGTGTATATTAATTATGGGGTGTATATTAATTATGGGGGTGTATTAATTATGGGGGAGTATTAATTATGGGGGTGGTATATTAATTATAGGGGGTAAATTAATTATGGGGGTGTATTAATTATGGGGGTGTATTAATTATAGGGGTGTGTGTGTATTAATCATGGGGTGTATTAATTATGGGGGTGTATATTAATTATGGGGGTGTATTAATTATGGGGGTGTATTAATTATGGGGGTGTATATTAATTATGGTGGATTAATAATGGGGTGTATAATAATTATGGGGGTGATATTAATTATGGGGTGGATATTAATTTTCATGGGGGTGTATTAATTTTGGGGGTGTAATAATTATGTGGGGTGTATATTAATTAAGGGGGTGTATATTAATTATGGGGTGAATTATGGTGGTGTATATTAATTATGGGGAGGCTAGGGGGTATATATTAATTATGGGGGTGTATTAATTGGTGGGGTGGATTAATTATGGGGGTGTATATTAATTATGGGGGAGGTATTAATTGGGGGGGTGGATTAGTGTGGATTAATTAAGGGTGTGTATCAATTAAGGGGGTGGATTAATTAAGGGGGTGTGGATTAATTAAGGGGTATGGATTAATTAAGGAGTGTGGATTAATTAAGGGGTGTGTGGATTAATTAGTGTGGATTAATTAAGGGGTATGGATTAATTAAGGAGTGTGGATTAATTAAGGGGGTTGTGGATTAATTAAAGGGGGGTGTGGATTAATTAAAGGGGGTTGCAGCGCGGGAAGGTTTATTTAAGGGGGTAGGTTTAATTAATGGGGGTGCAGGTTTTTTTTAATTAATGGGGTTGCAGTATTTTATTTATTAAGGGAGGATGTGCACTGCAGATTTTTGTTAAGGGGGTGTGCAGGATTTTAAGGGGGTGTGCAGGTTTTTGTTATTAAAGGGGGTTGTGCAAGTTTTTTTATTTAATAAGGGGGTGTGCAGGATTTTAAGGGGTGTGTGCAGGTTTTTTGTTATCAAAGGGGGTTGTGCAAGTTTTTTTTTTTTTTATTAAGGGGGTGTGCAGGGTGTTTTATTAAGGTGGGTGTGCAGTGTTTTTTATTAAGGGGGTTGTGCATGGTTTCTGTTTTTTATTAAGGGGGTGTGCAGTGTTTTTGTTTGTTTTTTTTAAATTAAGGGGGTGTGCAGGGTTTTTATGTGAAGGGAGTGTATGAAATTTATGTTGTCAGTGTGCAGGATTTTTATATGAAGGCCGAAGGGCAGGGGTTTTCTAGAAGGGGCGAGACAAGGGGCTTTGTAGAAAGGGGCAGAGCAGGAGTTTTCTAGAAGTTTCTCACCTGCCCCTTTCTACAAAAGCACTGGTCTTCCCGCTTCTACAAAACTGGCACATTTATCCAAAACTTCTGCCCTGGCCCCCTTCTACAAAACCTCTGCCCTAGCCGCTACATCTTTTGAACCCAAATCCTTTTTCTAAGGATCGGCTCAATGAAGTGGTCTGGGTGCCAGATCCCTCTAGTTTTAACCATGCAGCTGAAAACATAGTTTCAGAGATGTTTCACTGAGGGTTAATCCAGCCTCTAGTGGCTGTCTCACTGACAGCCGCTAGAGGCGCTTCCGCAATTCTCACTGAAAACTCACTGTGAGAAAAGCACTGAGTAATGCTTTCCTAAGGGAAGTTTGAATGCGCACGCGGCTCTTGCCGCGCATGTGCATTCGGATCTGCCATCGGCAGGGGGAGGAGAGGTCACCAGCGCCGAGGGAGCCCAACGCTGGAGAAAGGTAAGTGGCTGAATGGGTTTAAAGGGGTTAAAACCCCTTCAGCCATTTATCTTAATCCAGTGCCGGGCTCCCTCGGCGCTGGTGAACTCTCCTCCCCCGCCGACATCAGCTCCCGAGTGGCCTTTCTCAATGCCTTCCTATGGACGTTCTGCAAGCTGGATGCGATTTTTGCATCTGGAGGGTTAAAATCTGGGGGAGCTGGCACCCAGACCACTTCATTGAGCTGAAGTGGTCTGGGTGACTATAGTGTCCCTTTAAATACCCTGGGTTGTCTACTTTTACAAATGGTATGCCAAGATGGGAAATATAAGACAGATATCGCACTAGCGAACCCTAGAGCCAAAATAAATTTAGTATTTTTCTGCAGAAAACACCAATATGAAGCGAAATCGACCAAGCGGGTCTCAGCAACGAAAAATTAAGAAGGCAAAAGAAAAGTCAGCTGAGGCGATGTCTGGATCAATTTTAAAATATGTTGCACCTTCAACATCTACCGCAGTAGGAGAAAGCGCTGAAGACATTCAGTCTGTTGAATCCAGAGGTGAAATGCCTGAAGTATCTTCTCAAGAAGCTTCATATGGGAAAGCGCAAGAATTGGAGGAGATCATTTTATCTTCAAGCGGTGAAAGTGATGTAGATGAAGGCGATGCCAGCAGAAGCCTGCATCAGCAAGACTCTGATGATGATGATGATGATGAAGAAGAAGAGGAGACTGTTCGACTGTCAGTTTATTCTGATGTTGCTGCTTGGCCAGTTCCAGTTCCAGATGTTTTAAGAGTGGACCTTATTAAGAGGGGAAGTGAACCTTTCCAAAATAGAGATGGGCCATTCAGTCCTGATGAAAGGCAAGGAGAGAAATCAAAAGGGAAGAGTCGACAGTTGACCACTGCATGGTTCTATAAGGCTCTGCCTAATGGCGAAAAAATTCTTAGAATGTGGATGGTGTACTCTCCATCAAAACAAAGTTTGTTTTGTTTTTGCTGCAGACTTTTTGCTGTTGATGACAAAGTAACAGGGACATCCAGTTTTGTTACTGGGTTTCAATTGTGGTGGAAGCTGAACCCAAAGGTGTCTTTGGGTCTGGAAAGAGAATGACTTCCTATTTCTCTCCAAAAATTCAGAACGAATTAATTTGTCTTTTGGGAAATCATGTGAAGGACAAAATAGTGGCTGATATCAAGAAAGCAAAGTACTTTGGGATTCTTTTTGACAGCACCCCTGATGTGTCCCACAATGATCAGATGTGTGAAGTGATCAAATATGTTCATATTTGAGGGGGACCATGTTGAAGTAAAGGAATCATTCTTGGGGTTCTTTCCTGTTGCTGAAAAGACTGCTGCTGAACTCACAGAAAATATCCTGCAACATCTGGAGGAAGATGGACTAGACATAAGCCTTTGCCGTGGTCAAGGATATGATAATGCTGCAACTATGGCAGGGATTCATGGTGGTGTTCAGGCAAAAATAAAAGAGATTAATCCCAAGGCTTTGTTTATGCCATGTGCTAACCATTCCCTGAACCTATGTGGGTTGCACTCATTTGGAAGTGTTGTTTCCTGTGTGACCTTTTTTGGAACATTGGAGAGAGTGTATTCCTTTTTTTCGGTTTCTACACATCGTTGGGAATTGCTGATGGAAAATGTAGGTGTGACAGTGAAAAGACTTTCCCAAACAAGATGGAGCGCTCATTATGATGCTGTGAAGCCAGTGAGGGCAAATTTTGAAAAACTGACTTCAGCCCTTGAAAAGTTATGTAATCCCAAAGAAAATGTGGACACGAGAGGATCGGCTCAGATGTTGCTGTCTGCCATATGTGATTTTTCTTTTTTGTGTTACCTTTCTTTCTGGTGTGACGTTCTAGAAGAAGTTAATATAACACAGAAGTATTTCCAAACTGTGGGACTCACTCTTGAAAAGTGCATTGTGAAACTACAAGGTTTGAAAGCGTTTCTAGCACATCAGCGCAGTGAAATTGTGGAGAAGGCCATTTGTTATGCAACTACTATGTGTAAAGAAATGGACATTTCAATGGAAAGAAGAGGGAGAGTAAAGCTCTGTAAAACAATGCCAGGAGAGAAGGCAAAGGACGCTGGTCTCACATTGCCAGAGGAAATGAAAAGGACTATGTTTGAGTGCCTTGATCGTTTTCATCACGAGTTGGAAATTCGTTCCCAGGCAATTGAAAAAATCCTTTCAATGTTTGCTGTTATTCAGCCAAACTCTCTGGTTGTGGCAACAGAGAAAGATATTCGTAATTATACCCCAAAATTGATTGAGATTTTTGACGAATTCTCTAATGAAGACATCTTTAGGGAAATTGAACGTCTTCGGACAGTGAGGGAGGAGGGGGGAATATTACAGGGAGGGAGGGAGGGGAGATAATACAGGGAGGGGAGGGGGGATAATATTACAGGGAGGGGAGGTGGGGGAGAGTATTACAGGGAGGGAGGGGGGGGGATAATATTAGTGGAGGGAGAGGGGAGAGTATTGCTGGTGGGAGGGGGGGTATAATATTACAGGGAGGGGGAGAATATTACAGGGAGGGAGGGGGGAGAGTATTACAGGGAGGGAGGGGGGGGAGATATTACAGGGAGGGAGGGAGGGGGGAGATAATATTACAGGGAGGGAAGGGAGAATATTACAGGGGATAATATTACAGGGAGGAGGGGGGATAATATTACAGGAGGGAGGGGGGAGAGTATTACAGGGAGGGAGGGGAGAATATTACAGGGAGGGAGGGGGGGAATATTACAGGGAGGGGGAGGTGAGGGTCTCTGGGGGGTTACACAGCGCGGACACCGGCTGACAGACTGGCTCTAAGCCCTACCCTGAAAATAAGCTCTAGTGTGTTTTTTGTGACTAAAATTAATATAAGACCCGGTCTTATTTTCGGAGAAACACTGTATGTAAGGGTGTATATAAAAATACCCCTCTCTGTCTCAATAGAGATATTTGTGCCAGAAGCTCAAGAAAGCATGGTGAAGGGTCAGTGTAGGACACGCTTGGGGGGGGTCTGCCTTGACTTTGGCAGGCGGGCATTCCCTCTAATGGCCATTGCAGGGACTAAATGACTTCAATTTGTTTAAACATACATAGGGATTAAGGAGAGAGCACAGGTAACTTTTTTCCTTTGGTTTTTACTGATGGCAATGAGCTAGGCTCGCAGAGATGGGTGGCCTGAAAAAGAGACATGGGACGGGTGTAAGGGAAACTTGAATAGACTTGATGCCTGAGAGTGATGTGCAAAGGGACATGCAATGATTGTGCACACTGAAATGGCATGGTGAAGGCCCTACCAGACTGCTAAAAGAGACATGGAAATATGGGAGCCTGAAAAAAACATTGCATCTGAGAAAGAGACATAGTGCAGTGTGAAAGGTGAAGATGGCATGAAAATAGGGAAATTAAGATGTAATCTGGCAAATGGAACTGACATGAACAAACACAGGTGGAATAAAAGAAATATATATATATTGGTATATATGGAACACATTTTTCATAGTGGTGTATTCAACAGAAGACAGAATCAACCAATCATAGCCTTTTCCGTGTAAGCAGTATCATTTTCTCATATAACATTATGTATTACAATTAATCTACTGCGCATGTCTAGCAAGTCTTCTGTTAACTGAAGTACATGACAGTTTTTGATTTAGGAAACCAATTAAAATTTTCAGATGGTTAGAAAAAACTTTATTTTTTCCAAGGGCAGGATGTTTATAAAAGATAGTGTAAAGTGCTTACCACAGATTGCAAACAGGAGAGGAAATTCTTGCTTTTAACCCCTGCAGACGTGGAAAGACTTAACTAAGACAAATGCGTTTTTTAGCCTTTATTTACCTGTATATATGACAAGTCCCATTTTCTAGTACTAACATAGAAACATAGAATGTGACGGCAGATAAGAACCATTCGGCCCATCTAGTCTGCCCAATTTTCTAAATACTTTCATTAGTCCCTGGCCTTATCTTAAAGTTAGGATAGCATTATGCCTATCCCACGCATGCTTAAACTCCTTTACTGTGTTAACCTCTACCACTTCAGCTGGAAGGCTATTCCATGCATCCACTACCCTCTCAGTAAAGTAATACTTCCTGATATTATTTTTAAACCTTTGTCCCTCTAATTTAAGACTATGTCCTCTTGTTGTGGTAGTTTTTCTTCTTTTAAATATAGTCTCCTCCTTTACTGTGTTGATTCCCTTTATATATTTAAATGTTTCTATCATATCCCCCCTGTCTCGTCTTTCCTCGATCCTTTAACCTTTCCTGGTAAGTTTATACATGTTATGATCCTTTAACCTGGTAAGTTTTATCCCGCAATCCATGAACCAGTTTAGTAGCCCTTCTCTGAACCCTCTCTAAGGTATCAATATCCTTCTGAAGATACGGTCTCCAGTACTGTGTACAATACTCCAAGTGAGGTCTCACCAGTGTTCTGTACAATGGCATGAGCACTTCCCTCTTTCTACTGCTAATACCTCTCCCTATACAACCAAGCATTCTGCTAGCATTTCCTGCTGCCCTATTACATTGTCTGCCTACCTTTAAGTCATCGGAAATAATCACCCCTAAATCCCTTTCCTCATAAAAAACAACACCCTGTCCTTCGAGCCGGAATTGAACCAGCGACCTAAGGATTGCTATCGCATACCTACTACAGTCCTCCGCTCTACCAGCTGAGCTATCGAAGGGAATATTACAGGTGAAAGTGTTAGCCAAGGTATATCCAGATGTACTAATCATACCTTTAATTATTTCTTCACCTCTATTTCCTTTGGCCTCTTTCATCCACAAAACCATCCAAAGAGGGCCTGTGCCGATATTTGTAGATACGGGATAATATACTGAAAACTCACTGTGAGAAGACGCTGGACGTCCATAGGAAAGCACTGAGTAATGCTTTCCTAAGGGAAGTTTGAATGCGCACGCGGCTCTTGCCGCGCATGTGCATTCGGATCTGCCATCGGCAGGGGGAGGAGAGGTCACCAGCGCCGAGGGAGCCCAACGCTGGAGAAAGGTAAGTGGCTGAATGGGTTTAAAGGGGTTAAAACCCCTTCAGCCATTTATCTTAATCCAGTGCCGGGCTCCCTCGGCGCTGGTGAACTCTCCTCC
The DNA here is from genome assembly GCA_933207985.1 of Pelobates cultripes. Taxonomy (NCBI): domain Eukaryota; kingdom Metazoa; phylum Chordata; class Amphibia; order Anura; family Pelobatidae; genus Pelobates; species Pelobates cultripes. The sequence continues at coordinate 202,375,817 of OW240914.1, forward strand.
CCCGCCGACATCAGCTCCCGAGTGGCCTTTCTCAATGCCTTCCTATGGACGTTCTGCAAGCTGGATGCGATTTTTGCATCTGGAGGGTTAAAATCTGGGGGAGCTGGCACCCAGACCACTTCATTGAGCTGAAGTGGTCTGGGTGACTATAGTGTCCCTTTAAATACCCTGGGTTGTCTACTTTTACAAATGGTATGCCAAGATGGGAAATATAAGACAGATATCGCACTAGCGAACCCTAGAGCCAAAATAAATTTAGTATTTTTCTGCAGAAAACACCAATATGAAGCGAAATCGACCAAGCGGGTCTCAGCAACGAAAAATTAAGAAGGCAAAAGAAAAGTCAGCTGAGGCGATGTCTGGATCAATTTTAAAATATGTTGCACCTTCAACATCTACCGCAGTAGGAGAAAGCGCTGAAGACATTCAGTCTGTTGAATCCAGAGGTGAAATGCCTGAAGTATCTTCTCAAGAAGCTTCATATGGGAAAGCGCAAGAATTGGAGAAGATCATTTTATCTTCAAGCGGTGAAAGTGATGTAGATGAAGGCGATGCCAGCAGAAGCCTGCATCAGCAAGACTCTGATGATGATGATGATGATGAAGAAGAAGAGGAGACTGTTCGACTGTCAGTTTATTCTGATGTTGCTGCTTGGCCAGTTCCAGTTCCAGATGTTTTAAGAGTGGACCTTATTAAGAGGGGAAGTGAACCTTTCCAAAATAGAGATGGGCCATTCAGTCCTGATGAAAGGCAAGGAGAGAAAGCAAAAGGGAAGAGTCGACAGTTGACCACTGCATGGTTCTATAAGGCTCTGCCTAATGGCGAAAAAATTCTTAGAATGTGGATGGTGTACTCTCCATCAAAACAAAGTTTGTTTTGTTTTTGCTGCAGACTTTTTGCTGTTGATGACAAAGTAACAGGGACATCCAGTTTTGTTACTGGGTTTCAATTGTGGTGGAAGCTGAACCCAAAGGTGTCTTTGGGTCTGGAAAGAGAATGACTTCCTATTTCTCTCCAAAAATTCAGAACGAATTAATTTGTCTTTTGGGAAATCATGTGAAGGACAAAATAGTGGCTGATATCAAGAAAGCAAAGTACTTTGGGATTCTTTTTGACAGCACCCCTGATGTGTCCCACAATGATCAGATGTGTGAAGTGATCAAATATGTTCATATTTGAGGGGGACCATGTTGAAGTAAAGGAATCATTCTTGGGGTTCTTTCCTGTTGCTGAAAAGACTGCTGCTGAACTCACAGAAAATATCCTGCAACATCTGGAGGAAGATGGACTAGACATAAGCCTTTGCCGTGGTCAAGGATATGATAATGCTGCAACTATGGCAGGGATTCATGGTGGTGTTCAGGCAAAAATAAAAGAGATTAATCCCAAGGCTTTGTTTATGCCATGTGCTAACCATTCCCTGAACCTATGTGGGGTGCACTCATTTGGAAGTGTTGTTTCCTGTGTGACCTTTTTTGGAACATTGGAGAGAGTGTATTCCTTTTTTTCGGTTTCTACACATCGTTGGGAATTGCTGATGGAAAATGTAGGTGTGACAGTGAAAAGACTTTCCCAAACAAGATGGAGCGCTCATTATGATGCTGTGAAGCCAGTGAGGGCAAATTTTGAAAAACTGACTTCAGCCCTTGAAAAGTTATGTAATCCCAAAGAAAATGTGGACACGAGAGGATCGGCTCAGATGTTGCTGTCTGCCATATGTGATTTTTCTTTTTTGTGTTACCTTTCTTTCTGGTGTGACGTTCTAGAAGAAGTTAATATAACACAGAAGTATTTCCAAACTGTGGGACTCACTCTTGAAAAGTGCATTGTGAAACTACAAGGTTTGAAAGCGTTTCTAGCACATCAGCGCAGTGAAATTGTGGAGAAGGCCATTTGTTATGCAACTACTATGTGTAAAGAAATGGACATTTCAATGGAAAGAAGAGGGAGAGTAAAGCTCTGTAAAACAATGCCAGGAGAGAAGGCAAAGGACGCTGGTCTCACATTGCCAGAGGAAATGAAAAGGACTATGTTTGAGTGCCTTGATCGTTTTCATCACGAGTTGGAAATTCGTTCCCAGGCAATTGAAAAAATCCTTTCAATGTTTGCTGTTATTCAGCCAAACTCTCTGGTTGTGGCAACAGAGAAAGATATTCGTAATTATACCCCAAAATTGATTGAGATTTTTGACGAATTCTCTAATGAAGACATCTTTAGGGAAATTGAACGTCTTCGGACAGTGAGGGAGGGGGGAGAATATTACAGGGAGGGAGGGAGGGGATAATATTACAGGGAGGGAGGGGGATATATTACAGGGAGAATATTACAGGAGGGAGAGGAAGGGGGATAGCATTACAGGAGGGAGGGGAGGGAGGGAGGGAGGGGGGATAATATTACAGGGAGGGAGGGAGAGCTACAGGAGGGAGGGGATAATATTACAGGAGGGAGGGGAGAGTATTACAGGGAGGAGGGGTGGATAATATTACAGGGAGGGAGGGGGAGAGTATTACAGGAGGGTATTACAGGAGGGGATATATACAGGAGGAGGGAGAATATTACAGGGAGGGAGGGATAATATTACAGGAGGGAGGTGGGGATAATATTACAGGGAGGGAGGGGAGGGAGGGAGTATTACAGGGAGGAGGAGGGGGGAGAATATTACAGGGAGGGAGGGGGGGGAGAGTATTACAGGGAGGGAGGGGGAATATTACAGGGAGGGGGAGGTGAGGGTCTCTGGGGGGTTACACAGCGCGGACACCGGCTGACAGACTGGCTCTAAGCCCTACCCTGAAAATAAGCTCTAGTGTGTTTTTTGTGACTAAAATTAATATAAGACCCGGTCTTATTTTCGGAGAAACACTGTATGTAAGGGTGTATATAAAAATACCCCTCTCTGTCTCAATAGAGATATTTGTGCCAGAAGCTCAAGAAAGCATGGTGAAGGGTCAGTGTAGGACACGCTTGGGGGGGGTCTGCCTTGACTTTGGCAGGCGGGCATTCCCTCTAATGGCCATTGCAGGGACTAAATGACTTCAATTTGTTTAAACATACATAGGGATTAAGGAGAGAGCACAGGTAACTTTTTTCCTTTGGTTTTTACTGATGGCAATGAGCTAGGCTCGCAGAGATGGGTGGCCTGAAAAAGAGACATGGGACGGGTGTAAGGGAAACTTGAATAGACTTGATGCCTGAGAGTGATGTGCAAAGGGACATGCAATGATTGTGCACACTGAAATGGCATGGTGAAGGCCCTACCAGACTGCTAAAAGAGACATGGAAATATGGGAGCCTGAAAAAAACATTGCATCTGAGAAAGAGACATAGTGCAGTGTGAAAGGTGAAGATGGCATGAAAATAGGGAAATTAAGATGTAATCTGGCAAATGGAACTGACATGAACAAACACAGGTGGAATAAAAGAAATATATATATATTGGTATATATGGAACACATTTTTCATAGTGGTGTATTCAACAGAAGACAGAATCAACCAATCATAGCCTTTTCCGTGTAAGCAGTATCATTTTCTCATATAACATTATGTATTACAATTAATCTACTGCGCATGTCTAGCAAGTCTTCTGTTAACTGAAGTACATGACAGTTTTTGATTTAGGAAACCAATTAAAATTTTCAGATGGTTAGAAAAAACTTTATTTTTTCCAAGGGCAGGATGTTTATAAAAGATAGTGTAAAGTGCTTACCACAGATTGCAAACAGGAGAGGAAATTCTTGCTTTTAACCCCTGCAGACGTGGAAAGACTTAACTAAGACAAATGCGTTTTTTAGCCTTTATTTACCTGTATATATGACAAGTCCCATTTTCTAGTACTAACATAGAAACATAGAATGTGACGGCAGATAAGAACCATTCGGCCCATCTAGTCTGCCCAATTTTCTAAATACTTTCATTAGTCCCTGGCCTTATCTTAAAGTTAGGATAGCATTATGCCTATCCCACGCATGCTTAAACTCCTTTACTGTGTTAACCTCTACCACTTCAGCTGGAAGGCTATTCCATGCATCCACTACCCTCTCAGTAAAGTAATACTTCCTGATATTATTTTTAAACCTTTGTCCCTCTAATTTAAGACTATGTCCTCTTGTTGTGGTAGTTTTTCTTCTTTTAAATATAGTCTCCTCCTTTACTGTGTTGATTCCCTTTATATATTTAAATGTTTCTATCATATCCCCCCTGTCTCGTCTTTCCTCCTAAAGATCCTTTAACCTTTCCTGGTAAGTTTTATCCCGCAATCCATGAACCAGTTTAGTAGCCCTTCTCTGAACCCTCTCTAAGGTATCAATATCCTTCTGAAGATACGGTCTCCAGTACTGTGTACAATACTCCAAGTGAGGTCTCACCAGTGTTCTGTACAATGGCATGAGCACTTCCCTCTTTCTACTGCTAATACCTCTCCCTATACAACCAAGCATTCTGCTAGCATTTCCTGCTGCCCTATTACATTGTCTGCCTACCTTTAAGTCATCGGAAATAATCACCCCTAAATCCCTTTCCTCATAAAAAACAACACCCTGTCCTTCGAGCCGGAATTGAACCAGCGACCTAAGGATTGCTATCGCATACCTACTACAGTCCTCCGCTCTACCAGCTGAGCTATCGAAGGGAATATTACAGGTGAAAGTGTTAGCCAAGGTATATCCAGATGTACTAATCATACCTTTAATTATTTCTTCACCTCTATTTCCTTTGGCCTCTTTCATCCACAAAACCATCCAAAGAGGGCCTGTGCCGATATTTGTAGATACGGGATAATATATGTTATTAAGTCCACATCTCGTTATGCAATACTCTCATAGGTTAATATATATATTTCTTTTTAGCTCTGTATGTCTAGGGGAATATTCACTAAGTATTGCATAGGTAAAACAATTCATTTCCCATCAGACATAGTGGCTGTAGTCACCCTCTTGTGTGTTGCAAATGGCCTCCTCGTGTCCCCCTCCCATTTACCTGGTCCCAGATTGTTGAATGGAGAGCAGGAACATGACAGAGAGGATCTTAATTTTCCTCTGCCCAGTCTGTCAGGGCTGTTCCGGGCGCACAGAATGGACAGAACATACAAAGGAACATGAATATGAAGATTATCTGCGTGTTCCTCTTCTCAACACTAGAATAAGAATTACAGAATGCTTTCCTTTCTGCCCTGCCACCCTATCAATACCCTTCTGCCTGTCACTCAGGGCAGATTGCCATACCTGCCCCCAGTTTGTACACTACTGCCCTTCTACTGATATGTATGTTCTCGCCAAGCCAGAACTGTATTTTGCCTTGGATACATGTAACCTCAGAGCCTTGTTGTTATTTGCAATATGTATTAGTTATTTATTTTTCTTCTATCATTTTTTGTAATGATCCAAACAACTATTTAAACAAATTGCTAATCTTTAGGGATGTACATTGGACAAATATTCGGTTCGGTTCAGGTCTTCGGGTAAGTGTAGGGTTAGGGTTAGGGTAGGATTATGGTTGGTTTAGGGTTAGGGGTAGGGTTAGGGTTGGTTTAGGGTTGGTTTAGGAGTAGGGTTAGGGGTAGGGTTAGAGGTAGGGTTATGGGTAGGGTTAGATTAGGGGTAGGATTAGAGTGGGGGTAGGGTTAGAGTAGGGTTAAATTAGGGGTAGAGTTAGGGATAGGGTTAGGTGTAGGGTTAGGGTAGGGTTAGGGGTAGGGTTAGTGGTAGGGTTAGGGTTAGGGTTACCCATAACCCTATTTCAACCACTAACCCTACCCCCACCCCTACCCCAACCATTACCCTACCCCAACCCTTAACCCTACCCCTACCCCTAAACCTAACCCTACCTTTACCTCAACCACTAACTCTACCCCAACCCCTAACACCAACCCTCTCCTGTTTTGCCACTTTTCAGAAATCCAAAGCACTTTGACACTTCCAAAATTCGGCACTTCGGCAATTCAGAAATTCGGCAATTTGGTTCAGTTCGGCATTCCAACATTTGGCATTTCGGAAATTTGGCACTTCTGCACTTTGGACATTAGGAAGCATCCGAATGTCTGAATTTCCGAAATTTGCATTCGGAAAGAAATGATTTGCACATGTCTACTAATCTTACTTGGCCTAAGGAACATACTAAATACCATGTTGTCCATATTTTCATTGAGGGTGGCTGATGAAGGGTTTGCCCCCTTCCCTCTGTCAAATAATTATTAACACTGTCTCTTCCATGATAAATCTAACAAACACTGTCTCTTCCGTGACCAGACTGAAGGGTTTGGGGACAATAATGAGGAGCACAATGGACATCCAGTACTAGTCAGCATAGATATGTACTCAGAGAAGAATACAATCTAAGCTTTACTTAATGGGTTACTCTAACCACCATGACCATTTCTGTTTTTAGAAGTGGTTGTGGTGATGTGATGGGATGGGATTTCAGCTAGGCCCAAAATTTAGTAGGCCTAAAATCTCCATGTGGCACATACAAGTACAGGTATCAGTTAGTTACGTGTAACTGTCATCAATGTACTGAGCATGTACTGGATTTGAAAAACCACTTTCCATTCTCCTATTGCCATACTGCCTATCCATATAAGGTAATGCTGTAAATACTGTTTAATGATTGGTGTAAGAGTACAGATGGGGGATGCATAGCTTATAAAAAGCCTCTACTCAATGTGCTCAGACATTTTGAACATGAGTTCAGCTGAGAACTGTATTTTGAGATGGGGGATGCATAGCTTATAAAAAGCCTCTACTCAATGTGCTCAGACATTTTGAACATGAGTTCAGCTGAGACCCGATCAGTGAGAATAAAGACCTTTTCTTCCTGAACTGACCTGTGTCCGGACTCTGTGCGTGGATTCTTCAGGATTCTTCTCTTATAACAGTGGTAGGAGTCTGTATGTGCAGCGTTCCAGCTTAAAATATGAGCACTTTTGTGACAGAGATTGGTTACAACTGTTGCACATGTAACTTTGGCAGTCCGGAACACAGAAAGACAAATCTGTGTAAAAAATAAGTCAATCAAGCCACATTGCACACTGGCAACATACATAATTAACTTCTCCCCTGCAAGGGGAAGCGTTTGTTCTGCCTCCCTTCCTTCTTCACGGAAGCCCTTCCCCCCTTCCTATGCCCACCATTATTTTTTTCTAATGATGTTCCCTGTTACCTTCCCTCCCTCATTCCTCTCTCCAGCTCAGAGCACGACATCCCTTATAAGCTGGTTAAAAGGTCACATCAAAGGCTTGAGAATTGGGCATTAGAAGTTGTTTTTTAAAATAACAAAAAAAAAAAAACACACAGCAATTAATCATAAAGGCAATCAAAAATATTAGCAAATGCAGCCAACCCTGGTTGCACCTTAAATAATGTAATATAACAATTCATCAAAACAATACAGAATGGCGCTGATTACTACGGAAACATATGGCACATAGCACATCCTGGGACTTCATAACTGAGTCCTCTCTAAGACCATCTCGCTTTTCCCTACATCCGCCCATATTAATCAAATTACCCACTAACGCCTCTATTTTCCTGTATGTTCTCCCTTGTTCTGTAACTTGATTAAGAGCATGTGTCAATAAAGCAAAGAACGATTAAGCTAAATATATAACTACAAGCTGTTACACCTTCATGAATAATCTAGACGTAATATATTCCTGTATGATGATGCATCACATGCTAACCCTTCTTTTTTAAATTATGTACCCTCTTGTTTGAAATTGTTATATATGTGCTCTGTGCATGTTAAAGTAAAAAAAAAAAAAAATCATAAAAAAATATAAATGGGTTGGAGTTACCCTTAAAAAAAAAAACTATTTTAAAAAACGAGGTACAAAAAGCACTTATTTTATCTTGTAATATGCATAGTCTTTAATTTAGTATTTTTTTCTTCAAAAAGATAACTAGCTAACGCAAACTTTAAAAACAAAACCTCCACAGAGACCGAAATAGGCGAAAGGAAGGACAAATTGGCATTGCATCAGGGTGTTACTGGAGTGGTCACAGCTGGCAGATTACTTGCTCAAGTCTATGATACAAAGTTCTATATCATTCTAGAAATGTGTGTGGAGGAACCATAGTTATTGACTTTTACAATATTTGACACTGCTTCAAATAGCAGCTGTCAAATTGTCACTGTAAAGAACAGAAGCAGAAATGAAATATATATATAATAATATTTTTAGGTAAAGAAGTATCCATTACAAAAATTTCCATTTTTGTATTGGAGCGGATTGAAAAGAATGTCAGAATTTCCTTGGATATTTGAAAGATATATATTAAAATATGTATATAATAAGCCATCAGGATAAACAAAAGAGAAGCGATTACTAGAAGCAGTTAAGTAATTTAAAAAAACAGATGTACAGCTCACCATAACATATGTCTCACTATATGAGTACGTCTGCATCTGGCCCAGGACTTTGTGATGGATGGGCCTAGTGGGCATACAGGCTATGTTGAACCTTAACTGGGATTTGTCCCGCAGGGATCACAATTTCAAGATATTTGTAATGAATTCATGTTACTTTCTCAAAGCACATCTGGTCTTCTTAAAGAATAACTGTCACATGTCTATTCATATTTATTGTGATTTGTAACAATTCATCCTAGTAACACTACTATGTGTCTGTCAAAAAGGAAGATAGCAAGCAGACATATATATTGCACCAATTGTACAGTGCTGTGAATTTTTTTGACGCTTTTTAAATAATAGTAATAATAATAATAATATAAAATCATCGTAACTATGCTAGGTTGGGTTATGTATATTGCTGTTCTAATTAGACAAACAACTTTTTTCCACCATCTTTACAATAATTATGTGGACAATTCCAAGCTTTTCTTCATTGGCATACACTGAGTACTGATTTTAAAATTGTAACAACATACAAGCAGATCCCATTGAAGTCAATTATAGCTCAATGCGGCCACTATGCAAAAGTGAAAAATTCATGCACTTTAACATAATCTCTTTGTACTAGAGAATGATGGAAAATATGCTATTTTTTCCCCTAATAAAAAAATCAATTTGTATTTCTGAGCATTTTCAGCAACAAGCCCAAGCCCAAGAGATTACTGACTTATTGTAGTGTATGTACAAATGTTAACATTTCTCACCTATGCAATAAAGACTCATTTGTGTGTGCATTGCCTACTACTCTGAACAAATGCTGGAATATGGTTGTGATAATAAAACTGTATTTAGAAAGACCATGACTTGTCGTGGCAGAAACCTTTCCCTAACAAGGAAGCCGAGAAGGAATTATTTGATTTTAGAAGGTTTGGCCAGGGATGTGTCTACTGCGGTAATCTCCAGGGGGCGGCAAAAAAAGCCCACCCCAAATGCCCAGGTCAATACCTTGTTTGCCTCATTTTATGGGAGACCAAGAGCTGGCCGGCTGGCCACCTTTGGGCTCCCCCAGGGCAGCAGGCGGTTGTTTCTCGGGCGGGCGGCAAGGGAGCACTTTTCCCTGAGCTCTCAGAGCTCAGGGGAAAGTGCTCCCTTGCTGAAAACTTAGAGTGCCCACCCACCTGCATGTCCGGCCACCTTCCTACCCAGCAGCCTCACTGGACCCCAGGTGAAGAATCCACCCAGCTATCCCAAAAGTAGGGAGGCTGGGTGGATTTAAATAAATACAAAAATAATAATAATAACTGTGAGTGTTGGGAAATGTGTGTGTCAGTGAATGTAAGTGAATGTGTGTGTCAGTGAATGTGAATGAGTGTGTGTGTCAGTGAATGTGAGTGAATGTGTGTGTCAGTGATTTGAGTGAGTGTGTGTGTTTCAGTGAATGTGTGTGAGTGTGTGTCAGTGAATGTGAGTGTTTCAGTGAATGTGTGTGTCAGTGATTTTGAGTGAGTGTGTGTGTGTGTCTGTCAGTGAGTGTGTGTCTGTCAGTGAATGTGTGTATGTCGGTCAGTCAGTGTGTATGTGTCTGTCAGTCAGTGCGTGCGTCTGTCAGTGCGTGCGTCTGTCAGTCAGTGTGTGCGTCTGTCAGTGAGTGCGTTCATCTGTCAGTGAGTGCGTGCATCTGTCAGTGAGAATGTGCGTCTGTCAGTGAGAATGTGCATCTGTCAGTGAGTGTGTGTCCGAGTAAGTGTATGTCTGCCTATCAGTGTGTATGGGGTAAAAAGAAGACAGTAGATTATCTCTGGGTACCAATGACAAATGTCTATGGTCCAGTCATAGCCCACAATCTAATGTACCAAAGAAGAGATTCCAGGGATCTCAAAGGGGCCTAACCCCAATAGTAATATATAGAGGACGAAAAAACACAATAAACTCACAATGACAAAAGCATATGTGACTCACTGTGCTACCTGGAGATATAAAGTAGTCTAGTAATGATTAAATATATACTGTGTAGTGTACTGGTTTAACAAAGAGTTTGCTTTGGATGCATAGAGAGCCAGATTAAATAAAGCTCTAGATAGACATCTCATATTGCAAATATTTTTTCTAATACCTATACACTATTTAGGTCTTTTGGCGCATTTTTGAATTTCTTTATTATTATTTTTACTCCCTAGTCCTTATTGTATGGAGATTAGCTTGATGTCTTTCATTATAGGTAATCATGTGTATATATTTAATCATTACTAGACTACTTTATATCTCCAGGTAGCACAGTGAGTCACATATGCTTTCGTCATTGTGAGTTTATTGTGTTTTTTTGTCCTCTATATCAGTGTGTATGTCATTGTTTGTCAGTGTATATGAGAGTGTGTGTCTGTCAATGAGTGTATGCATCTATCAGTGAGTGTTTGCGTCTGTCAGTGAGTGTGCGTCTGTTAGTGAGTGAGCGTCTGTCAGTCAAAATGCGGCTTTCCCCGAGCACCGTCCTGCCTAGGGCAGCACAAAACCTAAATACACCACTGGGTTTGGCCTATTACTAATTACCAAGCTAGGCCAGCTAATGATAATTATTTCAATGATCCTTTTAAATTGCATTAAAAACACTGCCATTATATTTTCTGAAAGTAATCGAGACTTCAAAACGCAAAACAGAGTAAAGGTATCTTGCCAGAAGTATCTGCAGCCACTTTATATAATATACTGCGCCACTCTTATTTACCATTTTCTTTTGTATATATCTTTGTGTGTTTTAAGGGTATCACATTTAGAGTGTTGCTAGCAGTGAGAAAATCCATATCAACTCTAAGTAGCAATTTACTGAAAATCTTTTCATTTTTTCAAAGAGCGCTCCAAAATTACTATTTTTCTTTAATATCTACAAATATGTTTTAAAAAGATGGGCCTGTCACCAGATAATTGTTCTGCTTTGTCTATCAAACATAACCACCCCGTTCCCAAAGGAATTCATAGGCAGTGGCGTACATACAGGGGTTGCAGCTGTGACCGGGCCCGTCACTCCAAGCAGGCCCGGACTGGCCATCGGGTATACCGGGCAAATGCCCGGTGGGCCGCGATGGCCGTGGGGCCGAGGCCGGCAGGGAGATCACAGGATCTCCCCGGCCGGCCCCTGCAGGGCCAGCGCTATGCGAGCGCCGGCCCCGCTGTGTGCCTCCGTGGGCCGGTGGGGAGATCACAGATCTCCCTCACCGGCCCACAGGCACTGTTACAGGCGGCCGCAGGCTGGGTGAGGGAGGGAGGGAGGCAGGAGAGAGGACCCGGCGGAGCTCTTACAAGCAGCTCCGCCCGGTCCTCTCGCGGGATTCTGAGCGTTGCCGCGGATACCGCGGCAACGCTCAGATCTCGCGAGAGTGAACTCTAACCCGCAGGTTAGAGTTCACTCTCACCACTGGACCACCAGGGAAGGCAGCATGGTCCCCCTCCTCCATGGATACCCGGCTCCCCACACCCACGCAGAACGGATCTCCCCCCCTCCCAGGCTAAAGGTAAGAAGGGAGGGGGGGGGTGGACATAACTTTTTTTTTTTTAATTATTAATAATTAATTATAATAATATTATAATTATTAATAAAATAAAAAATATTTTTAAAATAATTTTCCTAACAGCCCCCACAGACACATACAGCCCCCAGACACACACAGCACCCCCAGACACACAGCACCCCACAGACGCACGGCCCCCCAGACACACACAGCACCCCAGACACACACAGCGCAGATACACACAGCACCCCAGACACACACAGCACCCCTCAGACACACACAGCACCCCAGACACACACAGCCCCAGACACACACAGCACCCAGACACACACATCACCCCACAGACACACACAGCCCCCTCCCAGACACACACAGCACCCAGACACACACAGCACCCCACAGACACACACAGCGCACCCCCAGACACACACAGCACCCCCAGACGCACACAACACCCTCAGACAGACAGCACCCTCACTCCCACACATATACAGCACATATATATTATATAAAATAACCCTCAGTGAGTTAACAGACAAATAAAATTAGAAACCCAGAATGTGACGGCAGATAAAAACACCCTTACACACAGCACCCCTCTTACACAAACACGCTGCGCACCTCACACATACAATACGTCCAAATATATTATATATATATATATATATATATATACAAAAATCAAAACTGGGGATGCACTCACAGGACTTGCTTAAAGTGAAAAAAAGGGACTTTTAATTATTCCATGTGAAATGTACAGAAAAATCAATTTTCCATTCACATGAAATAATTAAAAGTCCCTTTTTTCACTTTAACCAAGTCCTGTGAGTGCATCCTCAGTTTTGATTTTTGTATATTTCTGACGTTTCGGATATAGCACCCAGGCTATTAGTTCTTTCTTATTACTTAAAGGAGAGTGCCAAGCATCCTGTTTTTTTGCTATATATATATATATATATATATATATATGTATATATATATATATATATTATACACACACACACACACACTACAGCACCCCTCACACTGCACCACTACACACATTACGCTCCAGATACACGCTAGATCCCTTACCCTATATGCACTCTTAATCCTCTACACACACACACAATCTTCTATACACACTCTGGGTCCTTTACACACTAGATCTCTTACACACACACTGCACCACCTACACACACACTACATTCCTTGTAAGCAAACACATACAACATTCTCTAAACACACCCTCTCTACACACAGTAGTGTGTGTGTATAAGTGACACACACTACGTCACCTATACACACATACTACTGCCCATATGCACACACTCGCTACATCCCCTATAACACTATGCCCCTATACACGAACTCTGTACAGCCCCTAGCCACACATATTACATCACAAAATTGACCTATTTACACAATACCACACCACACTCTACACACAGGCAATCCCACAAGCATGCGCCAAACACATGCACCATACACTTTCCTGGCCCTTTTGTCCTCTGGTATCCCACTTGTGGAGACACCAGAGACAATTTAAAAGCAAACACAGCGCAAGCATGTTATTACATTTGCTTGTGCTGCGCAGAACAAATACAGGGGCTTTTTCTAATGCTAGAGCTTTTCAGCGGGGCTCTGCGCATTGAACCAACATGCTCACTTTCTCTGGCACCGCCCCCTTTTTGGGGGGCCGCTCTAATTGAAAAATGCCCGGGCCTAATTTTTTTCCCAGTCCGGCCCTGACTCCAAGGTGCCTGACCACCCTGCGGACCTGTGCAACCAGGTGCTCGCTGCCATGTGTTGTTGTGGCTCCGGCCCACGTGGTAAAACTGCCGGGGCCACACGTGAAGGGGCCAATTCTGTGGCCCATGCTTTTAGATTTCCAGGGGGCCCCCTGAGATGACATCAGACGCTGAGAGGAAGTGACTGCCCAAGCCACTTCCTCCCAGCAACCACCAGGAGCCGCACGAGAGGAAGAGAGGAAGGAGGCAGAGTAGGAATTCTGACTCCCATCAGACTGAGCCACCACTGGACCCCAGGGAAGTCACCCTCCTGCATCTAAAAGGTAGGAAACAGGAGGGTGACTAAAATAATTTGTATATGTGTGTGTGTGTGCCAAAACCTAGCCACTTCAAACTATATTTTCCACTTAAGACTATATTTAAGTTTGTGTGATATTGTGGCTTTAAGACTACATGAACTGTCCTTGTTCCCTATTCTATATTTTATGTGAACAAGAGCATTTGTATGCTGGCGGCACGAAAGCCACCAGCATTCATGCAGTAGTTTCACCAACAGTGAATTTCAACACTGTTCGTGAAACGAACAAACTACCGAATGGGAGACCACACACAGGAGGTCGTGTGGCTCCCATCAAGGATCGCAACAATGTATCTTTCAGCAGTTAATAGATGTTCAGGGTGGCCACAGTTCGGATACCGACCACGTGGCGGCGGCCATCTTGGATCCTTTGTTACCCCAGCGGTATTTGGTTGTCGAGTGCCTGGAACTAAAATCGGCTAATCGATGGCACGAATATCGCTGGACTTCCAGGCCGTTCGGGAGCCCTGGTCTTTCGGTACTTTATCTCTGTATGTGTATTCATGACTTTGTGAAGGATATGTGTTCAAGTGTATTTCGTGCGGCGTTTGGCTAATTGTGCTGGGGTCTGAGCGGTACTTTCACGAAGTATGCGCTCAGACCCCAGCTATCTGCCGAACGGTCATTCGGTATAATAGCACGAATAATGTTAAAGTTATAGATTTTTATGTAAAAAGACAGTTCTGCTGCACGGAGGGATAATCCACTTAACTGGATATTCTAGTGGGAGAATCCCTCTCATGCAGCAGTGCATGGTGGGAGAAATGTTCTGGTTGTTAAGTTCCCCATGTAGTCCCCTACTGTACAACCCCTGTAAAGTCAGTAAGGAAACCCCTTGCATGGGGAACCACATAAAAACTGTGACCTGTGATTAAAACCTCAGTTGACTCCCAGCTATGTGTCGTCTAGTTCTTGGGAAGGAAGGATCTGTATAACGCTACTGGGATTATTGTATGCTGTACCTGTTTTACCTGGATTATTATATGCTGCTCCTCTCTACCAGCGGAGATATTGTGGATTATACTGCCTCTCCACTACAGTGTGTTTGCTTGTATGTATATCTGTGTGTCTGTATGAATGTTTCTCTGTCTGTGTGTATGTGTGTGTGTGTATATTTGTCTGTGTGTGTGTGTGTGCATGTGTGTGTGTATGTACGTGTGTGTCTGTATATATGTGTCTGTGTGTTTGTATGTGTCTGTATGTATGTGTGTTTGTTTGTATGTATGTGTGTATCTGTATATATGTGTCTCTGTGTGTGTATGTTTGTGTGTTTGTTTGTATGTGTGTGTGTGTACCACTGGGTGGGGTGAGGGGGGGGCCACGGATCAGTTTTCACACCTGGGCCCCATTGGTCGTGTGTACTCCACTGTTCATAGGTACACAATTTTCCGCTGCCCCCTTCCCCCAACCTTCTCAGTTGCCCTCATAGTACTTTTGTCCATTTTGTTCATACACGCTAAGCAACACTGTTCCATCAAGTTATAAGAATCAAATAAATAGTGAACAATTGTAAAAATAATTTAAAATGCTTTTACGCTGTCTTCAATCGTCCTTAATTCCATCTCTCTTCACTTCTTCTCTCCTGCTCTTCCTCCTCTTTATTAAAGATCTCTCCTCTTTTTCCCAGTATCCCCATGTTATTTCAGTTTCCCTGTCCAGGTTACTTTAATAAATGTTCCTCTTTATTAAAGCTCTCTTCTCTCCACTGGTATTTCTCTTGTCTCCTTTATCCCAGATTGTTACTTACTGTCCCCTTAATTTCAACCAACTCCAATGTGTCTCTTTATTCATGCTCTCTCCTCCTGTCTCACCTTTTTACCTTCTATTTACATTCTATTTGTTTCCTCTTTGTCCCTTTGTTTAAATGGTTTCTCCTTAGCTCCTTTTAACCCCAGTGTCTTTTCTATGTCCCCTTTATTCCAGCTTTGCAATTAGTTTTCCCTTTATTCCAGCTGTTATCTCTTTGCCCCATTATTCTGGTACTCTTGCTACTTATCCCTTTATAACATCCTACGTTTCACCTGTACTCTCTCTCTTTGTCACAACATATAACCCCAACTCGCAGAGTCTAGGTAGCAGTAATAAGCTTGGACTGGAATAAACGTATTACAGGGCCTTAGAGTGGTCGGACCTAATGTAATATATAGAGGAAATATAGTCAAACAGAAGTCTAGCTCAGAGTAACAGCAACAATGAGAATTAGCCATAGTCAGGTACACAGAATATCAATCAAACGAGTAAACAAGTCAGAAAAGGGTTACAGAGAAACTCAGGGTCAAGAACAAAGTCAAGGTCAATACCAGAAATAACACTATGTATCAAGGAACGCACCAAAGGGTCGGCACCAGGACCGGATAAGTAATGCTACACTCTTTTTCTCAGTTATTGTAGCTCATTACCCTTTGTTCTCTTTATTCCAGCTGTCAACTATTTATCTCTTTATCCAAGTTAGCCTAACTTTTCTCCCTTATTGCAGCTCTTTCTCCTTTATTGCAGTTGTCTCCCCATGTCCATTTTATTCCTTTCTCTTGTTTCCTTTGTTCCAGCTATCACCTCTTTGTCCCCTTTATACCAGATGTCGTCTCTTTATCCCTTTATCCCATTTCTCTCCCTTGTATTACAACTCTCCCTTCTTTATCCCTTCTGTCTCCCATGTGCTCTTTTTATTTTAACCCCACCTCATTGTCCCCTCCCAGCTGTCTTCCCTTTGTCTCCTTTATTCCAACTGTCTGCCCTTTGCCTCCTTTATGTCAATCGTCTCCCTGTGCTGCCTTTATTCATGCTGTCTCCCGAGTGTCCCCTTTATTCCAGCTGTCTCCTCATTGCCCCATCTTGTTCCTACTGTCTCCCCATTGCCCTGTTTATTCTAGATGTTCCCTTTTTGCCCATTTAATCTAGCATTCTCTTTGTTAACCCCTTTTCAAGTTCTCCCATTTGTACCTTTCCAGATTTCTCCAGTGGAAGCCAGTATTGAACAATAGGCAAAATAATGAATTTTTTAAAATAAATTAATCAATAACTATGTACAAAATGCACTTCTAAAATGCAAAGACAGCCAACCTGTACGCAGGTTTCTATCCTGCCTATCTATTTTGTAGAAATTAAATATAACAATATTGGTTCTAAAATTACTGCATGTACAATTCTGCTACATTGCAAAAAATATTCTGAGATGGAAATATTAGCAGAGGGATGCCTCATTTTACATTTTGCATTCACTGACTCTGCATTGTTCTGTATAATATTTTGATTCTGTACTTAGAAAAGAAAATATAAGTAGTTTTACTTTTTTTACTGACAATGTTCAGTGCATTGTATACATAATGCATTAAGACTATGATTTCAAAAGATTGTTAAAACATATTTTAATGCATAGCTGGATATCTCAAACAACTCTGACACATGGGTGTCCACGGGTGTGGGGAGGGGATGAGGGAGGGAGTAAGAGAGGGGGTAAGGGTACTTGCCCCCCTGGATTTTTCTGCTTGTTCTGCTATGTTTCGTGTGAGATTGAAAATACACTGCAAGTAGGTGGCGCTGTGTATGGAGAGAGGCAGTGATAGGAAGCTACAGCTTATCCCTGCTTCTCTCTCCTGACTGAAACCGCAGGGGAGCAGCACAGAGTGCAGCCAGCAACTCCTAGACTACCGAGACAGCCTACTGATCAGGTAAGTGATGGATGGGGGGCAGGCTATAGATCAGTGAAGTGAGGCATGGGGGGGCAGCCTATAGATCAGGCAAGTGAGATGTGGGAGCACAGTCTATAGATCAGGAAAGTGAGGCATGGGGGCAGCCTACAGACCAGGCAAGTGAGGCATGAGGGGAAGCCTATAGATCAGGCCAGGAGGCGGCAGCCTATAGATCAGACAAGTGAGGCATGGGGGTGCAGCATATAGATCAGGCAAGTGAAGCATGAGGGGGTTGAAGCATACAGAAAGGGTCAGCAAGGAGCAGGAAGGTAAAGTGAGAGAAGGAGCAGAAATGAGCAGGAAGGGACATCAAGGAGCAGAAAGGGGTAGCAAGGAGCTGGAAGGGACAGCAAGGAGCATAAAGTAGGAGAAGGAGCACAAAGGAACAGAAATGAGCAGGAAGGTGCAGCAAGAAGCAGTAAGGGGCAGCAAGAAGCAGTAAGGGGCTGCAAGGAGCAGGAAGGGTCTGCAAGGAGCATAAAGGGTTTGCAAGGAGAAGGAAGGGTCTGCATGGAGAAGGAAGGGTCTACAAGGAGAAGGAAGGAGCAGGAAGGGTCTGCAAGGAGCAGGAATGGTCTGCAAGGAGACGGAAGGGTCTGCAAGGAGATGGAAGGGTCTTCAAGGAGAAGGAAAGGTCTACAAGAAGCTGGAAGGGACAGCAAGGAGCACAAAAGGAACAGAATAGGAGAAGGAGCACAAAGGAACAGAAATGAGCAGTAAGGGGCAGCAAGAAGCAGTAAGGGGCTGCAAGGAGCACGAAGGGTTTGCAAGGAGAAGGAAGGGTCTGCATGGAGTATGAAGGGTCTGCATGGAGTAGGAAGGGTCTACAAGGAGAAGGAAGGAGCAGGAAGGGTCTGCAAGGAGCAGGAAGGGTCTGCAAGGAGCAGGAATGGTCTGCAAGGAGACAGAAGGGTCTGCAAGGAGATGGAAGGGTCTGCAAGGAGATGGAAGGGTCTTCAAGGAGAAGGAAAGGTCTACAAGAAGCTGGAAGGGACAGCAAGGAGCACAAAAGGAACAGAATAGGAGAAGGAGCACAAAGGAACAGAAATGAGCAGGAAGTGGAAGCAAGAATCAGTAAGGGGCAGCAAGGAGTTGGAAGGGTCTGCAAAGAGCACAAAGGGTCTGCAAGGAGAAGGAAGGGTGAGTAAGGAGAAGGAAGGGTGAGCAAGGAGAGGAAGGGGCAGCAAGGAGCAGGAAGAGGCAGCAAGAAGCAGGAAGGGGCAGTAAGGAGCACGAAGTCTCCGCAAGGAGCATGAAGGGTCTGCAAGGAGCACGAAGGTTCTGCATGGAGACGGAAGGGTTAGCAAGGGGCAGGAAGGGTCAGCAAGGAGCTGGAAGGTAAAGCAGCACAAAGGTAAAGTAGAAGGAGCAGAAAGGGTCAGCAAGGAGCTGGAAATGGCAGCAAGGAGCAGGAATGGACAGAAGGAGCACAAAGGTAAAGTAGGAGAACGAACAGAAATGAGCAGGAAGGGACATCAAGTAGCAGAAAGGGTCAGCAATGAGCTGGAAGGGGCAGAAGGAGCACAAACATAAAGTAGGAGAAGGAGCAGAAATTAGCAGGAAGAGTCAGCAAGGAGCAGGAAAGGTTTGCAAGGAGCAGGAAGGGTCAGCAAGGAGCAGGAATGGTCTGCAAGGAGAAGGAAGGGTCTGCAAAGAGCGAAAGGGACAGAAGGAGCACAAAGGTAAAGGAGCAGAAAGAATCAGAAGGAGCACAAAGGTAAAGTAGGAGAAGGAGCAGAAAAGGGTAGCAAGGAGCACAAAGGTAAAGTAGGAGAAGGAGCAGAAAGGTTCTGCAAGGAGCAGCAAGGGATCAGAAAGAGAAAGGAGCAGAAGGGTGCAAAATAAGCAGAAAGTAGCAGAAAGGTAAAGGAGCAGAAGGGTGCAAAATAAGCAGAAAGTAGCAGAAAGGTAAAGGAGCAGAAGGAGCCAAGGAGGAGAGAAGACAGTGTCAGAAGAAAAAGAAGACTGTGTCAAATGAAGAAGAAAAGGAGATTGGAGCAGGAAGGACAAGTGAAGTGAACCCTCAACTTTATTCTGGACACCACATCATAAGGCTTTGGTACCTGGGCCTGGCAGGGAAACTTTGGACCTTCTCATCTCCCCAGGTAAAAAAAAATATCAGTGTTAATGTGTTCACTTTTATTTACTGAGTATCAGGAAGCACAGAGTGCCACTGGGTAGAGGTGTCGCTGATTGGCTAGAGAGGTCAGCTGGCACTCTAAGCCAATCAGTAGCTCCCCATTATTAAAAAAGTAAAACATTTTTATGAACTGGGAACTAGCGATTGGCTTAGAGCGTCAACTGACCACTCTAGCCAATCTGCAGCACCCATGCTTGATGTAAATCTGCACTTCCTGACACTCTGTTTCAGAAGCCGAATACCACTGTGTGACCTGGAGCTGGAGGAAGCCTTTGGCGTTAAACCATTTGAGAGCGGTTTAACCCCTTAAAGGAAAGAGAGCACCCAGGGGCTTCCTGGCATCATAGCATTTTCATTTAGATGAAGTTGTTATGGTGACCAGAATGTTTCTTTAATTTGCTTAAAGGAACACTATAGTGTCAGGAATACAAACATGCATTCCTGACACCATAGTTGTGAAAACGCTTTTCACCCTGGCTTTATGTGATAATGACTATGCCCCACTTGCCCCACTGTCAAAAAGGGACCAAGCATGGATGTCATTACAATTATGCCCCTCTCCCCCCCCCCCGGAAAAATTCCTGCAGACGCCCATGCTCTGACAACTGATTTTTGTTTAACATTACATGTGATTATGCTCAGTTTCATATTCAAGACAATATAGGGTCATATTAGCGTCTTAAGGAACCCTCTGTAACCCCTTTATCAATCTGAAGTAGTGAATGAACTAATGCTTGAGTGAGTCCATTCATTGTCTGAAGAGGCTCTGTCACACATTTGTACATGTTTCCATAGACTTCCCAGACAAATTGTTTCCTAATACACTTGTGCCATGCAGAAGTTTCAGTATGATAAGTTTAACACCTTAGGTGCTTTAAAGAGCCGTGCTGCCATTGGTTGTTTGGTGTCAGCATGCGGTATGTACTGGTGTCAGATGCCAAATTTGCACAAAAATAACATTAGCCACCCAGAACTCTAGCTAATGATGTCTCTGATGTTTCTGGGGGTTGGGTTACAATTTTGCATTTCAAAGCAAAATTCTAATAATTGTTTGTCTTTTTTTGTTGTTTTCTGTTTTTTGCTGCTTTGGGAGTAACAAGTAAGAGTTTATGCACAGTATAAGCCTCTGTATCTTGAAATAAAATCTGTAATTCGCATATGCCAATCCTGTATAAAGTATGGCACAGGTATTTGCACAGTTACCAAACACATTACGGAGGATCTTTCCCTCCTGATAATTATATGGGAGTCATAAGCTTTTTTTTTAAAACTTTTTGCTGTAGTACCAGGATATATAACGAGCTGGGCAGTTATTAACCATTAACCTACGCACTGCAAAAAAAAAATTTTTTTTACTGCTTATGTGCCGGCTGTTTGTGCTGCCAACACACAAATAATTTTTTTACATCTTAATCCAGAAGTATCCTGTAAGGCTGAAATCCGGTCGGCATTCCATACTGTTCAGATGCTACATTCCTAAATCCGGACACTGCTAAATGCTGTTATCAACGCCTAGATTTCCAAACTCACCCATATGGTACCAGATTATTTTTGCTAACCTGGATTAGTGGCATTCAGCTTTTAGGGAATAACCCTTTATATATTATTTAATAAATATTACATGAAACTTGGCCAAACATTATATAATCTGATAAAACTTGGATGTAATTTTTTTTTGCAGAAAACTTGTTAACAGGTGAATATTTTAATAGCTCAATACAAAGTTATTTAATGCAATTATAGTTATTTATTACAGGCGCTGCTGTTGACAAAGTTGGATTGGCAAAACACATCAATCATTCACTATCGATACAATATTTCTTCAAATCTTGTTCCCCAAACAGTAAAAGGATGAAATATAAAGATCAAAGTAAGTTGGATTGGCAAAACACAGCAATTATTCACTATCGATACAATATTTCTTCAAATCTTGTTCCCCAAACAGTAAAAGGATGACATATAAAGATCAAAGTCTAGTTGTCAACATTTAGTCATTGTTATTTTGTACAGATTGGCAGCAAATGAGTTAATCCATTTAGAGCCTTGCAAGCAATGTTTAAGCCTAGTTCTTCAGTGTGTCCATTAGTATAGTAATGGCCTCTTGATTGCATGCTCTACCAAAGGAAAGGAAGAGATCAGGATTGGTTTTATACGTTGACAGGGGAGACGGGGTATCATGTCAACACATCACAAATACAGGTGGATAATCATAAATAACACTGAGTTAATCTACAGAAAGCAAGCTGAGCACTCAAGGTGAATCTGTAACAGCCCAGCATCTGTTATTACCTCATATATTAAGAATGACAAATACCAGCAGAGTATTAAGGGGCATAGCTACATCAGACACTAAAGGTGACAAGCTGCGACCTAGATTTATCTATGTGCTATGCTTTAGTACCTCTTAAAGGAGCAGTCCATAACACTTAGTATTTTATATACACAGCATTAGACTGCATGAAGTACCCACTGGGAGATCACATCTCCTTTATCTCATTGAATAAAAACAAACAGGTCCACAAAAATCATATTGTGAATAAGCAATGCTCACTGAGTGATGAGCGGAAACAAAAAAATAGATTTATTCTTGTTTACTTGAGTGTAAGGTGTGCCCAGCTATGGCATCCCAAATTTTTGTGAACTACATTTCCCATGATGCTCAGACAGCCTCTAGGATATGCTGTGTACAGAACACCTCCAGCAGAAACCTGTGTGGGTATGGTCAATGGACTGCAAGTATTCATTTAGTCTATGTTACATGTAGTGTTTTTCTTTTTGTGAAACATTTATTTATTTACTAGATTAATATTAAAAAAAGTTAGCTGAACACCTTCCACTTAAATAGTGGACCTCCATTGTCAAATTAATGACATGAACATAAGAAACAACACAAGATTCTACTTAAAGAAACTGCTGGCAAAACCAAGCCAGAAAACATTATCTATAAGCACAAAAGCTTATAGATAAACAAGCCAAAAAAAGAAAACCTTATATTGTATTGCATAATGGACAGAAGTCATGATCCTCTGATATATATGCAACAATTTTGCTAAATACTACACCACAATGTACAACCAAAAATAAGAACCTATCATCTCACGTCTTTCTACAGAGGACATCAAAAGATACCTGGATTTATCAGCTATACTCCTCTGCTATATATATATATATATATATATATATATATATATATATATATATATATATATATATCAGCTATACTCCTCTGCCATCTATATACAGATACCTGGACGGGCTGGCTCTACCCACCCTTAGTCGGGACCAACAAATGAGACTTGCAGAACCCATTACAGTACAGGAAGTGTAATCATGCATACAAACCCTGCCTAGCGGCAAAACCCCATGCCCAGACTGCATTTATAATATCTATTATAAGAAATTTATAATGAATAGAAAAGAGGAACTTTCCCCCAAAAATTTGTTAGCACATGTGATAATTTTGCCCAAGCCAGGCAAGCCCCACACCCATTGCCAAAACTTCAAGCCTATCTCCTTGTTAACACTAAGCTTTTCACAGAACTGAGCACTATCCTACCAAGTATCATGAATGATCACCATGTGGGCTTTATAAAGAAAGGCAAGTGTAGATAGCAATTGAAAAGTTCTATATATTCAACACAGTCTGCAGCTCATCAGAGGGGGAGGGGCGGAGGGGTTGCTTGTATTGTTAGATGCTGAAAAAGCATTTGATTCTTTAACTAGCGATTCCTAGAGGAAATGTGCAGATTCGGCTTCCTGATGAGTTCCTTGCAGTCACTGTGACCCTGTTTAGCTCCCTGTGCATCACAATTCTTTTTTTTTTTTTTTGTCAATCAAATTTTTATTGAGATATATAGAATTGTTACATGCATAAACATTGTACAATTTGTAAAGAAAGTATTGTGCATAAAGGCAGTTTCTTTGTACAAATTAAATCGTATCTTGTTTGTTCTTGTTCAGGTTAGTCCTCTTAGCTACGTATCATCTCTTATACTAGGTGGTACAGTGGGTAGTGTATGTTTTCCATGCCTAAGAAAATCACCGGGGTTAGATCGGGTGTCAGGTGTGTTTTCCCGACGAGTGTGAGAACCCCTGTGAAAGACTGAAATTGTGAGCCTCTGGGGTTGTTGAGGCCTGAATACCCCTGTGTATTGGGATGACAGGGAATCCGTTTTAAAGTTAATGTATGTAACTGTGTGTTTCCCATCTTTCCTTTCCCCCCCCCAACACCCTCCTCTTCAGTTGTTATTGTCGAGGCCGTACTGGCGGGGTTATACGATTAAGCAACAATGTGTGGTTAGCTGTTCGTCTCTGTCTTCCGTTGCCTCGTGGATTCTATGTTGTACTTGTAGGTTGGGTTAAAAGCCTCAGTGATTAACCATGGTGCGAGTCGTGCAGGTTTGAGAACCCACCATTTCTGCAACTAAGCCCCCACTGTGAGCATCCCTCCCTTGTCTGTTTGGTATTCTATGGGACCCTGTAGGATAGCGGGTGTGCCTTTCATGGGCTGTGTGTACTCCTTCGTTGGCCCGTGGTCCCCTGGCCCGGTCTCCCACCACCCCTTGGCTTAGTACCCTTTGTGGTGTAGCTCCTTGCGTTGTGAATGTCGGAGGTTGTACGGTCACTGGTTCCCCATCTCAGTGCTGGGTGTTGGAGTTTGTTGTGCCAGTGTTGTCGAGTGTTGTACAGGGCTGGGATGGTCCATGGTTTGTGTGAAACACTTTGTTCCTGAGCAGGGGACACCAGCATTCCTCTGATTTTACACCCCGGGTCTTGTGCCTTGTCAGTCTGTAGTCATGGGAGGGAGTTCAGCTGTCTTGGATTAAGGTGTGTCGGTGTTATGTCCGTCAGCGGTCTAGGGGGTGGGGTCAGGGATTATTATGTTTGCAGGGAATTGTCCTCTTGTGCGTGTGTGTCCAGTCTGTGTTAGTCCCCGGTCCCCGTCCGCCCCAGAGCGCGTGCAGTCCCCCCCCTGCACGGACCCGCCACCGCAGCTCTCTTGGCCACATAGTCCATCCATGGGTACCAGGTCAGCGCACACTTGTCTGAACGTCCCTGCAAGGAGGCCGTCATCATTTCCTTGTTGTAGATGTCTTCCACCCTAGCGATCCACTGCTCCAGGGAGGGTCCTGTTGTGGTTTTCCAGTGTGTGGGGATAAGTGTCTTAGCCGCTGTGAGCAGGTGTATGGTGAGCCCTTTTTTGTATGCCTTCAATGGCGTGTGCGTATGGTTGAGCAACATCATCAGGGGTTGCAGCGGAAGTTCGGTGCCTGTGATATCTTCTATTGTGCGGTTCATCTTTCGCCAGTATGGGATTATGAGGGGGCATGTCCACCAGATGTGGTAGGCTGTACCCCTTTCAGTTCAGCATCTCCAGCATTCGCCGGGAATCGTGTCATGGATATGTCTTAGGATGTCCGGGATCCTATACCAGTGCGTCAGGATTTTATAATTGCATTCATTTTGAGCTTATAGTTGTGCGTCAGTTGGAAGATTTTGTTCCAGACTGTGTCCGTGAGCTCAGTCCCCGTTTCCCTTTCCCACCGCCCCGTGAAGCCCAAGGCACCCTTATCTCCACTATTCATTAGTGCGGTATACATAGTTGATACGCCGTGTGAGAGGTGTTACCTGGCCGTGCATAGTTGTTCCAGATACAGGAGGGGGCGGTGGACGTGGTCCTTCCCCTTGATAGCGTTGTAGTAAGTTTTGAGCTGGTGGTAGTGGAATTCGTCCAGTCTGGTTGGTCTGTGATCCTGCATCAGGTCTGTCAAGGGTTTAAGGTTCCGGCCGCTGCACCATTGGTGTAGGTAGACCCAATCTGTTGCCTGGAAGTTTTTAAGGGCAGCAGAATTTAGTCCGCCAGCTAACTTAGGGTTGTTGGTTATGGGTGTGAGCGGGTTGGGAGCTGTGGTGATCTGCTTGGCGTATCTTATCCTGCACCAGACCCTAAGGGTGGCGTCTATCATCGGGTTGCCTGTGCTTATTTCTCTGAGCGTAGCCTCTCCCAGCCACAGCAGGGCAGGGAACTTCCCCTGTGCTTGTTGAAGCTCCATGTCCACCCATTGCTTAGCGTTTGGGTTGGCGTGCCAGTCGACCAGTCGATGTAGGTGGGTCGCCTGGTAATACATGAGTGCGGATGGAAGTCCCATACCTCCGTCACTCTTCGGTCGCTCCAAGATCGTTCTCCGGACCCGGGTAGGCCTTTTGTTCCAAACAAACTGTCTAACATTGGTCGTTAGCGTCTGGAAGAAGACTTGGGGGATGGTGGAAGGCAGCGTCTGAAATAAGTATAGGATGCGCGGCATAATATTAATTTTTATAGTGCTTATGCGGCCAAGCCACGATATGTACTTGGAACGTCCATCGTTTTAAATCCTGTTGTAGCGTTACGAGGAGAGGAGCGAAATTCAGTTGGTAGATCTGCGAGAGATCTTTCGGCAACCAGACGCCGAGGTATCGAAGCTTTGTTGTGCAGATTTTGAACGTGAAGTGTGCTTCGAGGTGTCGTGTTAGGACTGTGTCCTGTGTCAAAGGCATCGCCTCCGACTTCTCTAAGTTAAGTTTCAAGTTAGAGACTTTGTTGTATTGTTTGAACGCCTCTAGCAGGTTCGGGGTCGAGATTCTGGGCTGTTCCAATAAGAAGAGCATATCATCCGCATATGCCGCAACTCAATGTTCCGCCCCGCCCAGGCGGGTCCCCATGTTGCCCCCGTCCCATCTGACCGCCTCCAGAAAGGGTTCGAGAGTGAGGGCAAACAGGAGGTGTGACGGGGGCAGCCCTGGCGTGTGCCATTGTGGATGCTGAACGGTTTTGTCAATGCTCCCTTGACCTGAATGCGTGCCGTTGGGGTGGTGTACAGAGCGGCCACCCATGTTCGCATGTGGGTGCCGAAACCCATGTGGCGTAACGTCTCCGAGAGGAAGGCCCAGTCCACCCGGTCAAACGCTTTTTGGGCGTCTGTCGACAGGAGCACAACCTCCCGTTTACCAGTCTTGGCTGTGTGAATTACGTTGAGGGCTCTGATGGTGTTTTCCTTGGCCTCCCTCCCTGGTATGAAACCGACTTGGTCAGGGTGTACCAAGTCAGGTAGAGCATGGGTGAGCCGCAGCGCCATTGCCTTAGCGAATATCTTCAGGTCCGCATTCAGTAATGAAATTGGGCGGTAGCTGGCACAGTTCGTGGGATCTTTACCATCTTTTGGGAGGACAGTGATTATGGCACTCAAGGTGTCCGCAGGGAAGTGGCCACCCGTTTGGATTGAGTTGAGGCCCGTTAGGAGTCTCGGCAATAGGATGTCCTTGAAGGTGCAGTGGTACGATAGTGGTAGCCCATCTGGGCCTGGTGCCCGATGCGGCTTTGAGACTTTCATGGCTCCGGCCAGTTCTTTGATCGTCAGAGGTTGGTCAAGTTCCGCTACCTGTTCCGGAGTGAGTTTTCTGGCCACATGGCTTTCAAGGTATGTCAGGACTCGGTCCCTGTGGTGCTGCACCGCAGGGCCCTCCCGAACTCGAGCCTGTGCGTATAGTGCCGCGTAGTATTTTTGGAAAGTCTCAAGGATGCCCTCTGGCAGGCGCGTGACTTCCCCCTCCCATGCGTGAATTTTGTGGATGTGTTGTGCCCTCCGTTTGTCTAGTAGCATCCTCGCCAGCAGCCTGCCGCTCTTATTGGAGTGTTCGTAGAAGAATCTGATTTTCGAGCCATGTGTAGTTGTCCCTGCGATAGTATGTCTCGGAGTTCCCTACGGGCCACTTTGAGGTGGAGATATGTGCCTTCATCTAGTGTGAGTTTATGTTCGTGTTCCAGTTCAGCTATGCGCTTCGTTAGGGTGGTAAGGTGTGTGGTGCTATCTTTTTTGCACCTAGTACTCTGTGCGATGATGCGGCCCCGGATGACGCATTTATGCGCTTCCCAGAGCACCAGTGGTGGCACCTCAGAGTTCTCGTTGTCAGCTAAATATTGGGTTAGGGATTCAGCTACCGTGGTCTTGAGTGCGAGGTCATCAAGAAGGGATTCATTAAGTTTCCACTGTCTTTCTCTGGGTTTAAACAGAGGGGATCTTGTGTGAGCCACCACGGGTGCATGGTCAGAGTATTCCATCGGTTCGATGTCAGCATTGTGCAACAGGTTCAGATATTCTTGTGCTAGAAATATGTAGTCAATGCGGCTGTAATGTGAGTGGACCGCCAAGTAGTGGGTGTAGTCTCGACCGTCTGGATGGCTCACCCTCCAGCAGTCCATCAGCCCCTGCTTGCTCAGGGCCCTCAGAGTTGTGCGTATGCAGTGTGCGGGCACCGCGCTTACACCTCTGGAGGTGTCCAGGCGGGGGACGAGCGGCACGTTCAGGTCCCCCGCTATCACCAACAGACCTTCCCTAAAGCCTTCCAACTTGGCCAGGGTCCGGATGATGAAGATATGTTGTCTTCTGTTGGGGCTATAGAGGTTTGCGAAGGTATATGTATGGTCTGCTATGGAGC
The DNA here is from genome assembly GCA_933207985.1 of Pelobates cultripes. Taxonomy (NCBI): domain Eukaryota; kingdom Metazoa; phylum Chordata; class Amphibia; order Anura; family Pelobatidae; genus Pelobates; species Pelobates cultripes. The sequence continues at coordinate 202,404,052 of OW240914.1, forward strand.
CTTTAATAAAAAGGTAGCGTCCGTTGGGGTCTGCCAGTGTCGCCTTGCATTGGAATGGCACTGTGTGTGCAAACAATATTGCCACCCCTGCCTTCTTGGCATCTGGGTGGTTTGCGTAGTACCCTGCTGGAAAACGATGGTTCTCTAGTTTGGGTGCAGCGTTGCCTCTAAGGTGCGTCTCCTGCAAGAGCTTGTTGAGCAGGCGTGTGCGCTTCTCCGGCACATTGAGACCTTGGACATTATTCGACCAGAGTGTTAGCCGGGCCGGCGTGAAGCCCCCCTTGGCTGCAGCCGCTGCAGGGAGGCGGCCCCGCACCCGCCCCAGGGAAGGCATGGGGAAAGAAAAGGGCACAGAGGGTGCGGTCTGGAGTCAGGGATGTGTCTAGTGCTGTTGTCTCCGTCTAGTTGTTTGGGTGTTGGGTTTCGGAGAGAGTGTGGTGTGACTATGTCCCGGTACCGGGTGTGGTCGTCGCAGGGGTAGGGATGTTCCTCTGTCCTGCAACCCCGGTATTATATACAAGTAGGGTCTGTCACAGTGAGGTTCAGTGTAGCCACCGAGGGAGATGAGTACGTGTGTTTGGAGTTGTGTCCTGCCTGAGGTCCCCTAGTATGACACCCAACCTGCGAGTGTTGTACTCAATATTGTTTGGTAACTGATCCGAGCTATGGGGGCTGTATTCATATCTGACCCGCTGTCCATGCTTGCTATCCCTGTCTATATGTGGGAATTAACAAATGCTGCTTGTTCGCTAAGTGTCCGTCCGAGCCCACCCCTCCCCCCTCGGCTCGTCCCGACTTGCTCTCGCTCATCAGGTCGCAGCTTTCTTGCCGCCTGTTGGCATAGGTGTCCGCCCCCGCCCCGCAGCCCCCTGGACCCGTCTGCTCCTCACTAAGCAAACCCTGCGGGGGTTCCCTCCAGGCCAAGGTCTGAAACAGAGGGAGGCCTTACAGGGTTGTCGGTACCGTAGGGCGATGCAATTAACTTTGTGGCGCCAGGAGTCTTCACCATGCGCCTCAACAACCATGGGGCCCCCCCGCCCCCCTCCCCTGCCGCCCCTTGGGTCCGCCATTTATGCCCTGCGTGGTGTAGGTAGTGAATGTGTGTGTAGTAGTAACTAGCTGTGCTGGCAGTCCGTTGAACAATTTTGAAAAAACGTACAACAGTAAACTTTTAACTTTCAGCCATCCGCAGTGGCCCTCGTCTTCCCGCCTCGCCCGACCCTCTGTCAGCCGTCCAGCTCGTGCCACCGCGGACACCCAGGTCTACCCCCGCCCCATCCCCCCCGCAATGCCCCGTGCGCCCGTGCAACACGTGTGGCAATGGGCCAGTGTTCGATCTTGTTATTGGCCCCTCAAACAGTCAAAGGCTCGTAGCCGCGGCCATTTTGTGTTCCGGGCCCCTGACAGGCATGTCCCGGCCCTCTGAATGTGAACCATGTGCCTCGTTCCCCACCCCACCTCAGGGAGCCCCAGTCAAAGTCAACCACCATGGGTCCACTCCGTCGGCTGATCCCCTCCACCCACTTGTGCACCCCCCTGGAGACCCTGTCCCATCCAACTTGTGAGGGTCCCCTGGGTACTTCTCCCTTTAACTGTTGGGTGTGACTCTAAGTTGACAGGGCCACCAGAACAGTACATACCCCTTCTGAGGCCTCCACGTGGTCTGGGCTTGAAGCGCTGAATTGTTGTGGCAGATGCTGTCGGCTTCCATGTGGGCGCAGATCCAAGCGGGGTGGAGGAGCGGGTCTCGTGTGCGTGGGTGACTCCTTATCAGTCACTATTCTTCGGGGCCCTCAGGGCCTCCCCTTCGCCTTGGTGTACCAGAGTTTGGGCGAAGGTTATGCGCTGCGTCTGATGGGCCGGTTGGTCGAGCCAGGGGGTTGTCTAGGATCCAATTCAGGACCGGTACGTCAGGCAGGCCGGCCATCTGGAGGAAGCGGGGCACGTCGTTGGGCCAGCGAATGACATGCCAGACATTCCCAATTTTGGCCTGGAGGCTGAAAGGGAACCCCCATTTGTAGAGTATTCTCCGTTCTTGCATGAGGCGGGTTATTGGCCTCAGGGCCCGTCGGGCGTCGAGGGTGATAATGGACAGGTCCTGGAAAAGGGAGACCTGAGCATCCATGTAGGTTACATGTGGCCGCGCCCTGGCGGATCTCATGAGGGCCTCCTTCAGCTGGAACGACACCAGTGAGCAGACGATGTCTCTGGGTTGACCATGTCTCCTGGGGGCCCTCATGGCCCGGTGTGCTCTCTCTATGCCAAATTCCTGTGGAGCCGAGTCCCCCAGGAGATGCGTGAATAGGCCCGTGAGGATCTCCTGCAGAGCCTCCCCCTCCGCTTCCTGTAGGCCCCTAATTCTGATGTTGTTCTGGCGGCCCCTGTTATCCAGTTCTTCGATCTGCCGGCGGAGGTCCTGGAGAATATTGCCTTGCCTTGTGGTGGCCAGATCTGCGGCCTGCTGATGCTGTGCGGCCTGCAAGTGAGTTTCTTCTAGGGTATCTACCCTCTGCTCCAATGCGGTAAGGTCGCTGCGAACTACTGCAATTTCTTCTCTGATGATTGAGCGCAGCTCAGCCACCATTTCAGTTTTGTCTCTGCGGGTTAGCATGCTTGTGGAGATCGCCGCTATGTCCGCTGATATCTGGGACAGAGTGCCTACTGTGGGGGAGGAGGGTGTCTGCATGTCCGTGTCCCCGGAGCCACGGAGGCCGGACGGCACCGACAGGAATTCGTCCATCGGGCCCGGTGGCTGCCGTGCCGGGGCCGT
>OW240914.1:202406921-202515449 GCA_933207985.1 Pelobates cultripes
GGGAAGAAGGAAATTGGAGAGAGGGAGGGAGGGGGAGAAGAAGGAAATTGGAGGGAGAGGGGGGGAGAAGGAAATTGACAGGGAGGAGGGGGAGAGATTGACACCCATCACACACAATGCACCCCTTGCACACAGAAAAACACACAATGCATTACACACAGACACACGTACACAAGCAATGCATCCCTTACACACAGCAACACACAATGCACCCCTTACACACACTCAGTGCATCCCTTACAGACGCACACACTGCATCCCATACATACACAAACTCATCTTGCAGCCCTTACACATACAAACACAGATTCACACAATGCATTCCTTACACACATCAGGACATCCCCCCACACACACTCCACTCCCTGTGAACAAACTCATTGGTGGAACATGAAGGTGGACCCTGGGACCCAGACCTTGAGCTGTGTAAAGGGCCCTCAAAAAAATGGAGCTGCTTCCCGTTCTCCCAGAACAGTGATTTTAGTGACCACAGTTACAAACCGCCTCCAGAGAGCCTGTTGTACACCAGACCAGTGGAGCCAGACGGCAGCTAGAGCCCATCATCATCCTCATCTGGTTGTAAGTAGGCAATCTAGTATATTATTCGTGGCACTAATCTCTAATTTACCTCACATTAAAGGGACATATAGTCCCCAGAACCACTGCAGCTTAATGTAGTGGTTCTGGTGTCTAGCCTGTCCCTGCAGGCCTTTTAATGTAAACACGGCGGCACTGCAGCACTGGCAGATCATATGGGTGGGGCATTGTGATGTCACATTGTGATGGGATTCAGGGGGGGGGGCAGCACTTTGGGCGGACTGGGGGGCCGGGGGGCCCAGACCTTGAGCTGTGTCAGGGGCCCCAACATTTCTGATGGCAGCCCTGGTTCAGGAGGGGCTTGACAAGAGGAATTCGACATCTGAAGCCCATGTCCAGGATCCGTCTGTGTGTGGTGGCTCTTGATGCACTGACTCCAGCCTCAGTCCACTCCTTGTGAAAGCCCCCAACACATTTGAATGACCTTTTCCTGACAATCCTCTCCAGGCTGCAGTCATCCCTGCTGCTTGTGCACCTTTTACTTCCACACTTTAATGTGCTTTGGTACAGCACTTTGGGAACATCCAACTTCCTTCGCAATTACCTTTTGAGGCTTTCCCTCCTTATGGAGGGTGTCAATGATGGTTTTCTGCACAACTGTCAGGTCAGCAGTCTTCCCCATGATTGTGATTCCTACTGAAAGGCTCAGAAACCCTTTGCAGGTGTTATGGCTTACTTAGCTGATTAGAGAGGGACACTGTGAGCCTAGAATTTTGCACCTTTTCACAATATTCTAATTTACTGAGATTGTGGATTTGGGGTTTTCATGAGCTATAAGCCATAATCATCGCACTTATGACAAATCACGGCTTGAACTATCTTGCTTTGCATATAATGCGTCTATCTCATATATTAGTTTCCCCTTTTACATTGCATTACAGAAATAAATTAACTTTTGCACGATATTCTAATTTTTCGAGTATGTTTTAGCATTAGAACGCTTAGTGGTAGCAATCAAATCAAACATCAATATACAGCTGTGCTCAAAAGTTTGCATACTCTTGTTGAATTGGTAATATACACTGAACAAAATTATAAACGCAACACTTTTGTTTTTACCCCCATTTTTCATGAGCTGAACTTAACCCCTTAAGGACTGAGCCAAATGTACACGTTGTGATCAAAAAACGTAAACAAAAACTTGAATTTGCGCTAAATGTTTGTTCAGGCGTAATTTGCCTCTTTCATATTGTGTGCACCCACACTTATTATACATCATTTTATTCAGGGGAAACAGGGCTTTCATTTAATATCAAATATTTAGGTATGAAACATAATTAATATGAATACAATATAAAAAAATGGAAAAAATAAGAATTAAAAAAAAATTCGTTCTACGTGACATTCTAACTGTGAGTGTCATAATACTGTTTGCTTTTACTGCAATAAAATACACATATTTGTATTCAGCAAAGTCTCACGTGTAAAACAGTACCCCCTATGTACAGGTTTTATGGTGTTTAGGGAAGTTACAGGGTCAACTATAGTATGTTACATTTTTCAGTTTTTTCACATTGAAATTCACCAGATTGGTTACGTTGCCTTTGAGACCGTATGGTAGCCCAGGAATGAGAATTACCCCCATGATGGCATATCATTTGCAAAAGTAGACAACCCAAGGTATTGCAAATGGGGTATGTCCAGTCTTTTTTTAGTAGCCACTTGGTCACAAACACCGACCAAAGTTAGTGTTAATATTTGTTTGTGTGTGAAAAATGCAAAAAACTAATTTGAACGCCAATTTTTGGTCAGGGTTAAATATAGTGCTAGCAAATTAAATTTTGGCCTGGGTTGTCAGGCAGGTCCTGCTAATTGTAATTAATCAAATGATTTAATTATGAAATTTTATTACATAAATATATACCCCGAATTATTATATATATATATATATATATATATACACATATATATATATATATATGTGTATATATATATATGTGTGTATATATATATATACAGTTGTGTTAGGTGCTCATGATAGTACAGAGTAGAATATCATAAGTCGGTTGTGGTGTGCCGGAACCGACGATGAGTTAGGCCTGAGAAAGAAGAGGGCCTACCCAAGAAAAAGAAATAGAAAGGAAATAAATGTTAAAATGTGGTGTAGTGGGAGGGTCATTCAACGCCGACCTCGAATGGTAAGGAGCAAGGTAAGGGGTTTGCCTTAAGTAGGCTAGGAGTGCATACCAAGCACCTCCCACAAATCCAGGCAAATTGCCTTAATACTTGTGTTAGGTGCTCATGATAGTACAGAGTAAAATACCATAATTAAATGTAGGATAGTAAAAAGGGCAAGTCGGTTGTGGTGTGCCGGAACCGACGATGAGTTAGGCCTGAGAAAGAAGAGGGCCTACACAGGAAAAAGAAATAGAAAGGAAATAAATGTTAAAATGTGGTGTGGTGGGAGGGTTATTCAATTCTGACCTCGAACGGTAAGGAGCAAGGTAAGGGGTTTGCCTTAAGTAGGCTAGGAGTGCATACCAAGCACCTCCCACAAATCCAGGCAAATTGCCTTAATACATATATATATATAAACAAAACCAAGAGGGCTGCACTCACCTGAACATGCATACATTATAGGGTGCTGCTGGGACCAAAATTTACAATATACAGAATCCAGCGCACTCGCTTATTCACTAAACAATGATTTCAAATCTTACAGATTGTAATAGTTTTCAAGTGTGGTTGACTGTGGACTTTTTAAAACCTACTTTTTTTTATATAAATCCAGTTCTGGCTCTGAGAGAGCAGGCTGCTGAATGCATGTAAATGCTCTTATTGCTTAGTCTATATACTTTTATTTATAAACAACATTGATATATTGATATATAAACAACTTTGATATTTAATCTTATTTTATGAAAACCTAGTTTATGAAATTCACTGAGATTACATGTGTCTGATCTGATTACAGTCAGTAGTACAATATAATTGTTCTAATTTCCTTACTGCTAGCACTAGGGGTTCGGTGGGATAGTACCACTGATTTAAGTAAGCTTTCCCTTTTAAAATTGGTGGAGTAAGCAAAGTCAATATGTGCAGGAATTGTGCACTTTAAATAGTAGAATACTTATGCTATTCTAGTGAATTGGTCTGGCTGCTTAACACATCATTTAGTATCTTTTGGTCACATTTAAAGCTGTAAATGTATTTAACATTTAATTTAAATAAGCCTTTAATAATTTCAGTTTAAAGTTATCAGAGATCCTGTATAGTTACCATTTTATTTTGCCCTGATTTATCTTACATATATATTATTTTTAATTATTTTATAAATATTTATTTTTCAGAGCATTTAGAGAAGCAAATGATGTTTGTTGTCCTTTTTTGCCTGTTGCCCTTTTTTTCTAGGAGGGTAGTATAATTTCAACTATGTTTAGGAAAAAATATAAGCTAGTTAGCAGATGTTTTATAAAATATTTGCTGCAGTGTACTGCATTGTACTGCACTGAATGTATTTAAAAGCCATGTCTTTCTCTTTATGGCTGTATGTAATAATGTTGTTCATAATTTGGAATATAAAATGACGACTTCTCAATTCCTTGGAATGTTTACATGTCTCTGTATCTCCGCAACCTTGGCTGGAAATTCCAGACTCCAAAAATAGTTATGCTGTTATAATTCCTAATTTTCAATCAACAGCTAGTGTAACTGACAATATGGAAAATATCATTGTTTTACAAACTTTTCTTATATAGTGGACATTAGAATCCAGAACGCAGTAATGCAATAATTAAAAATCCTGTCTGTCGGTTGCTTATGTGGCATGTTTTCATTAAGCCATAATGCAATTTTCTTTGCATTCTTGGAATTAGACTTCAAATTTCATCGCTGTGTCTTATCACTTTTCTTTTGACAACATTTTGCCTTAATCTTTTTCCTGCGCATGCATACTAAGCAGCTACAAAGAGAACATATCCCCCTGTCTGCAATCCACTGTCCTGGAACTAATGGGCCATGCTGGTGTATTAGGCATATCAGGGAGTTTACCAAATATGTATATTTGTTTTATTATGATATTAATTAAGATCCACAATTTCAGCATTGTATGCTAATTACTTTGTACCTGACACCTGAACTCGAAGTGCTTTGTTCACATTAAAATCATCTCTAATGATGAAGATCTCTCTCTGAGTCTGGGCTACAAATAGCTCAATAGATTCTTGATATTTCAAGACTTGTGCCATGACAAAGTATTGTGTCTTCTCTTACGTATAAGAGGTTACCTAGGTATTTATTTTATATTTAAAGCTTCCAAGTACAAAGTCCCTTCGTGGTCGCCAATTGTAACCGCGGGTGGTTCCCTTATTTACCACTATAATGTCTTAAAGCATAGAACTTAGCAGGGCTAACCATACAGATATACATAATTTTATATAGTTAGTAAGAGATCCTCTATTTAACATATATAAATAATTGAGAATACAATATAAAATAAGGATTGTCTTGGAAGCAATAGTTTTGTCTTTTTGGATATTTATTATATAAAAATATAAATATAAAATCCATTATAGCAGAGTTTATAAGATTAAATTACATGCTTGCAAATATCATTAATAGGTTAACATACCCTTCTGAACATGTCATCATGTCAGCCTCTCTGTCATTTTAAGATGGAGCAGCGTCTGTCTCCAAGTCTCTCCTCTGTATCTTAACATTTAAATGTACACCTATTTATACCTTAGGTATCTCCATTTTAGGGTTACCGTAGTTCATATGTGAAAAAGTAGCACTTCTTTAACTTTATTCACTTTAGGACCTCCCTTAATTTGGCAAACATACAAGGCCATAACAAAAGGGTGCATACGTCATGGAAATTTTCCTGACTTAGTTCAAGATGGCATCTTAAAGTCTGAATAGGTTATCTGTTGTTTATACTAAGTCGTAAGTGTACAGTCGTGGGAGATTCCCGGATTTGGGGAAGTTCCATTAACTTGGGGTTACCACAGTATATTGTGTACTGCAAGAGTCGTAGTATAGCCTTGAAGCTTGTTTATGCATTATTGTAATTTGTCTGGGACAAAATGGCGCAAACATACGCACTGAGGTTATTGCTTAAAGAAACATCTATGAAAAACAATATGTTCCATTTCTAACACCTTGTCAATTTGCAATATCTCTTAAAGACAAAGTACACAGTTTAAGAAATACAACATTTCATTCTAAACCTTGAAATATTTGCATTTGCCCCATAACAGTAGTGAGGCTGGGGGTGGTGTGGGGGGTAGTGAGGCTGAGGGTGTGGGGGGTAGTGAGGCTGAGGGTGGTGTGGGGGGTGGTGATGCTGAGGGAGTAGTGAGGCTGAGGGTGTGGGGCTAGTGAGGCTGAGGGTGTGGGTGCTAGTGAGGCTGAGGGTGGTGAGGCTGAGGGTGGTGTGGGGGGGTAGTGAGCCTGGGGAGTGAGGCTGAGGGTGGGGAGGAGGCTGGGGGGTGGTGTGGGGGTAGTGAGGCTGAGGGGTGGTGAGCTGGGGTGGTGAGGGGTGTGAGTGAGGCTGAGGGGGTGTGGGGGTGATGAGGCTGATGGTGGTGTGGGGTGGTGTGCTGAGGGTTTGGGGGTAGTGAGGCTGAGGGTGTGGGGGTAGTGAGGCTGAGTGTGATGGGGTAGTGAGGCTGAGGTGTGGGGGGCTAGTGAGGCTGAGGGTGTGGGGGTAGTGAGGCTGAGGGTGGGTGGGGGGTGGTGAGGCTGAGGGTGGTGTGGGGGGTAGTGAGGATTGGGGTGGTGTGGGGGGTAGTGAGGCTGAGGGTGTGGGGGGTAGTGAGGTCAGAGAGATCAGATGAGTCCTTCAGGACTGTAGTGGACACTGAATACACTAGCCTAGCTATCAATTTCCCTATCAAATCATCAGCAGCTACACTGTCCCTCCTCTCACTAAGAATGCAGCTTCACAATGAATGTAAAATGGATGCTGTCCAGGAGGTGGGAGGGTCTGGGAGGGAGGGTCTTCTGCTGATTGGCTGGAATGTGTCTGCTGACTGTGAGGTACAGGGTCAAAGTTTACTTAATGATGACGAATAGGGGGCGGACCGAACAGCGCATATGTTCGCCATCCGTGCCGAACGCGAACAAGCGATGTTAGCCGGGAACTATTCGCCAGCGAACCGTTCGGGACATCACTAATTACAATCTCTAAGATTTGAAATAATTTTTATTGAATTAAGTTAAAAATAACGACTAACGTTTCAGTCCCCGCTCGGGACTTTCTTCAGGGTAAAAAAGAACAAGACAACAAATGATATACATGCCAACAATCATTATATACCCATATAATAACAGAAAAACTCACCCAGGTGTATTACTGCCACCTCCTATCGGAACCTGAGGGACCTCCGGGTGTGCGTGCACACCCGCACGCATACTCGCCCCGCCCCATGTGTTGACATCATACGAAGTCTGGTCACCATGGTGACCTGTATACACCATCCTCTCTATGCAAGAAAACAGTGTAACCGCATAGGGTATCATAGACCAAGTATAAAAGGTGAATAAAATTATTTAAATACAATCTCTGTACAATTTATCTGAAAAGGGACCTTGCCTAGTGGTGAATGAATAGGGCTGTTAAACCCAAATACAAGTATTGGGATAAAAGCTAGTGTGATGACAATTTAAAGTGATATAGATGTGCTATACTCAAACTGTGATATTCCAATCGCATGGATATACTATATCATCCAGACTGTGATATTTAAGCCTAGGGCAGCACAAAACCAGGATACACCACTGAGTGTACCAACATATCCCTAAGGATCTTATTCCTTCTAAAACATATCAGTGGAGGTTCCTTGAAGACCTTTGGCAGCGTATCATCTGTAGCCAGCATCTTCCAATTTTCTTTAATCACTACTGATATCGAATTAGAAGAGTTATGAAAGGTCATAGGAAACACGATCCTTTGTGTCGGGTTCATTCTAGACTGTACCGGGGCCAACCTGGCCTTCAACAGTGCGATTTTTGCATTTTTATATATATATATATATATATATATATATATATTTATATATATATATATTTTATATTTATATATATATATATATATATATATATATTTTATTATTATTATTATTATTTTTATTTTATTTTTTTGCGTATTTACATATTTATTTTTTATATTATATATAAATATATATATATAATGAAGATTATATATATATATATTTAATCAATATCATTGTACGTGTATTTTGATATTAATATATATCTTAATATTAAAATACTATATATAATTATATATATATTAATAATAAAATACACTTAGACATTGTATGTGTATTTATGTGTATGTATGTATATGTGTATATATACACCCTGTTCCAAATTATTATGCAAATTATATTTTTCTCATTTACCTAAATAATTGATGTAAATAACAGTCAGCATAATTCTCATGTGATCAACTATTAAGAGTACAATTCAAATTTTATTGAACAAACCTCCTAATGATAACAGTATTTTTTTTTAACATAAAAACTTACAATGCACTGTTTCAAATTATTACGCACAGTAAGTTTCAAAACACTTTATAGGTTGTAAAGAACTGAAAATTGTCATTTTTTGTGTTTGCAGCATATTTACTGAAATCAAAAGCTATTTCAATCAAACTTTTAACAACATTTTAACTTTTTAAACATTTTAACAGGTCACGTTACATTTTAACATAGGACCCCGTATTTGATAGCAGCGTCACAAGTCTTGCATCCATTGAACTTGTGAGTTTTTGGACAGTTTCTGCTTCAATTTGTTTGCAAGATGTCAGAATAGCCTCCCAGAGCTGCTGTTTGGATGTAAACTGCCTCCCACCTTCATAGATCTTTTGCTTGAGGATGCTCCAAAGGTTCTCAATAGGATTGAGGTCAGGGGAGGATGGAGGCCACACCACGACTTTCTCTCCTTTTATCCCCATAGCAGCCATTGATGCAGAGGTATTCTTTGCAGCATGAGATGGTGCATTGTCATGCATGAAGATGATTTTATTACGGAAAGCATAGTTCTTCCTTCTGTACCAGGGAAGAAAGTGGTCAGTCAGAAACTCCACATACTTTGCAGAGGTCATCTTTACACCTTTGGGGACCCTAAAGGGTCCGACCAGCTCTCTTCCCATGATTCTGGCCCAAAACATGACTCCACCACCGCCTTGCTGACGTCGCAACCTTGTTGGAACAGGGGGGCAGCCCCCCAACCATCCACTACTCCATCCATCTGGACCATCCAGGGTTGCACGGCACTCATCAGTGAACAGGACTGTTTGACAATTAGTCTTTGTGAAGAAAATTGACTTTTAAATGACATTTTCTTCTTTATTCTGTATTTTTCCTGTGTACTACCTGTATAATGAATGTTTCCGTTTGTTAGTTTGAAACTACCGAACGCCGACCACCCTCCTGGCTTGTTAACTACAAAGGAACCAGCTATTAAGTGCTCCCTGGGCGGCCACTGTTCGTATAGCCGAACGCCACGTGGAATAGAAAACGGCAGCCATCTTGTTCGCATGAGGGGAGTCAGCGGGACTTGGTCGTAGATTGTCTGGAACTAAAATCGGACACTCGACCTCGCGAACCACATCTGAAACTACCGAACGCTGGCTTCTTGTATTCCCCGAACAGCCAGGGAAGCGCCGTTCGGTAGTTCTATGCGAACGGACAAGGGGAGCAATCGCTGCTATGAGTCAGGGGGATCCATTCGGGACTTTTGTTCAGTTTTTGTGTATTTGTGAATTGACCGACCGCACACGCTGAATTCATGGAACTGTTTTGGGCAGAAGCCGCGTGTTTGGTCGGTAAAAGGGACCCTCCACACTTTTTCAGAACCCCTGAACCGATCTGTGTAAAATTTGGATATGTTCGTCCCCCAGATCGGGGCTATCAGGGGATATTTAATTTGTGGGGATACCTTGTGGGGAGAGCGGTGTTCTGAGTTTTGGGGAAATTGTTTGCTCTCTGCCTGGAGATAATTGGTTTAGTCCTTAAGTTAGCTCAATATCTCCCAGGCAGAGAGGAGGCATGTATTACTGTAATTCTGTACGTTGATTGGTTATTGTCTTTGTTTGCTGTGGGAGGTCCTCTTGCAGGAGGATTTCTCATAAAAGCCCATGTGTGTCAATAAAATTCATTCCTGTTACACCCTTCATGAAGTCTAGGCTCATGTTTGGGGGATATTCTACTTGCTGGGAAGAATCACCTTGGAACTGTATTTCATCCACCTTATTCCTCTACTCCCTGCTGCAGCTATAATCACTCATGCTCAGCTGTTGGTAAAGGGAACAGAAGACCGCAGCACTATAACCACTGCAGGTCTTAACAGTCTTCATGTATTTTTATGCCCACTGCACCCGTTTCTGCTTGTGAGCATTGGTTAGTGGTTGCCGAATAGAAGGTTTATGCACAGTTGCAAGACTCTGGAGGACTCTACACCTTGATGTCCGTGGGACTCCAGAGGCACCAGCAGATTCAAATATCTGTTTGCTGCTATGTAATGGTATTTTAGCAGCTGCTCTCTTGATCCGATGCATGGAACTGGCAGAAATCTTCCTCAATGTGCCTTTACCTGCACAAACCCGTCTGTGCTCTGAATCAGCCACAAATGTCTTAATAGTGCGATGATCATGCTTAAGTTTTCGTGAAATATCTCATGTTTTCATACCTCGTCCAAGATATTGAACTAGTTCACTCTTTTCGGCAGCAGAGAGATCCTTTTTCTTTCCCATATTGCATGAAAATGGTGCTCTGTTTAATAATGTGGAACACCCTCCTTTAGTAGTTTTTCCTTAAATTGGGCTCACCTGGCAATCTAATTATCACAGGTGTCCGAGATTGTTTTCAGTGATCAAAGGAGCCCTGAGACACAATGCCATCCATGAGTTAAACTGAAAAACAAAATATTTAATCTTTGTTACACTTAAATAGAATTTGCATAATAATTTGGAACAGGGTGTTTATACTTAGATCATATATATAATATATATATATATATATATATATATATTATATATATGTTCTAAGTATATATAATTGTATTTTACACTTATTTAACTTTTATTTTAATTTTTTCCAGGCAGCAGGGGGAGTACCTGTCATTACAGGCACTCCCCCTGTTGGCAATGCCTTGGACGGCTATACCGCAAGGACCTCACGATCACATGGCGCAGGGTGGCCGAAGAGGACGGAGGGGGACTCCCTGGGCTCCCAGGTTAGTCCCCATACCGCGATTGCCGGCGTGGGATTGCCGGCGACCAGGTAAGTATATAGAACGGCTTTGGCGTTATATGCCACCCTCTGTCTAAATCTGTGTTAGTGAGCACTTCTCCTTTGCCGAGATAATCCATCCATCTCACAGGTGTGCCTTAGGCTGGCCACAATAAAAAGCTCTAAAATGTGCAGTTTTACTGTATTTGAGGGCAATGGGGGGGATTCGAGGAGGGTCGGGGCGGTCTGAAAACCAGTCAGTATCTGAGGTGACCACCATTTGCCTCATGCAGTGCAACACATCTCCTTCGCATAGAGTTGATCAAGTTGTTGATTGTTGGCTGTGGAATGTTGGTCCACTCCTCTTCAATGGCTGTGCAAAGTTGCTGGATATTGGCAGGACCTGGGACATGCTTTCGTATACGCCGATCCAGAGCACCCCAAACATGCTCAATTGGTGACATGTCCGGTGAGTATGCTTGCCATGCAAGAACTGAGATGTTTTCAGCTTCCAGGAATTGTGTACAGATCCTTGCAACATGGGGCCGTGCATTATCGTTCTGCAACATGAGTTGATGGTCGTGGATAAATGGCACAACAATGGGCCTCAGGTTCTCATCACGGTATCTCTGTGCATTCAAAATGCCATCAATAAATTGCACCTGTGTTCATTGTCCATAACATACACATGCCCATACCATAACCTTACTGCCACCATGGGAAACTCGATCCACAATGTTGACATCAGGAAACTACTCACACACATGACGCCATACATGCTGTCTGCCATCTGCCCTGTATAGTGAAAACCAGGATTCATCCGTGAAGAGAACAACTCTCCAAAGTGCCAGACGCCATCGAATGTGAGCATTTTCTCACTCAAGTCGGTTACAACGACAAACTGCAGTCAGGTCGAGACCCCAATGAGGATGACGAGCATGCAGATGAGCTTCCCTTAGATGGTTTCTGACAGTTTGTGCAGAAATTCTTTGGTTATGCAAACCGATTGTTGCAGCAGCTGTCCAACTAAGCTATATTCCTAGCACTACCGATCCCTCAGCCTCCCCCCTCCCTCACGCCCCTTCTTACCCGGTAAGTGAAGGGTTGAAAACTCTCTATTAACTTACCTGATCCCAGCGGTGAGGTCGAAGCTCCTCCCCCTTCTCCGTCTTGCAATGAGTGGGGTCTAATGCACACCTGCGGCAAATGCCATGCGTGCATTAGACCTCCATTGAATGACTGCTCTCCTATGGGGAAAAAATCTGACGCTGGAGGTTCTCATGACGAGCGTGAGAATGTCCAGTTTCAAATAACAGACCAAAAGTCAGTTTTGATTCCGGAAGCCCTCTAGTGGCTGTCTGATAGACACCTAGTGAGGGCAGACTTAGAGCTGACTTAGCAGACTCAGAGCTACAATGTAAACATTGTAGTTCGCTGGAACTGCAATGTTTAACATTGCAGCACTAGGTGTAAAAGGGACACAGCACCCAGACCACTTCAATGAGCTGAAGTGGTCTGGGTGCCTACAGTGTCCCTTTAATAAGTGATTGAACAGTACTGACTGGCAATTTCAAGGCATTGGATATCTTTTTATACCCTTTCCCATATTTATAAAGTTCATTACATTATTACGCAGGTATTTTGACAGTTCTTTTCTGATCCCCATGGCTCAGTATCTAGCCTGCTGAGGGCATCCACACGAGAGCTAACAAACTCATTGACTATTAATACACAGGCACTAATTGCAATTTAAAAAGCCACAGATGTGGGAAATTAACCTTTAATTTACATTTTAACCTGTGTGTGTCACCTTGTGTGTCTGTAAGAAGGCCAAACATTCAATGGTATGTAAACTTTTGATAAGGGCCATTTGGGTGATATCTGTTATCATTATGATTTAAAAATGAGCCAAACAACTATGTGATAATAAATTGCTTCATATGATCACTTCAATAAAATACGTTTTTTTTGCATGATCAGTCATATTTTCAAAATAAATGCCAAAATTTCACAATTTCTGCCAGGGTAGGCAAACTTTTGTGCACAACTGTACATGGAATTTGTATAGGGGATAGAGAATATAAGCTAAACCTCTTCACTGATGATGTTCTCCTTACATTGAACCAGCCCTTGATAACCTTGCCCAATCTGTAGGCCACCATAAATGAATATATCATACACTCCTACTATAAGCTGAATAACTAAGCAACTAAGCCCCCATGTGTTGGGATTTGGGTTGTCTGGACCCATACTGTCTAGACTTCTTTTAATTTTGATTAGAGGAGAGACTTTGTAACTTTTTAAGGGAATTATAATTACGAAAAACTGGACTGATCTTATCCGACAGCATTATTTGTAGCTCTATAAAGAAATGATACAAACTCTGAGGGAAGGGGAGGGCAAATGTTTGTTGTGAGACGGGAGAATTAAAACAGTAAAGATGATACTGTCACTGTATCTCTTTTGGACACTTCAGATTTCTCGCCCAACAAGGTTCTAAAACAAGTGTATTCTCTATTCTCTTCATTTGTTTTGAACAATAACAGACATGGGTTTCCCAGAGGTTAAATTCTATTTATGTGATTCCCAACTTCCTAATGTAATTCTTGCCCGGTCCATAGAATATTCCCCTCAGTGGGTGCAAATTGAATATGTCTGGGCGAAATGTCCAAGTATTTAATATTTGTTTTGGTTCCCAAAGCTAGATAGTAGTGCCCGTCCTCCTTACTTCCCACAATTCAACTGTTATTGTCAACCTGGGGCCAATTCCATTACAAGCTATGTGGCTACTCCCCATGGCTGTTAGCAACTCCACTATTCAATACACATAAATAATCCAACTTTTAATCAAACATCCTAAAGGCGATGTGGGGTGATACACATTTGTCAATTGTTCCACCAAGTGAACATGTTCAAATGTCCTGACTTACAAATGGTCTTTGTGAAGAAAGTTAGGTCCAGGCACTCAGGATATTGCATATTGCAGATTTATTGGACCAAAGAGCAGCGTTTCGGCCTGCACAGAGGTCTTTGTCAATCTTTCTTCATATCTGCTAAATTGGGATTTGCCAACCCTGGGCCTGGAGCACCTGGTTTGTCAGCGAGAGAGCGGGATCTCTTTGTGTATATTACAAATGGCCTTTAACTTACCATAAGCTTCATTGTTTTCATATCTTCAACTTAAAACTCTTCTAGCCCATATATAGGAGAACCTGGGGGTTAATACAGTGGACAATTGTCTTACAGTTTTGAGAAAGATGTGTCTACAGATTATTCCATTGACAAAATTGTTGTCTTTGTGTTATTCACGGGTTGCTCACTCCTGAATTATGTTTGTCCAGGCCTGGTACAAAAATCTGGGACATGCTATTGAACCTGCTAACTGGTTATGTGCCTATAAAGCTCACAAAGGACTCTCACCATGTGCTACACATTTAAAAATAAATTTACAAATTCTTGATAGATTGTATTGGCACTGGACTCAGGTAAGTCCCTGACAGGGTTTTAACCCCTTCAGCAACATGGGATGGAGGGTGGGAGGATCCTGCAGTGCCAGGAAAATGGGTTTGTTTTCCTGGCACTGGAGAGTCCCTTTAACACACCATGACTAACTTTTTGTGATACTGTTATTGTATTGCTAAGTAATTTCATCACTATGTCCTGTATATTAAAACCCATCTCTTAAGGAAAGCCTATGGCCTCCCCAGGGCTGGATTAACATAGGGGCTGATGGAGCTGTAGCTCCAGGCCCAGGCCCATGGAATAGGCCCATTGATTTAAAATAAAATAAAATAAAAATAAATTTTTTTATTTTTTTTTACATTTTTTTTTTCACACACTACTCTTAGGGATTCCACCTGGCTTTTATTTTATTGGCACAGCCAGTATTTGGGGCTGCCTGGCGGTGCTTGTATTGCAGTGATCCTGGCAATACAAATGCTGGTATTTTTCTCAGTATAAACTAGATTACTCCGCAATACCAGCACTGGCCAGTAGGGGTCACTGTGTATGGAGAGAGGCAGGGATAGGACGTTCCAGCATATCCCTCCCTGCCTATCTATACTCACTGCTCTGCAGGGGTGCAGCTACAGAGAGTCCAGACAGCAACTCCCACCCTGCAGAGACAGCCTACAGCTCAGGGAAGTAAGGGATGGGGGAAAGGCTGCAAGGAGACATACACTGAGACACTAAGGGACATTGGGAGACATGGCAGACACTGAGACACTAAGGGACACTGGGAGACATTATGGCAGACACTGAGACACTAAGGGACATTGGGAGACATTATGGCAGACACTGAGACACTAAGTGACACTGGGAGACATTATGGCAGACACTGAGACACTAAGGGACACTGGGAGACATTATGGCAGACACTGAGACACTAAGGGACATTGGGAGACATTATGGCAGACACTGAGACACTAAGGGACACTGGGAGACATTATGGCAAACACTGAGACACTAAGGGACATTGGGAGACATTATGGCAGGCACTGAGACACTAAGGGACACTGGGAGACATTATGGCAGACACTGAGACACTAAGGGGCTTTGGGAGACATTATGGCAAACACTGAGACACTAAGGGACATTGGGAGACATTATGACAGACACAGAGACACTAAGGGACATTGGGAGACATTATGGCAGGCACTGAGACACTAAGGGACACTGGGAGACATTATGGCAGACACTAAGGGACACTGGGAGACATGGCAGACACTGAGACACTAAGGGGCATTGGGAGACATTATGGCAAACACTGAGACACTAAGGGACACTGGGAGACATTATGGCAGGCACTGAGACACTAAGGGACATTGGGAGACATTATGGCAGACACTGAGACACTAAGGGACACTGGGAGACATTATGGCAGACACTGAGACACTAAGGGACACTGGGAGACATTATGGCAGACACTGAGACACTAAGGGACACTGGGAGACATTATGGCAGACACTGAGACACTAAGGGACACTGGGAGACATTATGGCAGATACTGAGACACTAAGGGACACTGGGAGACATTATGGCAGACACTGAGACACTAAGGGACATTGGGAGACATTATGGCAGACACTGAGACATTAAGGGACAATGGGAGACATTATGGCAGACACTGAGACACTAAGGGACACTGGAAGACATTATGGCAGACACTAAGGGACACTGGGAGACATTATGGCAGACACTGAGACACTAAGGGACACTGGGAGACATTATGTCAGATACTGAGACACTAAGGGACACTGGGAGACATTATGGCAGACACTGAGACACTAAGGGACATTGGGAGACATTATGGCAGACACTGAGACATTAAGGGACACTGGGAGACATTATGGCAGACACTGAGACACTAAGGGACACTGGGAGACATTATGGCAGACACTGGGACACTAAGGGGCACTGGGAGACATTATGGCAGACACTGAGACACTAAGGGACATTGGGAGATACTATGACACAGACACATGGGGACACAGTGTCCCCATGTCTCCCAGCCAGTGACCCTGGTGTCTCAGTGCCCCCTAGTCTCCCAATGCCCCCAGTCTGCCAGTGTATCACTGTCCCCATGTCTTCTAGTGCCTCCATGTCTCTCATTGCCTCAAGTGTCACATTGTCCCCATGTCTCCAAGCTAGTGTCCCTAGTGTCTGTGGCCCTGGTGTCTCTGTGTCCCCATGTCTCCCAGTGCCCCATGTCTCAATGTCCCCATGTCCCCCAGCCAGTGTCTCTAGTGTCTGTATCCCCATGTCTTCAAGTGTCCCCTATTTTCCCATTGTCCCCATGTGTCCCAGCCAGAGTCCCCTAGTCTCCCAGTATCACTGGTGTCTCCGTGTCCCTAGGTCTCCCCGTCTTCCTACAGTCCTAGTGACATGGGGACCCTGGGATACATGGGGACACAGAGAGACATGGGGCATTGAGACACTGTGATACATAGGATCACTGGGAGACCTGGGGACACGACACTAGGGGACACTGAGACACTGATACATAGGAACAATGAGACCTGGAGTAATCGACACATGGGGGCACTGAGTCATGAGGGCACTGGGAGACATGGGGGCACTGGGAGGAATCCATCTATACAGCAGAATCAAACTAAGTAGTTTTTTGGTGATTTTACAGCATTTTCTCTTATGTCACTCCTTGTGATTTACATCACCCATACATATTTAATTATGCAAATTAGTAAGGCCGGTATGTTTTTCCAAGAAAGGTGGCAACCCTAACTACTTTTCACATACTCTTACTTAAAGGACCACTCTAGGCACCCAGACCACTTCAGCTGAATGAAGTGGTCTGGGTGCCAGGTCCTTCTAGGGTTAACCCATTTTTTCATAATTATAGCAGTTTCAGAGAAACTGCTATAATTATGAATGGGTTAAGCCTTCCCCCTATTCCTCTAGTGGCTGTCTCATTGACAGCCACTAGAGGCGCTTGCGTGCTTCTCACTGTGATTTTCACAGTGAGAGCACGCCAGCGTCCATAGGAAAGCATTGTAAATGCTTTCCTATGCGACGGGCTGAATGCGCGCGCAGCTCTTGCCGCGCGTGCGCATTCAGCCGGCGGGGCGTAACGGAGGCGGAGAGGAGGAGGAGAGCTCTCCGCCCAGCGCTGGAAAAAGGTAAGTTTTTACCCCTTTCCCCCTTCCAGAGCCGGGCGGGAGGGGGTCCCTGAGGGTGGGGGCACCCTCAGGGAACTATAGTGCCAGGAAAACGAGTATGTTTTCCTGGCACTATAGTGGTCCTTTAAGTATGGAAACTTAAGTGGGATGTATGGGAACAAAACTTGTGTGGACTGGCTGACAATGAATATAGTTAAAGGGACACTATAGTCACCAGAACAACTATAGCTTATTGAATTTGTTCTGGTGAGTAGAATCATTACCGTCAGGCTTTTTGCTGTAAAAACTGTCTTTTCAGAGAAAATGCAGTCTTTACATTACATCCTAGTGATAACTTCACTGGCTACTCCTTAGATCACAGTTAGAGATCCTTCCTGGGTCATGGCTGCCTAAAATGCATCCAAACATTCAGTGTCTCCTCCCTCTGCATGCAGACACTGAACTTTCCTCATAGAGATTCATTAATGAAATTCATCTATATAAGGAGATGCTGATTGGCCAGGGCTGTGTTTGAATCATACTGGCTCTGACCTTGATCTGCCTCTTTGTCAGTCTCAGCCAATCCTATGGGGAAGCACTGTGATTGGATCAGGCCACCACTTCTAATGATGTCAGCAGACTGCTTGTTTTTATGAGTCTAACATCATGCAGAGTTACAGCTTCAGGCTTGAATATAGATTTTGCTATATTTATGGAGGCATGAGGGGTCCAGGGGGGGCTAGATGGTGGTGTTAATACTATAGGGTCATGAATTCATGTTTGTGTTCCTGACCCTATAGTGATCCTTTAAGGTAATGCTGACTTTGGTCTCTCTAACACTGTGGCATGTTCCCTTTCTTCTACACTCACTACATACAGCTTTTCTCTGTCCCAGACCATATACCAGGAGCTTCTGCCTGCTAGTAAGAAGGTAAGGAGACAAGTGGACCAGCGAGTGCTAGGGGACAGTCCTTAGAAAGCGTTGAGTGAGCGCATCATTAGATGCATTTATGCCAAGCTCAGGGTGCTGTCTGCATAGTATGCCCTTAGTTGGCCAGCTGCATGATTGGCAGGCAGCCTGACATGTATTCATGTCAGGCTGGCCTTCTAATTCTTTGAGCAGACATGTCCTCTTTTTGGGCATGTTTGCCTGTTTTGGCAGGTTACGTGATTTGTGTCAGTGGCAAACCCTTTTACCGTGCCCATTGACTTCCTGCTTGACTGGACACTGCTGTTAGGGGTTATGGATTTACTTGAAAGCTGAAAACATAAATTAGAGAGAGATTAGCCTAGGGTATGTGTTTTCTTATAGCTGCTGTTTTCTTTCCCTCCAGCACCATCTCCATCAGATACATGACGCTTGGGAGTGTTTTACTGTTTTTGGTCGATATGATTCTGTAATTAGGCCTGTCATAATTGTCAGCACCAGGCCCACTGGGCTCTTAATCTGGCCCTGGGCCTCCCAGAGTAACCTCTACGAAACTTAAGTTTCTCTTGCTCTCTTCTAAAGGGCAGCACTCTACTCTCTCCTCCAGCTCTGCTTCACTCCCACCTTATTTAATTGCTAGTTCCTGTCCTTTTGTGTTTTACACCCTCCCTCGTAAAGACTGTAAGCTCGTGTGAGCAGGGTCCTCTTTAAACTATTGTTCCTGTAAGTTTTCTTGTAATTATCCTTTTTATAGTTAAATACCTCCCTCTTATTATACTGTAAAACGCTACAGAATCTGTTGGCGCTATATAAATAGCAATAATAATAATAATATATTTGAACTTTGTGAGCTATGTGACCTTGTACAAGATTTTGAAAACAAAATAAACTTTACAAGTGTGAAATACAAATAGCATCAGACAGGGCAGCAGTTATTTTAAATACAGCCATGCAGTGCACATTTCCTGTAATTAACACTTATTTAAAGGGGTTGAGCTATTTTGTTTCTGTAGCTAAATGTGTTCATATACATTAAAACTTTTTGTATACCTCTCTTTCACCATTTAATTGCTATCTACATCAGGAAAAAAAGAATATAGTTACAATGTAAGGAATCCATAAATAACCAATACATTACTATTATACAAAGAACCAGTCTTTAAGAAGCAAGTCTGAATTGGTACAAAGTGTAACTTATTATCAAAGCTTATAGCATACTGTGCATTGATGGACATAACCGCTGTCCCTAGAGATATTCTTTTGAAGTGTACATATTTGCTGACAGACATTCTATTATTAGCAGTAGGTCTCTACTGGAAATCTATTGATTTTTTTTTACAAGCTTGTATCTAATTGGAACTATTTGTGTTTTTTTAATTGGTTAATAAACTAGGTGGGCTGTATACCTCACGTTTTTTATTCAAAGGATTAGTGTTGCAAATCCAAAGTTGCTTTAATATCCAACAGGATAGAACTGGCAACTTTTAGCCAAGTAGGGCACGAGGCAATTATAAGCACTCAGTTGGCCAAATCCACTACACCATTATCCTTCTTTTTAATTAGATTCAGTGCTAATAGTATGCAAATACCAATTACTATAATTTTTTCTTTAAATATATATATAAAAATAAGCATAACAAGTGACAATAATCTGCCCTCACCCATGTGGACACCAATCCAAAATGTCTACTTTATAGTGAAAAAATAAAAAATATATAATTGCAGGGTGGACTTGTTTTACATACATTTTCTCTTAAAATACTACCATATAGGGGGCGGAGCCAAGCTACAGAACTGAACGGCTGCATGTCTTCTGAGCTCCGAGCTGAACCAAACCTTCAAGACCTCAAAAGGGGCTAAAAATACCCCCAATACCCAGCAAACTAACCCAACACTTGTCCCTCATAAAATGGGAAGGAAAAATAAAAAACCAAGGCCAGAAAAACCGAACCTGGGCATGAATATTGGAGATTTATGGCGCCAGGCCAGGAGCGGAATGGAACCCAAAATGGCCGACTGCTCAGACGTGGACACGGATATCTCCGAGGATTTCTCACAGGGAACGACAGAGGGGAGCACAATGGAGCGGAGAGTAACCATCCTCACCATCTCTCACCCAGACTCTGTCCCGGTAACGACTGGGATCATGAGGGAGCTATTAGCGGACCTCCGAAAAACCCTCTAAACCGACATGGCCCAGCTTCGACAGGAACTACAGGGCCTAACGAGCCGCATGGGCACCATCGAACATGACACCCGCCAAAACGCCCAGAGCACGGCCCAACTACAAAGAGCAGTGAAAGAAATGCAGACCCAACAAGCAAAAACTGACCAGAGGTTCGCGGTGGCGGAAGATCAGAGGCACCGACTAAACCTCAAAATCAGAGGTATCACGGAGGAAACACCAGAGAAGGAGCTGCCACACCTGATACGGCGACTCCTCACAGCACTGCCACCCCCCAAGCAGGCAAAGAAGATAAACCTGGAGGGAATGTTTCACCTGCCAAAGCTGACTAAAGCGCCGACCTTTGTAACAAGAGACCTCCTAGTGAAATTTCAAAGCAGCAGAGACAGGGCAGCTACTATGAGTGCTGTCAGGAACCACTCACCGTATAACTTTGAGGGCATGCAGCTTTCACTCTATACAGACCTTTATGGGTTCACCATGACGTGGAGGAGATCGCTGCAAACTTTCACGTCCCTGCTCCGCTCCAGGGGCTTCCCATATAGATGGAGGCTGCAACATACACTAGAAATCCAACAAGGCACCACGATACACTACGTCCGAGACCTGCGGGAAGCAACTACCCTGTTACCTGCACTAGGTCTGCCGGAAGAGGCTCTGGCCACAGTACGCCCGCACACCGCAAGAGTTCCAACCCACACATGGAACCCCCGAAACAGCGCTTCCCTTTGTGCCCCGGGCACGCAACCAGAGGCATATGCCACGGCCACCACCTGAGGGACAGTTAAAAGCCGGCAAAGACCGGCATGAGCCATCCTACCAGGACTGGTCCCTAAACCCTCAATGGACATTCAGAAGTTCACTTTGACTCTATGTAAGGTTTCGTCTGCATTATTTTCTTTCATTATATCCAGTTATTCCCACTGGGCGCAGCTAACACCAAGACGGGAAATAGACTATCGATATATGTTGTTGTTTATGTTGCTGGGATGCTCTCTCACGCTATCTATCACCCCAATGTTTTTGCCAGAGGAAACTCTTCCTTGATAACAGATATGTACTCTCACATCCATTAGCAGGGTCCCTGGACAGCTGGCTACTGGCCAACCCCATGCCAAATGGCCTGACTGTCTGGCGGCACCTTCCTAAGAGCACAATCATAAATGTAACCTTTTACATCGTATACCTAACAAACCTAAAATGTTTATTATCTACTATCACCTACTGATCTCTCATAGCCTGATAAACACAGGGGATAGCACACTCACCACGTACTACAAGCTACTAATGTCCCATAGCCCATCAACCTCATGCTCTAAAGAGGTTACTGTAACGCATTCCTTAACCTAGCTTAATTAGACGAGCTACGCTCCAAGCACCAGAGATCTAGCAGAAGAGGCATAGGGTGAAGTATGGCCCGCAAAGGGACTTGCCCACTCGCTCAGGGGGACGACTCCTGCGTATTAGTGCTCACACCATACCGGACTGATAGTCTTACTGCATATACAATACCATACATTTAATCAAGCGCACAGGTTATACCATGGGCTATATGCATTGTGCCAATAGCCTAGCCCAGCCATGGTAGACATATAATGTACAAATCGTTCTTGTGTCATTTCCCTCAGCTGTTGCCTATTGTGCAACCTGGAGTTCGAATAATAGTTTATTTTATTTTGTATTCTACTTTATGTTAAACGCCTCCTACGGGCATTACAGTTGGCACGAGGGTCAACACAATAATCCTGCTTCAACAGCATGTAATCAACTAAAAGTTAAACACTTAAGCAGTCCTAGTACGATTGATGTTTTGTCTCTTTTATCTGAATTACACGTTATGTTTAGATTATGCAGTGATGCTACCTTGACTCTTAGGCAAGATATAGCAATGTTTTTCTTGTTCTTTAGTACCTTGCAACCTAGGTAAGCACAACACAAACTAAGTAGACACCACACACAGACCAACCTCTGCTACACAGTACAAAAAGCTGCCATTCCACAATCACGCTAACCTAACTAACCAAGCAATGTCGAGCTTCACCTATCTCATCTTACTCTATTTTAACACAAACACCGTTTAGCCAAGCTTGAAATACACATATATATACAAAAATGTGCGAATTCTCATGCCACAGTCTAACCATTGTTACTCTTGAATCACGCTGTTGTGGTGTATGTCAATATCCTGTAACCACCTGCACAACAAAAATAAAGAATTAAAAAAAATAAAAAATACTACCATATAATGTGTCTTGTAAGCACATAGTAGGAATCCTTTAAAATGCAGCTCTGTATGAGTCACCCTAAGGGTTCCTGGTCTCTGTTTACAGCAATATGTTAACTTCATTGCTTTTAAATATTGTCATTTGCCTGCTCTATGCACTTTGGAGGGTAAGCACCTCATCAACATACATCACACTCTGCACATTACATACAGTTCAGATCAAATTAAGGTGGCTAGTCTTAACAGGAAATAAAACCTACTATAGATGTAACCAGACAGCAGAAGTTTTAATCTGTGTTTCCATTTGAAAGTGTGCTTATAATTCTTCACAGGTATGTTTTTAACAGCAGCATTCGTAACAGTACTTAAAGAAACAAGCAATAGTGGTTAAGTTGCCAGGAGGTCCTTATCCCCCACATGTAAGTAATTTAACTATTAAACTATTTGGTAACTGTGACGGATGGCCTGGCACCCTGACTGGGTACCTCCGTCAATCACTGCTTCCTAGTAATCCTTGAGTTCCATAAGCACTGCACTGGAACACCAGAAACACTGTAAACCCCACAAATCTCTGCAGCTTGGTTGGGGGTCTCACTGTCTTCCACCCACCCTGGACCCAAGACCAGGAGCCAGCTTCCAGTGGGTAGACCTCTCCTAGTCCAGAGAGCAAAGCAGGCTGCTCTTACAAGAGCAAGAGTTGTAATTCAAGGGACTATAGTGATTCTATCAATCCCAAGAGTGAATATAGCTCTCTAATCCCCCAAACATGAGCTTACACTTCATGAAGTATAAAACTAATCTGTTTAATGGCAGCCACAACTGGCCTTATATGCAGGTTCCCTGTACCTGAGAGAGTAGTAAAAACAGTAAAAACATATACACAATTACATTGGCTCTCAGGTCCAGGACACTCCCATACAAAATAGGTCAATCGCTCCCCTATGCCTGGGAGATAACTTAGTCAGCACTGTATTAAACTCAATTATCTCCAGGCACAGAAAACATAAAATTTTATAAACCCCCCCAAAATACCTTAAAACACACAACATCCCCACAAAGGTTACATCCCCTGATAGCCCTAATCTGGATGACCAACATATCTAAAAATCACCCAGATCGGTTTAGGGGTTCAGTCTAGTTTGGTAGTTTAAAAATTAACAAACTACCGAACATAGTCAGTAGTCCTACCCTGGAGCTTGATCCCCTTGTTCGTGGGAATGTTTCCACCGAACAGTGTCTTCCTAAGTGCTATAAACCGAACCCAGGTGATAATGGAAGTCCAGCGGAGTTTCAGTGTCCGAATATAGTTCCATGAACTCGATGACCAAACACCACTGCTTGTTTTCATGTGAACAAGATAGCTGCCACCTCGTGGTCGTCCATAGAAAATGCGGCAACCCAGACGAACACTGCGGTGGAAAAAATTGCTTCAAAGTGGCCAGTAGGCTTAGCAAGCTCCAGGGTGGTGTCCGGTTCGTGTGGCTGTTCGGTTTCCAAACCAAATATAAAATCCCCACAATCAAGTCTGTTCACATAGGTTTTTAAAGGGCCCATAGTCAGTCTTTTGGTAAAAGGCTGGCCAGCAGGCCCCACCAAGAACAGGTTCAGGTCATCACAGTAACTAACATCTTATCTGAGTGCTTCCTATCCCTGAATGTGAGAGCTAGCAGCTTCTGTTCGCTTTTTTGAGCTAGACTCTGCAGTCCAGAAACAGCTCAGAGTGTTATGGTGGCATGTAGTGGTTATTGGGATATGTAGAAGCTATGATTCTTGGATTATTTGTTTTGACTATCTCTGTGCTTTGGTCTAGCTCACACGTTGACCATATATGCAGAACAAAAATATTGATATGACTTAAACTACAGTTTACATTTTCCTCACCCTTTACTTCCATAACCATCCCTTAATTACCACTCAACTAATTTTGCATGTATTTGCATGTCAGTATATCTCCTAATAATGACAGATGACACTCTGATTTCTTCTCCTAGCATATTTTTTAGAATAAGGGACTATCTTTAAAAAGTAACAGGGTTATTCACTAAAGCAAGAATTGCTGGAAATTCAAAGTAAGTAAAATTTTGGCTTGAATAGCATAATTTTAAAATTCTCCTTAGTCAAATCTATTGTTAGTTTGGCTTTTTAAATTTGAAATTCCCTTTGAATCACTTACAATTCTTAACCGTCTCTATTGTCTCACAGAATGACTGTGTTTGTATACCCTATTGTCTTAAACCAATCTTCAATTCATTAGGCCTAAATGAGGTGACAACTTCGAAAGTCACACACTGTTTATTAATTAAAGTAAACACTTTCCTATATATTATTATGACAAAATAGTA
Source organism: Pelobates cultripes (assembly GCA_933207985.1). Taxonomy (NCBI): domain Eukaryota; kingdom Metazoa; phylum Chordata; class Amphibia; order Anura; family Pelobatidae; genus Pelobates; species Pelobates cultripes. The sequence continues at coordinate 202,431,990 of OW240914.1, forward strand.
AAGTAAGACTTCACTACATCTGAGAGGTGCACATAATCCTCTGGAATGAGACTTCTAACTCATTACTATGGTTGCACAAATAAGCTTAGAATGTTCTAATGTTTGTGAGTGCACATTTGCAATTCATTAATTAAATATTTATTTTAAATAAATTATACTAGCAGTGAGTGTGTAGAGTAGGGGTAGTCAACCTGGTCCCTGGTTTGGGATTTAAGGTGGGTGGGTTCTGCAAAAAACGCCTGGTGGGCCTTGATGAATATTGGCCAAGGCCGGCAGGGGAGATCTTTTCATCTCCTCTGTAGGCCCATGCAGATCGAGCCTTGCTATAAGCCGTCTCGGGCTTGTGAGGAGAAAGATCTCCCTCACTGGCCCACTGGCACTTAGTTTCAGATGGAGGGAGCATTGCCGTGCGTTACCATGGCAATGCTCCGATACAGTGCTGTGCTTGAAAGAGGACAGGAGAGTCAGCCTGCGCCAGAGGAGCTGCAGGCTAAAGTGAACATGCTACCACCGAACCACGAGGGCTTGCAGCATTATGTCCCCTCTCCCTGGTAAAATGTAAGAAGGGAGGGAGAAGACATTAAGATAGACTTTCTCAACTCACCCACCTACACACAGCATAGACCCTATGCATCGTTCACACACAAACATACACTACACCCCTCACACACACTACACCCCTCACACATACAGACTGCCCCCCACATACAAACAGACTGCCCCCTCACATACACTGCCCCCTCTCACACACCTCCCCCCTGACACACATTGCACACCTCACACACACTGCCCCCACGCACACTGCGCCCTTCACACACACATATCACCGCTCACACACACATCACCAGTAACACACATAGCACCCCCACACACAGCACACACACTGCACTTGTAATACACACACTGCACCCTTCACACACATACAGCATCCCTCACATACACACATACAGCACCATTCACATAAACATCACCCTTCACACACACACTATCCACCTCACACAAAGTGCAACTCTCACATACACAGCACCCTTCACACACACACAGCACCTCACAGACATACATAGAAAAAAGTGGAATAGAAAATCGAAAAAAAAGGAAAAAAATAGATAAAAATTTTTTTTTAAAATTGCATGTGCGCCATAAAATTTTACTGTGGCACTGGTGGACAGTAAGAAAATTTTACCATAAACAAAGATACAAAAGTGGGCGGTAGGTATTAAAAGGTTGACTACACCTTGTGGAGCAATGGAAATAAATATATCTCCTTTCGCTGTATTTTATATAGATTTTGATCTTTACGTCAGCACCACTGCTAGAAATGCATATACTTTATGTTTCCCCAATGCTTAATTGTTCTGTGTATATTTGAAATCCAGACCAGATTCCTAGTGGGCTGAGCACCCTATCCATCCACTGTGGGTGCCCTTTGGAAGTGACCACAGGAACGCTGAGGAGAGGAGAGTCTCTGGAAGCAGTTTAAGCTGTAAGTATTAAAGTTAACATGTAAATCTCCCACGTTTAAATTTTGTGTAGGACCCACCGATATTGGGGTACTGTGGAGTAGTGGTGGGCTTAACACAATATGGCTATATGGTGGAACTAAATCCCCGTATTTGATTGCTGAGATAGGTGATTTTCAGAACTCTTGTAAAATGTTAAACTGTTTGTGTGTGTGCTGTTCCTTTAACTGTATTTCATAAGGAACAGATGATTGTTATGTCCTGTCATGTAAAACCATATATTAACCCATATAAATTCAAAGATGATGTACTTTCTTTCTCCCATGACTGTATGTATTATTATAGATCTATCCTGCAAGTGTCCCTCCGCCATCAACTCCAGCAAGACACTTGAGAAATATAAATGTTTTAGTGTTTTCTGTCTATAAGATTCTGTAATTGGGCCCATTTTAACCATCAGAACCAGTCTTAATCCAGGTCTGTGTTGTCCACAAGTCTAGAATATAATAGTATTACTAATAGTGTAATGAATAACATGCTTACATTCCTAGAATGTAAACTCATCTAACAGGCCCTTCTTCACCTTGTGTCTCTTTCAATATTATTTTGTGTAGAAATTACTTGTCAAATATTCCCCTTCTGTAATTGTAAGGCAGTGGGGAAAATGTTGGCACTATATAAATAATGATGGTGATGAAAATAATAATAATCTCTAAGCGGTAACCAGAGGTCTGTGCTAGGACAAACAAAGAACTCAGTTCCTTGCAGTCACAAATGAGGGGTCAATGAATTTATCAGAACATTGTGTTTAGAATGCTAAAAGTAGAGCAGTTTTAATGCATAATGTTCAACTCAGAGGAGTCATTGGGATAATCAGTGGAATGTTGATACATCAAATTTTGCACTTTTCTCTAGAATCGTTCACTTTTAGGTTTATAACAGTGTTCTATAATTGTTCTTTATTCTGTGATATACCATTGATGGTTAATTGTATGGCCCCATACTTAGGAGCACCTCCTATACCGAAAACAGAGTACTCAGGTGTTTAAACTCCCAGCCTAATCAACTTGAATTAGATGGACATCTCAAGGCTAGCAGCAGCCAAATTGCAACTCCAGGGGCTTGTCCCTGACCATGAGCTGTAATGAAACCCATGATTGGAATGCACACAAGGCAGCTCATTAAGGATTTCATTAAGATGCTAATGTTTAGAGCTTACTAGAAAAATGAGATTTTAGCTGTTCAATTATGCAATTAGAATCATGGAATGAAAGGAAGAATTGCAAAGCAATTGTCTAATGGGAGAAACACAAATAGAAAAATAAAATTGCAGGCAAAATAGATGGTTCCCTGAGCACCAAACTCTTGGTTCTGCCACTGCCTTTCATTTCTTTTTAAAATAATCTGCTACAAATGGGCTGATGCTACAGCACTCACCCACTTCTCTACCATACCAGTATCTCACAATTCCCCTCCTGGCACAGAGCCTGTAAATGTTTAGCTAGCCGGAATGGCATTTCCATTTGGCAGTGTCAGTCTGTACCTTGGGCGCCTTGGCAATAGGCCAACATCAAACAATCACTAGAAATGCAACTGGTCACATCTACAGCCTAGTACAAGTATAAAAGCTTTACTTTCTGGATACTGTATATTAAGCACAGATTGGATCCAGACTGAAATGCCTCATAGGGAAAAGAATACCATCCCTACTGTGAAGCATGGTGTTGGCTACCTGATGTTTGGGGTGGGGGTGAATGCTAAAGGAATGGGCAATCTTGTGAAAATTGATTGCAAGATGAATACAGCATGTTATCAGAAAATACTGGCAGACACTTTGCATTTTTCTGCACGAAGGCAAGTGGGAATAGGATGCACTTGGACTTTCCAGCATGACAATGACCCTAAGCACAATGCCAAGTTAACCCTCCAGTGGTTACAGCAGAAAAAGGTTAAGGTTCTGGAGTGGCCATCACAGTCTCCTGAGCTTAATATCATTGAGCCACTCCGGGGAGATCTCAAACGTGCGGTTCATGCAAGATGACCAAAGACTTTGCATGACCTGGAGGCCTTTTGCCATGACGAATGGGCAGCTATACCACCTGCAAGAATTAGGAGCCTCATAGATAACTATTATAAAAGACTGCACACTCTCATTAACGTTAAAGGGGACAATACACAGTATTAAGAACTAAGGGTATGCCAACTTTTGAACAGGGGTCATTTCATTTTTTTTCTTTGTTGCCATGTTTTGTTTTATGATTGTGCCATTCTGTTATAACCTACAGTTGAATATGAATCACATAAGAAATAAAATAAATGTGTTTTGCCTGCTCACTCATGTTTTCTTTAAAAATTGTACATATATTACCAATTGTCCAATGGTATGCAAACTTTTGAGCACAATTGTATGATGCATGTTTTCTTTCTAAAGTAACAAATATGTTTTTAGTTACTTCTTTTGGTAGTGATTTCAATATATTTTCTCGAGAGGCATCATCATTTACTTTTAGTGTTGTATATAATATATATTAATTACTCTTTCATGTATTTTTTCTAATAAAGGGTGCACTATATAACCATATGGGAATTGTAGAGCAGTACAAATTGAAAGTTTAAGGCTGGACTTCCATTATGAACATCATTCACCTTAAATTTAAACTGTATCTAAATAAATTAATAAAACATAGAACCTAAATTTTTCCATGATATAAACACACACTATTTGTTATTATATGTAAACATATAAATTATGTCTGCTGTCTAGTACACCGAAGCTCCGTATCATGAAAATGTCTCAACCACAAAAGCAAAACAGGATGTTAATTTATTTTATTCCTGTGCAGTCTATTATTTTCCCTAATTGATTTTATTTAGCATTGATTTACCGGAGACAGACTAATATTTAATGAGAAGTGTTATTGATCATTTTATATTCCTTAGAAAATATTGATGGAGATTTTATCATTTAGAATGTTACCACTGTCTTAACAGGAGTTGCACCACTATTAATGCTCAAGATACAGATTTTGCCAAAACTTTATGCAAATCTTCTTGTTAAACAATTGAGAAATCATGGCATTGCCAAACACCAGAGATTTAGCTTTGATGCGGGACAGAGTTAGAAGCATAGCATTTTTTTAATATTAAATTTTTTTATATATTTTTTTATATTAAAAGACATGTTTGGTTATATAGACTGCTCTTTAAAGGGAACTCTTAAACAACACAATGTAACTCCAAGTCAATCACACTTCTGTGAAATCAAGCTGTCCATTTAGGAAGCAACACTGAGTAACAATCAATTTCACATGCTGTTGTGCAAATGGGATAGACAACAGGTGGAAATTATAGGCAATTAGCAAGACACCCCCATTAAAGGAGTGGTTCTGCAGGTGGTGACCACAGACCACTTCTCAGTTCCTATGCTTCCTGGCTAATGTTTTGGTCACTTTTGAATGCTGGTGGTGCTTTCACTCTAGTGGTAGCATGAGACGGAGTCTACAACCCACACAAGTGGCTCAGGTAGTGCAGCTCATCCAGGATGGCACATCAATGCGAGCTGTGGCAAGAAGGTTTGCTGTGTCTGTCAGCGTAGTGTCCAGAGCATGGAGGTGCTACCACGAGACAGGCCAGTACATCAGGAGACGTGGAGGAGGCCGTAGGAGGGCAACAACCCAGCAGCAGGAACACTACCTCCGATTTGTGCAAGGAGAAACAGGAGGAGCACTGCCAGCAGGTCACAAATGTGCATGTGTCTGCTCAAACGGTCAGAAACAGACTCCATGAGGGTGGTATGAGGGCCCGACGTCCACAGGTGGGGGTTGTGCTTACAGCCCAACAATGTGCAGGACGTTTGGTATTTGCCAGAGAACACCAAGATTGGCAAATTCGCCACTGGCGCCCTGTGCTCTTCACAGATGAAAGCAGGTTCACACTGAGCACATGTGACAGATGTGACAGAGTCTGGAGACGCCGTGGAGAATGTTCTGCTGCCTGCAACATCCTCCAGCATGACCGGTTTGGCAGTGGGTCAGTAATGGTGTGGGGTGGCATTTCTTTGGGGGGCCACACAGCCCTCCATGTGCTGACCAGAGGTAGCCTGACTGCCATTAGGTACTGAAATGAGATCCTCAGACCCCTTGTGAAACAATATGCTGGTGCGGTTGGCCATGGGTTCCTCCTAATGCAAGACAATGCTAGACCTCATGTGGCTGGAGTGTGTCAGCAGTTCCTGCAAGACAAAGGCATTAATGCTATGGACTGGCCCGCCCGTTCCCCAGACCTGAATCCACTTGAGCACATCTGGGACATCGTGTGCTCCATCCACCAACGTCACGTTGCATCACAGCCTGTCCAGGAGTTGGCAGATGCTTTAGTCCAGGTCTGGGAGGAGATCCCTCAGGAGACCATCTGCCACCTCATCAGGAGAATGCAGAGGCATTGTAGTGAGGTCATACAGGTACGTGGAGGCCACACACACTACTGAGCCTCATTTTGACTTGTTTTAAGGACATTTCATCAAAGTTGGATCAGCCTGTAATGTGTTTTTCCACTTTAATTTTGAGTGTGACTCCAAATCCAGACCTCCATGGGTTGAAAAATTTGATTTAAATTTTTTAATTTTTGTGTGAGTTTGTTGTCAGCACATTCAACTATGTAAAGAACAAGGTATTTCAGAAGAATATTTAATTCATTCAGATCTAGGATGTGTTATTTTTGTGTTCCCTTTATTTTTTTGAGCAGTGTATATATCATTACATAATAAGTATAGATCATTTATCCATCTAACCTGTATTAATAACTAATACATATATAAATCTATACAAACATAAAATTACATTAGTGTATATATATATGATTCATTTTACTCCTATATCAATCAAGGATAGAATGTACACATTATTGTACCAATCACATATTGTAGGGTACATTTGTGCATCATGTATGGTTCCAGTACATTTAATCAAGTCATATTCCTTTTAATATGGAAGTGAGCTTTCTGTGAGACCTCAGACTTTGGATCCAGTGGGCTGGCAAACAGTCTGGTTTGTAAAATGTATGGGCAAACAACTCATTCTTCCTTTGGTCCTTTGAAGCTTTCTGGATTCTAGGTCTTTCAGGTGGGAATGTCCATTTTAGTAATTCCTCATTGTTACTTTTAATCCTTGTTTAATTTCTCAGGTTTACCACCCTCAGACTACTTTGACCTTTGTCCAGAAAGGTTACAAGCAGTATTCCAAATGGAACAATCCAGCCAGTCTAATCATTCATATTGTTCTTTGAATATTAGAAATTATACTGTACCAAATAGCACAACAAGTCACGGAAGGTGGCCTGGTTATAGCTAACATGAGAGCAGAAATTAATGGGATCTGGTTGTTTCGACAGTAAGGTTTGGAGATCTGAGTAAGTGTGGTGAATGAGATGGACAAAGGGCAATGCATGGCAACCATACTTTGGAAGAGTAGAAGGCAAGCTATACTAGAGTAGGAAACTAAATAAAATATCAGATTCGTATCAGGAGACCTATCCATTTCAGTATTTACAGTAGAATTTTGAGAGATGGATTTGATGGGACTATGTTTCAATTTGGGGTATTTTAGCAGTTTGACTGTTCAAATCCCCCACCTGCCACAAAGGCATACCATTTGTAAAAGTAGACACTCCAGGGTATCTCATATGGTGCATATTGTGCCTTAACATGCCCCAATTTTTTCACCAATATATGTCAAAGTATGTGGTAAAAAATAATTTTTGGAATTTTTTTTTACATACAGATTACATTTTTGCTGGGCATTTTGTATATTTTATATGTGCCACTAAGATCAAAGCCCCATCATTATACTCAGCTAAGTCTTCTGAGTAAAATGATACCCCACAATGAATGTCTTTGGCACTATTTGAAGCTACAGTGCCATATAGGAGACCTGTCCATCACAGTATTTACAGTGGAATTTTGAGAGATGAATTTGATGGGCCTATGTTTCAATTTGGGGTATTATAGCAGTTTGACTGTCTAAAAGCCCCCCACAAAGGCCTACCATTTGTAGACACTCCCAGGTATCTCATATGGTATATATTGTGCCTTAATATGCACCCATTTTTTCACCAATATATGTCAAAGTCTGTGCTAAAAAAAAGTTTTGGGGCATCTTTTACATACATATTAAATTTTTGCTGGGCATTTTGTATATTTGATATGTGTCACTATGATCAAAGCCCCAAACTTATGCTCAGCTAAGTCTTCTTAGTAGAATGATATTCCCATTTTATGTCTTTGGCACTATTTTGTGAAGCTACAGTGCCATATAGGAAACCTGTCCATTTCAGTATTTACAGTAGAATTTTGAGAGACGGATTTGATGGGCCTATGTTTCAATTTGGGGTATTATAGCAGTTTGATTGTTCAACAAACCCCCACAAAGGCCTACCATTTGTAAAAGTAGACACTCCAGGGTATCTCATATGGTGAAAATTGTGACTTAACATGCCCTCATTTTGTTACCAATACATGTCAAAATATGTGGTAAAACATAATTTTTGGCCTTTTTACTTACGTATTACATTTTTGCTGGGCATTTTGCATATTTGATATATGCTACTACGATGATGGGGTGTAGTGAGTGGCTAGAGGATTAAATAAAAGGTTAGAAGCTGTAGTGGAAGGTTAAGTGCTGAAGTATGGGGTTAGGGGCTAAAGTGGTAGCTTAGGACCTGCAGGGGGGGGGGTCAGGGGCAGTAGTTGGGATCAGGGGCAGTAGTAGGGGACAAGGGCAGTAGTAGGAGGTATGGAGATGTAGTAGGGGGCAGGGGTACTGGTAGGGTGGGCAGGGGCAGTAGTAAGAAGTCAGGATTCGTAGTGGAGGGTTAGGACCTGCAGTGGGGGATTAGGGTCAGTAATGGGGGGATTAGGACCTGTGATGGGTGGCTAGGGGCAATAGTAGGGGGTTAGGACCTGTGGTGGGTGGTTAGGGACATTAGTGGGTGCTTAGGAGCAATAGTAGAGGGTTAGAGGCAGTAGTGGGTGGTTAGGGGCACTAGTAGGGGGCTAGGGGCATTAGTGGGTGGTTAGGGGCAATAGTAGGAGTACTAGTGGGTGGTTATTGGCATTAGTAGGGGCTTAGGTGCAGTAGGGGGTGGTTTGGGGCCTTGATGTCCGTGGGACTCCAGAGGCACCAGCAGCTTCAAATATCTGTTTGCTGCTATGTAATGGTATTTTAGCAGCTGCTCTTTTGATCTGATGCATGGATCTGGCAGAAATCTTTCTCAATGTGCCTTTATCTGCATGAACCCGTCTGTGCTCTGAATCAGGCACAAATTTCTTAATAGTGCGATGATCACGATTACGTTTTCGTGAAATATCTAATGTTTTCATACTTCGTCCAAGATATTGAACTATTTCACTCTCTTCGGCAGCAGAGAGATTCTTTTTCTTTCCCACATTGCATGAAAATGGTGCTCTGCTTAATAATGTGGAACACCCTCCTTTAGTAGTTTTTCCTTAAATTGGGCTCAAATGGCAATCTAATTATCACAGGTGTCCGAGATTGTTTTCAGTGATCAAAAGAGCCCTGAGACACAATGCCATCATGGGCGTAGGAACCGGGGGGGACTAAATTCACCAATTTCCACAAAATTCCACCGACCCCAACTAACTAAATCACAAATGAATAAAATAAAACTTGCTAAAATAAAAAATCTAATTTAACCCCTGAAGGTAAAAAAACGAACAACTACATCACAGTAAAGTACTGTGATCTGTATTTTGATCACTGCTCGCAATGATCAATCAGCAGAGAAAGGGTTAATTTTTTTAAAAGAAAAGGGTAAAGGGGATTTGGAACCTCTTTAGACAATTTATTCTCTTCAGGAACACAGTATAACAACGATCCATCTCTCTCCACTTCAAAAACCCACAAGAGGTGGAGGAAGGCAAATCTGATATCCCAGCAGCATTGTGACCGCTGTGACTGGCTGTCACAACGATCACGTGGGCTGAGATATCGCAATTTGATGTTGCTGGTCTGCCCCTGACTCGGAGTCACAGCGGTGATCTAGGGTTCATTTTAGCGCATGACGGACCAGGTCCGTCATCCGGCATTAAGTGCTTCCCCAGCATGACGGACCGGTCCGTCACCCGTCATTAAGGGGTTAAAGACCATCTTCCACTCAACTCCTTCACGGATTCTAATCAGGTTATAAGCATCACTAAAGTAAACATTATAGATCCCTTAAAGGACGACTCTAGGCACCCAGACCACTTCAGCTTAATCAAGTGGTGCCAGGTCCCTCTAGGATTAACCCTTTCTTCTATAAACATAGCAGTTTTAGAGAAACTGCTATGTTTATAATAGGGTTAATCCAGCCTCCAAATCCTCTAGTGGCTGTCTCATTGACAGCCGCAAGAGGCGCTTGTGTGATTCTCACTGTGAAAATCACAGTGAGAAGACGCAAGCGTCCATAGGAAAGCATTGTAAATGCTTTCCTATGAGACCGGCTGAATGCCGCGAGTGCGCATTCAGCCGAAGGGGAGGAGAGGAGGCGGAGAGGAGGAGGAGAGGAGGAGGAGAGCTCCCTGCCCGGTGCTGGAAAAAAGGTAAGTTTTACCCCTTTCCTCTCCCCAGAGCCAGGCGGGAGGGGGACCCTGAGAGTGGGGGCACCCTCAGGGCACTATAGTGCCAGGAAAACGAGTATGTTTTCCTGGCACTATAGTGGTCCTTTAAGACGGTCAAATAATTCTGTGATTAATGGCTGGATTCACATTACTAACTTTGATACAGTTCAATTTCTTATAATCAATATATAGTCCTAAATTACCCTCTATGTTAGCAACAAAAAAGAACCCAGCCCCTGCAAGAGAAGAGAACCTCCTGAAAAATCCTTTAGCTAGGGTTTTTTTAATATACTCCTCCATAAGTATGTTTTTTTTGGATAAAGGATGCTGTAACGGAGCTCCTTGTACTCCGACCGAGTACCCTCCGTTGATGGATGCTCCTAGCGCTTCCTGAGGACTCCAAACACTGCAGCAGACACCACAACCACCGCAGACTCCACAACCGCCGTAGCTTAACTGGAGTCTCGCCGTCTTCCTTCCACCCTGGATCAGCTTCTGTCCTCCAGGACCGTGTGGGGAAGACCTCTCCTCCAGGAGAGCGTAACAGGAACAGCTCTTAAAAGAGCTAAGTGATTAAAAGCTCAGGGGAGTATGCAGAGCATAGCAATCCCCAGTGTGATATAGCAGTTCCCTCCAATAACGAGACAAGGCTACGTATTGAGGGTTAAGAAGATCTGATGTTTAATGGCACACACTCTGCTTTTATGAGATTCTGCCCATGCAAGGGAGACACCCACATAATTAGCAGTATAACCAATCGGAACAATATACATTCGGGGAAATTCCCATCCCTCAGATAATCACATAACATAATTAAAACAGAACAGTAAAAATACAGTTTTTATACATGTACTATAACTTCCAAACTACACATCCAATCTTCATAAAAATTACATATTTGGAATCAATCCATTAAGGGGAGCAACATATTAAAAAATGGCACAAATCAGACAAGGGGTTCAAAAGTTAGCAAAAGTGTCTTTTGGGGCCTGGCTGGCAGCATGGTTTTCTGGCCCAAACCGGTTTTACAGAGGCCTCTATCCTGGACAATGGGGAAAGTAATCCAATTATCCAGGGATAGAGGCAGACTCCATTAACCACATGTTAGCAAAAGACACAAAAAGACACAAAAATACATAACTCCTATTGAACTGAACAGAACCCCCACATTCAACCTATCCCCAGATGGCTTGGATCTGAGCGCTCAATATATCCAAACAGCGCTCAGATCCCACAAATACAGTCAAATCTCCATACACACTAGGTCCATAGTCATGGGGCAGAAGGCTGGCAATTAGGCTTCTCCATAACACAGGGAAGCAGGGCAATTTGTCAAATAAAATAACAGTTACAAATGGCAGTTTGTAACATATCTCCCCTTTTGGAGGGAGACTAACCAGGCACCTGACCTCCTGTCGGTCAGTGCCTAAGTTAGTCTCGCAGCCCACCCACAAATAACAAGTAGCAAAGTAGCCCCCCCACAATAAACAGTACTGGCCTGTAGGTTCCAGGTTGTAGGATGAAAATGCAGCATCCTCTGCCTTCCTGGTGCAGCTGGGCAAATAGCTGGTGGTACTTGGGGGGCAGAGGCCAGCGGCGCTCTGCCCTGATGCCCGCACTTCTGCTGGGGAGAGGGAGTTGCAGACCAGTCCTGTAACAAGGGGGTCGGTAGGGCAGAGGCCAGCGGTGCTTTGCCCTGATGTCAGCTCTTCCGCTGGGGTAGCCGGCAGAATGTCATGCTCTGTACAAGGGACACAGGGAGGGCAGAGGCCGACTGCACTCTGCGCAGCTGCCAGCTCTTCCGCTGGTATAGCCTGCAGGACATCAGGCTCTGGACAAGGGACAAAGGGAGGGCAGAGGCTGACTGCACTCTGCCCAGCTGCCAGCTCTTCCGTGCCTGGAGAGGACTGCTTGCCCGCCTCTTGCCCTGTGACTATGGCCCCTGGGATGTATTGCCCTTTAAAGACATGATTTGGGCATAATGGATTTGTGTTGTGCTGCTGCTGGCCCTTTAAGAACCATCTGGGACATACTGTGGAGTTACTGGGTGGCCACCATTTCCTGTATCAGAAGCACATGGTGAGAACAATGGATGGCGGCCATTTTAACTCACAGACACTGTTTGGACTTTTCAACACGGTGCCATCTCGCCAGTATTTGGTGCACAGAGACATCGTGCAGTGGTTTTGGACTATACAGCAGGGGACACATTATACAGTGATTGTTTTCATTTAGCCTGTATATGTTCTGCAGAATCTGCATTAAACTGTATTTTCCAAAGTACTGAACGGATCTGGGTGAATTTTGGATATGTGGTTCACCCAGATCCCCCGGTTCCAAGGATATACTTTTTATGGGGTTATTGCATGTTTTGGGGTCCCTGTGTGTTTTATGAAACTGTATTATTTCTGGCAAGCAGATAATTGAACTTTGTGTATTGTAGAAACTCAATTATCTAGCCTGGCCCAGAGGAGGAGTTTTGTGTTGCATAAATTGTGAGTTCTGTGTGCCAGTAAATCAGTCTTGTTCCAGCATTAAGCCTTGGCTCATGTTTGGGGGATTGGAGAAATACACTCTGGGGATTGCTATAATCACTATACTCCCCAGGGTATGATCACTAAGTTCTGCTAAGAGCTTGTTCCTGTTCCTGCTCTCTGGGGAAAGAGAGGTTCACCCACTGGAAGCTGGATCCTGGCCTTGGGTCCAGGGTGGGTGGAGACAGCAGAGACCCCAGCGCAGTTGCATCGCTGGAAGTGGGGTCTGCAGTGCTGATGGTGTCGGTTGGAGTGCTTGGAGTCCTCAGCGAGCACTAGGAGCATCGATTGGCGGAGGTACTCAGTCGGAGTGCCAGCGTTCCGTCACATTTGGTGGCAGCGGCGGGATGGCGTCCTAGTGCGAGGACCAGCAGCTCAGAGACACCGGTAACGTGTGGAGTTACGGATTTATAATTGAGGGCAACGCTAGCCTCTGCGCAGCGTCCCTACCTACAGCAACATGGAGCTAGCAAGACCCTGGACAGCAGCCAGTGAATTGCAAATCCGCCTGTCACAGTGCTATGAGGGTGCTGATTTCATGTAGGAAGTAAAGGCGCGGCTGGTCTGGTTTGGCCCAAACCCTTCAGATGAGGTGGTCCATCAAGTGATGCGTATGTTGAGTGCTGAGAACCAAGACGCACGGAACTTCGAGTACCAACTGTGGAGTTTGGGGGTATTGATACCCCGTCTCCAGCGACAGAGTGAGTTACAGGGAGAGGAGAGCAGCGACCTCCCATCCCAGCGGCAGTGCACTGTACAGAGGGAAGAGACAACCGGTCTCTCTCCCCAGCGGCGGCCTGAGTTCCAGGAGGAGGTGATGGTAGATCCCTCCCCCGAACAGCAACCAGCGTCCTGGGGAGGGGAGGCAACCGGCCTCCCTCTCCAACAGCAGCCGGAGGTGGGCGACCTCATAGACTTGTCCTGGGGACACACAGAGATGGCAAGCGGAGATGGGACCGAAGTCTCTCTGCCAGCCCTACAGGGATGCTGGGCAGTCAGCCCAGGTCCCCAGCGGCAGCATAATATACAGGGAGAGGAGACAACTGGTCTCTCTCCCCAGCGGCGGCCTGAGTTCCAGGAGGAGGTGATGGTCGATCCCTCCACCTTACAGCAACCAGCGTCCTGGGGAGTGGGGGCAACCAGCCTCCCCCTCCAACAGCAGCCAGAGATACCGGGAGAGGGGGAAGACAAACCTAACCACACTGGCGCAGATGGGACCGCGGTCTCTGTGCCAGTCCTACAGGGAGGCTGGACGGGCGGTCCAGATCCCCAACCAACCCCGCAGGGATGCCAGGAGGAGGAGGTAAGCAAAACTTCCCCTCCCCAGCTACATCCCAACCGGGTCCTGGGGGCAGTGGATGAGCCTGCGATACCCACTGACCCCCTCCCAGCAGAAGAGCTGGCCTCTGGGCAGAGCTCTGTTAGCCTCTGCCCCCCCTTTTCCCCTGTATCAGAGCCTGACTTACCATGGGTTACCCCAGTGGAAGAGCTGGCAGCAGGGCAGAGCGCCGCTGGCCTCTGCCCCCCAAGCAACACCAGCAGTTTGCCTAGCTGCACCAGGGAGACCGAGAGTGCTGCGCTGTCCCACTACAAACTTGAACCTACAGGCCAGTACCATTTATTGTGGGGGGGTTACTCTGTGTATTTTTCTTTGTGGGTGGGCTGCCCGACTAATCTAGGTACTGACCGGCAGAAGGTCAGGTACCTGTTTAGTCTTCCCCCCAAAGGGAAGATGTGTGACGAAGTGCCCTTCGCCACTTGTGCCTGGAGAGGACTGCTTGCCCGCCTCTTGCCCTGTGACTATGGCCCCTGGGATGTATTGCCCTTTAAAGACATGATTTGGGCATAATGGATTTGTGTTGTGCTGCTGCTGGCCCTTTAAGAACCATCTGGGGACATACTGTGGAGTTACTGGGTGGCCACCATTTCCTGTATCAGAAGCACATGGTGAGAACAATGGATGGCGGCCATTTTAACTCACAGACACTGTTTGGACTTTTCAACACGGTGCCATCTCGCCAGTATTTGGTGCACAGAGACATCGTGCAGTGGTTTTGGACTATACAGCAGGGGACACATTATACAGTGATTGTTTTTCATTTAGCCTGTATATGTTCTGCAGAATCTGCATTAAACTGTATTTTCCAAAGTACTGAACGGATCTGGGTGAATTTTGGATATGTGGTTCACCCAGATCCCCCGGTTCCAAGGATATACTTTTTATGGGGTTATTGCATGTTTTGGGGTCCCTGTGTGTTTTATGAAACTGTATTATTTCTGGCAAGCAGATAATTGAACTTTGTGTATTGTAGAAACTCTATTATCTAGCCTGGCCCAGAGGAGGAGTTTTGTGTTGCATAAATTGTGAGTTCTGTGTGCCAGTAAATCAGTCTTGTTCCAGCATTAAGCCTTGGCTCATGTTTGGGGGAAGGGATACCTACACTCTGGGGATTGCTATAATCACTATACTCCCCAGGGTATGATCACTAAGTTCTGCTAAGAGCTTGTTCCTGCTCTCTGGGGAAAGAGAGGTTCACCCACTGGAAGCTGGATCCTGGCCTTGGGTCCAGGGTGGGTGGAGACAGCAGAGACCCCAGCGCAGTTGCATCGCTGGAAGTGGGGTCTGCAGTGCTGATGGTGTCGGTTGGAGTGCTTGGAGTCCTCAGCGAGCACTAGGAGCATCGATTGGCGGAGGTACTCAG
Organism: Pelobates cultripes; assembly: GCA_933207985.1. Classification (NCBI taxonomy): domain Eukaryota; kingdom Metazoa; phylum Chordata; class Amphibia; order Anura; family Pelobatidae; genus Pelobates; species Pelobates cultripes. Next base: position 202,447,300 of record OW240914.1, read on the forward strand.
TCGGAGTGCCAGCGTTCCGTCACAGAACATATTAAAAGCTAGTGAACTCCGCAATAATTATATTTTGGATTTTAGGAGTCATAAGTGAAAGTAGAGTTCTTTTTTAGAAAAAGAGTTACTAATATGAGTTACACAGTGTATTTTTAGAGCTGTGTTTCGTCCAGTTACTGGGGGTAAATGGATGCCTGCTGGTTGTAGGGGTTCCTGAGTAACAGAAGGAAGGTATTAGTGAGGGTTAACCGGTAGTGTTACCCGGGGTCCGCTACAACTTATAAATATATATATGGAAGGCAGGGCCTGATGTTGTGGGAGAGGCTTGGTTCCCCCTCTTAAGGAGCACCAGCCCTGCACTCACTACCATCTCAGGTCTGGAGATTTGCATACCCTAACTTCCGGTCCGTGCAAATCGCCATTTTCTATTCTGAAAACTTGTGGAAACACTTACCTGGTCCTGCAGCTCCGGGTCAGCCTGCACGCTGGTCCCTGACTCCGCGGACACTCAGCAGGTCTTCCTTACCTCGCCAACCACCGTCCAACTGGTGCCAATTTGAATCCAAACTGTAAGTCAATGCTGCCCATCGTGCTGCTGTCGCAGTCGCTTCACGTCCTCCTGGGCTGGCCCTATCATTATTACATGCTTCTCCGTTCATGTTTTTTGTTCGTATCATTCATGGCATACGAACGCTTAGGTTATTCATTCGGTCAGAATCACTCACTTTGGCGGGCTTTCGGGTGCAGACGCACAAACGCTTTGTTCAAACACACAAACTAATCTCATTCGTATGGTTTCGTTAAATTGATAGTGTTCGGTTGTATGCACACATAGCCCTTCTAATGGGCCGTTCGTATGTTTTACCGAACACTCTATTTTCGGGATTTGTAAAACTGCCGATTAGTTAATTTTAATTTTGTATTTATGTTAGTTATACTGACTTCTGGTGGTCAGACTAGTTATTACTTATTGTATTATGTGAAGCCTATTAAGGCTAAGTATTGTATTGATATGGGTAGTTTAGGAATTTTTCTGCTCGGCTCATGATCTGATTTCCATGCTGTTACATATGTTTGTGTTCCATGATACGTTCTGAATTTCAAAATTGCCTTCACTCCAGACATTCTCTTTTCGCTGAAATACAGGTTCCAGTACATAGATATCTAAACACATACGTTATATACATATACCATTTTGAAGTGTTATACATTATGTGTATGGGGCATAGATTAGGTGTTTGGGCGATTTAAAGCCTATAAGTGATTATAAACCTCTTATGTTTCAGTCTCAACAGCATCCACAGGGGTTGCTACTCTACTACCTTTATCATCTGGTATAGGTCAGTAATTTACGATTAATTGTCCACTTAGGGTCTCACAAGGCTTGGGTACTTATGTGTAATTTCTGCATTACTAGGTTTAGGCATCCTTGCAGGTTTTTGATTCTTTGGTTCCAGTCTTCTACATTTGGATAATTTACCGGTAGGTATCTTGTTAGCAGTGGAGAATTAAGGGTACATATCGATATAACCCTGCAAAAACTCACAATTACTCTTGTAGGTTACTACAGATCGCCTTATCCGGCTACTTACTTTGCTCATCAGGTACGTCCTTTTTCGCAATTTTCTCCCAAACTCCCTACCCCGTCGGGTTCATAGTCTAGTTCATAGGTAGGCAACCTATGGCACTAGTGCCATGCACGGCACTCAAGGTGTCTCTGCACGGCACTCAAGGCTGCTACAGCCAAACAGGCTCTGGCCTATCAGGAGTCCCAGTGAATCTTCAGATATCTGCTAATATGAAAAGGTGGTGAAGGACAATCCTCAATTTATCTCTCAGATCACTTCCTCCCAGCACTTGTGAATGGGAATCCACACTATAGTAGAGCAGCCTGCAGCTGCTGTTGCAGCTCCTGTCCTTGACCTGTAACTGGCCAGCCTGGTCCCCACTGGAACCCAGGGAAGCCTGTGCTAGATTTACACAGAAAAAACCCTCCCCTCATACAAATAATACGAACAGCCCACAAACAAACATACATACAATGCGCACAAACGTAACCCGCTAACAATCCACATACATGCACACAACCCCACGTGCAGCCTCTCACATGCAATACCCCAAACAGCCCCCACACATACACACACTACCAAACACACAATGTGACATCCATCCACACACACAATTCCACAAGCAGCCCCCATACACAGCCCACATTCATATGTATCATACACGATACCACAAACTACTCATGAACATATGCAATATAATAGCTTATAGACGCACAAATACAATGATACAAAGCAATTACAGTATAAATAACACAAGAAGAATACGGCAGCATACACACCTCAATTTAAAGAAATTGGACCGGCACGCTACGAGACATCACAATCCTATATCGGCACAGTGCTGCTAAAAGGTTGCCTACCTCTGGTCTAGTTATACACTAGCATTGGAGCATAGGAGCCTCTCGGTATGTTTTCTGGCCTTCTACACCTTACGTTAGTTAGCCATCTCCCATCCTCATTTCGGAGGTATGACATTCCCTCGGGCCAATTCATAGTTAGCCGCCTCGCTTGGTTGCATAGAGAGGGCCTCACCTGTCACTCCCATTCTGTCTTTTGCAGTTACTTGTCACAGAGAGGCCAACACCCCGCCATAATGTCAATGGCCACTTACCCCACTCGGGCCAATTCATAGGTAGTGCCTCTCACAGCAGCTTGGCAACTAGCAGGGCCTCACCTGGCACTTAACTACCTAATTGTTTTGCCGCTTGGCATTAGTTACGTCAGCCAGTTGGGTATTACCTCAGGTAACCTTCTATTTTGTTTTATAGCATGTCACAACTACCAGAAGGGGGGGGGAAGAACTGTCTATACCTAGTACACAGGCTAGATCAGTCACTCCAGCCCAGGGTGGCGACAATGTGAGCCCTTCATCCCTCAGGTCCTGGACCATTCCTAGGATCACCGCCGAATTGAGGAAAAGGAGCATCCCTTACCAAGCTACGGTTAGGTAATTATATAGACTTATGAATACTCAAACTGATAACATCAGGGTGGATTAAGGGTCTAGTAGCGGTCAGTCTTCTGATCTGCAGGCTGTATTGTCCTCCTGTATGGACCTCCTTGGGTCGTATTACTGACAAGCTTGACAAAATGGACGGAGATAGCCAACAGCATTCTCTCATGGCTCTGGGTAATCCTGACGCTACGGTTCTCCCCGGCCCTCTTCCTGGTAATATTCCAACTGGTCCTAGAGAACCAGATATTATTAACCCGGCACACATGGTGCCTGCTAACCTTAAGAAGGACTTCTTGGAAGGGAAGGACATCAATTTGATATCACTGCTCATTGCTTCCCAAGATGTCCTTGAAAATAAGACATATGCATATGGGGAGGTATCGTGGTACTAAAAGCCAGGGACCCCAGGCTGAATCGTAAGCTATCCATCCCTGAATTCGTATTGGCTTTCGGGATCTACAGGGACGTATTATGCTCAGTGTATTCCTATAGGAGGGAAGAATTGGATCTCTACCTCCACAAGCTGGTGGATTCGGGGCACAAGTACGGTGGTACGTCTTTTTACGACTACCACCGTGCTTTTTCTGCAAAGGCGTCGGCGGCTCTAGCCCAGTTTAATTATCAAGCTGACTGGAGTGTGCTGGATACGGAGCTTTTTTGTCGACACTCTGTGGGCCTAAAGACGCCAGCTTGTGCCATTTGTGCCTCCAACTCTCACACAGCGAATCTGTGCCCTAATACCCCGAAGGTAAATACCTTCTGCCCTCCTTCCAACATGACGCCCACAGGGAGACCAGGCAAGGTCCTTAAGGATAAACTTGGCCGCGATATAGTGTTTCCAGGAAAGTCACAAGTATGTAATAACTTTAATACGGGCACTTGCGGTTACAGTGCCTGCAGGCTACTTCATGTCTGCTCCCAATGTTTCCGGGCTCACTCTAAAGTAATGTGTCCAAATAAATTAGACCCCAAGCAGTACCTGTTGTCTCTTAATGTCTCACTGCTGAAAGATTTATTGTGTGGTCACCCATCTCAACATCTAGTGGAATTTTTGGTGACAGGTTTCACTTTGGGATTTTACATGGGTATTATCCATATGCCTACAGGGGTCTTAGAATGTAAAAACTTACAGACAGCCCTGGCAGATCCTGACGCTATTGACCGACTACTCCAGAAAGAAATTGAACAAGGGTTTGTCATTGGTCCTTTCGACTCGCCACCTTTTGCGGTATGGAGAACTAACCCTATAGGCCTGTTCATGGGTAAATCCTCCAATAAGCAAAGGTTGATTCTTGACCTCTCTGCTCCCTATGCATCACCTACCCCAACACTTAACTCACTCATTCCATCAGAAGAATTTTCTCTACAATACGCAACCATAGATAATGCCATCACGGCCATCCTCTCAGCAGGGGTGGGTGCATGGCTTAGCAAAACGGACATAGTGAAGGCGTTTAAGTTACTTCCTATTCATCCGTCACTGTGGCATTTACATGGTGTTAAATGGCAAGGGGCATACTATTTTTTCACGCGTCTCACATTCGGTTCTAAAAGCAGCCCAATATTTTTTTTATATGTTTGCCTAGATGTTGTGTTGGATACTGCATAACACCTGTAGATGCCCCACCATTATTTATTACCTGGATGATTTTCTTTCCATAGAAAGTAACCTGTTACCTCCCAGTAGCCTCTTTGCTACTACACGACTGTTCACAGAAGTAGGAGTACCTATTTCACGGACTAAGACTGAAGGTCCTGATACGGTCATCAACTTCTTGGGGGTGGTGCTGGACTCTGTACATATGCAGGCTAGCCTCCCCAGGGAGAAGATCGAACGCACCCTGTCTGCCATTGACCTTTACCTAGCAGGGCAGTCATGTAATAGGAAGGAGTTGCAATCCCTGTTGAGTTCACTTAATTTTGCAATGAAAATTATACCCCAAGGGCGGGCTTTCATATCCCGCCTGCTTAGCTTATTTGCCCTTTTACAGACCGATTCCTCCCGCATAATGTTAGACGTACATGCCACTGCTGACTTACGTATGTGGAGGGAGTTCTTGCTGCACTGGAATGGAAAGAGCATTTTCGTTCCAGTATTGACGGACAAGTCTGTATCTATCTGGACAGATGCCGCGGCCACTTCCGGATTTGCCCCTATTTTTGGCAATGAATGGATGTGGGGCAACTGGCCGGAGGAAGTTGCTGAGATCCCAGAGTTCAAGGACACATCCACTTTATTTGAGCTTTACCCTATTGAAGCAGTAGCAGTTAAATGGGGAGCTTGCTGGTCGGGGAATACGGTGCGTTGCTTCTCGGACAAAATGGCAACATGCCATATTGTAAACAAGGGACGTTCCTCTTCCCTCTTTATAAGGAATCTCACGTGGTAAGCGGCAAAACACAGTTTTTTCCTAACTTGCATACATGTTCCTGGGGTTCTGAATATTGCTGCTGATCATTTATCCCGATCTCGTTTTCAGGAGTTCAGCGCGACGCTACCCACAGCTGCCCTAATACCAACTCCAGTACCGATGTGGCAGGAGATGGTCTTGGATTAAACAAGCTACTCACTCACGGGCATCACCTCTCACAACTAGGTCTTTCTGTTAACACCAGAAAGGCTTATGGCAGGGCTTTTCATATTTTTAATAGATTTGTGCTTGACTTCAACATCTCAGACAAATTTTCCATGGAAACAATGATTGCGCTCATTTCCTTTTGCCACCTTCACCTAAAACTATCCTTCAACACCATTAAATTATATATCACTGGTATTCAACACCATATCCTCACCACTTGGCCTAATAAACAACGTTTCCTGTCCTCTTACCAAGTAAAGGCCATACTTAAAGGTATCAAGGACTCCACTCCTCCTTTTTTAATCATTTCTTTTATTTCAGGCCTACTGCATCGTCAGTTCCGGCACACCACAACTGAGTTTTCCCATCCCCTGTTTGTTTTATGTTACTAACTCTACGGCTTTATGCCTTGACCACACACACACACACACATATATATATATATATATATATATATATATATACATACATATAATCTATATTTACTTAAGCCTATTCCAGTCAAAATTAGCTTGACCATTTTTACCATTTTTCAACCACATTCGCTCTAAATGAAGCGGTATTTTACGATTCCATTATGTATGTTTCCATTGTTTCATGATTCAGTGATATGGCTATTTGGAGTTATGGAATTTTTACGACCCACCAAAAAAATGAATGCACAAGTCTATTGAATTGGTGCATGGATCATACCCATGACTATTGACAAGCCAGAAGCAATACTGGTTCATTAAGTTAAAGTTGTTTTGGTGCTTAGAGTGCTTTGGTGCCTCATTAATCAATTAATCCTATTACTTGGCACTTTAACAACAAAATAACAAATGAAAACTGATAACACACTAAATGTATATTATATTCAACATTTCTGACATGAACATTCTTAAAGAAACATGCATGCATATCGATGTCAGTTTGAAAAATAACAGCTTCATGTGACATGTCAACTATTATAAAACTAACACATGTGTCTACAGGTACAATCAACAGCTTCATTCAATTTAATATACAATAATTTATCATCTAAAGTCGTTCCTGCTAACGTTTGATGATTAAAAAGAATGCAAACAGAAAGCATTTAGACACAGCATAGTATTATTTAGAAATAATAAATAATAAATAAACAAAATGTCCATTCACAACTTGTCTTTAAATAACCACAGGGTCAATTTTTAAGTTGTACACTATTGGAATTGGTGGTCACAACCACAATTTCCCATCTCTCTACAGCCGTGGATCATGAACTTTTTTTTCATTCTCTGCAATTTCAGTACTTTAACTAACTTGCAAGTTAAAAGGTGCAGAAGCCAAATCTGTCCAATTAATTTTGTTTTCAGTAGACAAGCAATTTAATGTTTTTTTCTCTCACCATTCTGATACTGTCCAACGAACTCCTTCAAGATACCACAAGGAAAAAAATTGTAAGTCTAATCTACCCTCTGAGAGTTGTTCTGTTAGTGGGCCTATGGGTTTCCATTGTGTAAAATTAACAAGCTCAGCTCATATTACATAAAATTTGCATTTTCAATATCTCTCTAACAATGTTTAAAAGGGCTCATGTCAATACTGAGATAAGTGCTACTGTTAATAATTTGATATTTCACATTATAGATTCATTTTGGATAAGCTGTTATGAAAATTCTTGCTATGATCTTCCCTGTGGTCCTAGCGCGAGAAGAAAATGTAATAGATTAACTTATTACTTGAAGCTTACTTATTGCATTCTAATTACTGTGATAATAGTGCAGAGATATGTGGGCTCAGTGACCTGGCTACACCTATGTAGCCATATGTAATTAGATGTAATTGCATGAAAACCTACGTCTACATTGCATATATGTTTCATTACTAATATTTAGTATTTTTGCTTCTTACTAAATATTCAGAGTGTATGTTTAACCCTTTTGTTTCTGGTGAAAGACTGCCCTTTTATGCAGTGTCCTCCAGATTTGTGCTGGGCAGTTAGCCCTCAGCCTTCATTAAATGGACACTATACTCACCAGAGCAACTACAGCTTCAGGGAAAAGGCAGTGTTTACAGCCTAGGAATGTCTCTAGTGACAGTCACTCGGACAGAGGCTACAGGTGCTTTGCATGGAGATGCTGAACAATCTCCATAGAGATTCATTGATACAATGCATCTCTATTAGGAGATGCTGATTGGTGCAGTGCAGCATTTTGCGACATTCGATTGGCTTATATTGGCAATTTTCATGATCTCAGCCAATGAGGCGGAGAGTGGGCAGAGCCATCAATGCTGTGCTAAAAAATACAGTTAAGTTTAGAACCTTTTAAAAGAGTGCTAAGGGGGGCGGTGACCTAAAATACATTTTGTATTTCTAAACCCCCTTCATCAGAGCTTATTGCTGAGAAATGACTGTGATTAGTTCTTTATAACACAAGATAGCAATGATCCTCTCAATGATCTATACAGAACACTGTATAGCAGTACTTCAAAAACTGCTACCCTCCCATGCAAGGAGTCCAACTATCACTCCAATATCTGCACAGTGAGACTCTGGAGGGAACTTTGTGGTAGCAAGCATTGTATCAGGCAGTGGTCTCTGTTTCCACTGACAGCCCTCCATAGAAAGAACTGTATAAGGATATACATATTTCAGTCTAGGATACGTGACCCTGTTAAATTAATAGTGTAAAGCAGTACAATCTACTGAAAGTATAAAAAATAATGTATAGATAAAATAACATTGACCCCAAAAGTCACATCACAGAATCCCTCTTGCTGGGAGACTCACATATAAAAGAGTAAGTAGAACACTTATCTTTGCTCTTTGTTCCAATATGTGTCTAAATAGTTAATTGCCTGTAATGTAACTATAAAGGCTATAATACAATGCTAAAAAAAAAACAATAAACTTAAGTTTGAATTAATTAAAAAAGTTCAAATTCTGACCAGTGTCTAACTTGAAATCTTGCACCCTGAAAAGACTACAATTTAGAAATAAGTATAAGGGAATTTAAATGTCAACGCTTTCAGCACTTACTATAATTGCAATAAGGACATTTTAAAGTTTAATATTACTGTAAAAAAGGCATTGTTATGTTTAATGTAAATTTAATAAGAACTTTGTAATATTAAACACAATTTGAAAAGGTTTTTGCAGTTTGCAAAATTACAGGAACCTACAATTACTTTATAATATAAAGGTCTATTTTAGTACAAGTTCATGCAAACAGATGAAAACACCTATCAGATACTATGCTGGCCTTGGGTCACATACTAACCAGTGTCATAGGGCACTTGCCTAGAGAAGCATGGATCCTTAAAGGGACAATCGACTGCCCAAATAAAAATAAAATGCTTTTTTTTTTTACTTTGGTGATATCTACAAACAGCTTGAAAAAGCTGTAGATCTCTTTTCTGTATCCTCCCCTGTCTTTGCAAGCATCATCCCCTTCCCCAATATATATATATATAAATCAAGAGGGCTGCATTCATCTGAACATGCCAATTCATACAACATACAAAATCCAGCGCACTCACTTTGTTTTGTATGCTTATTTTGTATGCGTATTGCAAGCATTCTTCCCCTTTCTCAGCCCTGACTTTCTGTGGCTGTCCAATCACAGAATTCTCAATGAAGTCCCCTGTTAGGCTGCACCCATCTAGATGGTCTCCACCCCTCGCTATCACTGCAGGGCATCAGAGCTAGAAAGCAAAAGTTACAAGCTGATGAGCTGTTTGAGGAAACCTGGTATGTGCCCTATAATTTGCTATTAGCCAAGGGGTAAATTTGTATGTGCAAAGCACTGCATAGAAACATAGAAACATAGAATGTGACGGCAGATAAGAACCATTCGGCCCATCTAGTCTGCCCAATTTTCTAAATACTTTCATTAGTCCCTGGCCTTATCTTATAGTTAGGAGAGCCTTATGCCTATCCCATGCATGCTTAAACTTCTTTACTGTGTTAACCTCTACCACTTCAGCTGGAAGGCTATTCCATGCATCCACTACCCTCTCAGTAAAGTAATACTTCCTGATATTATTTTTAAACCTTTGTCCCTCTAATTTAAGACTATGTCCTCTTGTTGTGGTAGTTTTTCTTCTTTTAAATATAGTCTCCTCCTTTACTGTGTTGATTCCCTTTATATATTTAAATGTTTCTATCATATCCCCCCTGTCTCGTCTTTCCTCCAAGCTATACATGTTAAGATCCTTTAACCTTTCCTGGTAAGTTTTATCCTGCAATCCATGAACCAGTTTAGTAGCCCTTCTCTGAACGCTCTCTAAGGTATCAATATCCTTCTGGAGATACGGTCTCAAGGCTGAGTATGGTCATGGTCTGGAGTAACCCTTTAATACACCTTCTATACTTGAATGTTCATGACCACTACTGACACTGGAAATTGTTGCCAAGTTTGTTACCTCTAAATTTTTTCTTCTTAGAGCATAGGTTACAGGATTATGTTTGATTCCAATATAAAATTTTGCATTTACTACATTGAGCGTCTTTCCTTCTATTTAGTTTAGGGAGGTTACTCTGCCATCTGGTGAACACATTCTATTAGCTGGAGTGAGTGTGGAGGGCACAACATATTGGCTAATCTACAATTGGAGGGTCATACATATAGGCATATGTACCGGGGTACCTTGGTGCTGCCTCCCTCTCTGCCTCCTCCGAAGTCGGCAATGGGGGAGAAGCTAATGCATAAATGTGGGGAGCACTGTGCGTGCATTAGCCCTTCCCCATAGAGAGGTATTGAATCAATGCTTTCCTATGGTGTTTTCACTGATGCTGGATGTCCTACTTGAGAGGTGTTCCCAACAATGCAATCTGACCAAGTATATAATAAGTAGATAAATATTTATTACATACATTTCAATGTTTTTCTTGCTTTATTTTGATTTGTATATATATTTAAAAGTGTTTGTGCTCTGGTTTAAAAATTGGCAAGTAATGTATTTACCTTTAAAATGTGTCCTCTCTTACTTCGCTTTATTTGCTATAGTTTCTCATTCCTCTTTCCATTTTCAAACAGCCCATGCATGGTAACTAAAATGCAGAGATACAATGAATATATTACGTGCAACTTATATACTTATTAGGATAACTAATAATATAACTGTCACAAAATTCCTCCAACCAGAATTACCAGAATTAATTCAGAAGTCGCCCAGACAGTACTTTCAACTTTACAGATCTAATGTGGGTAAATGTTTACTTATGCTTGTTATGTGAACAGATATGTAGCAGAGAATCTTTTAAGTTGAGTGCTTCAAATTGTTAGATGCCTTTTAAACCCAGCTCTTCAGAAGCTTGCTCTTGCAAACTAATTTCATAAAAGATGCTTGGTAATGGATACGAAAGGAGATCAAAACAAAGTTGACACTGTTTGGATACTTTGTAAAATTGCTGTAATGATCTCATAACAATTTGGAAAGTTTCAACACAAACCTAGCTATGCTGTATATATATATTATTTTTTTTGAACTTTTGCCAACATCCCTGGTTTGGCTAGGACAGTCCCTTTGTGTAGCTGTCTCATGAAAGGCCCTGGGGAGATAGCGCAGCTAAGCGGACAAGGGCACATGTAGGAGTGTGGGGATAGATGCATGGGATTGGTTGGGAAAGAGTGTGTGGGTGGGATTATGTTCTGTGTAAGTTAGTGTGGGGGAGGTCTTACCTCAGTGCCACTTGGGTTTCGGGCCAGCAAACAGTTTCCTGTCCTCCTGCTCCTGTTTGCCTGGGCCTGAGATTGACACAGCCTGAGGTGATGGATGTTGAGGCGATCCGGTCGTCCCTCAGGGCTGCTGCAGAGTGGATGGTGGCCGGCACCTAAGGGAGGAATTGGCAAGAATTACTGGAGGAATGGCTGCCGGTGTGGGCACCCCCCGCGGCCTACCTCCCCCTGGGGCACCCCCTGCGGTCTCCCCTGCTGCCTCCCATGCGGCCCCTGCCCCTGGGGGCCGCACCAGCACTGGCAGGCATCCCCACCCGCCTGCCAGGCTGTCCCTGGATCCTACTCCCCGGGCCCGGTTGAGGAGCAGGAGCCTGGGCCCGGGGCACCGCGGGGGCCGCGTGTCTGGGGCTTCAGGCACGCGGCCTACTACTACTGGGGGCCGGGATTTGAGGCCTACTGAGGCCGCGCGCATGGCACGGCCTTCAGACACGAGGCCTGCCACTGCCGCGCGGCCTGCTACCCCCATGGCCGCCCGGCCTGCTACTTACTGGGCCACCCAGGCCGGCCCGCCATGCTGGATTGCGGGCCGGGGGCGGTGGGCGGCGGATCCCGCGATCCGGGCGGCAGGTGGCCGCCCGGCAACTGTCCAGGTCCCCCGCGGCCGGCGGGGAGGTGAGTGGGGCCTCATGGGCCGCTGGGGGGGTCCCCTTGCCCGTCGGGAGCCTCCTCTGCCAGTGAGGAAGGCTCCCAGGGCTCTGTCTCCCCTCCCTCCCTCCCTATCTGGATGGCTTTACTATTTTCTTCCAGGGGGCCCAGCTTTCCCTTGCCTGGGCCCCCTGGTCCCCCCTCCTATTTCCTGTTTTTCTCTTCTCCCCCCCCCTCTACCTTGCCCCTCTACCTTGCCTGACCCCCCAACTCCCCCCAGGTCACTTACCTCGGCCATCTCCTCTGGGGCGGGGGCTCATCTTCTCTGCTGCTTCTTCTCAGCATGCTGCTGCAGTTCATGGATCTGTCCAGCAGGTGGCGCCTGGATCACAGCTGATGTCTTCTGTGGATGCTGGAACTGCTGTTTCTTTGCCTCATCCTTCTGTGAGCGCATTGCCGGGCTTGGAGTGCCAGGCTGCGTCCGGGGAGTACATTTCCCTTCTTTTAGCGCTTCGCGTGCGTATGTTATTTCTTCCTTTCTTCCTAAAAAAAAAATAAAAAATTACAGGACAGAAATACAAGGTAAATTACCTATTGGACAAAAAAATAAAGGAATCCAACGTCAAGTACAAGGGGAAGAATTAAATATATAAAAAAAATTTAAAAAATTAAAAATATATGGGGAATCCACAATAAAACAAAATTTAGGTACCCCCTTTCCTTTTTCAGTATGTATCATACATTTAGGTGGGCTTTCCCGCAGCATCTGGCGCAGCTGATAGCGCCGGCGATGCCTCCCAGGTTCACGTGACTATGGGCTGCTGAGCTCATGTGGCCCGCTTGGCTTGCGCGTAACGCTAGGGAGCAGATGGAGAATGGGGTTTTTTATTGAAGGATGTTCCCTCCTGCCACGGGGGTCCCTTGACTAAGGGGGACATTAGGGGCTTTGGGAGGGTCGTGGGGAGCATGCTGTGGTCGGATGCACCCCAGGGCGCATATCGGACAGGGCTCCCCGAGTCGGCACTGCGGGTTCAGCGGTCAGGACACTCTCGGGACGCGTATCGTCCCTGTGCTGGGTTGGTGGAGGTACGTTTTGCACTTTCGTCAACGGTTGGCAGTGCGACCCTTCTTGGCCTGGGGCCGGATGGGTTTTGCCGCTGGTTTTCTTTGGGGCTCACCTGATCCCTCAGCACAGCATGTTTTTCCGTCCTCTCTGCAATCGGTCAGGATAGGGGACGTGGGTGCTCTCCTTGCAGGGCCCTCAGTTCATGTGGGAGCTCCATCGGGCGATGTGGGTCCAGTTTACCAAGAACGCTTCTAAGTTTACTTCCCAGTCGTTTAGGGTACCCCTTGAGTTCGCTGTGGTGCCCAAGGAGGAGGAGCAGGGTCAGTATCTCCAGATTCCTTATTTGCTCAGTTGTCGTTTCCTTCCAGGGGCTAGGTTTGGGATGATGGCTCGGCGCAGCGGGCTGCGTGGGTGGGGCTGCGGGGCCTTGCTGACAAAGGCGGCTGTGGAATCGGTTTTACGGCTGCTGCCGGTACGCCCGTCGGGTTTATTGTTTCCAGGTTGTGTTCCCGACGGTCAGGATTGGGTGGTTATGTGCCTTCATGTAGGTTGCTCCCGATGTCATTTATGTGTGGGGCCGTCGGTGCAGCATGTCCGCACTCTGCTGCTACAGTGTTTTTCCTGGGGTAGTTTTATGAGTTTCGGAGTTCCGTGGCCCAGGCCATATCCGTAGGTTGGGATACGGGCTGTAGTCTCCTGGATAGTGGGATCGATTCTTGCAACGGGACGTCGGTTGCCCCTGACTGCGGTTTGGGACATCGGGCAGTATGCGTCGGTGGTTTTGAGGGGCGTTGTGGGTTTAGGCTGCACTACCTTTGGACTCTCCTGGGTTCGCTGGGCTTTGCTTGTTGGGATTGCCCTTGGGACTGTATGGGGTTCCTTCTGGGCCTCCCTTAACGGTGACTTGTGCAATCTGCCCCCCCCCCCCAAGTCTTTCCTCTGACTTCCAGCTGTTTGCTGCTGCAGCAGGTTTTGGGGGGTTTTGGGCCAATTTGGGCTCTCAATGGTGTGCTGACTCTTGCCCATTACACTGGCAAGGATCGGTTTTCTGGCGGACTTTGGGGTTCTTGGAGCTTCCCCTTTCTGGTGGCATGTTAGGCATGGGGTGCCCGGCTCTAGAACAGGTAGGTGGGTTTTTCCTTTGGGACCATCGTGGGGCGGCGCGGGCTGTCTTGTCATGTAACAGTACACTTTACCCCAGTGTTACTCTGGTTGCGGTGCCTGGCTTGGCGCTGTTTGAATCTAGGGACGGCTGGTCTGGGGTTTTTTGTGTCCGGGTATTCCCGATGTGGTGGCCGACGCTCTGTCTTGGTCATTATAGGGCGTACTTCGGGCAGAGGTGTCGCGGGGTCGATGTTAGGACAGTGGAGGTGGTCGCCTGGTCCAACGGTCTGATGAAGCTGGTCCGTGGGTCGCCCTATGAGGCGGCGTGGGGCCCACTCCAATATGGCGGGAGTGATCGGGACGGATGGGGACGTTTCCTTGTAGGTTCCGGGAGTGGACTGCTCATCTACATGTTTGGTTCTGTCTGTTGAGGGCGCTGGGGGTGATTTCTGCGATTGGCAGGGCTCGGCTTCCTGCTCATGTTACAGTTGTCAGCAAGTGGTGGGGTGTTTTGGTGGACGGACTTATTTCAGGTTTCGCCGCTCGACGGCTGTTGTCATTGGGACGGGTCAGTTAGTTGCGGTGTGGCTGATGCGTCGATGGAATCTGTGCGATTCTTGGATGTTTCGGGCTTGACGTGCCCTGGCTTTTCCGCTTTCTCCTAAGGTAGATGGAATGCACGGGGTAATGGTTGGGCTCCTAACACGATGTAACGGGTATCCAGGATGGGCTGACAAATTCCGTTCTGATCGGAGGCGGTGCAGGTTTCCGTCATTTGCCTGAAAGTTGGTGGGGAGTTCAAGGGGCATTTATTCTGGTTTGGGATGGCTACGGTCGCCGCCAGGCTTGGCGTGCCTGCGCCAATGGTTCAGGGGGTTCGAATTTTGTGAGTCAGGGTGTTGGGTTCCTTCAGGTTCAGCCTGCTGGTCTCCGAAGGGATTTCTCACCGCGGTTACGGCACCCCCACCGGAAAGGGGATGGTGGGATGCTCGTGTGTAATTTGGGCCAGGAGGCGGGGGCGAGTGGTTGGATCTTACGCCGTCGGGAGCGGAGGTTCAGTGGTCTGGCACCAGTTACATGGTGGGGGTGTGGTCCCCCCCCTACAGGGTCAGCTGTCCCGCCTCTTGGAGGTACCAGGGGGTTTTTGTCATCTCTGGGTGGAATGACATGGGTTCGGTGTTGTATGGGGTGCTCTTGAATCTGGACATGTTGCGCATTCTGTTTTTCTTCCCAGAGGTTCTCAGGGGCTAGGCTGAGGCTATCGCCCGTTCCTGTCGGCAGTGCGCTCGGCAATGTGAGTGCCTTGGTGCGATGCCGTAAAATTCTGACGAGATGGGTTTCTGAGTTCGTCTTGGGGGATTACAGTTCGCCTTAGGGTTTGGCCGGATGCGGCCTAGTTATCTCGAGGGGATGGGTGCGCTTGCTGGAGGTTGGAATAGGCCTATGTTAATCTAGCGCTGCAAGAAGTGGGTGAACAGGCCATGGCTGGTTATGGTGGGGTCCCCTGCTGATTTTAGGTGTAAAACAGCGGGGTTGTGGTGGGGGTATGTCCTTGCCAATTGAGTTTTAGTGGTTACGTTTAAGTATATGGAATGAGATGAACATGTTTTTTTTAGGTCTCCACCTCCCCTGCTTAAAAAGTTAAACATTAGGTTGCCTGAGGTGTCGTGCCCATCGAGCGTGGATAAGGTCGGCTGATGGCGGGCATTGGAAATATATGATTTTTATGACGAGGGGGGAGGTGAGACAAGTGGTGATTAGGAACCACTGTATGTTTATTGGCAAGGACGGTTGGGTCACTGTATAACACTATGGGTGGAGTTATATATGTATATATGTTAATTTATGCTTATTTATGTCTAACCTTTTGGTTACAGAAAGAAGAGATTTAATAAACAAAGTTATGGAGGTGTTATGCAGTAATTTAGTTTGTGATAATAAATGCTGTGGCCTGTTCATCCATACTAAGTGGTCTGTCGTTATTGGGGGGGTAAATGGGTTTAGATTTGTGCTAGGCTGCATCGCGATTCCCTCCTACGTACATACAAGGCCCTGGGGAGATAGCGCAGCTAAGCGGACAAGGGCACATGCAGGAGTGTGGGGATAGATGCATGGGATTGGTTGGGAAAGAGTGTGTGGGTGGGATTATGTTCTGTGTAAGTTAGTGTGGGGGAGGTCTTACCTCAGTGCCACTTGGGTTTCGGGCCAGCAAACTTGTGGCAGGTTTATGCAATGTATGATCATATAATGTAATTAAACCCACATTATTTTTGCCTAGATTAGGTGTTTTTAAAAAAACTAATAAAATCTGTCAACATCAAAGTTGCTGTTTAGTGGATAGGTGAGTGTGCTGGATCTTGTGTATTGTATAATTTGTCCCCCAGCAGCACCCCATTTATGCATGTTCAGGTGAGTGCTGCCTTCCCTCCCCCTTCATATATATATATATATATATATATATATATATATATATATATATATATATTTGGAGTTCAGACCAGATTCCTTTATTTATATATATATATATATATATATATATATATAATTTATTTTAAAGTCCCCTACCTGATGCCCATGGGTGAGGGGCACAGGGGGAACTATATCCTCTCAATTACTAAACAGGACCCATCACTATGGGTGCCCAGTCACTATTTTTAAACTTTAGAAGATATGCCCCTATCTGCCACATAGCTTTTAAACCTCCCTTATACTATTATAGGGGTCCTATTGACCATATGGGTTTTTTTTTTTTGTTTTTTTTTTAATAAGGCAGCTGCCTAGCAAGCGCTGGCCAGCTGCTACATATTAAAGCATCTCACTGCCGAGGGTTATTTAACTATTTGCCAGCGCTGCCAGCAGGTAAATATTTTAGCTACAATATGAGAACATATAGAATAATACATCTATGAATCTACATGTGAAAGGATTATTGAATATATAGGGGGGGGGGGGGTCTGTTATGTTACATATTCAGCAATGTTATTGTATTTACAACACTGTTTTTATATCTGTAACTTAATTATATGGTAATTATTTTTTTACATGGTTTGGGGTCAAAACTGTATTTTTTTTCCATTAAATAATGTGCTATCTATCAGGGCCGGACTGGCCCACCGGGATACCGGCAAATTTCCCGGTGGGCCGCGGCATCTGGGGGCTGCGCTGAGTATGTATGTGCCACCGGGTGGCTGGTCTTGTGGCACACACTCTGAGGGGGCTGGTGGGCTGGCGGCCGCATTCCATGCTGAAGCCGCCGGGCTGGGTGGCAGCCTCGCCGGTCCGGCGGCACTTCTCCTGTTACTGATGACTGAGGAGTGAAGGAGGAGGAGGGAGGAGCATGTCTCTGTACCATGCTCCCTCGCGGTTCCTGTGCTGGGGATTGTGGGAGCCGCGAGGGAGCATGGTACAGAGACATGCTCCTCCCTCCTCCTCCTTCACTCCTCAGCCATCAGTGACAGGAGGAGTGCCGCCGGACCGGCGTGGCTGCCACCCGGCCTGGCGGCTCCAGAGGGGAATGCAGCCAGCCCCCCTGACTCCTCTCAGGTAAATGGGAGGGGGAAGATGGGGAATAAAGAGACACAAGGGGAGGGGGAAAATAAAATAGAGGGGGAAAGAGACAAAGGGGAGAGAGATGTGGGGGAGAGACAGGGAAAGAGAAAGAGACAGGGGAAAAGGATAGAGACACACAAGGGAGAGAAGAGAAAGAGAGACAGGGGACAGGGGGAAAGGATAGAGATAGACAAGAGGAGGGGAGAAAGAGACAGAGGGGGGAAGGAGAGAGACACACAAGGGAAGGGGGAGAAAGAGACAGAGGGGGAAAGGAGAGAGACACACAAGGGGAGGGGGAGAAAGAGACAGAGAGGGAAAGGAGAGAGACACACAAGGGGAGGGGGAGAAAGAGACAGAGGGGGAAAGGAGAGAGACACACAAGGGGAGGGGGAGAAAGAGACAGAGGGGGAAAGGATAGAGAAACACAAGGGGAGGGGGAGAAAGAGACAGAGGGAAAAGGAGGGAGACACACAAGGGGAGGGGGAGAAAGAGACAGAGGGGGAAAGGAGAGAGAAACACAAGGAGAGGGGGAGAAAGAGGCAGAGGGGGAAAGGAGAGAGATGCACAAGGGGAGGGGGAGAAAGAGGCAGAGGGGGAAAGGAGAGAGACGCACAAGGGGAGGGGGAGAAAGAGCAAGAGGGTGAATAGAGAGACTGGAAAGGAGAGGGGAGACATGGACACAGAGGAGCAGTGAGGGGGAGAAAGAAACATACAGAGTGACTGGAGGAGACAAAAAGGCACACAAAGAGGCTGGAGATAAAGAGACACACATAGGGGCTGTATATATCACTGGTGGATCGGGGGGGGGAGGCAACAGGGCAATTCCCCCCCCCCACGAGGCTCTCCCCTGCCAGCTGATCTCCCTCCCCGTTCCACAGGCACCATGCGGCACACACTGCCCCCCATACACACACTGCCCCCACACACACCATACATATTCACACACTGCCCCCCATACACACATTGCCCCATACACACACACACACTGCCCCCACACACACATTGCTGCACACACACATACACAGCCCCCCCATACACACATTGCCCCACACACCCTACACATTCACACACTACACCCCCCTCACACACATACACTGAACCTTTCACACACACTGCACCCCTTACACATTGCACCACTGCTCCTATACCCTACTACAGCCCCATATCCCAGCAGACTCCAGATAAGTTGTCAAACTGTTCTTAAACGGTTTGACTACTTACTCTGGGAGGGGGTGTCGACACTCCTGGCACCATAACCACTACACAGAGCAGTAGTGGTTATTGTGCATGGATTATTTCTTTTTAAAAAATCTACAAGTGCCCCTCCCGGGATCAGGCTCTGGATCCGCCACTGGTATATGACATGTATATTAATGTGTATTAGTTTTATTTATATTATATATATATATATATATATATATTATATTTACACATATATTAATGAACATTTATATATGCATAATACACAGATAAATGTCATTAATATGTACCATATGTAATGAGCAGATATTGGCCCAGTCTTGTTGCTAGGTGCATACTCCAGCACAATAACATATTTAAAGTGAAGAGTGCACCCACAGGACTTCAAAATAAACAAGATAACGTCATTTTTTTACAGTTGTGCCCTACATACATTCACCATTTCAGTCCCATTACCAAGCTTTCCTTAATATGTCTAGGTAGTTGGACTGAAACATTGGTTATATGCAAAGGCACGTCTGCTTAAAATAAATCTGCACTCTTTTTTTTTAAGCCTATATGTGCTTTTTTCATGTTGGAGTAATAATTTTTAATTTTAAGTTATCTGTTCTAACTCTGTATCTGCACACTATGCTGGCGCGATGCATTATGGGGCTGGTAAATATTTTTTTTCCAGGGCTGCTTTTAATTCCCAGTCCGGCCCTGCTATCAATGCATACTGAAATAAAAAGTACATTTGAACAATACTTTCAAGGACACACTTACTGATTCTGCTAGTGTTTTTTTTGGTTAATGTTGGTTTATACTTGAGCTTGTAAAATGGCTTATGAAAGGTAGATCAAACGTATGCTTTGCTTAAACATGAGCTGACATTTGTAGACCATGTTTGCTAATGTCCACTTTATTGTTGTGTTTCATGTACATCCATATTGTTTAACAGATTGCATTGTACTTTTTAACAGACATAGATCCTGCTGAGATAAGGTCAAACAGTAACAAGTGGTACATGCAGTTACTAGATATGAAGAGACACATACACCCTTTTCATGTCTCGTCTAATGAAGGTGCCCCCTACCACAATCAAATGAACAACAAAAAGGCTACAGCAGGGAACCATCTCATTTAAAGACTTTGATATGGGTATATCTCCCCTCTGCTCATGTCTTTTCTTATTTTCAAAGCTGGGTGAGCTCATCAACTTTTTCTTGAATTTTTTTTGTGTAAGATAAGTGAAAGCTTCAAATATTTATATTCCGCAATCTTTTCTTTTTGAAAGCAAAGTATTAATTTTAGTCAGTGCTCCGGGGCTTGTCACATCTGTTGTTCATCTTTGAATGCAGCCCAGGGCAGAAAGAACATGCTGGATATCTATCTGAGATTTCACATATTGTCCTATCTGAGATGATCTAGGAGGTAAAGTAGATATTTGCAGATCTAGTGTCTAGCTATGTATCTTTGCGCAAGCGCCATATCAGGTGTACACCAGAGATAGCTATAAAAGTTTACAAAAATAGTGGGATGCAAAGAAAAACATAAAATGGCGGCCATTGACATTAAAGTTTAAGAATGCCTCTGACAGAGCATCAGGTAAAAAAAAACAAGATGTTCCTCTTTTTTTCTGATGATGTAGGTTGCATTGCTAACATGCCCCATATATCCTACTTTTAAGAGGAAGAGCTAGGGCTCCAAACAATAAGTATACTGTTTTGTTGCCTATGAAAGCTCAGTAACATTTCTTTTGTTTTCTCAATTATTAAAAATAATTATTTCTTAAAGATTCATGCAAGTGAAAGGATGCCAGAGGTAATTAAAGAGCCACAGTAGCCATAGGGTATGACTGCACTTTTTTCATTGACTTAAATGACAAATATGTGCTGCACATAGTCAGCCATTCAATTCTACCAAAATATAAGTGGGGACTTAGTAAGACTAGAAGGGTTTTTCACTAAAGTGAGGTATTTCTGAGAATCCAAAGAGAATTTTACATTTAAAGCCAGTTTTAAAGGAGTTAAAGCAGTCAAAATGGAAGCATTTATTTTTCAAGTCAAATTTGGCTATTTTGACCTTAAACTTTAAATTCCTGATGATGCTCACTTAAGTGAAGATATCTAGGAGTGAACTGGGCCTGCCTGAGAACCAAGGGAAATAAAGCCAGAGATTATTGGATGCAGTTACCCCTAAATCTTTATTTATCTCAACTACCTTAACACTGACATCTACCTCTAACCCTCTCCCTTTAAGGAAGTGCCCTTCCCCCTAGTAATATTCTTCCCCACACCTGTTTGCAGTAAAACTATTTTTTTTAAAATATTTTTACTCACCTTTTTCTCAGCGCGGCTTAGCTCTCTGCCTCCCGCAACATCATTGAGGAGACATGGACTCCTCTGGTGATGGTCTAATCCAATCATCCTCTTAGAGCATTGAATTCAATGCTTTCCTATGAGCTTCCTTATCATGTGACCAGGCTTTACTTGGTCAGTGCAGCAGAGGCACATCTAGGGGATGTCAGAAAGACAGCTGCTAAAAGTGAATTTCACCCTGCAATGCAAACCTTGCCATTTTGTTTTTAAAATTAGTTGAAGTGGTGTGACTACAGTTTCCAATGCTTTATTGTGGCAATACTGACGTAGTAGTTAGTACAGTTTAACAGTGCTGTAATGCTGCTTTGTTCATATGACATGTCATTGTATTTCTAAAACCAGTCAGCACTTATAACATACCAACGTTATTAAATTTAGCAGCAAGGCCATCCAGACTTTTTCTTCTTTTGGAAAAACAGCAAAAATAGTTATGAGAAAGACTTAAAGGAACACTATAGTCACCAGAACTACTACAGTTAAATATAATTGCTATGGTGATTATAGTCAGTTCATGCAGGCATTCTCATGCAAACAGTCTTTACGGAGAAAATGCAGTATTTACATTACAGCCTAGTGATAACTCCACTGGCCACTCCTCAGATGGCTGCTAGAGATGCTTCCTGGGGCAGTGCTGCACAGGGAGCAGCACTGCCATTTAGTGTCTCCACCCTCTGATGGAGACACTAAACTTGCCTCATGGAGATGCATTGATTGATTCGATGCAGCTCTATAGTAAATGCTTATTGGCCCGGTCGGTGTTTGACCTTGCCCCCACCTGTCTCCTTGGCGATCTCTACCAATCTAATGCTTTCCCTATGGGAAAATACTGGATTGGCTGTGATCATCAATTATCATCAATTCTGATGATGTCAGTCAAAAAGGCAGATCAGGGTGGTGCCAGTGCCAGCAGACATACGCGACGCTGAAAATAAGGTAAGTTTCAACCCTGTGTAAGGGTGGGGGAGAGAGGGCAAGTCACCTAAATGGTGGTTTTAACACTATATGGTCAAATATAGTTTGTGTTCCTGACCCCAGGGCCGGTGCAACCGGCAAACTAGACATTCGCCTAGGGCGCCGGCCTGCTGGGGGCGCCCACTGGGATGTTTCCTGGTGGGCTGCCTGCTCCTGTCTGGGGCCGCAGTGCTGGGCTAGCAGCTCTTGAGCCGCCCCCAGTGCCTGGCCGATCCTCAAGGCGCCCGAAGGTGGGGGGTGCCGAGAGGAGCCCTGTCACAGGGGGGCCAGGAGGTGGCAATCTGGCCACCTCAGGGTGCCCCGCAGCTGTGCTAGGTAAGGCAGAGCAGGCACCTGCTAACCTTGATGGCAGGTGCCTGCTCTGCCAACAAATGCCAGTGACCGTCTGGAGGAGAGGGGGAAGGAGAAGCCAGATGGCAAGGGAAGCTGTTCTTGCAGCCTCTCGCTCCTCCCTTGCGCGCTCTCTGTGATGCCGGGAGGCTGAATATGACGTCATTCCGGCCCCGGCATACTAAACAGCAGGCGGAGGTGAGTGTTTGAGTATTTGACTGTCAGTGAGTGTGTGTGTGTGTGTGTCTGTCAGTGAGTGTCTGCCTGTGTGTGTGTCTGTCAGTGAGTGAGTGTATGTATGTCAGTGAGTGTCTGCCTGTGTGTGTGTCTGTCAGTGAGTGAGTGTATGTATGTCAGTGAGTGTCTGTGTGTGTGTGTGTGTTTGTCTGTCAGTGAGTGTCTTTGTGTGTCTGTCAGTGAGTGAGTGTGTGTGTGTCTGTCAGTGAGTGAGTGTATGTCTGTCAGTGGGTGTCTGTGTGTGTGTGCCAGTCAGGGAGTGAGTGTATGTTTGTCAGTGAGTGTGTGGTTATGTGTCTATAAGTGAGTGAGTGTATGTCTGTCAGTGAGCGTCTGTGTGTGTGTCTGTCAGTGAGTAAGTGTATGTCTGCCAGTGAGTGAGTGAGTGAGTGTATGTCTGTCAGTAACTGTCTCTGTGTGTGTGTGTGTGTGTGTTTGTCTGTCAGTAAGTGAGTGTATGTCTGTCAGTGAGTTTCTGTGTGTGTGTGTGTGTCAGTGAGTGAGTGTATGTCTGTCAGTGAGTGTGTGTGAGTGCCTGCCAGTATGTGTCTGTCAGTGAGTGAGCGACATGAGGGGGTGGCAAAATGGATCTTTGCCTAGGGCGACAGAAATCCTTGCACCGGCCCTGCCTGACCCTAAAGTTTTCCTTTAATTTGATGGAAGCATGTCTTTTTTCAGTCTATATCACTATGTAACTATTTACTTTTGTGGTTCTCATGCAGCTATCAAGAAACAATCAGTTTTTCAGAAATCAGTTGATTTTACCCTTTTTTAAAAACAAAAAATCAAACACACAACTGTTTTAATTTTTGGTTTCTATTTTAGCATAACCAGATTTGTATTGATATATATCACCTAATATATATTTTCCCAATATCTGCCTATATATCATATTTTTGTGTGTTTCATTTTCATTTCTGAACATCATTGGTGTTTCTTGGCAGTCCTATGATAATGCAATTTTTTTCTCCTCTACTGTGTAGATTGTTGGTGACTCATGTCCATCTGAAGTCAGTCAACACTTATAGTTATACAATAATTTGTTAGAAAGAGGGGGCCTGCCTGCTAATTCACATTTTGAATTCACTTTAGACTGCCCTTAGGTAGGAAAACCCATAAGTGAAATGTAGCTCTCTGTTTATACAACAAAAACCATTAGAAAAAAAAACCTCAACATAAAGAAGGATTTAGAATACTGTATTTATATTTAAGAAAGGCAGCGGCTTTACAGTTTCCTATGTTACATATGATGTGCTCACCTTTTCCTCTTTTTGTGAGCTGCAACCCACGTGTATATATGTTAAAGGACCACTCTAGGCACCCAGACCACTTCAGCTTTATGAAGTGGTCTGGGTGCCAGGTACCTCTAGGATTAACCCTTTTTTTATAAACATAGCAGTTTCAGAGAAACTGCTATGTTTATACTGAGGGTTAATCCAGCCTCCAGAGTATGTTTTCCTGGCACTATAGTGGTCCTTTAAATTTGTCTTAAAACCGAGCCACTCTTTCCACATCACGACCAGATGTGCTGTTAGACTGTTAAGTATATGACTGGCAGGTTATAATGTAACACTTCTTTTAATGGTTTACACTTCTTTTAATGGTCATATGATAACATACTTCGCATTGTCATGTTGACCGTATTTAATATCCAATTATAGGTGGGTAAACAGAGACATAAAACTGGTCTACACCAGAGTGCATGTTTAACGAAAAGCATTCAGTTTATTTGCTCAAAATCAATACTTTTCCTTTCCCCTCCCTCGTTCCCAACAACAACGATTTTTTTTTTCTAATTACATGAAATTGAGCAGTCTGCGCTAGTCCTCTTTACAGAGAGATCTTCATCCCTGCCAATCAGAGTGAGGAGAGCAGTACATCAAAGTGACTCTCTATTCAAACTGTGGCAATGTAGCTTGACATTGCCTGGGAGGCTTGGCCAACTTGATTTCCCAGAAGACCTGAGAGAGGTTCACAGTGCTGTATCAGTTGATCTGTGGGTCTCCACTTAACAAGACTAGTGAGTCAAGCTCTCGGGAGCCTCAGGTTAAGTGGCAGCAAATGTCAGTCCCCTTGGCAGCAGAAATCTTAACCCACTGTATTGCAACTTCAGTAATTACGACTGTGTTTCCAACAGCGTGGTTTTATTTTTTTTTATTTTTTTATAGTGCCACCTTTGTCATGGGCTTCTCTTTGGAACCTGTGTAATTAGAAACATAATGCCTGATTAACAATTTTAGGATTCTGATTGTTTATAACTTGTGCGTGTTTTATTCAGAGTATCGCATCTTGTAGTGTTAAATAAACATTGGAGCAAATATTGTACTAAAAATCACATTAAATATATTGCCAGTTATTTACATTGCTCATTTTGAAATGTCAAAAAAAAAATAAAAAAAATCAAGGTATCACATTGTAATTGTTACTGATTTCTTACAGAGCAGCATCAGTTTAGCACTGTTTACTATATGTTGGTCAACAAGTAGGGAGGGCATAATTCAAGGTTGTATTGATAGGTAGGGTACAGGTCTAATGCATTTTTGGGAAATAAAAAAATCTGTTTAAAGTTAAGTCTCCAATGCAAATCTCAGGTATTACCACTGCAAGCAAAATAATTATTTGCTACCATCTAAAATGTTCAGCTGACTTTTACTAACCCAATTTATTTTTGGGATCTCCAGATAAGATTAAAAGGTTACTTTAAGCACTATTATTATTGACATGTATATAGTGCTAATCTATTCCATAGCGCTTTACAATGTTATAAAGGGAGAATTTAACAACAAATGAGGTCATTGGGGGAACTCTGGGAGTCAGGAAGACGTTGATTCCCACCATCTCATTATTCTTACACTTCCTCTTACGTTGTTCTCATCAAGGTAAGTCAGGAAGGACCACTAGGCTTAAGTAGGTCAGGAGGGACCACCAGGCTTAAAGAACCACTATAGTGCCAGGAACACAAACTCGTTTTCCTGACACTATATAATCCCCCCATCCTCAGGGCCCCCCTCCCGCTAGGCTGAAGGGGTTAAAACCCCTTCTGCCACTCACCTTTATCTAGAGCCGAGCTCCCTCTGCGCTGGTGAACTCTCCTCCCCCTCCGACGTCAGCTCCCGATTCGTGGTATTCCATTCGTGAGTACATTAATCTATATTTGGGGAAGTTTCCCGGAAACTCCCTTAGTGGTTTCTCCTCACCCGCACTCTCCCATAGTGGTCTCTCCTCCACCCCATCTCCCTCCCATAGTGGTCTCTCCTCCACCCTCCCTCTCTTCAATAGTGGTCTCTCCGACACCCACCCTCCCTTAGTGGACTCTCTCCCTCCCCTGCCTCTATTGTAGCATGGCCAAGCTCCAGTCCGCAGTACAGGAGCTTCTGTTTCCTGTACCCGGACAGACTGACAGGAAGTGCTCACTGAGTGAGCACTTTCTGTCAGTCCAGCCGGGTACAGGAAACGGATGCTCCTGTACCGTGGACCGGAGCGGAGCTTGGCCACGCCACACTGAGGGACTGAGCGCTGTGTGCTTCCCTACTGCCGATCCCTCATATCTTGCTCCCCCGGGCCTGTGTGTCCTAATGGACGCGCCGGCCCGGGCAGTGCTGCAGCCGCCAGAGGCTCTCTATAGAGACAGCTGCAGCATTTGAGGGGCTGGCAACTGCCTAAGTCGCCGATAGTATGTACCAGCCCTTGGAAAAAAAATGATTTACTACTCTTCACTTGCTCTTGCTGTAAACTGTTGTGCAGATGAGTGTGGAGAGTGAAATCTTGGAAAGGATGCAGGAATACAAACATGTATTCCTGAAACTATGATGCTGGAATGCAGCATTGGGTCTCTGCCCTCTCCCCCACTCTCCAGAGATTAAAGGTAATTTTACCCCACATGGCTGTACCTCAATGGCTTAGATCATCAATTTTGATGATCTCAGCCAATCTAATGCTTTCCCATAGGAAAGCATTGGGAAGCCACACCGCTTTGCACCAATCAGAATCAATGCATCTCTCTGTGGGGAACAGTCATGCCGAGCGTGCAGACTGAATCTGAAGCATCTTTAGTGGCCGTCTGGGTGACTGCCACTAGAGGTGCAACTAACGCATAATGTGACAAGGCTGCAGGGACATCATATAGACACCATAAGCATTACATTAAGCTGTACTGGCTTTTCTGCTACACTCACTACATCTACCTCTTTCTCTGTCCCAGCCTGCATACCAGGAGCTTCTGCCTGCTAGTACAAAAAAAAAAAATCGAGAGTTGTGGACAAGTGAGTCATGAGAAGTTAGGGATTCAGAGTTTGTGATAAATAAGAAACAGGAAGTTAGAGCTTTGGGGCATGTAAGATGGACAGATAGACTAGATTGAGAGATAGAAGAGAAATATTGACATAGAATATGTTTACGTTTAAAATGCTACATGTCCCTCCAGCACTGCCTCCACCAGATATAGGACAAGTGGGAGGTGTTTCTGTTAAAGCGCTTTCTGTCTGAATTACTATAAATAGGTCCACCATAATAATCAGCACCAGGCCCAAGCAGAACATGATGCTCTGAGGACACTAGAGATTTGTCAGAAAAAAGAAAAGTGAAGGCACCAACCCAGGACAGTGAGCAGGGGCCCAACATCATGACTGTTCCACCAAATTCAGGACAGCTAGGAGCTATGTTGGTTATAGATATCGGCAGCAACCCAATTCTCAGGGCACAACATATATTGTAAGCTTCCCCACTGGAAAAGGACTGGGAAAATACTAAATATTAAGTTGCTGGTGTGCCCTGAGTACGGGATTAGGAAGCACAGTAGTAAAGTAAGTTTTACTTTAGATTACAAAAACAGGTTATAAATAATTAGAAAATGGTAGACTTTCATCTTACTAGATCAAGCTTAATGAAAACAGTGTTTCTAATGAAAAGAGTTCTGTGCGTCTTAGCATTCAGTTGGTATCTTTGAGGCTTTCTTTGACTGAACACGAACTGAACCTTAAAATTCTGATTGCTATTAGTATTAGGTTTTAATTGAGTTAATCAACCTGTCTCCGAAAATGAAAACTGTCAGCAAGGATGGAGGAGGAGGAAGGTTGTTTAGATAGGGGCCTGCTTTCAATCTTTCTGTAAAAATCTATTTTTGGAGACAACTAGATAATGAGTAAGGGGGAGAGTGACAGCTGGCAAAGACTCATGGCCAAAACAAACATTGCAGCTTTTCCTGTGACCTCCAGATAATCCAACAAACAGACAGATTGCCACAAGCTTCCCTGGGACCATCATATATCTCTATCAGTCTCCCTCACCAAATTCTTCACACATTTAAAAGTGTCTTAGAAATGGCATATATCTAGACTTTTTCTGCAGCAGTTGTACCATAACTATGCTTCATATTAATAAGCACTTTCCAACAGATGGATTGTGACACTATTAGTAATTATTTTTGCTGTACAATTTAAGCATGTGGCATGGGTATGTAAACTGACACTTCAGCTGTGGCAGACGATAAACTCTATTATTCCTAGACTGAATACACTTAATAGGAATTGATCTGAGAGCAGGAAGAAACAGGAAACTGTTGAGATCACAAAACAGGTCTTTAGAAGGGTACCTAAAAACTGCATAATGCTTTATTATTTATTTATTTATTTTTAAAAATAAAAATGTGATATCACCTTGAAGATTTAGGGTAGAGTGATCTAAAAAGTGGTACTAGAGGCATCTATATAAAATAATCGCATTGATGTTTAATAAAATCTGCAACTTGTGATGTCAGTTTAAAGAACTACGGTTTTGAGCTAATTTGGATGATGGTCTTTGTAAGACTGCCATTAGTCAACATACTGCAAAAATATAAACAAAATAGCATAATATTAAGAAAATGATGAAATGTAAACATCTTATCTTTTTTTTCAATGTGTGCTCTGAAAACACAACTATTTTGAATACCAGATGGGTAAAGAATGCAAAATGACAAATGCATAACATGCGCATCTGCTGCTCGATAAAAACTCTCAACCTGTTTGTTTATCCTTGCGCACAATTATCTATATTTAATAAACTCATCTATATTTTAAGACATCACATGTTACTAAAGTTTTTGTGTCCCTTTAAGCATATTGTGTTATGCTATGTTTTGACTGGGTGTGTGATGTCTCTTTATTTGTTTATAAATTAGTTATGATTTACAGCTATGTTGCCTTGTAAATAGAGTCCGTGCTGAATTCCATTACCAGTGCTCTATCTGTTTACCAGGGTTTCACAAGTCTGCTTCATAATTGACTTTGGATAAATAAAAATTTTGCCTGTTGAATTTTCCATGTGTAATAGTATTTACATGATTTTCATAATTATATGAAAATTAAGAGTGATATGTTCTTAAAACCTTTAACGAGTCTGGTAGCAAACAGTTGACTTTTATTGTTTTATTGGACGGGTATATGCATCTGATATCAGTAATCTGCATCTGATATACCTACCAAGTGTCACATATTTGGAACAGCAGTCCCAATATGAGATTCTTCACACTTTATATCTCTGCCCCTTTCTTAAAGACACCAGAAATATTCTCCAAAAGTACCTAATTAAGCATTTTCTTGGAAAATATTACAGAACACAGATCCTGCCAAATCCACGCTTTTGCCTTCCTTTAGAAGAAACAGAGCAACCAGGAACCTCTCTAGTGTATTTCAGTACAGATCTGGGACTAAATGAAAAACTCTCACTGCAAACTATTACAGTAGAGCTTTGTAGAAGTATCTAAACCACTCCCTTTACTGGACAATAATCTAGCTAAAACCACACCCCTGCATTCCGTTACTGGACACAGAACTTGATAAAGCCACACCCCTGCATTCCATTACAGGACAGAACTTGCTAAAACCACACCCCTGCATTCTGTTACTGGACACAAAACTTGATAAAGCCACACCCCTGCATTCCATTACTGGACAGAACTTGCTAAAACCACACCCCTAGATTCCATTACTGGACAGAACTTGCTAAAAACCACACCCCTGCATTCCTTTACTGGACAGAACTTGCTAAAACCACACCCCTGCATTCCATTACTGGACGGAACTTGCTAAAACCACACCCCTACATTCCATTACTGGCCACAGAACTTGCTAAAACCATATCCTGTGTTCCATTAGTGGACATAACACTAGCTGAAATCACACAGGCTGGATGCAAGACAGCATTGGAGAAACAGTGGTTCCCCTGGGGAGGTACAAAGTTGTTAGTGGGGAGGTGTGCCGTCCCTCATTGGCATTTTTGCAATTGCTTTTTTTTAGAATTTTGTTTAGCTACATTCAAGTCGCAATATCCATATTCAATCAAAAATCGTATAATCGAAGTGTTTGTTAAAATGAAGACTGCTGTTATTGTGTGTGGTTGTGTTTAGTAAAATGAAGACTAACTGTCCATTTAGTTTAATCTTGTCCCAAACTCCCATGCCGGAAATTACTCACAACACTTGCCTACAACAATCGCAAGAACAGTAGAAGAGGCCAACCCCCGGAACGAACAGGGAGGGGGGACCAGACAGCTGCCCTGAGTGGTTGGCATAGCAACCAAATTGATACAGTTGGTTTTACAGTTGGAAGCAGGGAATTCTGGGAAAATTACCAGAAAACTGGTGAATAATGCTGAGGGAGCCTGGCAGTGTCTTTCACCCGCCCACCCTCCCCAATGTTTCTGTTCTGGAATTGTTTTTCGTGTTGTGTTTTCTTTGTTTTTAATTTTGTCGCAGCTGCAGGTTTCCTGCGCCAGCAAGTTTAGTAAATGAATAATAATAATAGGGAGTCGCAGTCTGAATTTGGTTGATGACGAAGGACAGACTGAAGAAGCTCTGGAAGAAGTTTAAAATGTACATATTTGCTGGGTAAAACCAGCAGCTGACAGTATTTGGTTGTGTTGGTTTAAATAAAGCTGTGGCCGTTGCCCTCACCTACTTAACATGGTATTGTGTTACTTATTGGGAATGGAAGAGTAGCGGGATTTGGTGATCGAAGGAGTCAGCAGTCGAGTAATCACATGTTAACTCGGAGACTGTTATTGTTAGATTGCAATGCACAGTCTGAATGACCGTTTAATATTAATTACTGCTAGCTTACTTAACAGAGGGCTTGACAAATTTGCTTGGAATCTAGGAGCACGTTAAAAAGGTTAGGAGACAGTTTTTTTGTAAACTAACAAAGCTTTTTTTTTCAACTACAAAAATACAATTCTTAAATGGACACAGTAGTCACCAAAACCACTAAATCAAAAATGTATTTATTTGTGTATCTGAGGCTAGTAAAATAAAATGTCCCTGTCAATTATGTAATTTATCCATTATTAATTGATTTTGGAAATGAGGGGAGGTGTGAATATTAAGTATACTTTCGGGGGAGACACATGACAAAAAAGATTAAGTACCTGTGGCTTTAATTGTGTCCAGTCAATCGCCAAATCCTGATGCTTCCATCTCAAAAACATAGCTCGCATCTGCCCTTATTTAACACCAGACGCAGCTACTGTGCTGGTCCATGCCATTGTTCTTTCTCACCTTGACTACTGCAATTCTCTTCTCAGTGGTCTTACGTGTTCCCAGATTGCTCCGCTGCATAATGAATGCGGCAGTGAGGCTCATTTTCCTGTCCGCCCGCACCTCCCAAGCCTCCCCCTCTGTCAGTCCCTACATTGGCTTTCAGTTAGATATAGGGCTCAATTTAGGATTCTGGTGCTTGCTTACAATTCCCTACATAATGCTGCTCCAACCTACCTATCCTCCCTAATACACAAATATGTCCCGTCGAGGCCCCTGCACTCTGCCGAAGACCTACGTCTATCCTCTGTCTATTCCCACATGTGATGCTCGCCTCCAAGACTTCTCCAGGGCTGTACATTTTCTGTGGAACTCCCTTCCCTTCTCCGTTAGACTTTCACCCAGTCTCCACTCCTTCAAAAAATCTTTGAAAACACACTTCTTCAGGAAAGCATATAATTTAAACTGTTAGTGGGTTTTCATTCCCCCTCATTACTTCCCTCCTGCAACTGTCAAAAATAACCTACTAAGTTCTCAGTGATTACTTTTCTAGCAACCTTTTTCATTACCCCTACTTATACCCTTTGTGTCACTATATCCCACTCCCTCTAGCATTTAAACTTATTGAGCAGGGCCCTCAAACTGTTCCTGTGCGTCCATTTGTCTGGTTACAATTATATGTCTGTTAGTCCACCCATTTTGCAGCACTATGGAATTTGCTGGCGCTATATAAATAATAACATAATAATAATAATAATAATAATTGTCCCTTTATATGTACTTTATCACAAATAGTTTTTTTTACTCTGTGCTTTCTAGCATAACAAAGATACACATAAAAATTTGGATATTTTAAAGATTCAAACTTTCATCTAGAGCTGCACAGTTAAAGAGGTTGGAAAAAAAAGCAAGTCCACAAAATTCAGTTTTTAAGCTATTACTCTTCCTATTGATCGAAGTGATGGCAGACACCTACTTCCAAATTATAGCCAATTATGTCTTAAAGGAAGGTGGGCTGGATTGATTGTTCAATTCACTTAAAAGAGTATAACCACTGAACTTTGGAACAAAAAATGCATTCATGGAAACGCCAAGGTTAAAGTGAAACTACTCCCTAATTTTTAACTTTAGCTAAATCTTATAAATTAGATAAAGACTTACTTATTTTTACCCTGCGTTGCAATGGAGTTTCTTCCTTTCCAGTAATTTCTGTACCGCCATAACCCTGTCTCTACTTTGTCCAGCCTATATTTGGGAAAGCCTTGGTTGCTTTACAAAACAACTGTTAACATAAATGTGTGAGTTTCATTTACAGCACATTAGTCCACTAAATTCAGTGACATCTGACGTGTCCCTGTTTATTATATGTGGAAGAGAGCGGCGGCTTGGACGGTAGGGGGAAGTGAGAATTCTTGGAGGATACAGCTCCTCCTTTTAGAACTGCACATTAGACTGGCCTCATCGCCAGGTCTTCATGCAACATGGTGGCATTAACCATGATGACACACAAAGCATTATGAAGCCGGGCCAGCCAACACAATTGTGACAGAGCTTCCTGTACCACGAGGACTCCAAGCACTCCATCAGACACCATCATCACTGCTGTTCCCAATTCCAGCGTTACAGCTTGGCTGGGAACTCGCTGTCCTCCACCCACCCTGGACCCAAGACCAGGATCCAGCTTCCACTGGGTGAACCTCTCCTACTTCAGAGAGCATACAGGAACAGCTCTTAAAAGAGCTAGCGATTATAATCCCAGGGGAGTATAGTGATATAGCAATCCCCAGGGTAGATACAGCCTTTTCCCCCACACATGAGACGAGGCTCTATGTTGAGGGTAAAACAGGAACTCAATTTTAAAGGAGGCACACTGGCCTTTTATGCAAGTTAACCAACAAGGTGACACCCAGTTGGACCTTGTTGGGCACAGGGACACAAAGTTAACAAACCAATCAGAACAGTAATTAAATGTATGACACTCCCATTACAAACATACAATCCCTTCCCTCTGCCTGTGAGATAACTGAGTCAGTAACTGTACTAATTCTAATCCAATTATCTCCAAGCACAGGAAAAAAACATACTTTTATGAAACCCCAAAAAGTACCTTAAAAACACATAAAAGTTACATCCCCTGATGGCCCCGATCTGGGCGAACAACATATCCAAAAATCACCCAGATCGATTGAGGGGTTCAGGAATTTCCTGGATGTCATAGTTTTGACCTACCGTGCACATGGTCCTATGCCCAAAACATTCCAGGGAAATCAGTGCTAACAGTCGGTCAAGTTCCCTAGTTTTTTACAGGTTTCCCTGCAGGGCCCATAGTCTGTGGGCCGGAGGCTGGCAAGCAGGCCCCTCCAAGTACAAGTGGTGAGGTTATTTTGCCACATCAATGTACAGAGGAAAAAGGTAAATGCATGAATCCTTTAATGTATGAATCCTTTAACCCTTAAAGGGATCCAATAGAGCCAGGAAAAAAATCCAGTTTTCCTGGCACTATAGGCTCTTGGAGAGCCCCCTTCCCTCTGGGCGCCCCTCCCCAGGCGCTGAAGGGGTTAAAATCCTATTCAGCTACTTAACTTAATCCAGCCCAGCGCTGGTGACCTCTCCTCCCACACCGATGTCAGCTCCGGAGTGGAAAGCATTACTCAATGTTTTCCTATGGGATCTTATTTGATGCTGGACTCCGTGAAGACGTCCAGTGTCAAATAAGTGCGATTTACTCACTGAGAATTGCGGAAGTGGCCTCTAGTGGCTGTCAGGGAGACAGCCACTAGAGGCTGGATTAACCCTGCAATGTATCTCTAAAACTGCTATGTTTTCAGCCGCAGGGTTAAAACTAGGGGGACCTGGCACCCAGACCACTTCATTGAGTTGAAGTGGTCTGGGTACCTATAGTGTTTCCTAGCCTCTTTGTTTATGTTTTATGTTTAGGACCAGGGCTGTTTTAACACTTTTGTGGTGTTTGTGTTTAGCTGTAATTTTCCTTTCTCTCATTTACTGTTCCCTTACAAATTATATATTTTTTTCAGGACAAGAAGGGCTTTCTTTACATACCATTATTTGTATCATGTCATATAATTTACTTTAAAACAAATTATAACATATGGTGAAAAATTGAAAATAAATATGTTTTTTGACTTTTACTTGAAAAATCTTTTACTCATCTACAAAAGCTAATGAAAAAAACTGCTAAATAGATTAAAAATGTTGTCCAGGGTTTAAAAACACCCCGTATTTACATGCTTTTTTGTAGACATGTACAATTTGTTTTGTTCCGAATGTACATTTGGACGAATTTCGTGCATATTATTATTATTATTATGGTATTTACATAGCGCCGTCAAATTCTGCAGCGCTTTCCAATGTGTGGACGAACAGACATGTAGTTGTGACCAGACAAGTTGGACACACAGGAACAGAGGGGTTGAGGGCCCTGCTCAATGAGCTTACATGCTAGAGGGAGTGGGGTAAAATGACACAAAAAGGTAAGGATAGTATTAGACAGTTGCAGAAGAGGAATCAGTCAGGAGCTATTAACAGTTTAATTGATACGCTTTTATGAAGAAGTGGGTTTTAAAGGATTTTTTGAAGGAGTGGAGACTGGGTGAGCATCTAACGGAGGAGGGAAGCGAGTTCCACAGGAACGGTGCAGCCCTTGAGAAATCTTGAAGGTGAGCATCAGAAGTGGGAGTACGGACAGAAGACGTAAGTCTTCAGCAGATCGTAAGGGCCTAGACGGTACATACTTGTGTATAAGGGAGGATGGATAGGTGGGAGCAGCATTATGTAGAGATTTGAAAGCAAGAACCAGAATGTAGGGACTGACAGAAGGGTGAGGCATGGGAGGTGCGAGCGCACAAGAAGATGAGCCTCACTGCCGCATTCATTATGGACTGTAACAGCGCAAGTTGGGAGCACGTAAGACCACTGAGAAGCGGATTACAGTAGTCAAGGTGAGAAAGGACAGTGGAATGGACCAACACCTTAGTCGCATCTAGCGTTAAGTAGGGGCGGATGCGCGCAATATTTTTGAGATGGAAATGACAGGATTTGGCGATAGATTGAACATGAGGCTTGAGGGAGAGTTCGGAGTCAAAGAGAACACCTAGGCAGCAAGCCTGCATGGTGGAGCTGATGGTAGCACCGTTGACTTGGAGGGAGACAGACACATGAGCAACAACACTTGAGGGAGGAAAGACCAGAATTTCAGTTTTGGTCAAGTTTAGTTTAAAGAAGTGGGCAGCCATCCAGTTAGAAATATCAGAGAGGCAGTTAGAGACACTAGTTAAGATTATTCAGATGCTTACGAATGTCTGAAGTGGCGAATTGCAGAAGTTCCGAAGTTCGGTAGTTCAGAAGTGCTGAACCAAACCAAATGACATTGGTTCAAATTGCCGAAGTGTCGAAGTGCTTTGGATTTCTGAAAAGTGGCAAAACAAGCGAGGGAAAATTACGTTAATGATGACAGGAATCTTGACCAATAAGCTAATTCCTGGCACTGGGAGCCCTATAGATGTGTAAGAGGTTGTGGTGGCAATCCTGGCACTGGGAGCCCTAAAAATGTGTAAGTGGTTGTGGTGGCAGTCCAGGCACTGGGAGCGCTATAGATGTGTAAGTGGTTGTGGTGGCAGTCCGGGTCTGGGAGCCCTATAGATGTGTAAGTGGTTGTAGTGGTAATACTGGCACTGGGAGCCCTGCTGGCGTAGTAGGGGAAGCACAGTTTCTTTTTGCAGCCGGCTCACACTCAGATGACGTGTCACTAGATGTGTCAGAAAACTGACCTGGGTCAAAATCGGATGCATTCTTTGTGGCATTAGAGTCTGACACCAAGAAGGCGTATGCCTCCTCCAAACTGTACATACGCTGCATATTTCATCAACACACTACCTAACTAACTACATATCTAACTGACTAAACTAACAAATTACTAACACACAATTTTTTTAAATTTTTTTTTTTTTTACTATCTACCTAACCCTATGCTAAAATGACTAAAACTGACTAAAACAGACTAAAACTACCTAATACACAGCTTTTTAACAAAAAAAATCCCTTAAAGGCAAAAAAATAAAATAAATACAGACAGTACAAATGTACTGCTGTAACAGGATTTGGTAGGGAAGGTGTTAAAAACATTTTTTTTTTGCTTTGTTTTACAGTTTAGAACACTTCTGGCAACATTATATCATGATCTCTGTCTCTCTACCTTTCAAAAGGCCACAGAGGAGAGAGGGGCAGAGATCACAGTTTGTAACACCCACTTTGACAGCAGCCAATAATGAGCGATTGCATGTCGCTCAAACAACATAATTGGCTGTTACTATCTGTCTCACATGCCTGGCAGATAGTAACAGCGGTATTTTGGCAGAAGCGATCTCCGATCGCTCCTGCTGCTCGTTTTAAGTTATGACAGTTCAGGACCGTCATCAGTCCTCAAGGGGATGTTTTTGATGATGTTTCTGAACTGTCATTGGTCCTCAACGGGTTAAAATGGTAATTCTTAGTGAGCTAAACACGTTCTTCACAGGGTATACTACGTAATAATATTTATTATAATTATAGAGAGGGGGCCTTGCAATCCAATCTATGCATGAAATTATTTGTTGTTTATCTTTCACATCACCCCAGTAAATGCTCCACTCTTATGGACCTTTTCAGCGTCATCAGTTTTTAGATTTGAAAATACAGGTGGCCAGGTCAACATTGAACTATGTTTTCGTCTCATATGCTGCAGATTCTGATCAATACCATGCACTTTATGTTAATATGTTGTACATTGCAAAGTTTATCAGCTACTTCCTGGTTAATACAGATTTGATTGACATGGGGACTGTTTGTGAAACAGAACATACTTAAGGTGAATATTCATCTCTAAAAATTTATATACAAAATACAGAAATTATTCACTTGTCCATTCCCGCATAGTAAATGCCAGTGTGCACAATCCAACCAACATTCATAAATAACAATATTGAGGCACTCGCTGGACTTATTGATGAAGAGTGAAGACGCCTTTGCATATTAGTTAATCATCAAGATCAGACAGTGAACTAATATGCAATAAAAGATTCTTCACTCTTCATAAGTCCAGCGATGTATTTGAGACCATAGGGAATAGGATTCTGTGAAGGTTGTCACATACACTCCACTTTCTTAAAAAGTTAAGTACTTTTAAAGAAAAAGAAAAAAAAGTGTTTTTATTTGTGATTTCATAACTGGTGATACATGCAAATTAATACTGAGCACTTGGATGGCGCCAGGGGATTAGAGGCACCATAAACACTTTAATGAGATGAAGAGGTTATGGTGCCTAGCATGTTCCTACAAGTATTGGAACTTGCAATAACAAAGAATTGTAATATGTATTTGTGAATAGAAAGTAAAAGTGATCATACCAATGTGCTAGAACGAAAAATAACAGACTATTTGTGAAAAGCTTTAACAATTCTTATGGCAAGAAGTTACAGAATTTAAAATATTTTTTATGGTATGAAACATGTACTGCTAGGTTGGATGTCTGAGGCCCCTATTTGTTAGCCAGACTTCTTTTAATAGGATAGTGCCAGTTTGTCTATTTATTTATCATTCTGGTATATTATAGTAAACCCATTAATATTTAAAGAGAGTTGTTGGCACTATTTACTCAATATGTTCAGTGTGATCTGCAACATTCCAGAATTTCTAACTGTAACTGTTCATTCCTGGCAATTACTTGAAGTCTGCAGACCTCAGAGTCATAAAGTTAAGTAAAAAGAGGACACAGTTACTGGCCAATCAATGCCAAGTCTTGGCAAAGCAGCCGATAATGCCAGTACTATGAGCAGCTGTATAGCTAACGTTGCCAGGGTAATGTGTCTGTGAAGATGATTGGGGACCCAATTAACCTGGTTATACTAAGAATTATATGACTGAGGATTACTGCATTAGCACATAGCATGTGTGTGTCCCTGGACTGCTAATAATGTGTGGGTGAGCTGTTAGCTAAATCGAAGCCAAAAATTAATTATTTTGCTAGATAAATACTTCCTTAGCTGAATCACAACAAACTAAAAAAACCAAAAACTAAACATTGTGTGATTTAACTGACATAGGGTTATACACTAAAGTGTGAAGAGTCAGGAATTCAAAGCGAATTTCAAGTTTCAGACCAAAATGTTCAAAGTTTTAACAAATAAATTCAGCTATTCTGGTTAACAATTTTAAATTCACCTAGATCTCCTGTATTTTCACAAGTTTGAGAATAAACCTGATAATACTGAGGAGAATTAGGATGGTAGATTCACTCACAGTAA
Source organism: Pelobates cultripes (assembly GCA_933207985.1). Lineage (NCBI taxonomy): Eukaryota > Metazoa > Chordata > Amphibia > Anura > Pelobatidae > Pelobates > Pelobates cultripes. The sequence continues at coordinate 202,485,806 of OW240914.1, forward strand.
CAGACACAATGGGGTTTATGATAATACAGGGACAATTCTAAAAGTGGAAAAATTGCTATGGAAGCTGTTAAATGCCCCGGTGACTGGGGCAGAATTACTCTTTGTTAACACTGCCCAGGGTACTTCCATCACTGCCCTGAAATACTCCATTAGCGGAGTGCACGTACTTGGCTTGTGTTACATGCTCAAGTCTTGTCTGTCCAATGAGAATTATATATTTTTCTTTGTTTCACACGCATTTAGCTTTCAAAGTGTGCTTTTTGCTGATGTTAAACCAATGGCATTATCAGTTGCCAGATTTACAGATTCTTATAATATATCTGTAATGGAGGAATGACTTTCATAATATATTACTTACATAGACAATGTTTCCAACTCAGTGTTTTCTAAAAATGTAGCAGATGTGGCTCATCCAATACTTAATGGATGCACAACACAACTGGACAAGATTATCAAATCACAATTGGAACTTTATGTAGAGAATATACTGAATGTTGAGCAATTGTCTTAGATACCAGAGTAATCTTATATGGGATGCTCTGAAGTTAATACTATCTTCATTTTGCCTTCATAAACAGCTTTTTTTTAAAAAACAAAAAACAAATATGTAATATTCCTTAAATAAATATTAAAGAATATTAAACCCTTGACCTTAGGTCAAGGATGCTTACAAAGAACAACTGAAATAATTTATCCAAAATAACTTTCACAGTAATATTTATTGGAAAAATTATGAATGTCACTGATATCATGGATGTTACTGGAATCTCTTCTTTTATACACGGATTTACAACTGCCATATGCTAAAAGGCCAGTTAGCTGCTCCTTATGGCTGCTCATTTTACGATGTTTATTAATATATATGAGCTGATCATAGCAGCATACATCAAGGAGGCTGGTGGCCAGGGACACTGAACATATTAAAATGGTATATACATCAATCTCCTGCAAACACTGATATTCAGCCATTTTGTTTACCTCAAAATTTTACTTTTGTTTCTGCTTGAGTTTCCTAACAGATATGGGTACAGTTTAACATACTTGGATGTAAGTATTGGGTAAATAGTCTGGCTAAGAACAAAGGTTGGACAACTTTAAGGCTCCATCGCTGCAGAATAAGATAGGGAACAGAGAAGGCACAGTAGTGTGGATAAGTTAAATAATGCTTTTGCTTTAGAATAGATTCCTAGAACACTTTAACATGCAGCCAGAGAACACGACCAGATAGTGGAAAGTTATCAGCTACTTAATTTTTGTCACGCATCAATTAGCAAAGTAATCACAAGGACCAAAACTTAAATTTGAGCTGAAGCCATTGCACTGAATACCATTAACAGGAAACTGGCTGAAATAATTGCAGCAGCTGCAGCTCTGAAGTGCACCAGTCTACATGCCCACCCTGCACAGCCTCTGACAGTACCAAAGTAATGAGTCTTAAAGTACCATTATTTTGTTCTAGCTGGATCTCATCCAGCTTCCAAAATGGATGCTGGTTAAGATTTGAAATGGAACAAAGTGGACTGCCAGCCGAAGAGCTGCTAGTCTGAAGGCAGCAGGGCCGGACTGGGGATTCCAAAGCAGCCCTGGAAAAAAAATCTATGCCAGCCCCATAAGTCATTGCGCCATATATTGTCGCATGTAATATGTAAGGCTATGTCTTGTCACCCTAGATGATTGAGATATATATATATATATATATATATATATAAAAAAAACAGATCTTGCACTCCACCAATTCAATATTCAATGCCCGGTGCTTGTCAGCCAAAAATGCAAAAAATATTGCCAGAGATAGCACTCCAAGGACTAATATAAAATATAACTTTTATTACCTCCACTAAAACAACACAAGGTCAACGTTTCAGCTTGATTCCCTCAAGCTTTCGTCAGGATATCTCCTGACGAAAGCTTGAGGGGATCAAGCTGAAACGTTGACCTTGTTTTGTTTTAGTGGAGGTAATAAAAGTTATATTTTATATTAGTCCTTGGAGTGCTATCTCTGACAATAATATATATATATATATATAAATATATATATATATAAAAAGACTGGTATCCTTGCACTCAGGCTTAATAAACTATTTTAAGTGCCGGGTGCTACAAGCAAAAGCCAAATAGTATACATGTACATGAAGTAGCTTGCACTCACGGACTTGAAATGTAGAAAAAAATCGCTTTATTCAAAGCATATCAGGGTGTGATGTACATTTAATATATTTTTTTCTACATTTCAAGTCCGTTAGTGCAAGCTACTTCATGTACATGTGTATATATATATATAGCTTTTATAAAATATTGGTCCTTTCAGAGTAACATTTTTAATTATACAGTAAGCATACTCACATGCAGACACAGACAATCTCACTGACACAAGCTCATTGATACACAGCCTCATACATAAGGTTATTGACATAAAAACACAAGCTCACTCAGTAGCAGGCACACACACACACACACACAAGCAAGCGCGCGCGCACACACACACACACAGCTTAATGTAGTGGCTCTGGTGTCTATAGCCTGTCCCTGCAGGCTTTTCAATGTAAACACTAACTTTTAAGAGAAAAGGCAGTGTTTACATTGCTTCCTAGTGACAGACACTCAGACGGTCACTAGAGGTGCTTCCTGTGTCAGTGCGGATTGGCTGAGATCATCAAGCTTGATGATCTCAGCCGTAGAGGCAGGGCCAGGTGAGGGGAGACCAGCATGATGTGGGTGGAAAAAAAAGGTGATTAAAAACACACATACACACACACATACCATGACAGACACACACCATGACACAGACAGAAACACACACACACCATGACAGACAGACACACCATGACACAGACAGACAGACACACAAACACCATGACAGACACAAACCTTTAAAAAGGCACACACACCTTGACACACACAGACAGACCGTGACACACACACCATGACACAGAGAGACCGTGACAAAGACACACACACACCGTGACACAGACAGACACACATTACATGACACAGACAAACACACACACCATGACACACACAGACCGTGACACAGACAGACACACATTACATGACAGACACACACACACACCATGACATAGACACACATTGCATGACACAGACAGACACACACACACATACACAATTTCTACCTGTGGGGAGCTCTTCTGGCGGCCACAGATGGAGCTCCTTTGGCGGCCGCAGGGTTTGCTGGCTGTTGCGTCTCTGCCCCCCTCCCCAGCGCGCCGTTTAATGAGACCGGGGCCGGAAAATGACGTCATATTCCGGCCCCGGTCTTATTAAGCGGCGCGCTGGGGAGGGGGGCAGAGACACAACAGCCAGCAAACCCTGCGGCCGCCAAAGGATCTCCCTCTGCAGCCGCAGGTGAGCCAGCTGGCTGCCGGCCCCAGGTGCCGACAGCCCACCGGGAAATTTCCCGGTATCCCGGTGGGCCAGTCCGGCCCTGGAAGGCAGAAAACAAAAGAAACTATATTCAACGTTTTTAAACAAGAAAAAGATAAAGGTCTTAATAATACTGCAGAATAGACACAATGCAAAGTATAAAAGGGAGAGGACAAATGTTGAACATAGATTTCCCTTACGTTCTCTAATATTCATTGAGAGTCTCTTCTCGCAGGCTGTGACTCCTATAACTCTACCCATCGCAATCGCCTTATGAATAAAAATATATTCAATAATTTTTCCGTTAGCAGCTAAAGTGTTGTTGGTTTCACCAGGATGGAATCCTCAAGCTTCCATGCCTTCTAAGCAATGCTTGAGGCCTCTTTATTTAAGGTGCTTTCCAAGATGGCATGACCCGACCATGAGATATCCAAAATATTGGCTTGAGAATGATGTTGTATGAAGGACAATGAGCACACCTTTATTACACTGTGCAGTCCCGTGGAGTGATGGAGAGAAAAGAAAGAATAGTCAGAGACATAGACGCATGAAGCCATGCAGGAAAGTAGAAAATCTTCTGTCCATTATCATATTTGTTTGACACAAGGAGATGGAGGACTATGATCTATCCATTTCTGGTTAAAATCTCCATTTATTAACCATGCAGCATTAGGAATGCAAATAATATATAGTGCCAATATAGGAAAGAAAAAAAGACTCTAAGGGGTGCAAATGCTCATCAGTATGATAGATTGTACTGCCATCTCTACCTTAAAGGATCACTATAGGTTCAGGAACACAAACATGTATTCCTGACTCTATAGTGTTTAACCCATTTAGGTTGCTTGTCCCCCCTCAGCCCTCCTATAAAAGTTTAAAACTCACCTTATTTCCTTGGCTGCGCAGATCCGCCAGTGCTGGCTCTTCCCCCTTTGTGACATCATCAAAATGGCTGATTTTTTTGCCCATCCAATGACTGACTAAAATCAACACGGGGGCTGGGCCAAATGCCGTTTTGGCCAATCAGGACCTCCTCATAGAGATGCATTGAATCAATGCATCTCTATGAGGAAAATTCAGCATCTCCGTGCAGAGCGTGGGGATGCTGAACAGCAGGGCTACTTACTGTGCAGCCCTAAGCCAGGAAGCCCCTCCAGTGGCCATCTAAGGAGTGGCCACTTGGAGGTGTCCCTAGGGGCAATGTAAACAATTCATTTTCTCTGAAAAGGCAGTGTTTACATGAAAATGCCTGAAAGGAGTTATTATACTCACCAGAACAACTACATTAAGCTGTAGTTGTCCTGGTGACTATAGTGTCCCTTTAAGGTTGAAAACCAGTTCACTCTATTCTAAATAGTAATTCTATATTAATGGTAGCATATTAAAACATCTCCTGTTTGTCCATTACTGCCTATAGTAGACTGAAGGGTCCAGGGGCCCATGTCAAGCTGCAAGGCTTTATTTGGAAATTAAGGTATTGAGAGTAAAACGTATCTGCTAAGGAAATCTGAATGGTCTGCATGTAATCTCCAATTTTAACATCAGCTAGCATCAATGAGCAGAGAGATATGAAGAGAGGCTTGGAGAATTTGCTCACCTTCACAAGCCAGACATGAAGACCTTCTCCAGATATTCACCAACAACCCAACCAAAGCTTCACATTTAGAATCCAGCCCTGCAAAGATCATTGGGTTTGAAATTAGCCTCAATGTAATGCTATGCTGCATAGACAGGCATTTCTTTCTTGTACAAGACGTTTCATTATCCTAATAGCTGTACAGTAAATTGCTGTGTATACACGTCTGGCACTTCCTAAAGTCAAACTAATTACAGCAATAACAATCAATGCACGAACTGAGAAAGATGCTACTTTGCAGCTGCTGTCCATAGTGCTGATTAACAGAGTGAGGCCTGTTCTGTGCATGGACCAGTAATGGCTAACCTTGCCATTGCAGATGTTTGTGAATCACAATTCACATGATGCTCAGTCTGTCTATATGCTTAACCTAAAGGCAGGCAGAGCATTAAGAAAACTTTAATTAACAAAAAAATTCTGTGACAACATTAACCATGAATGGTGCAAACCCTTCAGTATCCGCACAAAACAGGAAACTTTGAAGTTTTCTTTATGAAAGATATTGTAAATGTCATTCCTTGCAAATATGTTTTGTTGACATGATGTTCTTGTTTTCATTGTACATCAATTTCCTAATGTGTACACTTTCTAAATTGTTCAATAAAAAAAAAAAAAAATAGGTTAAATGAAGTTTGCCATGTCTAAATGGGCTATCTCTGTCATTAGGCTTACCATCCCACTAATGTCCACGTAGACTCTTGTCCAGTCCTTAGAAAGCACACTAGTCTTTAAAATTTTAAGTTATGGTGAGTTTTAAATTGAGTTGCAAGAGTAAAGGGTTCATTCATAGAAGACTTGGAAAATCAACCAAATGATTTTACATTAATTATATAGATAGTATATGAAACTCTATCTATCTATCTGTCTATCCAGATGTATTCTGGTATGCCAGTAGATAGTGATTTTTTCTTATATTACTCGAGCACTATCTGCTGACATACCAGAATACACTGAATGTGAGCACCGCTACTACCGCTGCTGACCTTACAACGCATACCACTGGCCTAAAGACACCTCCTCATATAGGATCAGGACCATCTACATATCCACAGATGGGAATTGTACCATCCAGGCGCAGAGATCTGGAGCTGATCTTGAGCTCCAGAAAAATGCAAATGCAATCTTTTATATTTTGCCATACTTGATACCCTACAATACTACACTGTATTTGGGTTTTGTCCCCTCTATTTTTTATATTGCTCCATTGGATTTAAGGACTTCAGTTGAAAGAGCTGCTTACCGTCATTCTCTTATTAATTCTCATTCAGTGTCAGGCTGATTGAAATCTGTTTACTGAACAGTGGGACAGCACCAGGGGATTCGAAGCATCTTAATCACTTCATTGAGATTATTGTGCCTAGAGTATTGCAAAGTTAGAAAATAACATAAAACACTATAAAGTCTTACCTTTTTTTGACAGGACACTCTACAATAATTTTAGATGGAACAGCCTTCAAAAGATGCTTACTTAATTTCTGCTGAATTAAAATGTCAAATGATCTCAAATTAACTATTCTAGTTTCAAAGGACCCCATGATTCTATGTTCATATTTAAATAACCTGCATCATGGTTTGTGAAGAATACATCCAATAAAAAAGTGGGAATGATGTTCTGTAAAAGCACCAATCAGGATTATAGTTGGTTATAGAGTTTTAACAAAATATTCCAAATCAAAGATACTAAAAAACCTGTACATGAGGGGTACTGTTATACTCGGGAGACTTCGCTGAACACAAATATTAGTGTTTCAAAATAGTAAAATGTATCACAACAATAATATCGTCAGTGAAAGAGCAGTTTGTGTGTGAAAAATGCAAAAACATTACTTTCACTGACAATATCATCGCTGTGATATGTTTCACTTTTTTGAAACACTAATATTTGTGTTCAGCAAAGTCTCTCGAGTAAAACAGTACCATGTACAGGTTTTAGGGCATCATGGAAAGTTACAGGGTTAAATACAGTGCAAGCAAATGAAATGATCTGGACTTTTGGCCTGGGCCCTCAAATTGCAATCAATAAAATTACTAAATTAAGTAAAAACATTACATGTATATTTATAAAATTATTTATGTATTTATGTATTTGAATATATATATTTCATATTATTTTTATTTTTTTATTTATATATATATATATATATATACACATAATTTCATTCTAAGTGTATTTTGATATAAATATATATATATATATATTATCAAAATACAGTTAGAATAAAATTACATATATATATATATATATATATATATAATTTTTTAAACTTTTTAAATTATTTTAAATTTTTTATTTATTTTTTATAATAATATACATACAATATATATAGTTATATTTATTATATCTGTCTGTAATTTTACTCTAAGTGTATTTTTATATTAATATATGTATATATTAATAAAAAATACACTTAGTATGACATTATATATATATATATATATATACTATAGATATAATATATATATATATATATATATATATATATATATATATATATATATATTTATTTATTTATTTATTTATAAAATATTTTACCAGGGTGGATACATTGAGATTTCTCTTGTTTTCAAGTATGTCCTGGGTCTTTGTCCACAAAGCATTGTTACAATAGGATACAATATACAAACTATATATATATATATATATATATATATACCCATATATAAATTTAATACATAGCAGGTAATAAATATATCTAACCATCACAGGTGAATTCTGTGCTGAGGTATATTGCCATAGATTTCTTAAAATATTTTAGATTGAATGAAGATTTGACTGTGTCCCTGACGTTATTCCATAATGGCGGTGCTCAGTGGGAAAAGGAGGATCGAGCCACTTTATTTTTGTATTGCGGTATGCTAGATATCGTGCTAGTACTGGATCGGAGGTTATAGGAAGTGGGAACAGCCGGGGAGAGCATCCTACTCAGATAGGGTGGGAGCTTCCCAGAAATGCTTTTATGCACAAGGCTGGAAAGATGAAGAGTGTGTGGGGATTCCAGCGACAGCCAGTTTAGCTCTTTTAACATGTCACAGTGGTGGGTAAAGTAATTACATTCTAGTAGAAAGCGTCAGAATGAATTATATAACTTATTAAGTTTATTAAGGTGGGTTTGCGGTGCAGTTGCATACACTACATCCCCATAATCAATGACAGGCATTATCATTTGTTGCACTATCTGTTTCCTTACTGTAGGACGGGGAAAACTTTACCCAAAACAAGGTTCACTGTACAGAAACAAATTTTTTTGTACAGAGATTTTTATATATATATATATATATATATATATATCGCTGACGGGGAATGGCGGTGATTGGTTAAGTATTAAGGAATACCGCGGACGTACTAGGTACAGTTTTTGTCGGACGTACCTAGTACGTCTGCAGTCGGGAAGGGGTTAAAAAGTGTTAGAGAAGAAGCCAAGTGGAATAGGGTACTTTCAGATTCACTAAGGAAATGAATGCGCTCCCTATGGAATGATATAATGACTATCACCCGAATGCTACATGGTGGTAGGCTTTATAAACTCATATTGAGATCAGACCAAAATGAATGTGAAAAACACATACAATATTTTCTAAAGAAACAAACACAAAAAATATACTTCTTAACTTTAGAAAAAAACATAATGTAGCTGTCAGGTCCCTGGTTCTCTGCTTACCTGCCTCGTGCTCCCGGGCCTCCGCGCGTCTCTCTCTCCCTCCATAGAGACGCCATAGCGGAGCATGACAATCTGTACAGCAGAGCCAGCCTGTCCCTTGATGACAGCTGCTTGTGGTCCTCCAGGTGATTCCGCTTCCCGAACGTGGCTACACAGAAGGTGAAGCTTTGAGAGAATCCTGTGGAGTGCGCGTTGAAGCAAGGCTTCTTTAAGAGACATAGGACAGAGACCAGAGAACGGGGTGTACCAGAAGACAGAGCTGCATGCCTGTCCTGTTTGCCTTCTGGTATATGACTCCTGTTTATGATCCTGTGCCACCTGTTGTGACATTTGACTTTCCTGACCATTCTTTGTTTGACCACTATTGAGCTTACTACCTTTTCTGCATCTTGGGGTTCATCTCCTAAACAGTGTCCTAAGAGCAGCTGTAGCACAGTCATCGATGCTCCTCACCATAAGAAGACCATTACAATATTGGAGCATGGTGCTCTGGGGATATTTTTCAGGAATGGGATAGCTACTCAAGGATTGCGGTCAAGATGAATAACTTTACCCTGGACTGATTTTAAAAGAAAGTAGCCTTATGTCTTAAATTGGCCAACTCAAAGTCCATACCTGAGAATCTAAGAGAAAGATGACCCAATCCCATCTGACAGAGCTAGATGTGGTTGATGACCAGGACTGAATTTACATGCCAGGCACCTACAGGCACAACGTTCTAAAGCATCCCCTGCTTCCCAACCTCCACATAAAGAAAATGAAGTATAATGAATTTATTAACTGAACATTGCAGGCCTAAAAACATTCAGACATTTCTTATATTTCTGCTTGTAATGTATTGTGTTTGAATCTGTGAATATATGGTAAGTGTAAATGCACACAGGTTTAAAGATAATGTTAGAAGTAGTTAGGGTAAAGGGGAGGGGGTTCAAAGTTAGAGAGGTGTTAATGTCAGTTAGATTACATAGGGTGTTTAATGATAAAAAGATTAACAGCTCGAGATTGTGTGAAGTTGTAGTACAAGAATTATTGACTTTGGGAGCAGAGTATGGTTAAATGTAATATTGGAGTACATGAGGTGTTTAGTTTTTAAAAGGAGTTAAACATATGATTATGGTAAATTGTTAACTTTCATGTTTAGGCTTTCGATGGTGGAGTTTGAAGGAATATTTGCAAAGTGCTCACCCTTCCATGTCTTCTGTAGACGAGTCAGATTGATGACATTTGAGCTGCAATAGTGGTTATACAGTGTGTATTATGTAGTCTTATTAATAAATCAACTCTGTTTCAGTCTGGTAGACTGCTGGAATCCCTGAAAGAGGGAGATAAACCTTTGATTTCACTTTAGTAAATACGAGTAAGGCTTTCATATGATATATGTACATATACCTCTAGCCAATGTTTGAAAAAACATGAACTGGGCCTGTATAAAGAGAACAATAATCACGTGTTTATAAATGTTTTATGAAAATGAGATTAAACTAGTATCTATATGTGTGCCGAAGTGGTGTCATGCAGCCTCGAGATGATGAACTTTATTTTTATGTTTTGTTTGTAGATGGGGATTTGGATAAGATAGGATGCTGTGCTCATAAAAGTCAAATGAGGATGAACACAGATAAATGTGCTGCTTTCCATCACATGTGGAGAAATAGGCATACGCAGCAACCTATACACGGGATTAAATTAAGAGGATCTGTGATTGAAAAGAAGCTCAGAATACTTTTGACAGTTTCCTGCACAGCAATGATCAATGTCATCTGTCAACTGAAAAAGAAAATACTTAACATCAGAAAAAATAATACAGATGAATGAGACATCAGATTTTTTTTCCCCCCACTTCCATTGCTCAGCTTAACGCCTCACCTTGAATATGTGTGAATTTAGTCACCAGTTTATCACAAGGAGGATTATGAAACTGGAATCATTTCAGAGATCCCCAGGCAACATAAACAACCTAGTGCACCAACACAGGGTCATTCTCGTAATCTTGAGATGTGGAAAACTAACACAGGGAGAGCCTAAGGCCAAAATAGCTCAGCAGGAAAATAGATGAGTTTTTTTCTAGTTGGAGTCTGGAATTGCGAATTGATGAGGTAATTGCAAGTTTTAGGCCAACCGTTTAGTGAGAAATTCCAAAATACCTTGGGCTTTTTTTAGACCCATTTAAAAAGTATTTTCTGTGGCAGTGTTAATTTTGGCGCAAATTTCAATTTCGTTTTAGTCATATTTTAGTCATCTGAATTGTTTTAGTCTAGTATGAGTTGACTAGATCTCAAAGGTTTTAATCGACTAACATCCCCCCTCTCATAATATTGTAAAACGCTACGCAATCTGTTGGCCCTATATAAATGGCAATAATAATAATAATAATAATCTGACTAAGATTGTTAGTCGACAAAATTAACACTGGTCTGTGGAACCAAGCTTATGTAAACACTATGTTTTTCTTTTGGTTTTAAATAATATACGGATACATGTCTTAGCCCCTAGGCCTTGATTTAATAAGCTTTCCAAATAATTCAATGATTTATTTAGATAAACTTTCCAAATGATTTATCTGCAAAAGTACTCATTAAAGTATATAGGAATCTTGTAGAGAAATCATTTGGATAGTTTTTCTGATAGCATTAAATCATTTGGAAAAACTTTTTAAACCAAGGCCTATGTTCAGTAATGGCCACTGATTTCAGCATGTTCTTAATATGTATTGATTATACTATTGAAAGCATTTTATTGCTATTTGCCTTTTTTTGTGTTGTTGCACCAATTTTATTTCCCTTTCCTCCCAACTTCATGTATGCAAATTGTAGATTTGTTTTGCATTATTTTCAAAAGTGCATTGACTTTTGTTTAATAAACCAATAGCTATCATTCTCACTGCTCAAATTTTTTCATTGGGGTTCCAGTAAGTCTATTTATAATTGTTGCCAATCTATCCCATTTCAAAGTACACGGATCATCCAGGCATGCACAAAAACAAACTGGCTCAAAAGCAGTTGAATTGTGTTGACAACTAACTTGCAAGATATAGGACAATATATACCTGTAAAAAAAAAATGGAATCTACCTACTTTTCTAATTTAGGTATATTGGTGTAAATACCTAAATTTGTAGAAAACTCATTTAAATTGGCGATATTTTACAGTGTATGTTTTCAGTGTACCATAACCCAGTGTTTAGCAAATAAACCCCACTAATCAGCATAGAGTACTCTCTTGTGGATTATTTTATGGTAATGGTCCCTTACTGAATTAATAGCCAAGCTAATAAATAAGAAAACTAAAGAGAATGACCCAGGTTACCCACCCTATAAACATAGAAATGCCCACAACGAGGGTGGGGAATATCCATGTAAAAAGTAATTATATCGCAATGCCAGATAAGATGATAAAGCTTGACTACTGAGTATATGTATGTGCTGCTTTACTGCGACCAAATAAGAGTTTCTGATAAACTAATCTTGTTGCTCTGTTTCCAGTTTGAGGTCTTTGAGTTATGCCTCAATTTTGCAGACCTGCGAGTCTAACTGTATAATTCTCATATGAGACCTGCATGTCTCAAAGCTTTATCTTATGACTTTCAAATCTGCGATTAAAAAAAAAAAAGTGAAAAATTCCAATAAAACATTATTTACAAAAAAAAACAAAAAAACTTACCTTACTTTATTTATACTGAGTGACATTTTGAAATCAAGTCAAGTATTATTTTAAAGGTGGAAGTGCAGGTACATTGTATGCATATTGTAAACATTAGCTGGTCCCTTCTATTTGATAATTTCTTGCCATGGGACTACATAGCTGGTTAGAATGGCAGATATTGGTATAGGTGCATATTTATGTTAAGGCAGCAGGAGATGTTTTAATAAAGGATGCATTTTAGCAATCTCAGTATATGACAGGGGAATAAATATCCTTTGAGAGCCAATGCGCTGTCCTTGGGGTCCAGTGATGGAGGAGCTGGTGCTGGAATATGACATCATGGTGCTGCCGTGTCCCTGTCTCAGTGTTAACAGTTGGGGCGCACAGCTGCTAGAAACTCCATCCTTCACACAGACAGCACTGTCTCTCATTGTCAGGCAGCCATAGATTAATGCTCTGTGCACCTTCCATGTACTAGCTGTGAAAGACATTTGATTGTGGTTCTTACTGTAGGTACAGGGTCTAGGGCTCGTGCCACACATGCCACACAGAAAGGGAGCACCTGCATACACAAACAATCTGGAACACGTACATATACACAAAGAAAGCTGGATGAACTCTAACAAATAATATTCTTATGATAAATAGTTGTAGTGAAGACAATAAACAGTGATAACAAATCAACATGCAGTGTTTTACAGTGCAAACACAACTTACCAACATGGTACTATCCCTCACAACAAAGACACAAACTGGGTTATTCACTAAAATCCTCACAGATTGTAAACCCGTTTGATCAAGCCCTCTTCATATCCCTTTTATATAGATAAAATAAGATAACTTATAGTGTAGTATTTATTAATAACAAGGTAAAATTGGAAAGTAGCTAAAAATACACTCACAAAATAAGTAATATTCTTTAACCCCTTAAGGATCAAACTTCTGGAATAAAAGGGAATCATGGCATGTCATGTGTCCTTAAGGGGTTAAAGGACCACTATAAACAACCAGACCACTTCAGCTCAATGAAGTGGTCTGGGTGCCAGGTCCTCCAGGTTTTAACCCTCAGAGAAACTGCTATGTTTACATTGCAGGGTTAATCCAGCCTCTCTCACTGACAGCCACTAGAGGCCGCCTCTGCGATTCTCACTGTCAAATTCACACTTAGATGACACTGATGTCCATAGGAAAGCATTGAGTAATGCTTTCCTATGGGTCGTTTGAATTTGTTTGTTTTCCTTACAATATCGTGCTCCTTTAATGTGCAAACAGGTGTTTCAGCCACAATAGGGCTTAGTCCCCATAGAGTGTACATCTGCCAATTGTACTTCAGGATGCCAGTAATTTTGACCAGTCTATTGAAAAAAAAATTACTGGTATCCTGAGGTACAATTGGTAGCTGTACACTGTATGGGGACTAAGCCCTTTGTGGCTGAAACGCCCGTTTGCACATTAAGGAATATTACTTATTTTGTGAGTGTGTTTTTAGCTACTTTCCAATTTTATCTTGTTATTAACCCCTTAACGCCGTTATGGCGTTCTATGCTGTCGCGGCTTTAAAGCCGTTGCGGCGGCATAGAACGCCGTAACGGCTGCAGCCCCCAGGACCTTGGCGGTACTTACCTCCGCCGCGATCCTCTTCTGGAGGGCTGCCTGACAGCCCAGGCAGCCCTCCTCCGGCAAGTGAGGCCCCCGGAGGCCATGTGATCGCTCTCAAAGAGCGATCACATGGACCCTATAGCTGGCTGTGGATCTGCAAAATACAGTTAGAATGAAATTACTTATGAATATATAATTTATATTAAATTTTGTTTCAATATTTTATTTATTTATTTTATTATTTTATGTATTTATTATTGTAATTATACATATATATATATATATATAATATATGTGTATATATCTATTTTATATATAATATATATATAATAAGTGTATCTTAATATTAATATATATACTAATAGTATTAAAATACACTTTCTAGGACGTTACATATATATAATATGTATATATATTATACATATAATATATATATACATATATTATATATATATATATAAAAATACTTTAAATTTATTTTATAACCTGTTTATTTTTTTTTTTTACATTTCCCACCAGCAGGGGGGGCTATAAAATAAATTTAAAGATATATTATATATATATATATATATATATATAAAAATACTTTAAATTTATTTTATAGCCCCCCCTGCTGGTGGGAAATGTAAAAAAAAAAAATAAACAGGTTATAAAATAAATTTAAAGTATTTTTATATATATATATATAATATATGTATATATATATTATATGTATAATATATATACATATTATATATATGTAACGTCCTAGAAAGTGTATTTTAATACTATTAGTATATATATTAATATTAAGATACACTTATTATATATATATTATATATAAAATAGATATATACACATATATTATATATATATATATATATGTATAATTACAATAATAAATACATAAAATAATAAAATAAATAAATAAAATATTGAAACAAAATTTAATATAAATTATATATTCATAAGTAATTTCATTCTAACTGTATTTTGTTATTAATATATATATATTGGTAACAAAATACACTTAGAATGACATTCTATATATATCTATCTCTATATAAAATACAAATAACCGCAAATATATATATATAGGTAAATACATATAATTACATAAAAGATTACATTAGTATACACGTAGAATTTAAATACCTATAAATGCATATATATTAAAATTCTACGTGTATATTTAAGTAATATTTTAACATAATTATGTGATTTGATTAATTAAAATTTGATTGACATGCCTGACAACACAGGGAGAAAGTGCAGAGAATTTAATTCGCAAGCACTATATTTGACCCTGTAACTCTCCAAGACACCATAAAACCTGTACATAGGGGGTACTGTTTTACTCGGGAGACTTCGCTGAACTCAAATATTAGTGTTTAAAACTGGTAAATTGTATTACAACGATTATATTTTAAGCAAAGGTGAAGTTTTTTGCATTTTTACAAATGAACGGCACTTTTATGGACTATATTATTGTTGTAATATGTTTTACTGTTTTAAAACACTAATATTTGTGTTTAGTGAAGTTTCCCGAGAATAACAGTAGCTCCCATGTACAGGTTTTATGGTGTTTTGGAAAGTTAGAGAGTCACATATAAGGCTTGCATTTCATTTTTTTGACATTGAAATTTGCCAGATTGGTTATGTTGCTTTTGAGACCGTATGGTAGCCCAGGAATAAGAATTACCCCCATGATGGCATACCAGTTGCAAAAGTAGACAACCCAAGGTATTGCAAATGGGGTATGTCCAGTCATTTTTAGTAGCCACTTAGTCACAAACACTGGCCAAATATTCGTTTTTTGCTTTTTTCACACAAAAACAAATATGAACGCTAACTTTGGCCAGTGTTTGTGACTAAGTGGCTACTAAAAAAGACTAAACATACCCCACTTTCAATACCTTGGGTTGTCGACTTTTTCAAATGGTATGCCATTATGAGGGTAATTCTCATCCCTGGGCTACCACACCGTCTCAAAGGTAACATTACTAATCTGGCAAATTTCAATTTGAAAATGGAACGTTCTATATTCGACCCTGTAACTTTCCAAAACACCATAAAACCTGTTAATGGGGGGTACTGTTGTACTCGTGAGACATCGCTGATTACAAATATGTGCATTTTTTTGCAGTAAAACCTAACAGTATTATGGCATTAACAGCTAAAATGTGAGGCGGAACTACAAATCTTAAAAAAAAAAAAAAAATTCTCACAGTTTTTTTTATTTTATTCATAATAAATTATGTTTCATATATAAATATTTGATATGAAATGAAATCCCTGTTTCTCCTGAACAAAATGATATGTAATAAGTGTGGGTGCATTTAATATGAAAGAGGTGAATTACGGTTGAACAGACATATAGCGCAAATTCCAGTTTTTGTTTACGTTTTGTTTTGATCAGAATGTGTACTATTGACTGCGTCCTGAAGGGGTTAATAAATACTACTCTATAAGTTATCTTATTTTATCTAATTTCATGCTTTCCTTGACCATCCGAGCGTTAATTATATTAACACACCTGTGAATATGGTGCCCTATACTGTATATGTTTTTTTGACTATACAGAACTTGCTCTGTAGATTGTTGGGATTTGGGGAGTAATCCTATTTGTTAGTGGCTTGTCTGCACTCATTTCTTTGCACTTTCTCCACCTACCTGCCTTTACATAATTATAATAATAATAATAACAATAAAGTCAGAATCCAAAGTGAATTTTAGATTTAAGATCAAAATAGCTGAGCTAGAACAATTATATAAGTCAGCTATGCTTCTAAGTCAGCTACTTTGGCCTGAAATTCATATTGAATTCACTCTGAGTTCTCCCTTTAGTGAGTAATTGTTTACTGGAGCTGCATTAAGAGCAAAGCACACCATCTACTCATGGTTTATATAAACAACCTCTAGAGGGCAGTATGGTACTGTCCATTGTTGAAGGTCATAGGTACTATATTGCCTAATTTAGCATGATTAACACACAGGGAGCTATTGGACTCTTGGGGAGATAGAAAGTATATAGAACCTTCAGCACTCCCAAGTTTCATTGTGGCAGCAATAGAAAACTACTGGTCCACAAACTCATTGGAAGCTAAAATTTTTAGCTAACCCCGATAAATGTTTAAAACTTTTTCCAGGACTCAGACAAAACACAATTTTAGAATGAATGTTAACAAAGAATTTGTTCAGCAGACAGTGCCTTTGCTGTCTATGTGTTTGATGCTAGCTGAGAAGATATTTGCACTTATTTTGAATTATGCTTTTAGAGGCTGCTCTCTGATCCTCAATACACTCTGATGTAGAGATAATAAACTTACCACTTCTTACCACTTCCCTGGTACTCTTTGTAAGCTTGTTTGAGCAGAGGTTTTTTTTTTACCCCCTTCACCTCTAGTCTCTAGGGTCATTATTTTGTAAATTCATTACTATTTGTCAGACACAGCCATCCTATAATTGTAAAGTTCTGTAGAATATGTTGGTGCTCTATAAATGATGATATTAATAATAATGCTCATTTTGCCAAGGTTATCCTGAAATGCATACCCACATTCTAAACCATTTCTTGCTCATTCTATAACACAAAGTCCCATCGCACAACCGCATAAATGGTTTGGGGAGCTACCTCATAACCTGATTTATTGCCACGAGATGACGCAACAGAAACAGTTCTATGCTGGTTATTAGAGGGCAGTTCCCAATAAGCTTCATCCCCTATTTCATATCTTCCTGTTCTAGGCCAAATCACAATGCTTATTTTTTTTGCCATATGATTTAATTTTGTGACAATTATTTTGAGAATATTCAGCAAATTACAAAGTCTAAAAATACAATGAAACATTTAATACATTTTCTTGCTGAATAAACACATCTCAGCATTTTATTTTCATTTTTTTTTTAAACAGCTTTATTGTAAAGTAAGAGCGTTATAGAAGAGTCATGCAATACACATTAAATAAGAAAATATCAAGTGCAATGCAATCTCACTGACGAACACTCACGACACACTGGTACACACTCTCACTGATTTGAAACACTTACTGACAGACTCACTGACACACACTCACTGATTTGAAACACTTACTGAAAGACACACACACTGACAGACACTCACTAACAGACTCTGACACATACATAATGACAGGCACTCACTGACACACACACACTGACAGACACACTCACACATTTACACATTCTTTCACACACTTAAATGAGTTTTATTTAGTGTGGTTTTATTTTTTAGTCCCATGCAGCCTCTCTGCCTTTGGGAGAGTTGGTGTGGGTCCTCTCCTTGGAGTTCAGTGGAGGGATCTTCTCCCTGGGGTCCAGTGGGGAATGAATCTTCCCCCCATTTTTGCACCCAAGACAGCCACACTGCCTCGCCCTCCAAGTTATTATAATAGTACGTTTATAAAAGTAGGTGTGAGATCACCTCACAGTGAGCATACAATGTTCTTTCTCAGTAAATACAATAGTAAATAGCAATATAATTTGCTATCACTAACAAAGTGAACAACAGAACGAGTATGCGGCTCTTTTCAAACCAATGTCCAAAATAGACATTTAAGTTATAAATTAATTTATTATTACAGCAGTCTATCAGGATCCTATCCTGACAACCAAAATTATGTTACTTTTATTCTGTTTTATTTTTACAATTTCCAGTTTTCCACCACTAGTGGCCTCCCTAACCACTAGTCTAAATACAGTTCCTCTCACCTGCATAGCACGATTCCAACATCTGCTCTAAGAGGCCACACCCCGCTGAACAAGGGCACCTTTACATTGATTGAAGTTTATGTTCTGATCCTGACAAGACTTTTGTTCCTGGCTCACACTGAGAAAACCTGCACTACTCTGAATACCATTGAACCAACATGATTTATACTACCAACCTGCTTTATTTACAACCTGCTTGCTATCAATACGCTTGGGTAAAAAAACAAACTGATCTTCAATTCCAACCTGCTTTATTCGATACTGGACTTTGATTCCTTATTGCTTTGGTTCTAACCTTCTGTACACCTACCGGAAACTACGCAACCTACCTGGATATTACAAACATTCCTATTATTTGCAACTACCATGAAAGACCCTGTTACAACTATCTGATAATGCAGTTCTGCCTCCAAACCATAAGAGGCTGATCATCTTCATGTGTTAACTAACCTGTATTACTTAATCCTTTATATTTCTGTTTAGTTCTGTCTAGTTGTATTTTGTCTACCTGGAACCTATCGTTTCATTTATATATTTTCCTTATCTTAGATTTTATTAATATAGAATTGTGTTCCATATCTAAATGTATGTTATGAATTTAAAGCCCTGTTTCTTCTGAACCAAATGATATATAATAAGTGTGGGTGCAATTAACATGCAAGAGGCAAATGATGGTTGAACAGACATATAGCTCGAATTCTATGTTTTTGTTTTGGTCAGAACTTGTACAATTGTCTCCATTCATGGCAACAAGCTGGGATGCTGACGCCTCTCAAACATGTTTAATAATCTGCAAAAACACATTAGCCTCTGTTGGCCGAGAGTGTTGGCAGCCACAGATTATCAGCCAGTAGGTTTCTTGATGGACCATTTGTGGCTCTGGATAAGCTATTATAAGAGCATTATTACACCACACACAGGAGTATAATTTTACAACACACCGACTTACAATCAAAACTCAGCACAT
The DNA here is from genome assembly GCA_933207985.1 of Pelobates cultripes. NCBI lineage: Eukaryota > Metazoa > Chordata > Amphibia > Anura > Pelobatidae > Pelobates > Pelobates cultripes. The sequence continues at coordinate 202,505,396 of OW240914.1, forward strand.
AATTACATAAAACCATTATAAACAGGTATACAATCAAATATATATATACATAAATGCACAGCATTATTTCCAGGCATGCAATTATACACAGACATATAATTACACATGCAATTATATACAGAGACAATCGAAAACAGGTAGATTATAGTAAATAGGAAGGTAGACAAACAGAAAATGTATAAATAGATATTGTTATCTTCAAAAATCGCACACTGACATGGCTTCAGTACAGCATTTTCTCTATGTTAAATGGGACATCAATACTGTATTTTATGCACTGTAGAAGAAAATCTAGAATTATGATTGGGAAGAAGGAGGGACCACTGTTTCTTTTAAACACTAGTGCCAGGCTATAATTAGCCATAATAGCAGATAGTCTCACTGCTACGATTCTTAACAGGGAGGCAATTACACTGTAGCAGTAAAAACAGACAGGTTGTAAAAATGTAAACTTTGCTGGAAAATCTATGCTTTATTCTATGTAAATCACAAAAGACTCAACTTCAGTATGTAGGTAATAAAGAAACGGTTTGTGTGTCTAGTATTGAGGGGGTAATAGGGACTCAGACTAGGGCAAGTGAAGGATATTAGAAAAAAAACTACTTGTATTTAAGGCACCCAGCCAACATTCAGTGGTTCTGTATAAACCCATCAAGATAAAGCAGAATGATAGCATGCTTCTGTACTTACCGACTGTGGTCAAACCAGGCTATAAAATAAACATGCAGTAGATACTGACCAGGGCTTAGAGGTTATAGATGACTGTTGCCAAGTATTTATTAATTTCTACCATGATAGATAAGTCAACTAAGAAAAGGTAAGTGCGAATACCTGTAGTCACAATATTCTCAAGCAATTCGACTACTAAACATGGGTAAGTAGTGGTTATAGTGCTTAGAGTGTTCTTTTAAGAAACTAAACATTTTCAACACTGCTCCAAACAAATGTTACTGTGAGGCCCAAACCACTTAATTAATTTGGTTTAGTGGTCCTTTAAGTCAAAATAGCTGATTTGGAAAAATTCTTCAGATCTACTGTAGTCACAGCTTAGCTACTTTAGCATTCATTTTGCAATTCATTTTTCAATTCTCTAGAATTTGCTGTTTTCTGAATAAACGCTTTATTTCCACATGTGATAAACATTTTTGTAATAATAACCATACATCAGGCATCTTTACAAAATGAATAACACATGCTAGTAATCTGAAATTATTATAATACATACAAAAGTAGTCTCTTTGTGATAAACTTGCACAATACTTTTAAAATTGACCCAATCATGTGCTTTAGAACATAAATTGCTCTGATTTATATCTCAGATTCAGAAGCTGTTTCAAGGCCATGACTAGTTCCATTAAGGTATAACTCGTTTTTTATATGCAAAATAAAATGGTGATAGCAATAATGTAGAGTAAAATGATTTATTAAACATGCTGTAAATATAAAATCTGTACTTTAATAAAATACAGGCTGAAATTTATCTCCTCAAAAAATAGTTCATTCACATATTTAACAATGTCATCTCAATCTCCTGGTCCCTAGTAACATATTTCTAACTCCCCCATATTTCTCATGCCAACCACGGGCTCCAACTTAGGGTTTATATATACTTCATATTTCCTGGGCATATATCATGTCTACATGTAAGAACAAGCAAAGCGCTATTTTACAGCATGTAGTATTCATATGTTAGAGAAGGAAATTCAAATAAATAATCAACCTTGAGATTGCTCACTGAATGATGACTATAATTTATTCCACCAGCTTTGAATTCCATGTACTAAATGGTAAGGCCCTTCATATACTGCCCAAAGCATGTAGAGATGACTTCCACCTAGGAAAACAAAGTATACCCTTCAGAGCAATATATTTGATCAATCAAATTATGATTTTGTCAGGTGTAATTCCAATAGACAAAAATTATGTTCAATATGAGTAAGTTAACATAAATCGACACATAAACATATGCTTAATTCTACAAAAATACATGGTAACACACATATACATTCACAAACACACAAAGATACATATTCATAGACACACACACATACATACGAGGTCTGTCCGGAAAGAATCCAGTCATGTAATATGAAAAATAGAGACATTTATTGAAGAAGATACAAGAAACATTGTGCATAGGACAGTGACGCCTCAGTCCCCTTCAAAGTAGGCTTCTTGGGACCTCACTTAGTTTTCCCAGCATCTCATCCACTGTGCAAAATTCTTTGTTGGAATCGCCACCAGCTGCCTCTTTGTATTTACCTAAGAGAAAGCCCCTAACTTCCAACAGCCTCGGTCAGCAAAAGACACTCTCCTACACACAGAGGGTAGGAAACTGGAGGGTGGCTAAAGGTTTGACCACCATATGTGTCTGTAAGTGGAGATCAAGTGGTGCAGGGTTCTTTGGCTATTGCTACTCTTCTCCCTGTGCTGTGTGTGGCTCTCACACAGATATTATAGGCACGCTGCCCAAAACCAATAATGGCTGTGTGAAAACCACACAGACATGACTCCCACACTTCTAACAGGGCCAGATTTACATTTTAAGGTGTAATCCAACCAAAAACAGTGTTTTAATAAACACTGTTTTTAATTGGGGTAACCCATATTGGCATGTCTATTTACCCCCCACCCCACCCCACTCCATTAAAATAAAGATATAAAGCAAATTTAATTAAACACTTACTCTTTGTTTATTGGTGACATTACAAGCAGTGTCCCCCACATGTGTGACCAAGTCCATAGTTAGAGTGTTGAGCTAGAATTTATCATTTGTCCTGTTTTATCTACAACAGAATATGTTAGTGCTCACACCCATCACACACAGCACTCTTTCACACAGCACTCTCACACCCATCACACACAGCACTCTCTCACACAGCACTCTCACACCCATCACACACAGCACTCTCTCACACCCATCACACACAGCACTCTCTCACCCATCACACTCTCACACCCATCACTCTCTCACCCATCACACACTCACACCCATCACACTCTCACACTCACAGCACTCTCTCACAGAGCACTCTCACACACACACAGCACTCTCTCACATACACACAGCACTCTCACACCCATCACACACAGCACTTACACTAGGCACTCTCTCACACACAGCACTCTCTCACACAGCACTTTCACACACACAGCACTCTCACACCCATCACACACAGCACTCTCACACAGCACTCTCACACCCATCACTCACACACGACACTCACACACGACACTCACACACCCATCACACACACACACGGCACTCTCACACACACGGCACTCTCACACACATCGCACCCCTCACACACACACACATACTGCACCCCTCACATACACACAGAACCCCCCTAACACACTGCACCACACACATACACAATACTTCCAAATATATATATATATATATATATATATATATATATATACACACACATACACTACACTCTTAAAGGACCACTCTAGGCACCCAGACCCAGGTCCTTCTAGGGTTAACCCATTGTTTTATAAACATAGCAGTTTCAGAGAAACTGCTATGTTTATCAATGGGTTAAGCCTTCCCCCAAAGCCTCTAGCGGCTGCCTCATTGACAGCCGCTAGAGGCGCTTACGCAAGCGTCCATAGGAAAGCATTATAAATGCTTTCCTTTGCGACAGGCTGAATGCGCTCGCAGCTTTTGCCGCGCGTGCGCATTCAGCCGACGGGGCGGATCGGAGGAGGAGAGCTCCCTGCCCGGCGCTGGAAAAAGGTAAGTTTTAACCCCTTTCCAGAGCCAGGTTTTCCTGGCACTATAGTGGTCCTTTAACATACACACTCTGGATCCCCTATACACACACTAGATTCCTTGTAAGCAAACACATACTACACCCCTAAACACACACACACTATAGCCTGTATGCACACACTTGCTATATCCCCAATACACACATTCTCTACAGCCCATAGCCACATATGCACCACATTACACCACAAACACAACACGACTAAAACCAACCTTATTACACAATACCACACCACGACCAGCTCACTCTACACACACGCAATACCACAAGCAGGCTCCAAACACATGCACAATACTCTTTCCTGGCCCTTTTGTCTCCTGGTATCCATTTATAGAGACACCAGAAACAAGTTGCAAGGAAACACAGTGCAAGCATGTTATTAAATTTGCTTGCACTGTGCAGAACAAATACAGGACTTTTTTCTCATGCTAGAGCTCTTCAGCAGAGCTCTGCGCATGGTCTGCCCTGGACGAGCATTGAACCAACATGCTCACTTTGAGAGGAGGCGTGTTTGTCATTGGTGATGACAAAACACACCTCCTCTGTCCCCGCCCCCTTTTTAGTGGGCCGCTGTGTTAAAAAAATGCCCGGGCCGAATTTTTCTCCCAGTCCGGCCCTGGTTGTGGTACTTGTATACCCAAGAGTGTGCTTCATATGTTTTGGATTTCTTGTTACTGACTTTGGCTTGTTTTTCGTTTCTCCGCTTTCTGTGTTCCTAACCTTGGCTTGTCTTACCGTTTATGCTGTACTCTCCTATGATGTTTGACCTTGGCTTTCTCCTTGACTACTCTATGTTAAATCCAGCCATTCTAAGGCCCGGTAATACGTTATACCTCTCCTTTGGCAGATTAGGGTCTGTGTGTTTTGGGTTCTTCTACTCTAGCCGTGACAGTATGCAGTATTGCAATGGTGGGGATGCTGCTTGTGATGTGTGTGTAGGGAGGCTACATGTGGTATTGCATGTGTGCAGATGCTACTTGTGGGATTGTGTGCATATAGTGAGACTCCTTGTGGGTTTGTGTGTACGGATGGGACTGTCTGCAGTGTATTATGTGAGTGGAGAGGGCTGGTTGTATTGTAGTGTGTGTGATAGGGGCTGTTGTATGTGTGTGTGGGTTAGAGGCTGTAGTAATTGTTTGGGGGATACTGGGGCTTCAGTGTGTGTTTCTATGGATAATAAAGGCTCTAGTGTGTGTGTAGGATATAGAGGCTGCAGTATGTGTGTGTGTGGGGATAGTGGCTGCAATGTGTGCATGGTGGAAATATGGACTGTAGTAGGTGCAGGGGGCATAGGGACTGTTGTCTGTGCATGGGGGTTAGTGGCCATAGTAGGTGCAGGAGTGATTGGGGTTGTATCGGGTGCTGAGAGGTATAGTAGATGTAGTGGGTGCAGAATGACATAATGGAGGCTGAGGTTGGTGCAGGAAGGCATATATGTATATAAATCTCAGACTCCAACACTACACACAAAAATAACCCTGCATTCAAACACCAATAACAACACTACATACAAAGACATCCCTACATGCACTCACACATACTCCATACAAAAACATACATTCAAACACACAAATTACTGATCAGTGCTAAATGGTACATCCCCAGCTGGCAAAGCATTGTGGGAGTGACACGTCAGATGGAGATCTACCTTTTTGCCACCCTTGCAATAGGGGGCACCAGGGCCTTCTACGTTAGTTCCACAACTGCATGCACTACTAAGTTGTTTTTTATTATTGATTTGTAAGGGGAGAGACTGGGGGTGCATGATTATTCTTTGCCTACAGATGCATATGATGTAAATCCGATTCTGATCCTCCCAGGCAGCAAGAAAACTGCTGAGTTGGAGTGGTCTGTGAAAGCTTTACACTTCAATGCAGCCCATTGAGGGAAGAGATTTTTATCACCATAGCTAGAGCACTCAGTGATTAAATCCACTTAGAATGACTTACAATACTTACTTTAGTGAATAATCCCTGTCAATGTGCTAAAGTGGATTTAAAATTTAGGCCAAAATAGCCAAATTGGATAAAATCTCCAGTTCTGCCCTCAGGTTGGTCCCTGCATATTTACTCTGCAATGTAAGAAACAGGAATTCTGTATAAAAGACTGGAATGGCATAGCAACTCTCTCTGTGGAATCACCAGGAGCACACATCTTTGCATGTTCTCTTCCTGCTACATTGAAATCTCTGTACAAGAGCAGCAGGTGCCACGATGACAGGCAGAAAAGCAATGGGGCATGGGATAGACACAGGACACGAGGGCAGTGACTCCATATATGGTATCTCTGAGGTTGGTCAAAAATAGTTCTCACACTCCCAGGCAGGATTTAACAAGACTGAGTTCTACTATACACTGCTTCATTACGGTAGGGCACATAGATTTGTTTTATTATACTATTATATTTTTATATTATGAGATGTACCCACATAAATGTGTATGCTTGCTTTGTGAAGATTGTAATTCCTTTGTGCTATACATTTTCAGTACTAAAAGAGTAATACATTGCAGCACTTTTAGATGTGTGTCCTAAATTGGAGATCTACATGGAGTTTGGGTGGCTCATTGCGCATTCCAAGTATTACATTAATATCAAACATACATACTTTTATTGTTGTTGTTTTTTAAATTCCATTAGTTTTTTTCGATGAAAGTGTTTAAACTGATTGTAGGGCCTCTATGCCTTGTTCCTGTGTCTTTTGACTTCTGACATGGTAATTTGTATGTATATTAGATTTATAGCATGGTGCTACTGAAAATACTGCTGCTCTACTAAGAAACTGATAATGGTGTTAAACTAATTTACCTGTGCATATTAAGAATGTATAATTGGAGCATGTGGAAATTTATATATGTTGGGCATATTACACATCGATTCACAAACAGCTCAATGTAGATTTCAGACCCCAGTGGCACAAAATTCTCAGGCTCAACTAAAAATAAAAAAGCAGAACTACCTGCTGGAATCCATCTAATCTTCATTGTTTTTCTTGTACTGAGGAACAAGACTTATATTGATAGTTTTACTAAAGTTAAAGGAACACTATAGTCACCTAAATTACTTTAGCTAAATAAAGCAGTTTTAGTGTATAGACCATTCCCCTGTAATTTCACTGCTCAATTCACTGTCATTTAGGAGTTAAATCACTTTGTTTCTGTTTATGCAGCCCTAGCCACACCTCCCCTGGCTATGATTGACAGAGCCTGCATGAAAAAAAACTGGTTTCACTTTCAAACAGATATAATTTACCTTAAATAATTGTATCTCAATCTCTAAATTGAACTTTAATCACATACAGGAGGCTCTTGCAGGGTCTAGCAAGCTATTAACATAGCAGGGGATAACAGAACTTGCAATAAAGAAAGCCTAAATAGGGCTCTCTTTACAGGAAGTGTTTAAATAGGGCTCTCGTTACAGGAAGTGTTTATGGAAGGCTGTGCAAGTCACATGCAGGGAGGTGTGACTAGGGTTCATAAACAAAGGGATTTAACTTCTAAATGGCAGTGAATTGAGCAGTGAGGCTGCAGGGGCATGTTCTATACACCAAAACTGCTTCATTAAGCTAAAGCTGTTCAGGTGACTATAGTGTCCCTTTAATCTTACACGTTTGCTTGTTGCTAGGATGGCACAACATGTATATGAAATTAATAGCAGTACAAAGCATAACTCTATCTGGTTTCCCCTAACAGCATACATATACATTCTAGCAGTCCTGGATTCATTTTGGGGTCCTGTCTGACATCACAAGATTGTACAATGGCATGCTACTTATAGGAGCTACACATAGCTGGCATTTATTGGGTGCATTATTGACTTTCACATGAGGTCACATAAAATTACTAAATAGTTGCACCTCCTGGTTACTTCTCCAACCACACCCCATAAAATTAAACTGGGTGTCCTTGGCCATATGGCCAGCTGGGAGATATGTGACAGTATCCCTTTCACATTCTGTTTGGGGCATCCAAGTGCTTTGTTTCTTTATACTAGAACTACTACAACACTTAGTAAAAAAAAAAAAGAAAAGAAAAAGCAATCTATAGAGTACCTGATTTTCACACTGTGCTTATTATAAAACAATATGCTGGTCATCAGGAGTGTCCAAATGGTAGATCACGCTCCAAAGATTGAAGGAGTATCCAGAAGATTTTAGATCTAATCTCTCCATTCTAAACCCACTGTCTATATCTACAGCGGCACAAACTAACGCCGGTGTGGTTGCACCAGGGCCCAAATGCTGAAGGGCCATCTGGTGGGCATTTGTCTTCAAGAGCCCAGTCGTAAGCTGTGGCCTTTTAACAACACGACTGGACTCTTCTAACATCTTTACCCAGCTCTGGAAGGAAGTGAATGCGTGAATAGCAGTATGTGCATCTGAATGTGTGATGTGTGTCAGTTTTGTATCTGTGTGTCTGTGTTTTTGCATGTGTGTCAGTGTGTGTATTTGTATGTTTGTGAATCTGCATGTGCATCAGTGTTTGTTTTTGTGTCTATGCATCTGTATATATGACAGTGTTTGTATATGTGTATTTGCACACTTTAAAGTGTGTTTCTGTGTATCTCCGTGTGTTAGTGTGTTTCTCTGTGTATCTGTATGTGTGTCAGTGTGTGTATATGTGTAACCGCGTGTGTGCATAGATCTCAGAATTCAGTGCTAACACTAAACATAAATATAGCTCTGCATTCAAAAATCAACACTACACACAAATTCACGCCTGCATTAAAATGCCAGCACTACATACAAGTGCACCATTTCTTTCAAATGAAGATTCCCAGCTGGAAAAGCATTGTGGTACTTGTGTGACTATAAGGGTCTACATTTTGGACACCTTTGTGATATATAATGGCATAATTAGAAAAGTAAATGGGAGCAATGAGCTGCAAGTAATTTCTGTAGTATACAGCTCACCCCTAGAGCTATCAAAAGGTTAATGGCCATTTCTGACGGTATTATTTAAAGGGAATATACATTGCAAAAGCAAGCAGAGCAAGGCTGATGCGTTTACCCATAATTCTCGGCGGCACCACAGTTTCTGAATGAACCAGACATGTAAATTTCTTTACCCTCTTCTCCTTTATTACAGTTTTCACAGTTGATGATTTTTAATCACTTTTCAACCCGGCCATAACTGTCTGTTGTATTGGGAAAAGGGCTGATGAATTGTGAAAGGAATATACAGTGACAGGGGGTTTTCAATAATTCAGTGTGTTGAGCAATAAGTAGTAAAGTCAATGCTATCACATAGCTGTTTGTAAATATAGAGATGTACAAGACATATCAGTGTATGCACTCCCTAAATGTCTACTTATGGGCATTATCTCTAAAAGATAGAGAGGGGCCAGGTTGAGAAAAGCTCCATATTACTTGAAGTTCAGGGTCTCTGCCAATCCAGCTGTTGTTGACTACACTTCGCCTTGAATTTAGTAAGCAGTTGCTATTGGATTGCTCCTCTTTCTGGAATTCAAGTGCTTAAGTCAGATATGAATGTCATCCTACTCCCATAGCCCCAAATTACCCCTATAACCCACACCCTCCCTTTTCATTCAGTAATTCTTCTCCCTGAGTCGATGTATTGATTGGGATAATTGGTAAGAATGAACTCACATCAGGTTCTATGTGGACTTGGAAAATGGCTTTGGTTGCTGAAGAGCTTTTTGCCCTTTTAAGGCATTTGAAATTCCCACCAGGCTCATTAACTGTGTCTGTGAGGAGTCAGATCGGCACAGTGTCAATACACTAAGTAAAAACTAAGCAGATCATCAGACTCTGAGAGCAAGAGACGCATACTATATCTACTGACCCTTATCCTATGCCTGGCTTCCTGTCTTTATTAAGAGTGCTAAATCAGCAAAGATCGTGGTTGTAAGTACAGCTTACCAATAAAAAAACATTTCTTAGAAAGCTCAGAAAAACAGTTTCTTTGAGTTCAAAAAATCCTTTTCAGAATCAGAATGGGTTTATACAATTCTTGAGACAGATTCAAGAACTACAAATAAGTGTTATAGGCCATTTCGTAAAGGCAAACAAAAACTCTGCTTCGTATACATCACTCGAATTGCCATAGGACCTGTCTTTATTTGTATTCCCAACTGCAAAAATAATGTAACAATACTCTAGCAAACAGTGTCAACATTCAACTTGACAAATTAATCTTAACTGAATTCTCTAAAGAATCTATTAAAGGAATATTCCAAGCATTAGTACGTTGTAGGAACATAAATGGGAATCCAAAGCGTCTCTTAGCCAATGAGCATGGCCATGTTGTTTTGTAGCT